>CM036242.1:40172661-41372661 GCA_020698575.1 Bostrychus sinensis
TACAGCTGATACTAGTACTACTGCAGCTGATACTACTACAGCTGATACTAGTACTACTACAGCTGATACTAGTACTACTGCATCTGATACTAGTACTACTGCAGCTGATACTAGTACTACTGCAGCTGATACTAGTACTACTGCAGCTGATACTACTACAGCTGATACTAGTACTACTACAGCTGATACTAGTACTACTGCATCTGATACTAGTACTACTACAGCTGATACTAGTACTACTGCATCTGATACTAGTACTACAACTATAAGAGATAAACCCAAACAAACCAACAAAACCAACAAATGAACATGAAACTAAACAAAAATATGTTACCATTTATAATTTAGTGATTAGTTACACATAAAGTAGAAATGTGGACAGTGGACAGTTGTTGTTAGCAACAAGGTCTCTGTGTGAAACTGAATGTTAATTTTAATGCTGCTAGTTTAAAGAAAAGGAGAAGGAAACCAAGGCTGTGTAATGCTGTGATTGCAAAACCAAACGCTTGAAGTATGACAACGAGGTGTTTTCTGCACAAATGAGGAAGTCTGATCTTCTACAATGATAACCAGTAACACTATGATTCTTTTATAAATAGGTTTTTCACAGGTTTTCTTAATTTCTTAAGTATTTCTCTTAATTTCAAGCGTACACTGCAAAAAATCAATATTGGCATTACTTAAAATGACTTCATGCTAGATTATTTGACACGTTTCAAGTTATTTCTGTCTTGTTTCCAGCCCCCCTTTTTTGACTTATTTCAAGCAAAATATCTGCCAGTGGGGTAAGTGGAATTTTCTTCCCCCATTGACAGATCTTTTTTTTTTTTTTTCTTGAAATGAGTGAGGCAAAAAATGACTTGAAACAAGTCAAATAATCTAGCCTAATAACTAAATAAATCCAATCTAGTAAAAAATAAAAAATAAAAAATAAAAATAAATAAAAATAAAATTATTAATTCAAGTCATTTTTACTAATTTAGATAATATTTTTTTGCACTGTAGTCTTATTCCTGGGCCATTTTGTTTCCCAAAGCATCTATTTCCTAAAAAAAAAAAAAAAATAAACCCCCCAAAAAAAAAAAAAAAAAAAAACTTTTTATATAGATTTATGAAATGATCTTGTTAATCTTTTTGGCGATCCAAATAAAATCACCCATGGCACACGTTTGGGTCCTGACCCAGTGTTTGGAAAACCCATATCTAACAAATGTTACCAATACAAACTTCTTCATAAGAAAACCTCTAAAGACAAATGACACTGGTTTTCTGTTTTGGATTAAAAGCCTTGTCTGCTGTGTTCTTGGCTATCGGTGAAACCACAAATCCCCCGTGTTGTTCAGGGTCTGGAGCTGCAACCAAAAACAAATGTAGGGTCTTAACAGGGGCACAACATCAGGCAGTGCAGCCAGTGCCACTGCACTGGGGCCCAGGAGGTTTAAGGGCCCGTTAGAGTAGCCCTTTGTTCATCTATTGTCAAGTCTGTGTTTAAATTAATCATAATAATAAGGAGCAGAACAAAACTCTGATACAGAACAGAACAGAGTTTTTAACATAAGTTCTGATTTAAATCCAGTTAATTTGTAAAATCATAACAAAAAGAACAAAAAAAAAAGTTTTTTTTTAAAGATAAATACACACATTTTAATAAAAAAACAAATATAGTTTCACAAAATAGTTTCAAAATATTATCAAACTATCAAACTCCAGTAATACAGCAACATTTTATAAACTAAAAGTAATACATGAACCTGTAGTACTGCTTCATAACTGGGGCCTATTCTGAAATTCTGCACTGGGGCCCTACATTACTATTTTATGCCACTGGGTCTGAAAGTAGCCAGGGCCCTTCCTGTAGGCAAACTAAGCCGCTGCATAGGGCCCCACACACATTAGAGGGCCCCAAAGCTTATCTATTATCTGCTGATTTGATTAATTTGTCAACTCTGTTTGATGAATATTCTGGTTAAAATATTCTGCTTGTCATTTTTGAGGGGCTATCTGAAAATGGGGGCCAGTGCAGTCTATATATTGTTTTTTTTTATTTTTTTTACTTTCTGTTTATCTGGGCCCCTCCTTGCTAAGTTTGCAATTTTAAAAAATGTCTCAAAGCATTCATAGAAGAATAGTCAGTCAGTGTTTAAAAGAAATGAATGTGTTATATAGTTATAGTCCAGGAAGCACTGCTCACTTCTCCAAAAAACACTGTACAGCTCTGTTTCCACTGATTCCTCACAGACATTTTTTATTTTGTAGTAAAATGGCTTCTTACAGTGTCAGTAGTGAAGTAATTATTGAAAACACTTTCACAGAATGTTTTTAAAGGTTGTAAAAGAAGCAATGCTGTTTTAGATTTGATCAAGATTGGTTAAAAATATGAATAAAAGCATAATATAGCTCCTTTAAAACCAAATGTAATATAAAATGATGGTGAATTTTAATGTTTGCAAATATACAAAGCAGAGACTGTTTTATCAGAATTTTCCATTCATGAGAAAGCTTTCTGTTCACATACAGGACAATACAGGAAAATTTAATCAAATTGCATCTTTCTTAAGTATCATCTGATGTAAATACACTGAAAGCAAAACTAAAATAGCACCTTAGTAACTGTTATAACACAGTAAAACTTCAGGAAGTGGAAGGCTGAGTCACACTGAAAAAAGAGGAACTATTTTTCTTTTTTATCAATTGTGTCATTTATTTCCTTCTTCTTTATGTGAAACTCAGTGGTTTAAACAAAGTCATCGCCTGCTTACACACAGTCTGCAGTTTCCATTTAGTAAACTATGAACAGTAGTAACAGTAACATTTAACATTTAATGTGACAAGGGAAAGGGAAACTTTAGCACATGATGGATGGAAAGATGATATTCACCACACCTTGTTTGGAGAAGGGAGTCCCCAAATCCCATCACACAAAGCAGTGGTGGATTGTAACAAAGTAAAAGTACTTAGTTACTTTACTTAAGTGCAATTTTCATGTATCTGTACTTTACATGAGTGCGTTTTACAAGGGGTACTTTTATTTTTACTTCACTACATTTTAGAGCAAGTATCTGTACTTTTTACTCCACTACATTTCTGAGTTGGTTTGAAGTACAAAGTATTTTGAGTTTTGGTTTAAAATCATGTGTTTTTGTCATGGCCTCATTGTAGACACACAGTACTTAAATATAACAGATGCAGTAAAGTAGTACTGCTTTAGAAACATCAGAATAATAAAGAGCTCAGAGCTCAGAGACAGATTCAGTCTCTTCTACTGCAGCAGTTTGTTCATTTCATCTGGAATCAGCAAAATCCCTCACATTTGTGGCAGTCTGTTCAAAATACTTTTACTTTTTTACTTAAAAGTACATTTAGAAGGAAGTACTTTTATACTGTTACTTAAGTAGAAATTTTAATGTGATACTTTTAGTTTTACTTGAGTAAATTTTTGCACATTTATCTGTACTTTTATATAAGTAAAGAAATCCAGTACTTTTCCCACCACTGCACAAAAGTGTTATTATTTTGTGACAAGTTGGGTAAAGTGCTGCCAAGGTGTCCAAACCTTTTTTCACTGAGGGCCAGACACTGAAAAGTAAATCCATTAGAGGTGACGAGAGATTCCAACCACACCATAAGAGCAGGTCCCATTCGGCTTCTCCCTTTCTCCACACTGAATATTTTTCTTCCACAATGCCAGGTCCATGTCACACAAACGTTTGTTATGGAGAAAAAACTTCACCTGTGACTCTGGTCGGAGTGGAGGTGAACGACACGTGCACAGTTGGATTACACTGCACGAGAGTCTCGGTCACATGAAGCTTTTTACAAACTCAAGATTCATCATACCTTGGCACACATAGGGTAATTTTTATGAAATACAAAAAATATATACCTTTAAGAGGATCTTATCATTTAAGAGTTTTTGGTAAAATCTGATTTTTTAAACATTTAACTGTTCTTCTATTCTATTTATAAAGCACGCTTACTGTGCTAACTGTAATTTTAATTGTATGTAACTTTTGTACATGTATTATAAGGTGGAGGCTTTAAAATAAGAACTTTTTTTTTTTTTTTTTGCCTCTCCCCTGCACTTATACTGCTCCTTTTTATACATTTTGTAAATTTACATGGACATTTTTATTAAAAGCAAAATAAATAAATACTTTACAGTAAAAAGTACTACCTGCGCTAAATTGGACCAATTGAGAAAGAAGTCTGAGAGCCATTAAAAAATGATCCATGGGACGCATTTTGGCCCCTGGGCCCTGCTCTAATCCAACCACTAAGGGACACAAGCCAGTATACTCTTTGTGCAGCTCCCAAGCCTGGATAACACACACTCAGAGGAGACAGAAGCAGTGCTGGGTTCAGGCGCGAAGGAGACAGGAGACAGAGGAGACAGAAGAGACAGAGGAGACACAGGAGACAGAGGAGACAGAGGAGACAGAGGAGACACAGGAGACAGAGGAGACAGAGAAGACAGAGGAGACACAGGAGATACAGGAGACAGAGAAGACAGAGGAGACAGAAGAGACAGAAGAGACAGAGGAGACAGAGGAGACAGAGGAGACAGAGGAGACAGAGGAGACAGAGGAGACAGAAGAGACAGAAGAGACAGAGGAGACAGAGGAGACAGAGGAGACAGAGGAGACAGAGAAGACAGAGGAGACACAGGAGATACAGGAGACAGAGGAGACAGAGGAGACAGAAGAGACAGAAGAGACAGAGGAGACAGAGGAGACAGAGGAGACAGAGAAGACAGAGGAGACACAGGAGATACAGGAGACAGAGGAGACAGAGGAGACAGAAGAGACAGAAGAGACAGAGGAGACAGAGGAGACAGAGGAGACAGAGGAGACAGAGAAGACAGAGGAGACAGAGAAGACAGAGGAGACAGGTCCGCATGGAGATCAGGATATTGAATATTGTCCCGTTTGACTGTGGTGTTAGTTTGAAATGAAGTTAAAATCTGCCAGACCCAGTGGTGCAGGGTGGTGATGAGGGGCCCCTGTGCAGGTTTTCAGAATGGGCTCTAAAGTTATTAAACACATTCAGGAAGTCTACATTCATATATTATTCTTTTACTTTACAAAAAGTGCGCTGTACTTTCTTAGAGTCAAGTAATACTTTGCAAAAATATTCAAACATCAGTGCCACAAAAAATGAGGCGTTTATTTTGGTTCATAGCCAAACATTAAAAGTGATTTCATCTATTCTATTTTATCTTTTTTAATCATAAAAAAGCTTGTTTTTCAGTGGAGTCATGCCTGCTGTGTACTGTCCAAAAAAACATAACCCACTAATATAGGACTCTCACTGGGGCCCCCTCATGTCCTGGGCCCCAGCTACCTGATGTTACGCCCCTGGCCAGAACATTCAAATAAGCTCCTTTACTGTATTTCTGACATTTAAATATTGCTATTTAATAATAAAAAATAAAAAAAGATCAGTGGTAATTAATTAGTTTCATAAGATTGAGCTACATGTTTGAAATAATGCTATGACATGCAAATAAATACATCTTCATGGGCAAATTTATTTAAAAACTTTGACTTGTAAATGTAGGAAAGCACACTGCTGCTGTTTTTCCACTCAGACTGGTTTTACTGCAGTGATAATGCTATTTTTGGAGCTTTTTTTTTGGTCCTGCCTGAGGATCAAAGCAACTATTAACAGCTTTGAGGCTGCTGTAAGTGACTTTTATTATCTAAAGGATATAGTTAAGGATCATAGCTGTGACTTTTCACCTACATCAGGCACAGTTACAGTCATTTATGAGATAAATATTTCTAATGTACACAGCCACACCTTTCTTCCTCTTACTCATGTTGATAACAGAAAAAAGTTTTCCACAGAGGGAAACACTATTAAAACATGAGGAAAGGAAAGGCAGAGTGAAATGTGCATAAACATTGGGTTAGCACAGTGTTTAGGAGGAATGGTTTTATGTCATTAGTATTTTGTGCAGAAGAAATGGCTCAGTTTTTCTTGAAATAAAGATAATTCAGGCAAAGGAGATGATAATGATAAGCCAGGGCTTGCTTAGAGTTCGTCCAAATAAAAGGGAAAAACCCAAATGCTTCGATGACCTTTAACAGACGACAGTAAAGAGCCAAATATTTCTAATCTACACAGCCACACCTTTCTTCCTCTTACTCATGTTAATAACACAGAAAAAAGTTTTCCACAGAGGGAAACACTATTAAAACATGAGGAAAAGAAAGGCAGAGTGAAATGTGCATAAACATTGGGTTAGCACAGTGTTTAGGAGGAATGGTTTTATGTCATTAGTATTTTGTGCAGAAGAAATGGTTCAGTTTTTCCTTGAAATAAAGATAATTCAGGCAAAGGAGATGATAAGCCAGGGCTTGCTTAGAGTTCGTCCAAATAAAAGGGAAAAACCCAAATGCTTCGATGACCTTTAATAGACGACAGTAAAGAGCCAAATATTTATAATGCACACAGCCACACCTTTCACTCTTCATTGCCTCGAGATAAATGGCACAGGTAAATATGACTCAGCGGCACATGTAAATAATGCCCTGAAGAAAAATGTTTATTCACATATTAGCATCAAACTATAAACAAAAAACAGTGTTAGAGTTTTTTTTTTTTTTCCACATTTAAAGATTTTTTTTTTGCTGAAGAAATTGTTCTTTTTAACCCGTGACTGCCCTAAAATACCACGCCATACTTTGAGTTCAACTAAGTTTTATTCACTAGTGACCATGCCATAACAAAGAGGTAGATTTGAAATATTTTGCAGATTTAAGTAGGGTTTGGGAAGAGTGGTAACAGGCTGTTTAAAGAAAATGCTTTATTTTTTCTTTCAGACACAAGAGGCAGATTCAAAGATTTACATGGCCAAGTGTTTTATCACTGATGACTGTAAACAATACATTAGTAATACATTCATTATAATGTACATCATATACTTTTACATGGCCATCAAATTAGGATACTATTGCACATAACGAAGAAAAGTATTTATCAGTTTAAAATTAGTTTGTGTGAGAGAAGAGGCTGCAGCTAAGGAGAGGGTTTGATGGAGGCAGATGATTCCCTGCGATGACCCCTGAAGGAGCCACAGAAAGGAAAAGAATAATACATTATTTTTAACTAGAGCTTAATCATCTTTCATTTGGACGTGCGCTCTCCTCCTGCTCTTTTCCCTCTTCGTTGTGCAGCAGAGAGGCGTAACACTTGGTGCAGACTGTGAACTCATTGGTTGGGTTAGGGTTAGCCAGATGTGTTGAAGTTGAGACTTGCACAATTCAATGTTTTAGATAGATAGATAAGTTTATTGTCACATGTACAAAAAAGTACAACGAAATTGTGTTTGGAGCAAGCCTCCGGGCTGCAGCTATTTGTCAGCGCTGCCACACGCTCTCCAGAAAGTTAAATACAGTTTGCACAGGCATACATACACAAACACAACAGTAATATAACATAACAAGACACAGTACACGTGGTCACGTGATGGAATTTTCGTTTGGACTTGGGTGAGGGAGAGAGGGAAAAAAAGGAGGAGGCAGACGGATGGAGAGGGGGCTGGGATGGGGAGGGGTGTGTATGATGCAGTAAGAGTCTGAGATTATGTTTTGAGAAATTGGAGCCACAACTCAGATGTTTACAGTTCAGTTCTGTGGCTTGTCCTTGAAGGGAGATCTGGCAGTGCACAGGGAGAGATAAGACCCAGCTGTGAGCTGACCTCTCGAACCCAGGGAGGAGATATAGGGAGAAGGTACCATTTTTAATCCATTTAAGCTGATCTTCAGTTAATTTTGTCCGGATCATAATCAGTCAATCAGTTCTGGAGCTCAGCGTCGCTGGCGTACATCCGGTTGATGGAGTGACTTTGCTTCATGGTCAGTCCAGTAACAGTTCACCAGTCTGACCCCTGATGGTGTCCAGTCTCCTCCACAGTCTGGGCTGAGATGTCCCGGGACAGTCCTCAGTCTGTGCCACTCTCTAATGTAATACTTTCAGTCACTCACATCCCCGAAGCACCCTTTAATTTCCACAGACAGCACTGGGTGAATTTGCTGGCAGCTGTCTTACAAATCTTCCCATAGGTCAGGGCAGTCCCAGGGCCAAAAATAGGAACCCTGCTATCAAAAATTCCAAATATGAATAAATCCACATCCTCCACGGACCGGACTTCCAGGCCATGACCTGCCAGCTGGTCCAGGAGTCACGTGCAGCGAAAGTCCCGTCCAGACAGGTAGGTTCCCCCGGACCTCTCTTAGGGAGAAAATGTTGTCAATAGCGGTGAGTGACCAGTTAATCAATTCCATTTTGAGTATTCCATTTTGAGTTTGAGCAAAGCAGGGGGTCAAAAAGAAAAAGTCTGACAAGACAAAAAAAAACGGAGCAAGCACTAGACAGAGCGGGAGCAGTAAGAAAACACGTCTGCACTGTACAGAAGCAGGAAGTAGATTAGAGTCTTCAATCCAGGATTGTTTTTCTTCAGCTGAAACAGCTTCTAAGACATAGTTTTGGCTTGGTGTTTTAATCACCCATGTATTTATCTCATCTTTCCAATCCTCCAGCTCAACTTATCTGAAACATGGAAAAGTCAATTAAATTCAAAACTGGAATTTAAAGTGAAAAACTCCAATATTATATAGATTGAGAACACAGTTAAAGTTAAAGTTGACTGTTTGGACCATGTTATAATGTTGTTTGCATCTCAAACACATACCTGGAGGAGTATTTATTTTTCCCTCATGCATGTTTGAGTAATGCTGTTTGCTGAGCCCATTTCTTTCTGAAGAACTGTAAACGCTCAGTCTCACAGCTCTACATAGACACATAAAACCAGGAAGTTCTACATTCTGATCATTTCAGTGTTTAAATTGCAGTCACTTCATAGCAGTCAGCTCATTTATCCATCTGTTAGCATCATGTTGCTAATAGCTGTGCTAATTAACAATTTAATGCAGGGGGCATCAGGCACCTACCTAATCTAAGCGTTCTCTTCGAAGTCGAAGTACAACTCCCCAAAAGAAGACGTTTTCAATTCAATTCAATTTTATGGGGTCAGCTAAGGTCTAGTCGTCATTGGGGCCACAGATACATTATTTTAATACATTATTTATAAAACATGAAATACTAATGCAAAGATGTCTAAAACTTTTTCCAGTAGCCTGAAAAAAAAAGCATAATATAAGACCTTCAACCGTGGTGATTATGGCCTACAGATAATGAAAACCACAGTGTAGGTAAATTACAATTATTTCTTAATATCACAAGCACAATACAACTTGTCATTCACAACTAAATGCAATAAAATGTGCAGTTAGAGAAGTATAAAGAAAAGGCCCTTTTCACGTGACATCAGACAACTTCCGTTTTGAGACGATGGGATGTATCTTCATTTCCGGTGCCGCGCTTCTCCCATAAGAAATTCACCCAGACTTTTTTCAAATTGCCGTTTACAAGTTTACTCAATATGCAGCAATTTTCAAATGAATATTTACCCACAAAACGTTCAAAACTTGCGAAAGGATATTAATTCTTCAACGAAGGATACTTGGATTATGAAGTGAGCGCTTTGTTATGTAGCTAGATAGCATTAGCAACATGGCTAAGTGATAAAGCTGTGCTATAAAACAGTGTTAGATCATGTCATGATCTGAGTTTATCTGAATATTTGACAATCTGCTTATCAGGAAATACCACTGGATAGTACTGCAGTATATTTTCATTTAGTAAAGCTCTGTGCTCGAACACTGACTCTGCTGTAGTGATCAGTCTGTGACAAAATAATAGATTTTTCAGGTCTAATTAGAAGTTCATTGCAGTACTATGCAGTGAGCCTTTCAGACAAGCAGATTGTCATTCATTTAGATCGTAACATAATCTAATATTGTTTTATCGCACACAACGTTAGCCATATTGCTAACGCTACAGCATTAACAACTACTAGCTTTAGCTACAAGACAAAACACTTACCTACATAATCAAATGAGTAACCCTCAATGAAAAATGTATATCCCTTTTCGAGTTTCTGTACATCATGTAGCCTTATATTTGGCCAATTTTTAAGTAAATTCCTTACTGGCGAGCAGCAGCACTGGAAATGAAGATACATCCCATCGTCTCAAAACGGACGTTGTCTGACGTCATCGTGAAAAGGGTCTATTCTGCTGATAAAATGATAGCATAGAATAGCAGTGTTTGTTGCAGCTGACTCACTTAAAGCATAGATCCATCCCCACCACACCTGCCCGTTCTGTCTGATGGTGCCATACACCAGGACGGTGAAGAGTAAGAAAGCTTTTTCGCTAATGTCACCTCGGTGATAGTTCATGACACGTCCCTCTCTGATGAGGACTCGGTCAGGATGACTCAGAGATTCCCCACATACTACTAAGGCCTGGATCCACTCCAGGTTCTGGACTGAAAATGAGAGCTGGTTCGCCATAGCCTTATGTAAGGTCACAGTTCACTGTTGGTTTCTGTGCTTGTATGAAGTGTTGTTTCTGGTAAGAAGCTAAAGGCGTTGTTGGTGTCCTCCTTTAGTTCAAATTAAACTAACATGCTTACAATCTTTCTTTCATGACATTTGATGAATAGACTAAAGGTGAGCTCATGTTTCTCAGCATTTACAGTCGGACCAGTCTGACAGCCCTCTCCTCCACTGCCAGCAAACAAAATCTCAGGAAAATAACATATTTATATATCAATATATCATATCCGGAAAAAAAAAAAAAAAAGAAAAGCAACAGGATCCCTCAAGCTTTTAGAGTTTTGGGGCCAAACATTTTCAAGGAATATATATAATTTTGTTCAATTTAATTATTATTTAATGCACTTTTTTACTATTTGGCATTAATTTGCATTATTATCATGATTATTTTCATTTGAGCTTGTATTTCTTTCTGATGATTGTGGAAATATTGGTTATGTTTATTGTTAATGTGATTATTTTGAGCTTATTTAATTGCTAAATAGTTATATTTTTATTATAAGTTCAATAAGTTATTGTTCTTATGATTTCCGAATTTGTATTTTTGTTAGCAGTTAAGTTCATCATTGGCACATATTCTGTATGGTGTCTGTATGCAGGTGCACCATGGGAAAACGAAAGTGTGCAGTGAAGCCACACAGTTTTTGATCTTGCTGTCGTTCTTGTATATTTTTGATATTGTATATGTTTTTATATTTTCCCTTTTGAGTACTCAGTAAATACTTTTAAGTGCATTGGATTGTTCTCCATGGATTTGTTGTTTTGTGGACATATGTGGATATACTCAGGATGTGTCAAGCTGGCTTTACCTAATTTTACAACCTACAGCCCATATGTCTAAAAACGTTTTACTCACTATCATACTTTTTTTAAAACTCATCTTACAGCCAACAGACTAGCCATTGTTCAGAAAAAGTATTATTAATAATAATAATAATAATAATAATAATAATAATAATAATAATAATAATAATAATAATAATAATAACTTTAGCTTTAAATTTAACAAAATAATTTCACAATTTTAACAACAATGGATATTAAGTTGGCTGTAAGATGAGTTAAAAAATAATGATAGTGGGTAAAACTTAAAATTGAACATTTTTAGACATGGCCGTTAAATTAGATAAACGAAAAATATTAGTGGTTGAAAACTTGAGATTTTGAGATGGCTCCAAAACTAAAAAATCTTGAGGGATCCTGTTGCCTTGATTTTTTGCAACTTTTTTTTTTTTTTACAGTGTATTTTTAAGTCATAAAAAGTGCACTGGAGTAGAATTTTTACTTTAAAATCTATCCTTTAAAATAGTCAAGTGTGTGAGTGATGTTTTTTGTTGTTCATATCTAAACTTTTAATCATTTTAGAAAGAATAATGCATATCATACATAATTTTTTTTTTTAAATCATATGTAAAGTTTTCAACTAAATGAAGCACTGGGTTATTTTCTAGCCCAGACTGAAAATAACACACTAAAAATGATTATAGTCAAGAACTTTCAATGGGGGCACCTCACGGTCAGGCGCGAAGGAGGGAGGAGACAGGCTCGCGCAGGGATCAGGCGTGTTCCTGCGTGCACTCAGACACTGAATATTGTCCCGTTTGACCATGGTGTTAGTTTGAAATTAAGTGAAAATATGCCATGCTACTTTTGGATTACAGTGGGAGAGTGTGCTGCCCTGTGAAGGTTGTGGGTTTGCTCTCTTGGCCAACAATGAATGAATGAACAACAGTGTGAGTGTATAGGCTCCAGGTGCACATGACTCATTTATGACCAAAGTGGTAGAAGATATAGAAAAATCATCACAGTTTCATGGCATTTTATCATTTTGGACTAAAATCAGATGTTTCTTTAAATCCAAAGCACAGTCCAGAGGTGGCAAAAAACTGAATAATGAGGATCAGATAACATTATTAGTATTTTGTGGGCAACAGTAGCTCAGAAGGTTGAGTAAGTCTCAAGTTTCACAGTTTGCACTATGACCCTTAAGTGAAAAATGGAGGAAAGTACACTCCCGCAGTTCTTCCAGTCACATGCATCTGTCTTTTTTTTCCCCCGGAAAACATTTTTTTAAATATCAAACAGTCAAACTGGTTTTATTCCAGTGCTGATACTATTTTTGCAGCTTCTTAGCCTGCCTAGGATAAAGGAAACCAGCGATGGCTTTGAGGCTGCTGTCAGTTTAGAGTGTGAGGGATAGTTAAGAGTCAGCTATAGCTTACAGCAGCAGTGAAGTGAGGCCAAGGGAAGAACCCAGCTGCTCTAATAGACCGTCATGGGACCACAGTAGTCAAGTTTAATGAGCAGAGCCACACCTTTCTTCCTTTTACTGATAAACTGGAAGAAGGCAGGGCAAAAATATATGTAGGCCTACTACTTTATATGCAGGTTTATATGCAATACTGTAGTGCTCAGTTGTTAACCCTGTATGGAGTCTGCACAGAAAAACTATATTCAAACATATTACAGTATTTTAGCAAAACTAATATGCAATCTAGTCTAAATATTGTATACTTCTTTATGAAATGTAAAGCCTGGGCAGCCTCTTACAGTGACTGGAGTGGGCAATATGGGCGAAGTGTCTTGCCCAGGGGCACAACAACAGTATGCGCTTCGCCCCTGACAGTGGACACTTAAACAGGTTTGCAATTTCCCCACTGAGGGACTAATAAAGGTTTTCTTATGCTTATTATTTTGTTACAAAAGGCTATTGTCACGACCGGCTCGATAGCCATGACAAACAACACCAGGGAGACATGTTTGCAAATGGTTCATATTTATTTTTAAAAAGTTAGCGCTTTAGGGAGCCCTTTATCACCCAGAACTTTGTCATAAGCCCAGCTTTGCTACATTTTATTCTAATAATGCATATTCTAAAATTATTATGTGGCTAATGGCTAAAATCATTTTTGGACTTTTTAGAGGTTTAGAGGTACAGATTCATTTTCTTTTTTTTTTTGTTTTTAACCTGATGACAAGGCGAGATATTACAGGTCAGTAGGGCAGTGGTGGAATGTAACACAGTAAAAGTACTTAGTTACTTTACTTGAGTAAATTGTACAAGGAGTACTTTTACTTTTACTTCACTACATTTTAGAGTATCCGTACTTTTTACTCCTTTACTTTTTTTATTGGCTTGAAGTACAAAGTATTTTGACTTTGGTTGAAAATCATTAGTGTTGTCATTGTAGACACAGTACATTAATATATAAGAAACAGTAAAGAAAAACCTCAACTACAGATTCAGTTTTTCCTATTGCACTGATTAACCTTTAGTTTTCAGCTAATTCATTCACATTTAAAAGATTCATTAGTTCTTGATTCTGTGCAAAATACTTTTTTAATCACAAGTCCAAAGTACTTTTACTTAAATAAAAAAAAAAAAAAAAAGAGTACTTCTTCCACCATGGGAGTAGGGTAACACTTTGGACTAACAAATATCATTGGGAAACTAGATTATTGGGATCACCAGAAGAAAAAAATGTATTGCAGCTTTCGTGTTTTTTATATTACAGTTTGTTAGATTTCTACAAATTTTAGTCTGATTAATTGGTACTTGGAAAGCAAAAGACATATGTTTGAGGTGATACTCGGAGTGAAAAGTTTGCGAAAGACTGTATTAACGGATTTTCTTACAGAGCGGATTTCAGATTTCTTATTTCACCTTTCTGTAAATCAAAAGATTCAGAAATACAAAAACACAAAACAAAATAACAACCTTTTTGTCATGTTTTTAGGATTAAAATACCCAGCAAATTAGGCTAGGAATTACATATCAACAAATGCCTCGGTAAAAGTCTATATTCAGAGTGAATATTTCATGTAGAAATCCATAGACCCAAGTTGACAAAATGTAATGAAATAAACATCTTATTGTGTAGATTGAACATTTATTTTGCTGTGATAACTATGTTGTACATGTCAAGAAGCAAACTGGCCCAAAATCTCAAAATTGAAAAACAAAAAAGAAGACATTTCACCTGAATTGTCTTGTTTTTCATTCTTACTTTAAATTTGTCTTGAGTTACATACAAATTTGTTCTTAGTATGAACTTAAGCAGTACATACTTAGTATACAGGCAGTCAAAGACAGTTGTGTTTATTTTAAGTTTATTTAAAGCTTATGCTTTATTTTAAATACAGTATGAGGCAGATTCAATAGTTCACATTAAAAATATTACATCCGGATGTTAGATACTGATCTCACTTAAACAGAGACAGATACATTCACATTAAAGGTGCAAAAGCAACAAAGTCACATTATCCAATAGACAATAAATACTGTGTACAGTACAATCAAACATGTTTTAAATTAGTGCTGTGCCATTTACAAAGTAGTTCATAAAATGCTATCATCTCATTGCACATGGTGCCGACGCAGTGTGGAAAATAATATGGATTTACTGTGTGTTTAAAGATGTTACCAGTGTTTGTTGTAGGCTTCTACACAAGGTACAACATCAGGGGAGCTGATTACTGAGCAGCATGTTTAGAAAGAGGAATAAACCTTTCATTAAGCAGTCTGTATTTGCATATTAGGGACACACATTTTATTAGGTCAACAAGTTATAGTTGAACTTCAGCCTGCAGACCTGCCACTCCATTTTAGCTCCTTTAAAGCTTGAGCTGGTATAGAAGTGCTTCCGTGCCAACTCTGATCTGAAACATTGCTACAGATGATGCAGTGGTTAGACTGACATGTATTCATGCAGGGGGCCAGACGTGCTCAGGCTTGAGGTAAACATATGGAGAGAAAGAGTACATCCCAGTGTCCACCCAGCAAATTGGATCATAATCTTCGTCTGTTTGATTCTCATACTCGTCCTCGCTGGCCTGCTCGTCTTCATCAGACCTCAGCCCGGAGCTGTCCCCTCTCACTCTGTTCCCCATTTCACTCTCTCTGAGGCTGCTGTGACACTCGGTGCAGACTCTCAGTCGTTTGGTTGGGTGGATGTGGCTGATCACAGCACGCTTTTTGGAACAATATCCACAAACCAAGAAGCCACACTTCCTGCAGTGGTGCCGGCGGTGGGTCATGGTGAACTTGCTGGAACAGCGCATGCAGATAGCAGAGGCTGGATCTGGGATCCACGTCACAGCGAAGATAGGGTTGGCTCTGCGGCCGCTGCTCTGAAGGAGTCGAGTTTTGCAAACTTCAATGTGTTCCATCCAGGCCTGTTTTTCCTCTCGAGAGGCGGCAGAGACGTAGAAGGACTTTTTTGGAGTCTTGATCAGCCACTGGTGTTTCATTAGGAAACCATTCTCCAAGTCCTCCAGCTCAATGTCCTCTGAAAAGTCAAAATGAGACAGATTTAACACTTTCACCATTTAATTTTCAGAACTGGAAAACAGACTTTGTCTTTCTTTTAAATCAATCTTTTTTTTTTTCTTTTTATATTGCAGCTGCTGCATAAAATGGCCAACTTACAGCCATGGTTATCACAGATTATACAAGGTCATTCTGCAAATTTGTAAAAAGACAGAATTGCAGAGTTTTTAATCATCTTGTTACTCACCAAGAGGGATAATCTTTTGATTCTTGAACCAGCGTCCATTGATGACGATGTTGCCGTAGACCAGCATGTCGTTAAACAGGAAAAATGCTTTTGGTTGAGGTCCACGGCGGCTCTGCTTCATCAGTCGTCCCTCTCCGATCAAAACTCGCTCTGGATTGACCAGGCGCCCCCCAGCCGGTCCAAAAGACTTCTGCACGGCCACGATCCGCCTCTGGTTCTCCTTTATAAATGAGATCTGCTGTGTCATTGTGCCGTATTGTTGGTCAGGAGCTGTGTCCAGTCTCTCTGTAGTTCCTCTGTGCATGTAAGAAGCTGTGTCTGGAGACAACACAGCAGTGCAGCGCTTAAATATCGTTGGTGATGAAATGGGGTTTTCCTGTTTTCAAGCTAAAGAAGAACTGGTTTGTCAAGAGGTGGGGCATTTACTCTGACTCTGTGGCACAAGAAACAGTGCCAGCATTTCCTGGTAATTCTCATTGGGGCTTTCTGGAGCCATCTGCGATCTGATCAAAGAAAAATGTAAAACATCTATAACTGGCATCAGATATGGGAATATTTTCTGCACCTCTCAGAAAACAAAAAAGAAAATCGCTGCACCAAAAGTTGTTTCCTACTTTACTAAACACTGACGGGACAAACCCAAGGCTAGAAACTGGGTCCTGGAAAATGGATTAAGAAATGTCCCTTGGGCCTAAGCGACCACAGAGAAACATATCATCTCCAAAAGCACACAGTCCCCCAGCGGGACACACAGTCCATGTTTATGTTTGCCTGTACAAACTGACAGGAGTCCACCAAATCACATTAAAGCTGAACTATACCTGGTTTACCTCTGCCATCCCAGGTGCTGTTACAACAACAGTATAGCTACATTTTTGCTTATTTTAAATCAACAAATGGGCCAATTAAACATCATGTCTTTTTTTTTTTTTTTTTTTTTTTTTTTATGTCTATTTGTGTCTCTAGACCATCCCAGGGAAAATCAGTTGGTGAGTCATAGGACCTCGTCTCATTTGTTAAAAGCGCATAGGTCTACAGTACAAAGCAGGTGTCAAAAACAGCATGCACCACTGAAATAGACCAGAGTTGTGGGTGACGTATGAAGCATACATTACTTCATTTCAATGTAAATATTGTATTGTAAAGGTTATCTTTGCTGTGGGTTATTTTGCTTTATACACACCCATGTATGGATTCATGAATACAATAAAGCAAACACTTCTAGAAAGACTCACACAATAGGAGCCCACTGCAGTTTGGTCTTAAATCTCTGAGTCTGACAGCTGTTTCAGGCCAGTGTCTGTTAAACTCCTTCACACTCCTCACTCTGCTTCATGAGCTCACAGACCATCAGGCAAAGCTGAGAGTGGTGTAAAGTTTTAGCATAATAAGGAACCTTTAATGTTATGTTCTACAGAACAATAGTTTTATTTAAAAAATTAACAACCTCCATACTTTTCTGAGAAGATAGAGAAAAGAAAATAAGCAGTAGACCAGGAAACTGTCGCTCTGAACAAGATGATAAGAGAGGAATTTTTCTAAACAAGTTTTCAACTGCAAGGTTTTTAGTTAACAGTAAATAGCAAAATATAACAGCTACCTCTGCGAAACAGTGTCTTTAATCAGTGTGCTGACTTTGGGGGACTCGCTGATGTCATTTATTACATCCAGAGGCTGAGGGTTGTTTCTTCTTCTTTATTTTCCTGTAAAGGACACTACATTTTTATCCATCTTTGAATCTCTTATGCACCCAATAAAAGTGGTTTGGGATTTTTAGAGACTTTTTATCTTGATAAAGTTTTTGCAGTTCTTGTCAGCACATGTCCAGACAACTGCAGTAAAAACTGATAAATGAAACGTATGTATTATAACAGTAATAACTTTTTATGTATTTAAATGTGTGCTCCATAAAGGCACCTGTAGGTTTAGAGGTTGCATAAATGAGAAACATACAAATAAATGAATAGGGGCATGGTGGCAGAGTGGTTAGTGCTCTTCCTCTGGTTTCCCACATTAACCTAGAACATGCACTAATCCTGCAGCTTGGTACTCCTGACCAAGATCCTGGCTCAAGATCTGGTCAAGGGTCTCCAGGAGCTGCACCCTGTCCCCCACGGCTCCTGACAGGTCCTGGTAAAGTCCTCCATTTTAAAACTCTCTATTTAACACCAAGAACATTGTGTGCAGGAGTGCTCCAAGCCTGAAGTATCATAACACTGACAAGTCTGTTATACAAGTGTGAAATATTCAAATGCAACAGAGACAAAGCCAAAGGCACAAGGAAGAGGAGCTGAACAGGTTTGGAGCATGGAAACTGTGTAGAGTCTGCAGTAACTCTTTCTGTTACATAAAAGGGCAGGAGGAAGTCAGATCATGTTGCATACAAAGCATCACACTGTTGCAACGTATGGAGCCTCTGTCCATGTAATATTCTCACAAATGGATTTCTGTTAAAACCAGTGTCTCATTCAAGATAAAATTAGGCAAGACCAGGACCAGATTACTCAGTGAGACAACCTGGAAAACAGAACTGTACCTAGAAAATGCTTTTCACCTTTAGGATCGGAGTAAAGAAATGTCTCAGAACTGGTGTGATCATTGTCTGTGCTGGCTGTATTTGTTACTTCTGAGAAATATTTAGATTTTTAAAAAAGTGTGTATGTTGAAATAAAAGTTTCTGCGAGTTTTTAAAGTTTGAACAGTTTGTGCCATTATCCAAACTACAAGAGATGGAGGACTGAGTCATGGACTTGGACTCCACTTGAGCTTAAACCTCAAAAACTTGACTTGAACTCAAATCTTTCTTTTAGTGCTCAGACTTGTACTCAGCTCTTCCCACTGTCCAGGACTTGGACTTGTGAACTAATAACTTGGACTTAGACTCAGACGTGTGGATAATAACTTGGACTTGTACTCAGACTGGGGCACTTTCTTGTCCCATTTGTGTCTAATTTGCTAACTTTCATTTTTACATTATTTATTTATTATATATTATTTTATTCGACCTTTATTTAACCAGGAAAGTCCTAAAAAGGTCCAATATTATGCCTTTTCAGGCTTTTTGAATGAGTATTTGACACCTTTGCATTAGTATTTCAAGTTTTATCACTTACAATAATTTACAGTCTTATATAGGCATCCTCTGAGGTTGCATAATTTACTCTGTCTTCACAAAAAAGGTCACAGAGGAATATTAGTCCAGTGACATCTGAGTTCTAGGGTGTTTTCCTAACATTTTTTAGAGTAGCAGTATTTAGGTGTATAAAATTAAATGAAATATAAAAAATGTGCAAATATGTGGGCAGCCTTATAAGTTTGCTGCGTTGTATGCATGCAGCTTCTCAAAATGGATTACTTACAACACAAAACTTGTTAGATTAGTTAAGACTTGACCTTCATAGACAGTGCATTCAATAATGAGAAAAGGTATTTAAGGTGGTAATCAGAAAATGGAAGGACAGAGGCAATGTTGATGTTAAGGCCAAGAAAAAATACCAGAGAGACACAGGCAAGGAATGGTGAGAATGGTTAAAGACAACCCACAGATCACCTCCAAACACCTACAACATCATCCTGCTGCAGATGGTGTTTCCATACAACAATTCAGCGCACTTTGCACAAAAAACAGCTGTATGGAAGGGCAAAAGCTCATTTAGGGAGGCGTCCAGGAGGCATCTGAAACAGATGCCTGAGGCACCTCAGCTGGCCCCTCATGATGTGGAGGAGCAGCGGCTCTACTCTGAGCTCCTCCCAAGTAATCTAGCTCCTCACCCTATCTCTAAGGAAGTGCCCAGCCACCCTGCGGAGGAAACTCATTTTGGCCGCTTGTATCCGGGATCTTGTCCTTTCGGTCATGACCCAAAGCTCATGACCATAGGTGAGAGTAGGAACGTAGATCGATGGTAAATTGAGATCTTCGCCTTTTGGCTCAGCTCCTTCTTCACCGCAACAGACCGATACAACGACCGCATTACTGCAGACGCTGCACTGATCCTCCTGTCAATCTCACGCTCCATCCTTCCCTCACTCGTGAACAAGACCCCAAGATACTTAAATTCCTCCACTTGAGGCAGGAACTCTCCTCCGACCTGGAGAGGGCAGGCCACCCTTTTCCGGTCAAGAACCATGGCCTTGGACTTGGAGGTGCTGATTCTCAATCCAGCCATTTCACGCTCGGCTGCAAACCATCCCAATGCGCACTGAAGGTCCAGGTTTGATGAAGCCAACAGGACAACATCATCTGCAAAAAGCTGAGATAAGATCCTGTGGTCCCCAAACCAGACTCCCTCTGGCCCCTGGGTGTGCCTAGAAATTCTGTCCATAAAAATAATGAACAGAACCGGTGATAAAGGGCAGCCCTGATGGAGTCCAACATGCACTCAGAACAGTTCTGACTGCTCTGGTTGTACACAGACCAGACAGCCCTTTGCAGAGGGCCTCGGACCCCATACTTCCAGAGCACCCTCCAAAGAACGCTACGAGGGACACAGTCATACGCCTTCTCCAGGTCCACAAAACACATGTGGACTGGATGGGCGAACTCCCATGAGCCCTCGAGCAGCCGACAGAGAGTGTAGAGCTGGTCCACTGTTCCACGACAGGGACCAAAACTGGATTGTTCCTCCTGAAACCAAGTTTTGACTATCGGCCGAATTCTCCTCTCCAGCACCCTGGAATAGACTTTCCCAGGGAGGCTGAGAAGTGTGATCCCCTGTAGTTGGCACACACCATCCGGTCCCCCTTCTTAAAAAGAGGGACCACCACCCTGGTCTGCCAGTCCAGAGGTACTGTCCCCGACTACCACGCGATGTTGCAGAGATGCGTCAGCCAAGACAGCCCCACAACATCCAGAGACTTGAGGTACTCAGGGCAGATCTCATCCACCCCCAAAGCCTTGCCACCGGGAAGTTTTTTAACCATCTCAGTGACTTCAGCCTGGGTGTTAGACGAGTCCACCACAAAGTCCCCAGCCTCTGCTCCCTCTACGGAAGGCACGTCAGTGGGATTGAGGGGATCCTCAACGTATTCCTTCCACTGCCTGACAACATCCCCAGTCGAGGTCAACAGCTGTCCACTTCCACTATAAACAGTGTTAGTGAAGCACTGCTTCCCCGTTCTTAGACGGCGGACAGTTTGCCAGAATATCTTCAAGGCCGACTGATAGTCCTCCTCCATGGCTTCCCTGAACTACTCTCACACCCGAGTTTTTGGCTCCACAAGCGCCTGGGCTGCAGCACACTTGGCCTTCCTGTACCCTCAGGAGTCCCACAAGCCAACCAGGCTTGATAGGACTCCATCAGCATCCCCTACTTCCGGTGTCTACCACACAGTTCGGGGGTTGCCACCTTATGGCCACAGCTCTGAATGGCTGCATCAGTAATAGAGGTGGAGAACATGGTCCACTCAGACTCGATGTCCCAAACCTCCCTGGAGATCTGGTTGAAGCTCTTTGGAGGTTGGAATTGAAGATCCCTCTAACAGAGGGCTCAGCCAGATGTTCCCAACAGACCCTCACAATACGTTTGGTCCTGCCAAGTCTTTCTGGCTTCCTCCGCCGCCAGCGGATCCAACTCATCACCAGGTGGTGATCAGTTGACAGCTCAGCCCTTCTCTTCACCCGAGTGTCCAAGACACACGGCCGAAGGTCAGATGACACGACTACAAAGTTGTTCATCGGCCTCTGGCCTAGAGTGTCCTAGTGCCACGTGCACCGATGGACGCCCTTATGCTCAAACATGGTAATCGTTATCGACAAACTGTGACTAGCACAGAAATCCAATAACAGAACACCACTCGGGTTCAGAATGGGGAGGCCATTCCTCCCAGTCATGCCCCTCCAGGTGTCACTGTGGTTACCCACATGGGTATCGAAGACCCCCAGTCAGAGCACCTTCCAGTACACCTTCCATGGACTCCAAGAAGGCTGGGTACTCTGCACTGCTCTTCAGCCTGTAAGCTGAGACAACAGTGACCCGAAGGCACAATGACATGACCCTCTCCCTCCATGACTCCCTCTGTTTTAATTCCCAGTGTTTTTCTGTCAATAATGAATAATAACAATAGTGAAGTAGATAAGAGTATAAGCAGAGGTGGGTAGTAATGAGTTCCATTTACTGGAATCACTTTTTGAATAATTTGTGCCTCTTTCGCAAAAGACTTTTTACTACCCCTTGAGTAATATTATTTTCAAGTAACAGCATTCTTACTTGAGTACTATGTTTCTACCCAGCTACTCAACCCACCTCTGGTTGTTTGTTTAACGGTTTGTTTAATCTATGCCTATTAGCAGCCTTACATAACACAGAGCCTGGGTTACTGCTCCTGTCTGCTCCTCCAAATTGAAAGTGTTACTGTATCCCTCCCTAAATATCTCATAGTCCCCCTTTTCACAAAATCCTGGAGTATCCCTTTAATGTAATGGTTTATAACACTGAATTAGTGACAGATGTGCGTGGCAGGTCGTCTGGTGTTATTATTCAAATATTTCCCGTGAACACAGAGTAAACAAACACACACGGGAAACACACAGGGAAACGCCCTTTCATCATTTTCAACATGCAATTTTTCTTCCTACTGCTTACGGTCAATGGTGACGACAATGACTCAGCAGCAATTTTAATCCATGTTTTATGCATCTGTTTATACAAGAACTGAGGACATTTGTACAGCAACAGAAAAGGTGGGCTTAGACGGGAATACTTGTCTGCAATGGCTCTTTAGAAAACTACTTTGAAAATGCTCCATAAACAAACAGCGGAGGGTAAAGCCAAAAATTGAGTTTTTTTTTTTTTTTTTTTACTTGAAAATAGAAGTATTACTACCCACCTCTGCAAACTATAGATAATTGTATGTACAGTATGATAAGCTTGGGTTATCTGGTTCCCTTTTAGTGAAGTAATTAGTGTTCTCTGCCTTTGTGTGATTCCCAAGGGTTTGCCAGAATATCTTCTGGCAAACAGTTCTGACTGTTCGCATTGCAGGTTACAACCTGCAATGCGCCTCAAACGCCTTCTCCAGGTCCACAAAACACATGTGGACTGAATGGGCGAACTCCCATGAGCCCTCGAGCACCCGACAGAGAGTGTAGAGCTGGTCCACTGTTCCACGACAGGGACCAAAACCAGATTGTTCCTCCTGAAACCGAGGTTTGACTATTGGCCAAATTCTCCTCTCCAGCACCATGGAATAGACTTTCCCAGGGAGGCTGAGGAGTGTGATCCGGAATAAAGCATGGCTTCAGAGAACGAGAAGTGACTCAGCATTTTTATTCAAATTTTGAAAATGATGGACTATGGAGATAAAGTGATGCACAAAATAGTACACAAAATGCAAGATTAATTTTGGATACAAGTTGTTTTCATTCACTTTTTTTGGCCATTATCAGTACTAAATTACGGATGACTGACCTTTGTTTTGCTGTACATGAGTCACAGGCCTGGGCCTGGAATCACCAGAGTTTTCAGCCAGGTTTCACCCACACAAGACATAACAGGCACAAGGTATTTAGTCCGGATCAAGGGCAGCACTGTCACCTACTGGAACCAAACCCCTGGCTGTAAAAACTAGTTCCTGAGTTGACTCTTACTTAAACAACATCTGAAAAATTCAAATGGGAAATTTAATGACAAACCAAAGACCAAACCAAGTCCTAACTAATTCACAGAACTGGGGCACTGAACAGTTTAATCACCTAATAATATATTGTTATTAAAATATTTGAGCTAAAACACCCTCATAAAATTTATTTTAATCCAATTCAATTTTTTTTTAAATTCTCACCTCCCAGCAAGAAGATCGTAGGTTCGAGCCCCGGGGCGACCAACACACCATCACACAAACTCTGTGGGTGGAGTCTGCATGTCCTCCCCGCGTTACCGTGGGTTCTGTCCGGGTTCTCCGGCTTCCTCCCACTGTCCAAAGACATGCATATGTTAGGAGAATTGGTGATTCTAAATTGCCCCTAGTGAGTGAATGTCTGTTTGTGTTTGTCTCTGTGTCAGTCCTGCGACAAGCTGACCCCTGTCCAGGATGTACCCCGCCTACGGCCCAAAGTTACTGGGATAGGCTCCAGTCACCCACGACCCCTAATGGGATTAAGTGGAAGAAAATGAATGAATGGACAATTGAATTTTATTTATGTGGCTCAGTATCACAACAGAATTCACCTCATCCCCTGTCCTTATGCTGCGTTCACACCGGACGCGTTTGAGGCATCTGGGGCGTCTGGTTTACATGTTAAGTCTATGTAAATGCGCGTCTAGACATCCTGGGGCACGAATCAAGCTTCCAGCGCGGCGCGAATCGGGTTTTGACGCGCGAATAGCGCGGCGCGAATTGAGCGTCGACGCGTCTGACGCGGGAATCCAGCGTCTGACGCTCTCGACGCCTGAGTTGAAAAATCTTAACCAATCAGGATCTAGCTCCTGCAGTGATGTGGGAGGACGTAGAAAGCGGAGATCCATCAAAACAATCACGGTGGACTTATCGAAGCTGTCAATGTGAACGTGGAGCTATAAGCTACAGCCTGCAGCAGCTCTACTACTTTTATAAAGACAGCCGTCAAAAAGATAGTAACAAGACATTGAGGGGACCTTAACTTTAGCGTGTGCTGAGCTGAGCTCGCTGGATTAGCAGTTACTGTACTTCCCAAAACAACAGCAAAAACAGTCTGTGTACTGACTGCTAGCCTAGCCTATAACCCGCTAAAACCACTAGAGACCGCTATTAAACAAGAAAAAACTCCCATATCTCCGCTCTGCTGCTGGTGTTGAGTGCCTAAAAACAGCAGTAGTGTCCTGGGGACATGTCCTCGCACCGACCCGGGACACAGGTGAGCAAACCGGCGTGGCCTTGGTTGGATTTAGCCCTGAATGAGCGGCCATTACCCTGGCACAACAGACTCCTCCCATGATGCGAGTTCGTGTCTGAACACATTTGTTTTGACGCGCAAACAGAGCAAAATTGGACGCGCGAATGAAGCGTCTGACTTCAAAATGTTCAACCGTCCAACTAGACGCGTCGGACGCGAATTTGACGCCTCAAACGCGTCCGGTGTGAACGCAGCATTAGACCCTCCTTCTCAGTAAGGAAAAACTCCTGAAAAAACCCAGCTGTGGGAAAAAAAGAAGAAACCTTATGTAGACCATACTGAAGGAGAGATCTTCTTCCAGGACACACAGACTATAAATGTGTCTAGGACTGTTAAATAACGTCCATTAGCTCATCTATCTACCGTTGATCTACAGTATTCAAGCTGATTACATTTTCACTGATTTCAAAAACCTCTGGGAACATGGCACATCCACTAGGGGGAGCTCTAGTGTAAACAGACAGGTGTGCTAGTAGGTACAGTATGTTAACATCCACAACTAGTGCAATAAAAGTCAGTGCCTGATGCGGGTAAAGTCAGACTCTGCAATATTCAGCTGGAAATGTCTGAAAACTGCAACATCCATTGAACATTTGATTCATCACTATATTTTTGCTACGTCTCATTTCAGTACTAAGTACAAACACTCTCACAGAGTAGACCTCTGCAAAGGAGTCATAATAATTAGTATTTATTTGTTATTTGCTGACCCCTTGTGGCTGGAGTAAGTATCTTGGTGGGAGCTGATCCAGATGTGTTCATTTAGAATCTGCATAAACACTTACTAAATAACTGTATCTACAGATGTTTGCTGCAAAAGCTTGAAGGTGCTGTTGGACCACTCATCTTTATCTCAATAACTGTCAACTGAACACAGTTTTCATTATAAAGTGTTTTATTTAAATAAAAATATTTAGAAGTTTACATAAAAATAATACAAGCAAATACTTCATATTGGATACATAGATATGGATTATTCACATAAATTATACTTACTTATTAACAAAGTCATATTACATAAATACAATATTCATATTTACATTAGATTTGATGAGTCCTATATAACAAATGCTCTTCTATTTCTGTTGCACATAGTGCGTACACAATAAGGAATATTTACAAGTGTGTGGTTTCTTTAACTAAACAACCAGTGTTGTGTTGATGCCTTTTACACAAGGAGCAACACAGTGGGAGCCAGTTATTCAGCAGCAAAACATAGTTACAATGAGGTATGCATATGCAACACCTGTGGCATGCTCTTTGTGGACGCCTCACGTTTTTTTAAGACAAAGACATGACTCAGATTCAGCCTGCAGTCCCTCTGTGCTCATCTGCACATAACTACATTGACATGGCATGTTGTAGTTCTTCAGTACTGACTATGTTTAAAATCATTTCTCTAGCTCTGGTTCTTCATGTAACATAAAACATGGTCTTATGTATTCATGCAGGGGGCCAGACGTGCTCAGGCTTGAGGTAAACGTATGGAGAGAAAGAGTCCATCCCAGTGTCCACCCAGTAAATTGGATCATAATCTTTGTCTGTTTGATTCTCATACTCGTCCTCGCTGGCCTGCTCATCTTCATCAGACCTCAGCCCGGAGCTGTCCCGTCTCTCTCTGTTCCCCATTTCACTCTCTCTGAGGCTGCTGTGACACTTGGTGCAGACTCTCAGTCGTTTGGTTGGGTGGATGTGGCTGATCACAGCACGCTTTTTGGAACAATATCCACAAACCAAGAAGCCACACTTCCTGCAGTGGTGCCGGCGGTGGGTCATGGTGAACTTGCTGGAACAGCGCATGCAGATAGCAGAGGCTGGATCTAGGATCCACGTCACAGCGAAGTTAGGGTTGGCTCTGCGGCCGCTGCTCTGAAGGAGTTCAGTTTTGCAAACTTCAATGTGTTCCATCCAGGCCTGTTTTTCCTCTTGAGAGGCGGCAGAGACGTAGAAGGACTTTTTTGGAGTCTTGATCAGCCACTGGTGTTTCATTTGGAAACCATTCTCCAAGTCCTCCAGCTCAATGTCCTCTGAAAAGTTAAATGAGACAAGTTTAGTACAATGAGGACAGATTTAACACTTTCAGAATTTCATTTGCATTGGAAAACAGACATTAAGACTTTGTCAAGCTTCAGTGTGTATGCAAAAACACAGATTTTTGCTGTTGCTTCATAAAACAGCTGACTGACAGCTATCAGATAAGGTTAACATATCAGATTTGGAGGGGTTTTAATCATCTTGTTACTCACCAAGAGGGATAATCTTTTGATTCTTGAACCAGCGTCCATTGATGACGATGTTGCCGTAGACCAGCATGTCGTTAAACAGGAAAAATGCTTTTGGTTGAGGTCCACGGCGGCTCTGCTTCATCAGTCGTCCCTCTCCGATCAAAACTCGCTCTGGATTGACCAGGCGCCCCCCAGCTGGTCCGAAAGACTTCTGCACAGCCACGATCCGCCTCTGGTTCTCCTTTATAAATGAGATCTGCTGTGTCATTGTGCCGTATTGTTGGTCAGGAGCTGTGTCCAGTCTCTCTGTAGTTCCTCTGTGCATGTAAGAAGCTGTGTCTGGAGACAACACAGCAGTGCAGCGCTTAAATGTTATTGGTGATGAAATGGGGTTTTCCTGTTTTCAAGCTAAAGAAGAACTGGTTTGTCAAGAGGTGGGGCATTTACTCTGACTCTGTGGCACAAGAAACAGTGCCAGCATTTCCTGGTAATTCTCATTGGGGCTTTCTGGAGCCATCTGCGATCTGATCAAAGAAAAATGTAAAACATCTATAACTGGCATCAGATATGGGAATATTTTCTGCACCTCTCAGAAAACAAAAAAGAAAATCGCTGCACCAAAAGTTGTTTCCTACTTTACTAAACACTGACGGGACAAACCCAAGGCTAGAAACTGGGTCCTGGAAAATGGATTAAGAAATGTCCCTTGGGCCTAAGCGACCACAGAGAAACATATCATCTCCAAAAGCACACAGTCCCCCAGCGGGACACACAGTCCATGTTTATGTTTGCCTGTACAAACTGACAGGAGTCCACCAAATCACATTAAAGCTGAACTATACCTGGTTTACCTCTGCCATCCCAGGTGCTGTTACAACAACAGTATAGCTACATTTTTTCTTTTTTTTAAATCAACAAATGGGCCAATTAAACATCATGTCTTTTTTTCAATTATTTTTTATGTCTATTTGTGTCTCTAGACCATCCCAGGGAAAATCAGTTGGTGAGTCATAGGACCTCGACTCATTTGTTAAAAGCGCATAGGTCTACAGTACAAAGCAGGTGTCAAAAACAGCATGCACCACTGAAATAGACCAGAGTTGTGGGTGACGTATGAAGCATACATTACTTCATTTCAATGTAAATATTGTATTGTAAAGGTTATCTTTGCTGTGGGTTATTTTGCTTTATACACACACATGTATGGATTCATGAATACAATAAAGCAAACACTTCTAGAAAGACTCACACAATAGGAGCCCAGTGCAGTTTGGTCTTAAATCTCTGAGTCTGACAGCTGTTTCAGGCCAGTGTCTGTTAAACTCCTTCACACTCCTCACTCTGCTTCATGAGCTCACAGACCATCAGGCAAAGCTGAGAGTGGTGTAAAGTTTTAGCATAATAAGGGACCTTTAATGTTATGTTCTACAGAACAATAATTTATTTTAAAAATGTAACAACCTCCATACTTTTCAGAGAAGATAGAGAAAAGAGAATAAGCAGTAGACCAGGAAACTGTCGCTCCGAACAAGATGATAAGAGAGGAATTTTTCTAAACAAGTTTTCAGCTGCAAGGTTTTTAGTCAACAGTAAATAGCAAAATATAACAGCTACCTCTGCGAAACAGTGTCTTTAATCAGTGTGCTGACTTTGGGGGACTCGCTGATGTCATTTATTACATCCAGAGGCTGAGGCTTGTTTCTTTTTCTTTATTTTCCTGTAAAGGACACTACATTTTTATCCATCTTTGAATCTCTTACGCACCCAATAAAAGTGGTTTGGTATTTTTAGAAACTTTTTATCTTGATAAAATTTTTGCAGTTCTTGTCAGCACATGTCCAGACAACTGCAGTAAAAACTGAAAAATGAAACGTATGTATTATAACAGTAACAACTTTTTATGTATTTAAATGTGTGCTCCATAAAGGCACCTGTAGGTTTAGAGGTTGCATAAATGAGAAACATACAAATAAATGAATAGGGGCATGGTGGCAGAGTGGTTAGTGCTCTTCCTCTGGTTTCCCACATTAACCTAGAACATGCACTAATCCTGCAGCTTGGTACTCCTGACCAAGATCCTGGCTCAAGATCTGGTCAAGGGTCTCCAGGAGCTGCACCCTGTCCCCCACAGCTCCTGACAGGTCCTGGTAAAGTCCTCCATTTTAAAACTCTCTATTTAACACCAAGAACATTGTGTGCAGGAGTGCTCCAAGCCTGAAGTATCATAACACTGACAAGTCTGTTATACAAGTGTGAAATATTCAAATGCAACAGAGACAAAGCCAAAGGCACAAGGAAGAGGAGCTGAACAGGTTTGGAGCATGGAAACTGTGTAGAGTCTGCAGTAACTCTTTCTGTTACATAAAAGGGCAGGAGGAAGTCAGATCATGTTGCATACAAAGCATCACACTGTTGCAACGTATGGAGCCTCTGTCCATGTAATATTCTCACAAATGGATTTCTGTTAAAACCAGTGTCTCATTCAAGATAAAATTAGGCAAGACCAGGACCAGATTACTCAGTGAGACAACCTGGAAAACAGAACTGTACCTAGAAAATGCTTTTCACCTTTAGGATCGGAGTAAAGAATTGTCTGTGTGATCATTGTCTGTGCTGGCTGTATTTGTTACTTCTGAGAAATATTTAGATTTTTAAAAAAGTGTGTATGTTGAAATAAAAGTTTCTGCGAGTTTTTAAAGTTTGAACAGTTTGTGCCATTATCCAAACTACAAGAGATGGAGGACTGAGTCATGGACTTGGACTCCACTTGAGCTTAAACCTCAAAAACTTGACTTGAACTCAAATCTTTCTTTTAGTGCTCAGACTTGTACTCAGCTCTTCCCACTGTCCAGGACTTGGACTTGTGAACTAATAACTTGGACTTAGACTCAGACGTGTGGATAATAACTTGGACTTGTACTCAGACTGGGGCACTTTCTTGTCCCATTTGTGTCTAATTTGCTAAGTTTCATTTTTACATTATTTATTTATTATATATTATTTTATTCGACCTTTATTTAACCAGGAAAGTCCTAAAAGGTCCAATATTATGCTTTTTCAGGCTTTTTGAATGAGTTTTTGACACCTTTGCATTAGTATTTCAAGTTTTATCACTTACAATAATTTACAGTCTTATATAGGCATCCTCTGAGGTTGCATAATTTACTCTGTCTTCACAAAAAAGGTCACAGAGGAATATTAGTCCAGTGACATCTGAGTTCTAGGGTGTTTTCCTAACATTTTTTAGAGTAGCAGTATTTAGGTGTATAAAATTAAATGAAATATAAAAAATGTGCAAATATGTGGGCAGCCTTATAAGTTTGCTGCGTTGTATGCATGCAGCTTCTCAAAATGGATTACTTACAACACAAAACTTGTTAGATTAGTTAAGACTTGACCTTCATAGACAGTGCATTCAATAATGAGAAAAGGTATTTAAGGTGGTAATCAGAAAATGGAAGGACAGAGGCAATGTTGATGTTAAGGCCAAAAAAAAAAAAATACCAGAGAGACACAGGCAAGGAATGGTGAGAATGGTTAAAGACAACCCACAGATCACCTCCAAACACCTACAACATCATCCTGCTGCAGATGGTGTTTCCATACAACAATTCAGCGCACTTTGCACAAAAAACAGCTGTATGGAAGGGTGATGCCACGCCACAAGTTGCTTGAGGAAGGCAAAAGCTCATTTAGGGAGGCGTCCAGGAGGCATCTGAAACAGATGCCTGAGGCACCTCAGCTGGCCCCTCACGATGTGGAGGAGCAGCGGCTCTACTCTGAGCTCCTCCCAAGTAATCTAGCTCCTCACCCTATCTCTAAGGGAGTGCCCAGCCACCCTGCGGAGGAAACTCATTTCGGCCGCTTGTATCCGGGATCTTGTCCTTTCGGTCATGACCCAAAGCTCATGACCATAGGTGAGAGTAGGAACGTAGATCGATGGTAAATTGAGATCTTCGCCTTTCGGCTCAGCTCCTTCTTCACCACAACAGACCGATACAACGACCGCATTACTGCAGACGCTGCACTGATCCTCCTGTCAATCTCACGCTCCATCCTTCCCTCACTCGTGAACAAGACCCCAAGATACTTAAATTCCTCCACTTGAGGCAGGAACTCTCCTCCGACCTGGAGAGGGCAGGCCACCCTTTTCTGGTCAAGAACCATGGCCTTGGACTTGGAGGTGCTGAATCTCAATCCAGCCATTTCACGCTCGGCTGCAAACCATCCCAATGCGCACTGAAGGTCCAGGTTTGATGAAGCCAACAGGACAACATCATCTGCAAAAAGCTGAGATAAGATCCTGTGGTCCCCAAACCAGACTCCCTCTGGCCCCTGGGTGTGCCTAGAAATTCTGTCCATAAAAATAATGAACAGAACCGGTGATAAAGGGCAGCCCTGATGGAGTCCAACATGCACTCAGAACAGTTCTGACTGCTCTGGTTGTACACAGACCAGACAGCCCTTTGCAGAGGGCCTCGGACCCCATACTTCCAGAGCACCCTCCAAAGAACGCTACGAGGGACACAGTCATACGCCTTCTCCAGGTCCACAAAACACATGTGGACTGGATGGGCGAACTCCCATGAGCCCTCGAGCAGCCGACAGAGAGTGTAGAGCTGGTCCACTGTTCCACGACAGGGACCAAAACCGGATTGTTCCTCCTGAAACCAAGTTTTGACTATCGGCCAAATTCTCCTCTCCAGCACCCTGGAATAGACTTTCCCAGGGAGGCTGAGAAGTGTGATCCCCTGTAGTTGGCACACACCATCCGGTCCCCCTTCTTAAAAAGAGGGACCACCACCCTGGTCTGCCAGTCCAGAGGTACTGTCCCCGACCACCACGCGATGTTGCAGAGATGCGTCAGCCAAGACAGCCCCACAACATCCAGAGACTTGAGGTACTCAGGGCAGATCTCATCCACCCCCAAAGCCTTGCCACCGGGAAGTTTTTTAACCATCTCAGTGACTTCAGCCTGGGTGTTAGACGAGTCCACCACAAAGTCCCCAGCCTCTGCTCCCTCTACGGAAGGAGCGTCAGTGGGATTGAGGGGATCCTCAACGTATTCCTTCCACTGCCTGACAACATCCCCAGTCGAGGTCAACAGCTGTCCACTTCCACTATAAACAGTGTTAGTGAAGCACTGCTTCCCCGTTCTTAGACGGCGGACAGTTTGCCAGAATATCTTCAAGGCCGACTGATAGTCCTCCTCCATGGCTTCCCTGAACTACTCTCACACCCGAGTTTTTATCTCCACAAGCGCCTGGGCTGCAGCACACTTGGCCTTCCTGTACCCTCAGGAGTCCCACAAGCCAACCAGGCTTGATAGGACTCCATCAGCATCCCCTACTTCCGGTGTCTACCACACAGTTCGGGGGTTGCCACCTTATGGCCACAGCTCTGAATGGCTGCATCAGTAATAGAGGTGGAGAACATGGTCCACTCAGACTCGATGTCCCAAACCTCCCTGGAGATCTGGTTGAAGCTCTCCGGAGGTTGGAATTGAAGATCCCTCTAACAGAGGGCTCAGCCAGATGTTCCCAACAGACCCTCACAATACGTTTGGTCCTGCCAAGTCTTTCTGGCTTCCTCCGCCGCCAGCGGATCCAACTCATCACCAGGTGGTGATCAGTTGACAGCTCAGCCCTTCTCTTCACCCGAGTGTCCAAGACACACGGCCGAAGGTCAGATGACACGACTACAAAGTTGTTCATCGGCCTCTGGCCTAGAGTGTCCTAGTGCCACGTGCACCGATGGACGCCCTTATGCTCAAACATGGTAATCGTTATCGACAAACTGTGACTAGCACAGAAGTCCAATAACAGAATACCACTCGGGTTCAGAATGGGGAGGCCATTCCTCCCAGTCATGCCCCTCCAAGTGTCACTGTGGTTACCCACATGGGTATCGAAGACCCCCAGTCGGAGCACCTTCCAGTACACCTTCCATGGACTCCAAGAAGGCTGGGTACTCTGCACTGCTCTTCAGCCTGTAAGCTGAGACAACAGTGACCCGAAGGCACAATGACATGACCCTCTCCCTCCATGACTCCCTCTGTTTTAATTCCCAGTGTTTTTCTGTCAATAATGAATAATAACTATACTGAAGTAGATAAGAGTATAAGCAGAGGTGGGTAGTAATGAGTTCCATTTACTGGAATCACTTTTTGAATAATTTGTGCCTCTTTCGCAACAGACTTTTTACTACCCCTTGAGTAATATTATTTTCAAGTAACAGCATTCTTACTTGAGTACTATGTTTCTACCCAGCTACTCAACCCACCTCTGGTTGTTTGTTTAAAGGTTTGTTTAATCTATGCCTATTAGCAGCCTTACATAACACAGAGCCTGGGTTACTGCTCCTGTCTGCTCCTCCAAATTGAAAGTGTTACTGTATCCCTTCCTAAATATCTCATAGTCCCCCTTTTCACAAAATCCTGGAGTATCCCTTTAATGTAATGGTTTATAACACTGAATTAGTGACAGATGTGCGTGGCAGGTCGTCTGGTGTTATTATTCAAATATTTCCCGTGAACACAGAGTAAACAAACACACACGGGAAACACACAGGGAAACGCCCTTTCATCATTTTCAACATGCAATTTTTCTTCCTACTGCTTACGGTCAATGGTGACGACAATGACTCAGCAGCAATTTTAATCCATGTTTTATGCATCTGTTTATACAAGAACTGAGGACATTTGTACAGCAACAGAAAAGGTGGGCTTAGATGGGAATACTCACCTGCAATGGCTCTTTAGAAAACTACTTTGAAAATGTTCCATAAACAAACAGCGGAGGGTAAAGCCAAAAATTGAGGTTTTTTTTTTTTTTTTACTTGAAAATAGAAGTATTACTACCCACCTCTCCAAACTTTAGATAATTGTATGTACAGTATGATAAGCTTGGGTTATCTGGTTCCCTTTTAGTGAAGTAATTAGTGTTCTCTGCCTTTGTGTGATTCCCAAGGGTTTGCCAGAATATCTTCTGGCAAACAGTTCTGACTGTTCGCATTGCAGGTTGTAACCTGCAATACTTCCAGAGCACCCTCCAAAGAACGCTACGAGGGACACAGTCAAACGCCTTCTCCAGGTCCACAAAACACATGTGGACTGAATGGGCGAACTCCCATGAGCCCTCGAGCACCCGACAGAGAGTGTAGAGCTGGTCCACTGTTCCACGACAGGGACCAAAACCGGATTGTTCCTCCTGAAACCGAGGTTTGACTATTGGCCAAATTCTCCTCTCCAGCACCATGGAATAGACTTTCCCAGGGAGGCTGAGGAGTGTGATCCGGAATAAAGCATGGCTTCAGAGAACGAGAAGTGACTCAGCATTTTTATTCAAATTTTGAAAATGATGGACTATGGAGATAAAGTGATGCACAAAATAGTACACAAAATGCAAGATTAATTTTGGATACAAGTTGTTTTCATTCACTTTTTTTTGGTCATTATCAGTACTAAATTACAGATGACTGACCTTGTTTTGCTGTACATGAGTCACAGGCCTGGGCCTGGAATCACCAGAGTTTTCAGCCAGGTTTCACCCACACAAGACATAACAGGCACAAGGTATTTAGTCCGGATCAAGGGCAGCACTGTCACCTACTGGAACCAAACCCCTGGCTGTAAAAACTAGTTCCTGAGTTGACTCTTACTTAAACAACATCTGAAAAATTCAAATGGGAAATTTAATGACAAACCAAAGACCAAACCAAGTCCTAACTAATTCACAGAACTGGGGCACTGAACAGTTTAATCACCTAATAATATATTGTTATAAAAATATTTGAGCTAAAAAACCCTCATAAAATTTATTTTAATCCAATTCAATTTTTTTTAAAATTCTCACCTCCCAGCAAGAAGATCGTGGGTTCGAGCCCCGGGGCGACCAACACACCATCACACAAACTCTGTGGGTGGAGTCTGCATGTCCTCCCCGCGTTACCGTGGGTTCTGTCTGGGTTCTCCGGCTTCCTCCCACTGTCCAAAGACATGCATATGTTAGGTGAATTGGTGATTCTAAATTGCCCCTAGTGAGTGAATGTCTGTCTGTGTTTGTCTCTGTGTCAGTCCTGCGACAAGCTGACCCCTGTCCAGGATGTACCCCGCCTACGGCCCAAAGTTACTGGGATAGGCTCCAGTCACCCACGACCCCTAATGGGATTAAGTGGAAGAAAATGAATGAATGAACAATTGAATTTTATTTATGTGGTTCAGTATCACAACAGAATTCACCTCATCCCCTGTCCTTATGCTGCGTTCACACCGGACGCGTTTGAGGCGTCTGGGGCGTCTGGTTTACATGTTAAGTCTATGTAAACGCGCGTCTAGACATCCTGGGGTGCGAATCAAGCTTCCAGCGCGGCGCGAATCGGGTTTTGACGCGCGAATAGCGCGGCGCGAATTGAGCGTCGACGCGTCTGACGCGGGAATCGAGCGTCTGACGCTCTCGACGCCCGAGTTGAAAAATCTGAACTTTCGCGGCGCGTTAACCAATCAGGATCTAGCTCCTGCAGTGATGTGGGAGGACGTAGAAAGCGGAGATCCATCAAAACAATCACGGTGGACTTATCGAAGCTGTCAATGTGAACGTGGAGCTATAAGCTACAGCCTGCAGCAGCTCTACTACTTTTATAAAGACAGCAGTCAAAAAGATAGTAACAAGACATTGAGGGGACCTTAACTTTAGCGTGTGCTGAGCTGAGCTCGCTGGATTAGCAGTTACTGTACTTCCCAAAACAACAGCAAAAACAGTCTGTGTACTGACTGCTAGCCTAGCCTATAACCCGCTAAAACCACTAGAGACCGCTATTAAACAAGAAAAAACTCCCATATCTCCGCTCTGCTGCTGGTGTTGAGTGCCTAAAAACAGCAGTAGTGTCCTGGGGACATGTCCTCGCACCGACCCGGGACACAGGTGAGCAAACCGGCGTGGCCTTGGTTGGATTTAGCCCTGAATGAGCGGCCATTACCCTGGCACAACAGACTCCTCCCATGATGCGACTTCGTGTCTGAACACATTTGTTTTGACGCGCAAACAGAGCAAAATTGGACGCGCGAATGAAGCGTCTGACTTCAAAATGTTCAACCGTCCAACTAGACGCGTCGGACGCGAATTTGACGCCTCAAACGCGTCCGGTGTGAACGCAGCATTAGACCCTCCTTCTCAGTAAGGAAAAACTCCTGAAAAAACCCAGCTGTGGGAAAAAAAGAAGTAACCTTATGTAGACCATACTGAAGGAGAGATCTTCTCTCAGGACACACAGACTATAAATGTGTCTAGGACTGTTAAATAACGTCCATTAGCTCATCTATCTACCGTTGATCTACAGTATTCAAGCTGATTACATTTTCACTGATTTCAAAAACCTCTGGGAACATGGCACATCCACTAGGGGGAGCTCTAGTGTAAACAGACAGGTGTGCTAGTAGGTACAGTATGTTAACATCCACAACTAGTGCAATAAAAGTCAGTGCCTGATGCGGGTAAAGTCAGACTCTGCAATATTCAGCTGGAAATGTCTGAAAACTGCAACATCCATTGAACATTTGATTCATCACTATATTTTTGCTACGTCTCATTTCAGTACTAAGTACAAACACTCTCACAGAGTAGACCTCTGCAAAGGAGTCATAATAATTAGTATTTATTTGTTATTTGCTGACCCCTTGTGGCTGGAGTTAGTATCTTGGTGGGAGCTGATCCAGATGTGTTCATTTAGAATCTGCATAAACACTTACTAAATAACTGTATCTACAGGTGTTTGCTGCAAAAGCTTGAAGGTGCTGTTGGACCACTCATCTTTATCTCAATAACTGTCAACTGAACACAGTTTTCATTATAAAGTGTTTTATTTAAATAAAAATATTTAGAAGTTTACATAAAAATAATACAAGCAAATACTTCATATTGGATACATAGATATGGATTATTCACATAAATTATACTTACTTATTAACAAAGTCATATTACATAAATACAATATTCATATTTACATTAGACGTGATGAGTCCTATATAACAAATGCTCTTCTGTTTCTGTTGCACATGGTGCGTACACAATAAGGAATATTTACAAGTGTGTGGTTTCTTTAACTAAACAACCAGTGTTGTGTTGATGCCTTTTACACAAGGAGCAACACAGTTGGAGCTAGTTATTCAGCAGCAAAACATAGTTACAATGAGGTATGCATATGCAACACCTGTGGCATGCTCTTTGTGGACGCCTCACGTTTTTTTAAGACAAAGACATGACTCAGATTCAGCCTGCAGTCCCTTTGTGCTCATCTGCACATAACTACATTGACATGGCATGTTGTAGTTCTTCAGTACTGACTATGTTTAAAATAATTTCTCTAGCTCTGGTTCTTCATGTAACATAAAACATGGTCTTATGTATTCATGCAGGGGGCCAGACGTGCTCAGGCTTGAGGTAAACGTATGGAGAGAAAGAGTCCATCCCAGTGTCCACCCAGTAAATTGGATCATAATCTTTGTCTGTTTGATTCTCATACTCGTCCTCGCTGGCCTGCTCGTCTTCATCAGACCTCAGCCCGGAGCTGTCCCGTCTTTCTCTGTTCCCCATGTCACTCTCTCTGAGGCTGCTGTGACACTTGGTGCAGACTCTCAGTCGTTTGGTTGGGTGGATGTGGCTGATCACAGCACGCTTTTTGGAACAATATCCACAAACCAAGAAGCCACACTTCCTGCAGTGGTGCCGGCGGTGGGTCATGGTGAATTTGCTGGAACAGCGCATGCAGATAGCAGAGGCTGGATCTAGGATCCACGTCACAGCGAAGTTAGGGTTGGCTCTGCGGCCGCTGCTCTGAAGGAGTTCAGTTTTGCAAACTTCAATGTGTTCCATCCAGGCCTGTTTTTCCTCTCGAGAGGCGGCAGAGACGTAGAAGGACTTTTTTGGAGTCTTGATCAGCCACTGGTGTTTCATTTGGAAACCATTCTCCAAGTCCTCCAGCTCAATGTCCTCTGAAAAGTTAAATGAGACAAGTTTAGTACAATGAGGACAGATTTAACACTTTCAGAATTTCATTTTCATTGGAAAACAGACATTAAGACTTTGTCAAGCTTCAGTGTGTATGCAAAAACACAGATTTTTGCTGTTGCTTCATAAAACAGCTGACTGACAGCTATAAGATAAGGTTAACATATCAGATTTGGAGGGGTTTTAATCATCTTGTTACTCACCAAGAGGGATAATCTTTTGATTCTTGAACCAGCGTCCATTGATGACGATGTTGCCGTAGACCAGCATGTCGTTAAACAGGAAAAATGCTTTTGGTTGAGGTCCACGGCGGCTCTGCTTCATCAGTCGTCCCTCTCCGATCAAAACTCGCTCTGGATTGACCAGGCGCCCCCCAGCCGGTCCGAAAGACTTCTGCACGGCCACGATCCGCCTCTGGTTCTCCTTTATAAATGAGATCTGCTGTGTCATTGTGCCGTATTGTTGGTCAGGAGCTGTGTCCAGTCTCTCTGTAGTTCCTCTGTGCATGTAAGAAGCTGTGTCTGGAGACAACACAGCAGTGCAGCGCTTAAATGTTATTGGTGATGAAATGGGGTTTTCCTGGTTTCAAGCTAAAGAAGAACTGGTTTGTCAAGAGGTGGGACCTTTACTCTGACTCTGTGGCACAAGAAACAGTGCCAGCATTTCCTGGTAATTTTCATTGGGGCTTTCGGGAAACATCTGTGATCTGATCAAAGAAAAATGTAAAACATCTATAACTGGCATCAGATATGGGAATATTTTCTGCACCTCTCAGAAAACAAACAGGAAAATCTCTGCACCAACTGCTGTTTCCTACTTTACTAAACACTGACGGGACAAACCCAAGGCTAGAAACTGGGTCCTGGAAAATGAATTAAGAAATGTCCTTTGGGCCTAAGCGACCACAGAAAAACATATCATCTCCAAGAGCACTCAGTCCCCCAGCGGGACACACAGTCCATGTTTATGTTCGCCTGTACAAACTGACAGGAGTCCACCCAATCACATTAAAGCTGAACTATACCTGGTTTACCTCTGCCATCCCAGGTGCTGTTTCAACAACAGTATAGCTACATTTTTGCTTTTTTTAAATCAACAAATGAGCCAATTAAACATCATGTCTTTTTTTCAATTATTTTTTTATGTCTATTTGAGTCTCTAGACCATCCCAGGGAAAATCAGTTGGTGAGTCATAGGACCTCGACTCATTTGTTAAAAGCGCATAGGTCTACAGTACAAAGCAGGTGTCAAAAACAGCATGCACCACTGAAATAGACCAGAGTTGTGGGTGACGTATGAAGCATACATTACTTCATTTCAGTGTAAATATTGTATTGTAAAGGTTATTTTTGCTGTGGGTTATTTTGCTTTATACACACACATGTATGGATTCATGAATACAATAAAGCAAACACTTCTAGAAAGACTCACACAATAGGAGCCCAGTGCAGTTTGGTCTTAAATCTCTGAGTCTGACAGCTGTTTCAGGCCAGTGTCTGTTAAACTCCTTCACACTCCTCACTCTGCTTCATGAGCTCACAGACCATCAGGCAAAGCTGAGAGTGGTGTAAAATTTTAGCATAATAAGGGACCTTTAATGTTATGTTCTACAGAACAATAGTTTTTTTTTAAAAATTAACAACCTCCATACTTTTCTGAGAAGATAGAGAAAAGAGAATAAGCAGTAGACCAGGAAACTGTCGCTCCGAACAAGATGATAAGAGAGGAATTTTTCTAAACAAGTTTTCAGCTGCAAGGTTTTTAGTCAACAGTAAATAGCAAAATATAACAGCTACCTCTGCGAAACAGTGTCTTTAATCAGTGTGCTGACTTTGGGGGACTCGCTGATGTCATTTATTACATCCAGAGGCTGAGGCTTGTTTCTTTTTCTTTATTTTCCTGTAAAGGACACTACATTTTTATCCATCTTTGAATCTCTTACGCACCCAATAAAAGTGGTTTGGTATTTTTAGAAACTTTTTATCTTGATAAAATTTTTGCAGTTCTTGTCAGCACATGTCCAGACAACTGCAGTAAAAACTGAAAAATGAAACGTATGTATTATAACAGTAACAACTTTTTATGTATTTAAATGTGTGCTCCATAAAGGCACCTGTAGGTTTAGAGGTTGCATAAATGAGAAACATACAAATAAATGAATAGGGGCATGGTGGCAGAGTGGTTAGTGCTCTTCCTCTGGTTTCCCACATTAACCTAGAACATGCACTAATCCTGCAGCTTGGTACTCCTGACCAAGATCCTGGCTCAAGATCTGGTCAAGGGTCTCCAGGAGCTGCACCCTGTCCCCCACAGCTCCTGACAGGTCCTGGTAAAGTCCTCCATTTTAAAACTCTCTATTTAACACCAAGAACATTGTGTGCAGGAGTGCTCCAAGCCTGAAGTATCATAACACTGACAAGTCTGTTATACAAGTGTGAAATATTCAAATGCAACAGAGACAAAGCCAAAGGCACAAGGAAGAGGAGCTGAACAGGTTTGGAGCATGGAAACTGTGTAGAGTCTGCAGTAACTCTTTCTGTTACATAAAAGGGCAGGAGGAAGTCAGATCATGTTGCATACAAAGCATCACACTGTTGCAACGTATGGAGCCTCTGTCCATGTAATATTCTCACAAATGGATTTCTGTTAAAACCAGTGTCTCATTCAAGATAAAATTAGGCAAGACCAGGACCAGATTACTCAGTGAGACAACCTGGAAAACAGAACTGTACCTAGAAAATGCTTTTCACCTTTAGGATCGGAGTAAAGAATTGTCTGTGTGATCATTGTCTGTGCTGGCTGTATTTGTTACTTCTGAGAAATATTTAGATTTTTAAAAAAGTGTGTATGTTGAAATAAAAGTTTCTGCGAGTTTTTAAAGTTTGAACAGTTTGTGCCATTATCCAAACTACAAGAGATGGAGGACTGAGTCATGGACTTGGACTCCACTTGAGCTTAAACCTCAAAAACTTGACTTGAACTCAAATCTTTCTTTTAGTGCTCAGACTTGTACTCAGCTCTTCCCACTGTCCAGGACTTGGACTTGTGAACTAATAACTTGGACTTAGACTCAGACGTGTGGATAATAACTTGGACTTGTACTCAGACTGGGGCACTTTCTTGTCCCATTTGTGTCTAATTTGCTAAGTTTCATTTTTACATTATTTATTTATTATATATTATTTTATTCGACCTTTATTTAACCAGGAAAGTCCTAAAAGGTCCAATATTATGCTTTTTCAGGCTTTTTGAATGAGTTTTTGACACCTTTGCATTAGTATTTCAAGTTTTATCACTTACAATAATTTACAGTCTTATATAGGCATCCTCTGAGGTTGCATAATTTACTCTGTCTTCACAAAAAAGGTCACAGAGGAATATTAGTCCAGTGACATCTGAGTTCTAGGGTGTTTTCCTAACATTTTTTAGAGTAGCAGTATTTAGGTGTATAAAATTAAATGAAATATAAAAAATGTGCAAATATGTGGGCAGCCTTATAAGTTTGCTGCGTTGTATGCATGCAGCTTCTCAAAATGGATTACTTACAACACAAAACTTGTTAGATTAGTTAAGACTTGACCTTCATAGACAGTGCATTCAATAATGAGAAAAGGTATTTAAGGTGGTAATCAGAAAATGGAAGGACAGAGGCAATGTTGATGTTAAGGCCAAAAAAAAAAAAATACCAGAGAGACACAGGCAAGGAATGGTGAGAATGGTTAAAGACAACCCACAGATCACCTCCAAACACCTACAACATCATCCTGCTGCAGATGGTGTTTCCATACAACAATTCAGCGCACTTTGCACAAAAAACAGCTGTATGGAAGGGTGATGCCACGCCACAAGTTGCTTGAGGAAGGCAAAAGCTCATTTAGGGAGGCGTCCAGGAGGCATCTGAAACAGATGCCTGAGGCACCTCAGCTGGCCCCTCACGATGTGGAGGAGCAGCGGCTCTACTCTGAGCTCCTCCCAAGTAATCTAGCTCCTCACCCTATCTCTAAGGGAGTGCCCAGCCACCCTGCGGAGGAAACTCATTTCGGCCGCTTGTATCCGGGATCTTGTCCTTTCGGTCATGACCCAAAGCTCATGACCATAGGTGAGAGTAGGAACGTAGATCGATGGTAAATTGAGATCTTCGCCTTTCGGCTCAGCTCCTTCTTCACCACAACAGACCGATACAACGACCGCATTACTGCAGACGCTGCACTGATCCTCCTGTCAATCTCACGCTCCATCCTTCCCTCACTCGTGAACAAGACCCCAAGATACTTAAATTCCTCCACTTGAGGCAGGAACTCTCCTCCGACCTGGAGAGGGCAGGCCACCCTTTTCTGGTCAAGAACCATGGCCTTGGACTTGGAGGTGCTGAATCTCAATCCAGCCATTTCACGCTCGGCTGCAAACCATCCCAATGCGCACTGAAGGTCCAGGTTTGATGAAGCCAACAGGACAACATCATCTGCAAAAAGCTGAGATAAGATCCTGTGGTCCCCAAACCAGACTCCCTCTGGCCCCTGGGTGTGCCTAGAAATTCTGTCCATAAAAATAATGAACAGAACCGGTGATAAAGGGCAGCCCTGATGGAGTCCAACATGCACTCAGAACAGTTCTGACTGCTCTGGTTGTACACAGACCAGACAGCCCTTTGCAGAGGGCCTCGGACCCCATACTTCCAGAGCACCCTCCAAAGAACGCTACGAGGGACACAGTCATACGCCTTCTCCAGGTCCACAAAACACATGTGGACTGGATGGGCGAACTCCCATGAGCCCTCGAGCAGCCGACAGAGAGTGTAGAGCTGGTCCACTGTTCCACGACAGGGACCAAAACCGGATTGTTCCTCCTGAAACCAAGTTTTGACTATCGGCCAAATTCTCCTCTCCAGCACCCTGGAATAGACTTTCCCAGGGAGGCTGAGAAGTGTGATCCCCTGTAGTTGGCACACACCATCCGGTCCCCCTTCTTAAAAAGAGGGACCACCACCCTGGTCTGCCAGTCCAGAGGTACTGTCCCCGACCACCACGCGATGTTGCAGAGATGCGTCAGCCAAGACAGCCCCACAACATCCAGAGACTTGAGGTACTCAGGGCAGATCTCATCCACCCCCAAAGCCTTGCCACCGGGAAGTTTTTTAACCATCTCAGTGACTTCAGCCTGGGTGTTAGACGAGTCCACCACAAAGTCCCCAGCCTCTGCTCCCTCTACGGAAGGAGCGTCAGTGGGATTGAGGGGATCCTCAACGTATTCCTTCCACTGCCTGACAACATCCCCAGTCGAGGTCAACAGCTGTCCACTTCCACTATAAACAGTGTTAGTGAAGCACTGCTTCCCCGTTCTTAGACGGCGGACAGTTTGCCAGAATATCTTCAAGGCCGACTGATAGTCCTCCTCCATGGCTTCCCTGAACTACTCTCACACCCGAGTTTTTATCTCCACAAGCGCCTGGGCTGCAGCACACTTGGCCTTCCTGTACCCTCAGGAGTCCCACAAGCCAACCAGGCTTGATAGGACTCCATCAGCATCCCCTACTTCCGGTGTCTACCACACAGTTCGGGGGTTGCCACCTTATGGCCACAGCTCTGAATGGCTGCATCAGTAATAGAGGTGGAGAACATGGTCCACTCAGACTCGATGTCCCAAACCTCCCTGGAGATCTGGTTGAAGCTCTCCGGAGGTTGGAATTGAAGATCCCTCTAACAGAGGGCTCAGCCAGATGTTCCCAACAGACCCTCACAATACGTTTGGTCCTGCCAAGTCTTTCTGGCTTCCTCCGCCGCCAGCGGATCCAACTCATCACCAGGTGGTGATCAGTTGACAGCTCAGCCCTTCTCTTCACCCGAGTGTCCAAGACACACGGCCGAAGGTCAGATGACACGACTACAAAGTTGTTCATCGGCCTCTGGCCTAGAGTGTCCTAGTGCCACGTGCACCGATGGACGCCCTTATGCTCAAACATGGTAATCGTTATCGACAAACTGTGACTAGCACAGAAGTCCAATAACAGAATACCACTCGGGTTCAGAATGGGGAGGCCATTCCTCCCAGTCATGCCCCTCCAAGTGTCACTGTGGTTACCCACATGGGTATCGAAGACCCCCAGTCGGAGCACCTTCCAGTACACCTTCCATGGACTCCAAGAAGGCTGGGTACTCTGCACTGCTCTTCAGCCTGTAAGCTGAGACAACAGTGACCCGAAGGCACAATGACATGACCCTCTCCCTCCATGACTCCCTCTGTTTTAATTCCCAGTGTTTTTCTGTCAATAATGAATAATAACTATACTGAAGTAGATAAGAGTATAAGCAGAGGTGGGTAGTAATGAGTTCCATTTACTGGAATCACTTTTTGAATAATTTGTGCCTCTTTCGCAACAGACTTTTTACTACCCCTTGAGTAATATTATTTTCAAGTAACAGCATTCTTACTTGAGTACTATGTTTCTACCCAGCTACTCAACCCACCTCTGGTTGTTTGTTTAAAGGTTTGTTTAATCTATGCCTATTAGCAGCCTTACATAACACAGAGCCTGGGTTACTGCTCCTGTCTGCTCCTCCAAATTGAAAGTGTTACTGTATCCCTTCCTAAATATCTCATAGTCCCCCTTTTCACAAAATCCTGGAGTATCCCTTTAATGTAATGGTTTATAACACTGAATTAGTGACAGATGTGCGTGGCAGGTCGTCTGGTGTTATTATTCAAATATTTCCCGTGAACACAGAGTAAACAAACACACACGGGAAACACACAGGGAAACGCCCTTTCATCATTTTCAACATGCAATTTTTCTTCCTACTGCTTACGGTCAATGGTGACGACAATGACTCAGCAGCAATTTTAATCCATGTTTTATGCATCTGTTTATACAAGAACTGAGGACATTTGTACAGCAACAGAAAAGGTGGGCTTAGATGGGAATACTCACCTGCAATGGCTCTTTAGAAAACTACTTTGAAAATGTTCCATAAACAAACAGCGGAGGGTAAAGCCAAAAATTGAGGTTTTTTTTTTTTTTTTACTTGAAAATAGAAGTATTACTACCCACCTCTCCAAACTTTAGATAATTGTATGTACAGTATGATAAGCTTGGGTTATCTGGTTCCCTTTTAGTGAAGTAATTAGTGTTCTCTGCCTTTGTGTGATTCCCAAGGGTTTGCCAGAATATCTTCTGGCAAACAGTTCTGACTGTTCGCATTGCAGGTTGTAACCTGCAATACTTCCAGAGCACCCTCCAAAGAACGCTACGAGGGACACAGTCAAACGCCTTCTCCAGGTCCACAAAACACATGTGGACTGAATGGGCGAACTCCCATGAGCCCTCGAGCACCCGACAGAGAGTGTAGAGCTGGTCCACTGTTCCACGACAGGGACCAAAACCGGATTGTTCCTCCTGAAACCGAGGTTTGACTATTGGCCAAATTCTCCTCTCCAGCACCATGGAATAGACTTTCCCAGGGAGGCTGAGGAGTGTGATCCGGAATAAAGCATGGCTTCAGAGAACGAGAAGTGACTCAGCATTTTTATTCAAATTTTGAAAATGATGGACTATGGAGATAAAGTGATGCACAAAATAGTACACAAAATGCAAGATTAATTTTGGATACAAGTTGTTTTCATTCACTTTTTTTTGGTCATTATCAGTACTAAATTACAGATGACTGACCTTGTTTTGCTGTACATGAGTCACAGGCCTGGGCCTGGAATCACCAGAGTTTTCAGCCAGGTTTCACCCACACAAGACATAACAGGCACAAGGTATTTAGTCCGGATCAAGGGCAGCACTGTCACCTACTGGAACCAAACCCCTGGCTGTAAAAACTAGTTCCTGAGTTGACTCTTACTTAAACAACATCTGAAAAATTCAAATGGGAAATTTAATGACAAACCAAAGACCAAACCAAGTCCTAACTAATTCACAGAACTGGGGCACTGAACAGTTTAATCACCTAATAATATATTGTTATAAAAATATTTGAGCTAAAAAACCCTCATAAAATTTATTTTAATCCAATTCAATTTTTTTTAAAATTCTCACCTCCCAGCAAGAAGATCGTGGGTTCGAGCCCCGGGGCGACCAACACACCATCACACAAACTCTCTGGGTGGAGTCTGCATGTCCTCCCCGCGTTACTGTGGGTTCTGTCTGGGTTCTCCGGCTTCCTCCCACTGTCCAAAGACATGCATGTGTTAGGTGAATTGGTGATTCTAAATTGCCCCTAGTGAGTGAATGTCTGTCTGTGTTTGTCTCTGTGTCAGTCCTGCGACAAGCTGACCCCTGTCCAGGATGTACCCCGCCTACGGCCCAAAGTTACTGGGATAGGCTCCAGTCACCCACGACCCCTAATGGGATTAAGTGGAAGAAAATGAATGAATGAACAATTGAATTTTATTTATGTGGCTCAGTATCACAACAGAATTCACCTCATCCCCTGTCCTTATGCTGCGTTCACACCGGACGCGTTTGAGGCGTCTGGGGCGTCTGGTTTACATGTTAAGTCTATGTAAACGCGCGTCTAGACATCCTGGGGTGCGAATCAAGCTTCCAGCGCGGCGCGAATCGGGTTTTGACGCGCGAATAGCGCGGCGCGAATTGAGCGTCGACGCGTCTGACGCGGGAATCGAGCGTCTGACGCTCTCGACGCCCGAGTTGAAAAATCTGAACTTTCGCGGCGCGTTAACCAATCAGGATCTAGCTCCTGCAGTGATGTGGGAGGACGTAGAAAGCGGAGATCCATCAAAACAATCACGGTGGACTTATCGAAGCTGTCAATGTGAACGTGGAGCTATAAGCTACAGCCTGCAGCAGCTCTACTACTTTTATAAAGACAGCAGTCAAAAAGATAGTAACAAGACATTGAGGGGACCTTAACTTTAGCGTGTGCTGAGCTGAGCTCGTTGGATTAGCAGTTACTGTACTTCCCAAAACAACAGCAAAAACAGTCTGTGTACTGACTGCTAGCCTAGCCTATAACCCGCTAAAACCACTAGAGACCGCTATTAAACAAGAAAAAACTCCCATATCTCCGCTCTGCTGCTGGTGTTGAGTGCCTAAAAACAGCAGTAGTGTCCTGGGGACATGTCCTCGCACCGACCCGGGACACAGGTGAGCAAACCGGCGTGGCCTTGGTTGGATTTAGCCCTGAATGAGCGGCCATTACCCTGGCACAACAGACTCCTCCCATGATGCGACTTCGTGTCTGAACACATTTGTTTTGACGCGCAAACAGAGCAAAATTGGACGCGCGAATGAAGCGTCTGACTTCAAAATGTTCAACCGTCCAACTAGACGCGTCGGACGCGAATTTGACGCCTCAAACGCGTCCGGTGTGAACGCAGCATTAGACCCTCCTTCTCAGTAAGGAAAAACTCCTGAAAAAACCCAGCTGTGGGAAAAAAAGAAGTAACCTTATGTAGACCATACTGAAGGAGAGATCTTCTCTCAGGACACACAGACTATAAATGTGTCTAGGACTGTTAAATAACGTCCATTAGCTCATCTATCTACCGTTGATCTACAGTATTCAAGCTGATTACATTTTCACTGATTTCAAAAACCTCTGGGAACATGGCACATCCACTAGGGGGAGCTCTAGTGTAAACAGACAGGTGTGCTAGTAGGTACAGTATGTTAACATCCACAACTAGTGCAATAAAAGTCAGTGCCTGATGCGGGTAAAGTCAGACTCTGCAATATTCAGCTGGAAATGTCTGAAAACTGCAACATCCATTGAACATTTGATTCATCACTATATTTTTGCTACGTCTCATTTCAGTACTAAGTACAAACACTCTCACAGAGTAGACCTCTGCAAAGGAGTCATAATAATTAGTATTTATTTGTTATTTGCTGACCCCTTGTGGCTGGAGTTAGTATCTTGGTGGGAGCTGATCCAGATGTGTTCATTTAGAATCTGCATAAACACTTACTAAATAACTGTATCTACAGGTGTTTGCTGCAAAAGCTTGAAGGTGCTGTTGGACCACTCATCTTTATCTCAATAACTGTCAACTGAACACAGTTTTCATTATAAAGTGTTTTATTTAAATAAAAATATTTAGAAGTTTACATAAAAATAATACAAGCAAATACTTCATATTGGATACATAGATATGGATTATTCACATAAATTATACTTACTTATTAACAAAGTCATATTACATAAATACAATATTCATATTTACATTAGACGTGATGAGTCCTATATAACAAATGCTCTTCTGTTTCTGTTGCACATGGTGCGTACACAATAAGGAATATTTACAAGTGTGTGGTTTCTTTAACTAAACAACCAGTGTTGTGTTGATGCCTTTTACACAAGGAGCAACACAGTTGGAGCTAGTTATTCAGCAGCAAAACATAGTTACAATGAGGTATGCATATGCAACACCTGTGGCATGCTCTTTGTGGACGCCTCACGTTTTTTTAAGACAAAGACATGACTCAGATTCAGCCTGCAGTCCCTTTGTGCTCATCTGCACATAACTACATTGACATGGCATGTTGTAGTTCTTCAGTACTGACTATGTTTAAAATAATTTCTCTAGCTCTGGTTCTTCATGTAACATAAAACATGGTCTTATGTATTCATGCAGGGGGCCAGACGTGCTCAGGCTTGAGGTAAACGTATGGAGAGAAAGAGTCCATCCCAGTGTCCACCCAGTAAATTGGATCATAATCTTTGTCTGTTTGATTCTCATACTCGTCCTCGCTGGCCTGCTCGTCTTCATCAGACCTCAGCCCGGAGCTGTCCCGTCTTTCTCTGTTCCCCATGTCACTCTCTCTGAGGCTGCTGTGACACTTGGTGCAGACTCTCAGTCGTTTGGTTGGGTGGATGTGGCTGATCACAGCACGCTTTTTGGAACAATATCCACAAACCAAGAAGCCACACTTCCTGCAGTGGTGCCGGCGGTGGGTCATGGTGAATTTGCTGGAACAGCGCATGCAGATAGCAGAGGCTGGATCTAGGATCCACGTCACAGCGAAGTTAGGGTTGGCTCTGCGGCCGCTGCTCTGAAGGAGTTCAGTTTTGCAAACTTCAATGTGTTCCATCCAGGCCTGTTTTTCCTCTCGAGAGGCGGCAGAGACGTAGAAGGACTTTTTTGGAGTCTTGATCAGCCACTGGTGTTTCATTTGGAAACCATTCTCCAAGTCCTCCAGCTCAATGTCCTCTGAAAAGTTAAATGAGACAAGTTTAGTACAATGAGGACAGATTTAACACTTTCAGAATTTCATTTTCATTGGAAAACAGACATTAAGACTTTGTCAAGCTTCAGTGTGTATGCAAAAACACAGATTTTTGCTGTTGCTTCATAAAACAGCTGACTGACAGCTATAAGATAAGGTTAACATATCAGATTTGGAGGGGTTTTAATCATCTTGTTACTCACCAAGAGGGATAATCTTTTGATTCTTGAACCAGCGTCCATTGATGACGATGTTGCCGTAGACCAGCATGTCGTTAAACAGGAAAAATGCTTTTGGTTGAGGTCCACGGCGGCTCTGCTTCATCAGTCGTCCCTCTCCGATCAAAACTCGCTCTGGATTGACCAGGCGCCCCCCAGCCGGTCCGAAAGACTTCTGCACGGCCACGATCCGCCTCTGGTTCTCCTTTATAAATGAGATCTGCTGTGTCATTGTGCCGTATTGTTGGTCAGGAGCTGTGTCCAGTCTCTCTGTAGTTCCTCTGTGCATGTAAGAAGCTGTGTCTGGAGACAACACAGCAGTGCAGCGCTTAAATGTTATTGGTGATGAAATGGGGTTTTCCTGGTTTCAAGCTAAAGAAGAACTGGTTTGTCAAGAGGTGGGACCTTTACTCTGACTCTGTGGCACAAGAAACAGTGCCAGCATTTCCTGGTAATTTTCATTGGGGCTTTCGGGAAACATCTGTGATCTGATCAAAGAAAAATGTAAAACATCTATAACTGGCATCAGATATGGGAATATTTTCTGCACCTCTCAGAAAACAAACAGGAAAATCTCTGCACCAACTGCTGTTTCCTACTTTACTAAACACTGACGGGACAAACCCAAGGCTAGAAACTGGGTCCTGGAAAATGAATTAAGAAATGTCCTTTGGGCCTAAGCGACCACAGAAAAACATATCATCTCCAAGAGCACTCAGTCCCCCAGCGGGACACACAGTCCATGTTTATGTTCGCCTGTACAAACTGACAGGAGTCCACCCAATCACATTAAAGCTGAACTATACCTGGTTTACCTCTGCCATCCCAGGTGCTGTTTCAACAACAGTATAGCTACATTTTTGCTTTTTTTAAATCAACAAATGAGCCAATTAAACATCATGTCTTTTTTTCAATTATTTTTTTATGTCTATTTGAGTCTCTAGACCATCCCAGGGAAAATCAGTTGGTGAGTCATAGGACCTCGACTCATTTGTTAAAAGCGCATAGGTCTACAGTACAAAGCAGGTGTCAAAAACAGCATGCACCACTGAAATAGACCAGAGTTGTGGGTGACGTATGAAGCATACATTACTTCATTTCAGTGTAAATATTGTATTGTAAAGGTTATTTTTGCTGTGGGTTATTTTGCTTTATACACACACATGTATGGATTCATGAATACAATAAAGCAAACACTTCTAGAAAGACTCACACAATAGGAGCCCAGTGCAGTTTGGTCTTAAATCTCTGAGTCTGACAGCTGTTTCAGGCCAGTGTCTGTTAAACTCCTTCACACTCCTCACTCTGCTTCATGAGCTCACAGACCATCAGGCAAAGCTGAGAGTGGTGTAAAATTTTAGCATAATAAGGGACCTTTAATGTTATGTTCTACAGAACAATAGTTTTTTTTTAAAAATTAACAACCTCCATACTTTTCTGAGAAGATAGAGAAAAGAGAATAAGCAGTAGACCAGGAAACTGTCGCTCCGAACAAGATGATAAGAGAGGAATTTTTCTAAACAAGTTTTCAGCTGCAAGGTTTTTAGTCAACAGTAAATAGCAAAATATAACAGCTACCTCTGCGAAACAGTGTCTTTAATCAGTGTGCTGACTTTGGGGGACTCGCTGATGTCATTTATTACATCCAGAGGCTGAGGCTTGTTTCTTTTTCTTTATTTTCCTGTAAAGGACACTACATTTTTATCCATCTTTGAATCTCTTACGCACCCAATAAAAGTGGTTTGGTATTTTTAGAAACTTTTTATCTTGATAAAATTTTTGCAGTTCTTGTCAGCACATGTCCAGACAACTGCAGTAAAAACTGAAAAATGAAACGTATGTATTATAACAGTAACAACTTTTTATGTATTTAAATGTGTGCTCCATAAAGGCACCTGTAGGTTTAGAGGTTGCATAAATGAGAAACATACAAATAAATGAATAGGGGCATGGTGGCAGAGTGGTTAGTGCTCTTCCTCTGGTTTCCCACATTAACCTAGAACATGCACTAATCCTGCAGCTTGGTACTCCTGACCAAGATCCTGGCTCAAGATCTGGTCAAGGGTCTCCAGGAGCTGCACCCTGTCCCCCACAGCTCCTGACAGGTCCTGGTAAAGTCCTCCATTTTAAAACTCTCTATTTAACACCAAGAACATTGTGTGCAGGAGTGCTACAAGCCTGAAGTATCATAACACTGACAAGTCTGTTATACAAGTGTGAAATATTCAAATGCAACAGAGACAAAGCCAAAGGCACAAGGAAGAGGAGCTGAACAGGTTTGGAGCATGGAAACTGTGTAGAGTCTGCAGTAACTCTTTCTGTTACATAAAAGGGCAGGAGGAAGTCAGATCATGTTGCATACAAAGCATCACACTGTTGCAACGTATGGAGCCTCTGTCCATGTAATATTCTCACAAATGGATTTCTGTTAAAACCAGTGTCTCATTCAAGATAAAATTAGGCAAGACCAGGACCAGATTACTCAGTGAGACAACCTGGAAAACAGAACTGTACCTAGAAAATGCTTTTCACCTTTAGGATCGGAGTAAAGAATTGTCTGTGTGATCATTGTCTGTGCTGGCTGTATTTGTTACTTCTGAGAAATATTTAGATTTTTAAAAAAGTGTGTATGTTGAAATAAAAGTTTCTGCGAGTTTTTAAAGTTTGAACAGTTTGTGCCATTATCCAAACTACAAGAGATGGAGGACTGAGTCATGGACTTGGACTCCACTTGAGCTTAAACCTCAAAAACTTGACTTGAACTCAAATCTTTCTTTTAGTGCTCAGACTTGTACTCAGCTCTTCCCACTGTCCAGGACTTGGACTTGTGAACTAATAACTTGGACTTAGACTCAGACGTGTGGATAATAACTTGGACTTGTACTCAGACTGGGGCACTTTCTTGTCCCATTTGTGTCTAATTTGCTAAGTTTCATTTTTACATTATTTATTTATTATATATTATTTTATTCGACCTTTATTTAACCAGGAAAGTCCTAAAAGGTCCAATATTATGCTTTTTCAGGCTTTTTGAATGAGTTTTTGACACCTTTGCATTAGTATTTCAAGTTTTATCACTTACAATAATTTACAGTCTTATATAGGCATCCTCTGAGGTTGCATAATTTACAGAGGTCACAGAGGAATATTAGTCCAGTGACATCTGAGTTCTAGGGTGTTTTCCTAACATTTTTTAGAGTAGCAGTATTTAGGTGTATAAAATTAAATGAAATATAAAAAATGTGCAAATATGTGGGCAGCCTTATAAGTTTGCTGCGTTGTATGCATGCAGCTTCTCAAAATGGATTACTTACAACACAAAACTTGTTAGATTAGTTAAGACTTGTCATAGACAGTGCATTCAATAATGAGAAAAGGTATTTAAGGTGGTAATCAGAAAATGGAAGGACAGAGGCAATGTTGATGTTAAGGCCAAAAAAAAATACCAGAGAGACACAGGCAAGGAATGGTGAGAATGGTTAAAGACAACCCACAGATCACCTCCAAACACCTACAACATCATCCTGCTGCAGATGGTGTTTCCATACAACAATTCAGCGCACTTTGCACAAAAAACAGCTGTATGGAAGGGTGATGCCACGCCACAAGTTGCTTGAGGAAGGCAAAAGCTCATTTAGGGAGGTGTCCAGGAGGCATCTGAAACAGATGCCTGAGGCACCTCAGCTGGCCCCTCACGATGTGGAGGAGCAGCGGCTCTACTCTGAGCTCCTCCCAAGTAATCTAGCTCCTCACCCTATCTCTAAGGGAGTGCCCAGCCACCCTGCGGAGGAAACTCATTTCGGCCGCTTGTATCCGGGATCTTGTCCTTTCGGTCATGACCCAAAGCTCATGACCATAGGTGAGAGTAGGAACGTAGATCGATGGTAAATTGAGATCTTCGCCTTTTGGCTCAGCTCCTTCTTCACCGCAACAGACCGATACATTGACCGCATTACTGCAGACGCTGCACTGATCCTCCTGTCAATCTCACGCTCCATCCTTCCCTCACTCGTGAACAAGACCCCAAGATACTTAAATTCCTCCACTTGAGGCAGGAACTCTCCTCCGACCTGGAGAGGGCAGGCCACCCTTTTCCGGTCAAGAACCATGGCCTTGGACTTGGAGGTGCTGATTCTCAATCCAGCCATTTCACGCTCGGCTGCAAACCATCCCAATGCGCACTGAAGGTCCAGGTTTGATGAAGCCAACAGGACAACATCATCTGCAAAAAGCTGAGATAAGATCCTGTGGTCCCCAAACCAGACTCCCTCTGGCCCCTGGGTGTGCCTAGAAATTCTGTCCATAAAAATAATGAACAGAACCGGTGATAAAGGGCAGCCCTGATGGAGTCCAACATGCACTCAGAACAGTTCTGACTGCTCTGGTTGTACACAGACCAGACAGCCCTTTGCAGAGGGCCTCGGACCCCATACTTCCAGAGCACCCTCCAAAGAATGCTACGAGGGACACAGTCATACGCCTTCTCCAGGTCCACAAAACACATGTGGACTGGATGGGCGAACTCCCATGAGCCCTCGAGCAGCCGACAGAGAGTGTAGAGCTGGTCCACTGTTCCACGACAGGGACCAAAACCGGATTGTTCCTCCTGAAACCAAGTTTTGACTATCGGCCGAATTCTCCTCTCCAGCACCCTGGAATAGACTTTCCCAGGGAGGCTGAGAAGTGTGATCCCCTGTAGTTGGCACACACCATCCGGTCCCCCTTCTTAAAAAGAGGGACCACCACCCTGGTCTGCCAGTCCAGAGGTACTGTCCCCGACCACCACGCGATGTTGCAGAGATGCGTCAGCCAAGACAGCCCCACAACATCCAGAGACTTGAGGTACTCAGGGCAGATCTCATCCACCCCCAAAGCCTTGCCACCGGGAAGTTTTTTAACCATCTCAGTGACTTCAGCCTGGGTGTTAGACGAGTCCACCACAAAGTCCCCAGCCTCTGCTCCCTCTACGGAAGGCGCGTCAGTGGGATTGAGGGGATCCTCAACGTATTCCTTCCACTGCCTGACAACATCCCCAGTCGAGGTCAACAGCTGTCCACTTCCACTATAAACAGTGTTAGTGAAGCACTGCTTCCCCGTTCTTAGACGGCGGACAGTTTGCCAGAATATCTTCAAGGCCGACTGATAGTCCTCCTCCATGGCTTCCCTGAACTACTCTCACACCCGAGTTTTTGGCTCCACAAGCGCCTGGGCTGCAGCACACTTGGCCTTCCTGTACCCTCAGGAGTCCCACAAGCCAACCAGGCTTGATAGGACTCCATCAGCATCCCCTACTTCCGGTGTCTACCACACAGTTCGGGGGTTGCCACCTTATGGCCACAGCTCTGAATGGCTGCATCAGTAATAGAGGTGGAGAACATGGTCCACTCAGACTCGATGTCCCAAACCTCCCTGGAGATCTGGTTGAAGCTCTTTGGAGGTTGGAATTGAAGATCCCTCTAACAGAGGGCTCAGCCAGATGTTCCCAACAGACCCTCACAATACGTTTGGTCCTGCCAAGTCTTTCTGGCTTCCTCCGCCGCCAGCGGATCCAACTCATCACCAGGTGGTGATCAGTTGACAGCTCAGCCCCTCTCTTCACACGAGTGTCCAAGACACACGGCCGAAGGTCAGATGACACGACTACAAAGTTGTTCATCGGCCTCTGGCCTAGAGTGTCCTAGTGCCACGTGCACCGATGGACGCCCTTATGCTCAAACATGGTAATCGTTATCGACAAACTGTGACTAGCACAGAAATCCAATAACAGAACACCACTCGGGTTCAGAATGGGGAGGCCATTCCTCCCAGTCATGCCCCTCCAGGTGTCACTGTGGTTACCCACATGGGTATCGAAGACCCCCAGTCAGAGCACCTTCCAGTACACCTTCCATGGACTCCAAGAAGGCTGGGTACTCTGCACTGCTCTTCAGCCTGTAAGCTGAGACAACAGTGACCCGAAGGCACAATGACATGACCCTCTCCCTCCATGACTCCCTCTGTTTTAATTCCCAGTGTTTTTCTGTCAATAATGAATAATAACAATACTGAAGTAGATAAGAGTATAAGCAGAGGTGGGTAGTAATGAGTTCCATTTACTGGAATCACTTTTTGAATAATTTGTGCCTCTTTCGCAACAGACTTTTTACTACCCCTTGAGTAATATTATTTTCAAGTAACAGCATTCTTACTTGAGTACTATGTTTCTACCCAGCTACTCAACCCACCTCTGGTTGTTTGTTTAAAGGTTTGTTTAATCTATGCCTATTAGCAGCCTTACATAACACAGAGCCTGGGTTACTGCTCCTGTCTGCTCCTCCAAATTGAAAGTGTTACTGTATCCCTCCCTAAATATCTCATAGTCCCCCTTTTCACAAAATCCTGGAGTATCCCTTTAATGTAATGGTTTATAACACTGAATTAGTGACAGATGTGCATGGCAGGTCGTCTGGTGTTATTATTCAAATATTTCCCGTGAACACAGAGTAAACAAACACACACGGGAAACACACAGGGAAACGCCCTTTCATCATTTTCAACATGCAATTTTTCTTCCTACTGCTTACGGTCAATGGTGACGACAATGACTCAGCAGCAATTTTAATCCATGTTTTATGCATCTGTTTATACAAGAACTGAGGACATTTGTACAGCAACAGAAAAGGTGGGCTTAGATGGGAATACTCACCTGCAATGGCTCTTTAGAAAACTACTTTGAAAATGTTCCATAAACAAACAGCGGAGGGTAAAGCCAAAAATTGAGGTTTTTTTTTTTTTTTTTACTTGAAAATAGAAGTATTACTACCCACCTCTGCAAACTATAGATAATTGTATGTACAGTATGATAAGCTTGGGTTATCTGGTTCCCTTTTAGTGAAGTAATTAGTGTTCTCTGCCTTTGTGTGATTCCCAAGGGTTTGCCAGAATATCTTCTGGCAAACAGTTCTGACTGTTCGCATTGCAGGTTGTAACCTGCAATACTTCCAGAGCACCCTCCAAAGAACGCTACGAGGGACACAGTCAAACGCCTTCTCCAGGTCCACAAAACACATGTGGACTGAATGGGCGAACTCCCATGAGCCCTCGAGCACCCGACAGAGAGTGTAGAGCTGGTCCACTGTTCCACGACAGGGACCAAAACCGGATTGTTCCTCCTGAAACCGAGGTTTGACTATTGGCCAAATTCTCCTCTCCAGCACCATGGAATAGACTTTCCCAGGGAGGCTGAGGAGTGTGATCCGGAATAAAGCATGGCTTCAGAGAACGAGAAGTGACTCAGCATTTTTATTCAAATTTTGAAAATGATGGACTATGGAGATAAAGTGATGCACAAAATAGTACACAAAATGCAAGATTAATTTTGGATACAAGTTGTTTTCATTCACTTTTTTTTGGTCATTATCAGTACTAAATTACAGATGACTGACCTTTGTTTTGCTGTACATGAGTCACAGGCCTGGGCCTGGAATCACCAGAGTTTTCAGCCAGGTTTCACCCACACAAGACATAACAGGCACAAGGTATTTAGTCCGGATCAAGGGCAGCACTGTCACCTACTGGAACCAAACCCCTGGCTGTAAAAACTAGTTCCTGAGTTGACTCTTACTTAAACAACATCTGAAAAATTCAAATGGGAAATTTAATGACAAACCAAAGACCAAACCAAGTCCTAACTAATTCACAGAACTGGGGCACTGAACAGTTTAATCACCTAATAATATATTGTTATTAAAATATTTGAGCTAAAACACCCTCATAAAATTTATTTTAATCCAATTCAATTTTTTTTTAAATTCTCACCTCCCAGCAAGAAGATCGTGGGTTCGAGCCCCGGGGCGACCAACACACCATCACACAAACTCTGTGGGTGGAGTCTGCATGTCCTCCCCGCGTTACCGTGGGTTCTGTCTGGGTTCTCCGGCTTCCTCCCACTGTCCAAAGACATGCATGTGTTAGGTGAATTGGTGATTCTAAATTGCCCCTAGTGAGTGAATGTCTGTCTGTGTTTGTCTCTGTGTCAGTCCTGCGACAAGCTGACCCCTGTCCAGGATGTACCCCGCCTACGGCCCAAAGTTACTGGGATAGGCACCAGTCACCCACGACCCCTAATGGGATTAAGTGGAAGAAAATGAATGAATGAACAATTGAATTTTATTTATGTGGCTCAGTATCACAACAGAATTCACCTCATCCCCTGTCCTTATGCTGCGTTCACACCGGACGCGTTTGAGGCGTCTGGGGCGTCTGGTTTACATGTTAAGTCTATGTAAACGCGCGTCTAGACATCCTGGGGCACGAATCAAGCTTCCAGCGCGGCGCGAATCGGGTTTTGACGCGCGAATAGCGCGGCGCGAATTGAGCGTCGACGCGTCTGACGCGGGAATCGAGCGTCTGACGCTCTCGACGCCCGAGTTGAAAAATCTGAACTTTCGCGGCGCGTTAACCAATCAGGATCTAGCTCCTGCAGTGATGTGGGAGGACGTAGAAAGCGGAGATCCATCAAAACAATCACAGTGGACTTATCGAAGCTGTCAATGTGAACGTGGAGCTATAAGCTACAGCCTGCAGCAGCTCTACTACTTTTATAAAGACAGCAGTCAAAAAGATAGTAACAAGACATTGAGGGGACCTTAACTTTAGCGTGTGCTGAGCTGAGCTCGCTGGATTAGCAGTTACTGTACTTCCCAAAACAACAGCAAAAACAGTCCGTGTACTGACTGCTAGCCTAGCCTATAACCCGCTAAAACCACTAGAGACCGCTATTAAACAAGAAAAAACTCCCATATCTCCGCTCTGCTGCTGGTGTTGAGTGCCTAAAAACAGCAGTAGTGTCCTGGGGACATGTCCTCGCACCGACCCGGGACACAGGTGAGCAAACCGGCGTGGCCTTGGTTGGATTTAGCCCTGAATGAGCGGCCATTACCCTGGCACAACAGACTCCTCCCATGATGCGACTTCGTGTCTGAACACATTTGTTTTGACGCGCAAACAGAGCAAAATTGGACGCGCGAATGAAGCGTCTGACTTCAAAATGTTCAACCGTCCAACTAGACGCGTCGGACGCGAATTTGACGCCTCAAACGCGTCCGGTGTGAACGCAGCATTAGACCCTCCTTCTCAGTAAGGAAAAACTCCTGAAAAAACCCAGCTGTGGGAAAAAAAGAAGAAACCTTATGTAGACCATACTGAAGGAGAGATCTTCTCTCAGGACACACAGACTATAAATGTGTCTAGGACTGTTAAATAACGTCCATTAGCTCATCTATCTACCGTTGATCTACAGTATTCAAGCTGATTACATTTTCACTGATTTCAAACACCTCTGGGAATATGGCACATCCACTAGGGGGAGCTCTAGTGTAAACAGACAGGTGTGCAGGTAGGTACAGTATGTTAACATGGACAACCAGTGCAATAAAAGTCAGTGCCTGATGCGGGTAAAGTCAGACTCTGCAATATTCAGCTGGAAATGTCTGAAAACTGCAACATCCATTGAACATTTGATTCATCACTATATTTTTGCTACGTCTCATTTCAGTACTAAGTACAAACACTCTCACAGAGTAGACCTCTGCAAAGGAGTCATAATAATTAGTATTTATTTGTTATTTGCTGACCCCTTGTGGCTGGAGTAAGTATCTTGGTGGGAGCTGATCCAGATGTGTTCATTTAGAATCTGCATAAACACTTACTAAATAACTGTATCTACAGGTGTTTGCTGCAAAAGCTTGAAGGTGCTGTTGGACCACTCATCTTTATCTCAATAACTGTCAACTGAACACAGTTTTCATTATAAAGTGTTTTATTTAAATAAAAATATTTAGAAGTTTACATAAAAATAATACAAGCAAATACTTCATATTGGATACATAGATGTGGATTTTTCACATAAATTATACTTACTTATTAACAATGTCATAATACATAAATACAGTATTCATATTTACATTAGATGTGATGAGTCCTATATAACAATTGCTCTTCTGTTTCTGTTGCACAGTGCGTACACAGTAAGGAATATTTACAAGTGTGTGGTTTCTTTAACTAAACAACCAGTGTTGTGTTGATGCCTTCTACACAAGGAGCAACACAGTTGGAGCTAGTTATTCAGCAGCAAAACATAGTTACAATGAGGTATGCATATGCAACACCTGTGGCATGCTCTTTGTGGACGCCTCACGTTTTTTTGAGAAAAAGACATGACTCAGATTCAGCCTGCAGTCCCTCTGTGCTCATCTGCACATAACTACATTGACATGGCATGTTGTAGTTCTTCAGTACATCATAATCTTCGTCTGTTTGATTCTCATACTCGTCCTCGCTGGCCTGCTCATCTTCATCAGACCTCAGCCCGGAGCTGTCCCCTCTCACTCTGTTCCCCATGTCACTCTCTCTGAGGCTGCTGTGACACTCGGTGCAGACTCTCAGTCATTTGTTTGGGTGGATGTGGCTGATCACAGCACGCTTTTTGGAGCAATATCCACAAACCAAGAAGCCACACTTCCTGCAGTGGTGCCGGCGGTGGGTCATGGTGAACTTGCTGGAACAGCGCATGCAGATAGCAGAGGCTGGATCTGGGATCCACCTCACAGCGAAGTTAGGGTTGGCTCTGCGGCCGCTGCTCTGAAGGAGTTGAGTTTTGCAAACTTCAATGTGTTCCATCCAGGCCTGTTTTTCTTCTTGAGAGGCGGCAGAGACGTAGAAGGACTTTTTTGGAGTCTTGATCAGCCACTGGTGTTTCATTTGGAAACCATTCTCCAAGTCCTCCAGCTCAATGTCCTCTGAAAAGTCAAAATGAGACAAGTTTAGTACAATGAGGACAGTTTTAACACTTTCAGCATTTCATTTTCATTGGAAAACAGAGGTTAAGACTTTGTCAAGCTTCATTGTGTATGCAAAAACACAGATTTTTGGTGTTGCTGCTGTTTCATAAAACAGCTGACTGACAGCTATCAGAAAAGGTTAACAATCTATTTGGAGACTTGTTACAGCACCGGCCCCCATCACCACGACCAGCCCCTTTGTTTGGTACTGACATAGGCAATCTCCACACTGAGCCTAATCATTGGACTATTTAGGGAAGTCTGGGGGAAGTTTTTATTTTTTATTTTTTTTAAACAAAATAGATGTAAATTCTTGTATTCTGGTGCATTTTAGATGATGTTATGATATTTTCAGCAGGCTACTATATTAATGTAAAAATATGGATACAGCTTGTTTATTTTTAAGACAAAACATAGTTTATTATAACAACTTATGAGCTGCATCCTCACTACTGCATACAACTAGGCTTTATATTTCATTAACTTTTGGTTTTGTCTAAATGTGTGACCAAGTTTCTCTGTGGTTCCTTCTGCAGCTCCTGTCCCTGGTCCTGGTCCTGATCCTGCTTCGGCCCTGCTCAGTTCACAGTCACAGAGAGTATGACTTCACTCTCATCACACTGCTCTGGACAGAGGCTCCGTAGAAAACTAAAGTCTACAAAAACTTTTATCAGCACGTCTGATCTTAAGTTTTATGTTGCTTTTACAATAAAAAAAAACATAATATATCCAAAAACAAGGAGCAGACGAGAGAGAGTACAGCGCAGAAAAGTTTATTGCATGATACAACAAACAGAGCTCATGTCCAATCCCCACAAAAGCTCCCGAGCTCATCCAAACATGATCTTTTATACTTTTTTGCTAACACTCATTTTCATCTGTCCTTGAAAATAACCATATTATTCATCTAGACAGTTGCTACTCAAATCTAATTTGTAAACATACATATGGGACCATCCCAAGTGAGCTGGTGCCAACCCCTGCACCTGCTGCAGACGCTCAGTTTGTCACATCCACACAAGTTCATCCAGGTCATTATTATGGAGTTATATAAACCATTAAGTAGTGGAAATTTACAACCCATGATGTAATGTAGGCAGCCTGTGATACGCCCATCATGTTATGTTCTCCTTTATTCTAATGTCATCAACAACCACACCCACTAAACTGCATCCCCTAGTGGCAGTTACACTAAACTACAATCAGGAACTAAATTAAACTCTATCCCTCTTTGTGTTTTATCTTATCTACAGTGAGGCCCAGTGTGTTTCCCTCACAGTTACAAACTCACACAGTTCTCAAAGAATGCATGAAGATGAACACATGACATTATCATGACACTGCAGACACTCACAGCACTGACGTTTTTTACTATAATGAATATACACGTACACCACGGGTTCAGCTCAGCTCAAGCCTCAAAGACTTGGCTTGGACTCGAGTCTTGGTTTTAAAGCTCAGACTTGGACTCGCCTCTTCCAACTGAACTGATGACTTACACTTGGACAATAACTTGGACTTGGACTGGGGCACTTTCTCATCACACTTGTGTTTAATTTGCTACACCTACTAGTAAGTTATTTGCCATGAAGAAATATATCTTTTATCAAAAACATTGATTGTTTTGGTTTGTTAGTGGTATGTAAGTGGTATGTCCAAATACTCATGTACATGATAGACTGTGGCGACCCGTGAAAAAAGGGAGCAGCCAAAAAAAAATCATTGTCATGTTTTTGTCCCACATGTTGCATTACTGTATGTGAAAGTGATGTCATGTTGTCATATTCTTCATCTGTGCACCAAAGCCTTACAATGAGTCACTGGTGCTTTTCCAGTCTGTTTACGGTACACAGCTGTTTTCATAGACAAACTCACGCCACTGTCCTCAGCCAATCACAACACTGCGCCTTGTTCCTTCTTGGCTCAGGGCTCTCTTCTGATTCCTGTCTGCAAACCAGAACAAAGCACGCCTTGAGAGATCGAGAAGTGACTCAGCAATTTTATACAAATTTTGAATATTGTGAACTGTGGCGCTAAAATATTGCACAACATAGTTCACAAAATGTAAGATTAATTTTGTCAGTTTAGGTACAACAACAACTACTACTACTTCTTCCACTCCTATTACAGCTGCTGCTGCTACTACTAGTACTGCTTTTACTACCTTGACCACTACTATGGCTACTACTACTTCTAATACTACTGCTACTACTACTACTACTATTATTACTACTACTCACTTTGCCCTCAAGATTATAAAATATCATAAAAGTTTTACGCATTTGTAGATATTAAAAAAAAAGGCTTGAACAGTACTGGATGTAGTTACTATATGTAGTACTTATTGCTACTACTACCCTCATTACTACTTGTACTACTACTGCTGCTACCATGTCTTCTATGACTGCAACTACTTCTAAGACTACAACTCCTAGTATTACTACCACTAATGTTATTACTTCCCATTTTGCAACCAAGATCATTAAATATTTGTTGTATTTGGAGATAAAAGTACTCATATACTTATACTCTGCCAAAGGAGTAATGATTGTCAAAGCTTTTAATTTGAACTCTAAGGCCATTATCAGTACAAAATTATAACTAAGTGACTTTATTTTGCTGTAAATGAGCCCTAGGCCTAGACGTGGGCCTGGAGCCACCAGAGGTTCCAGCCAGATTTTGGCATCACCCACACAAAACATAACAGGCACAAGGTATTTAGGTCGAATCAAGGCCACCGCTGTCACCGACTGGAACCAAACCTTTGGCTGTAAAAACTAGTTCCTGATTGGACTCCTCCCAAAACATTTTTTGAAAAATGCAAATGGGAAATTTATTGACAAACTAAATTCTAATACAGAACTGGGGCACTGAACAGTTTATTCACCTAATAGCATATTATTTTAAAACTATTTGTCTAGGCCTTTTCATTAAGCTCCCACTGACTGGTCTACAACACTTGTTATATTACTTTGAATTTCATTGTGGAGCTAAAACAGCCTCATAACATTTATTTTAAAAGGTCCCCTGTTCTGCTAAATCGACTTTTTTCAGCTTTTAATAGGGGTGTGACAAGATCTCAAATCTCATGTTCTATGAAAATTAAAATGTCACAAGATTCTCGTGAATTTAAAAATCAGTCTTGTGATCTCAGGATCAGGTTCTGTTTGCACTTTTTACAGTGGAGAAGCTACATTTGGCAGTATTTATGTTCTGTTGTTGCATATAATTCAAATAATAGCAGTAAATACCATTTAGTACATTTTTAAGTTAAAAGAAAAAAAATTTAAATGCACGAAAATAGTTTTGCATTTCATGATTTTCAGGTGAATAAAGAAAAATTTTCATTTGTACAAAATACATATAATGTGTATATTAAACAGTGTAAAAATCTCGTCTCGTTCTCGTTCCCAGTCTTGTGTCTTGTCTTATCACACCCCTTGCTTTTAACCATGTTATAATGTTGTAGCTCCTCAAAAACACAGTTTCACTCATGTTTGAGTAATCCTGTTTTCTGAGCCTGTCCCCTTCTCAAGAGCTGGAAACATTTGGTCTCATAGTTCTGCTCATTTATTTATCTGTTATGGTACGTTCACACCGGACGTGAATCAGGCGTCAGGCGCGAGTGGTTACCATGTTAAGTCTATGGAAAGCCGCGTTCAGATGTGAACAAGCGTCCTGCGGCGCGAATGACGCGACGCAAATCAAGCGAATCAAGCAAATGAGCGTTTGACGCGCGAGTCCCGCAAATAGGACGGAAATCGGCGGATGAAGCGAACGACGCAGATTCGCGTCCAATGCTCAGGTCGCGGAAGTTGAAAAATTTGAACTTCTGTGAACATTCGCAGCCCGTTAACCAATCAGGGACCTGCAGTAGCAATGACGTGGTTACGTACGACGTAACAGGAGGAGAGCCCTGCCTCAGAGATCCAGCAAAACAAACAGGCTTCAGAGTAAACCCGGAGATAAAAGCTGCAGCCTACAGCAGCTCTTCTACTTTTATGAAGACAGGAAACAAAAACAGCCCTGATAGAAAACACTATAAATAAAATAAATATGGCTGTTTAGGCTCTGTGTGAGTGTGGTTATAGCTGTTATCTGTGATACAAGCCTGTGACAGAGGCTCACTCTGATCATCGTGACATCAAGAACACACAAATAAATACAATTAAATATAAAGGGGGGTTAACTTGACCAAAATAGCCTATTGAGATGTGCTTGTTATATTAGCAGTTATTGCACTCTCCAGAACAACAGAAAATACAGAGCCTGGGACTAGACTAGACCCCAAAACCACTAGAGAGAGCTAATGTAATAGGACACACTTTTGCTTTTTTTGCAAATGGCTAATGGACAGTCTGAGTTGGAGGTGACAGCTGCAGTGACAAGCCTTCATTTGTGACAACACTTTTGGCTGTAAATGAATGTGAGGAGACCTGAGCTAATGATAGAGTTAGTGATCAAATCTGCACTCGACAAAAGAACAGACCTACAGGAGTGTTCACACAGACTGACTGCTCTGGTCCGACCGGTCACTCCCATCATGCCACACTGTAAAAACAAAAACAAAAGGTTGTGTTGCAACATTGAAAATGTACAGGGTTCACCTTTACAAAAGTTCATGCCCCTTTAGGTTCAAGGCATTTCCCACAACTTTACAGATAATGCACAGTATCAGCAATAATACAGAAAAATACTGCATGTATCCTGTTCTGTAGCCACTGCAAAACCTCTCCCTTAAAACAGAAATCTACAGCAGTGAGACTTTTCATACCAAGTACCACCCCAGTACTGTCAAACAAAACCAGGACTAAATCAAGTCTTAACCAGGTCTTAACCAGAACTACACCAGGTACCACTGGAGGAGCCCCAGGTACCACCAGTGGTACCCGTACCACAGTCTGAGAACCACTGATCTACAGTATTCCAGCTGATTATGTATTCAATGATGCATTGTGAGCACCTCTGGGAACATGGCACATCCACTAGGGGGAGCTCTAGTGAAACAGACAGGTGTGCAGGTAGGTACAGTATGTTAACATCCACAACTAGTGCAATAAAAGTCAGTGCCTGATTGGGTAAGGTCACACTCTGTTGTTGCTATATTCAGCAATACTATTGTAACTGTATTGTACTATTGTACTATATACTATACTGTATTTTTGGTATTTCACATTTCAACACTAACTTCAAGCACACTTAGAGTGTAGACCTCTGCAACGGCATTATGATAGTATTTATTTGTTATTTGCTGACCCCTTGTGGCTGGAGTTAGTATCTTGGTGGGAGCTGATCCAGATGTGTTCATTTAGAATCTGCATAAACACTTAATAACTGTATCTACAGATGTTTGCTGCAAAAGCTTAAAAGTGCTGTTGGACCACTAATCTTTATCACAATAACGGTCAACTGAACACAGTTTTATGAAGTATTTTATTTAAATAGAAATTTGAGGCAGATTTTTAATTTCACATACAATAATGGAAGCAAATACTTCATACTGGAGATGTAGATAGAGAATATTCACAGTAATGGTACTTAACAAGGTCATAATACATAAATAAATACAGTATTCATATTTACATTAGACGTGATGAGTCCTATATAACAAATGCTCTTCTGTTTTTGTTGCACATGGTGCGTACACAATAAGGAATATTTACAAGTGTGTGGTTTCTTTAACTAAACAACCAGTGTTGTGTTGATGCCTTTTACACAAGGAGCAACACAGTTGGAGCTAGTTATTCAGCAGCAAAACATAGTTACAATGAGGTATGCATATGCAACACCTGTGGCATGCTCTTTGTGGACGCCTCACGTTTTTTTGAGACAAAGACATGACTCAGATTCAGCCTGCAGTCCCTTTGTGCTCATCTGCACATAACTACATTGACATGGCATGTTGTAGTTCTTCAGTACTGACTATGTTTAAAATCATTTCTCTAGCTCTGGTTCTTCATGTAACATAAAACATGGTCTTATGTATTCATGCAGGGGGCCAGACGTGCTCAGGCTTGAGGTAAACGTATGGAGAGAAAGAGTCCATCCCAGTGTCCACCCAGTAAATTGGATCATAATCTTTGTCTGTTTGATTCTCATACTCGTCCTCGCTGGCCTGCTCATCTTCATCAGACCTCAGCCCGGAGCTGTCCCGTCTCTCTCTGTTCCCCATTTCACTCTCTCTGAGGCTGCTGTGACACTCGGTGCAGACTCTCAGTCGTTTGTTTGGGTGGATGTGGCTGATCACAGCACGCTTTTTGGAGCAATATCCACAAACCAAGAAGCCACACTTCCTGCAGTGGTGCCGGCGGTGGGTCATGGTGAACTTGCTGGAACAGCGCATGCAGATAGCAGAGGCTGGATCTGGGATCCACGTCACAGCGAAGATAGGGTTGGCTCTGCGGCCGCTGCTCTGAAGGAGTCGAGTTTTGCAAACTTCAATGTGTTCCATCCAGGCCTGTTTTTCCTCTCGAGAGGCGGCAGAGACGTAGAAGGACTTTTTTGGAGTCTTGATCAGCCACTGGTGTTTCATTTGGAAACCATTCTCCAAGTCCTCCAGCTCAATGTCCTCTGAAAAGTCAAAATGAGACAAGTTTAGTACAATGAGGACAGATTTAACACTTTCAGCATTTCATTTTCATTGGAAAACAGACATTAAGACTTTGTCAAGCTTCAGTGTGTATGCAAAAACACAGATTTTTGCTGTTGTTTCATAAAACAGCTGACTGACAGCTATCAGATAAGGTTAACATATCAGATTTGGAGGGGTTTTAATCATCTTGTTACTCACCAAGAGGGATAATCTTTTGATTCTTGAACCAGCGTCCATTGATGACGATGTTGCCGTAGACCAGCATGTCGTTAAACAGGAAAAATGCTTTTGGTTGAGCTCCACGGCGGCTCTGCTTCATCAGTCGTCCCTCTCCGATCAAAACTCGCTCTGGATTGACCAGGCGCCCCCCAGCCGGTCCGAAAGACTTCTGCACGGCCACGATCCGCCTCTGGTTCTCCTTTATAAATGAGATCTGCTGTGTCATTGTGCCGTATTGTTGGTCAGGAGCTGTGTCCAGTCTCTCTGTAGTTCCTCTGTGCATGTAAGAAGCTGTGTCTGGAGACAACACAGCAGTGCAGCGGCTTAAATGTCGTTGGTGATGAAATGGGGTTTTCCTGTTTTCAAGCTAAAGAAGAACTAGTTTGTCAAGAGGTGGGACCTTTACTCTGACTCTGTGGCACAAGAAACAGTGCCGGCATTTCCTGGTAATTTTCATTGGGGCTTTCGGGAAACATCTGTGATCTGATCAAAGAAAAATGTAAAACATCTATAACTGGCATCAAATATGGGAATATTTTCTGCACCTCTCAGAAAACAAAAAGGAAAATCTCTGCACCAACTGCTGTTTCCTACTTTACTAAACACTGACGGGACAAACCCAAGGCTAGAAACTGGGTCCTGGAAAATGGATTAAGAAATGTCCCTTGGGCCTAAGCGACCACAGAGAACCATATCATTTGGCACAGATAGGCCGTGGTCAGAGAAATTTTAGCTGGGAAAGTTCGGCCTTAATAACTGTTATAACTCCTGTAACAACAAAATCTGTTACCTTTAGTGTTTCCAACTCCACCATGCACCAACAACAGTATAGCTACACTTTTTCCTTTATTATATCAACGTATGAGCCAATTAACCATCTCTTCTGTTGTTTTTACTTTTTTTATGTCTGTTCATGAGTAGACCAGACCCAGGATAATGAGTTAGTGAGTTTGAGGACCAGACATTTGTAAAAAGTAAATAGGTCTATAGTACAAAGCAGGTATCAAAACATGCATGACTGCAATTAACCAGAGACATGGGTGACCTATGAAACATGCATGACTTAAAGATATTAGGGAGGATTTTTTTCGACTGCTGAGAAACCAGCGACTGTTTGTGCTTTTTTGAATAATGCGCATGCTTCAGGCCCCGCCCTTCACTGTTCCTTTCCAAGGAACTCCTCCACAGCGACATGCACGAGCGTTGGAACACGAGTGTTTGTTTACAGCAGGCATCAGCAGAGATTTGCCTAAACCTAGACCTGCATTGTTTGTTTGCGCGACCTTTGACCTAGTTCCCCACACAGACCCAGTCACTAGTCCCTAAATGTGAGCAAAATATACTCCTGCTATTGGTAGCATTAGCAAACTGACGTTGCTGTACAGTTGAAAAGGTTCAACAGATAAAGAAAAAAGGCATTTTTTTTAAACGATAAGATAAACGTATCTGTCCAGCAGAAACTTGGCGACCGATGCATCGTCTGAAGCCCTTTCTGTTCCTACAGCGCATGCCATCCTTTGAAGGAATCGCCAATAACTACATGGGTTTTATTCTGCTCTTCTACAGTTTTTCTCCTCCTCCTCTGGTTCACTTCAAAAACAGTTTTCCTTTTGTGACCGCCTGGTTCACGGTTTTCCTCAGCCATTGAGCTCTTCAAAGTCAGGCTGTCCACGCTACGATGTTAACGCTGCTAACGCGGCGCTAATGCCGGACTACATAAACATAGTGTATACGCATGCGCAGGCACAAGAACGCGCACTATCGCCGAAACTAGGAAGTCGGAATGATTGGCGAGTCCCTGGAACAATGGTTAACGTACTCATGACAAAAATGATTGGATGAGGTTTTTTAAGTCCCACAGAGTCCACAGTTTATTAATATTATTATTATATTTTCTAATACACCAATTTATAAGCCTTATACAGGGCAATGAAGGTAGTTTTAATAAATATTTCAAAAAATGAATTTATAAAGATCCTCCCTAATACCTTTAAGTTCAATGTTAAAATTGTATCTTAAAAGTTATTTTTACTCTGGGTTTATACACACCCATATGTGATTCATGAATACAATAAGGCTAAGATAGAAAAACTCACACAATAAGAGCCCATTGCAGTTTGTTCTGAAATCTGAGTCTGTTAAATTCTTTCGCTTTACTTTTCCTGTTAGAGGACACTACATTTTGGTCTTTTGGTCATTGAATTTCTCACACACCTAATAAAACTGGTTTGCTCTTTTTAAAGGCTGTTCTTTTTTTATCTTGATAATGTTTTTGTTGTTAAAAGTGTTACGTAGTTTGTAAATGTGATTCTACTGGATACTTGTCAGGATGTGTCCAGTTTGGGGACGAAGACAAACTGCTACAGAGATTAAACCATGCTTTAAAATACTGTAAATGTTCAAATTCAAACCGCAAACCATTTAAATGTGTAGTTCATAAAGTTGTTTGCTCATTTGTTGCTGTGTGGCTTGTGCTGTACAGCAGCATCAGACTGGGAGAGTAAAGGCTACGGTTCATCCATGGGGCCCACTGCAGGGAGGGGCCCCACAAAGACTGGAATATGCATAAGAGATATTGATCAAATGAGCATAGAGGTCCACCATGATGTTTAATGCCAAAGGAAGTGTCTTCACTGCTGCCATAAAGCCTGTGTCCTGGCTTCTGTTTCAGTCTGAAAAGTATTTCTTAGACAGCCTTTCACAAGATACTCAGTTGGCAAACAAACTGGACAAGACAACATCCCCTGGTCTTACACACTCTTTCAAAGGGGGGGGGGGGCGCATCAGAAACAAGGAGAAACCTCAGGGAGAACCACAGAGGAAGGATCCACTCCTAGGATGGACCGGCAGCGCAATAGTTGTGTCCTTAAATCACAATCAACATGTCAGTGTTGCGCCCTCATAAGTACATAGAAAAAGTCCTAGATCTTTGAGTTCAGCTGATGAAAAATGGGAGCAAAAACAAAAGTGTTGCGTTTAAATTTATGTTCAGTGTATATTTTGGTGACTCAAATCAGACTTGGACCATATTTTAACAAATTTAGAACTGGACTTGGTCTCAACTTTAATTGATTTGGACTTGACTGGGACTTCCACCTCAACTCAACCCAAAACAATTTCAAATCAAGTCCAATAAAATAATGGACTATCCCTTTAATGTAATGTTTGGTTTTCCTATTTTTTGTCAAAACGAACATTGTGTGCTATAAGCCTGAAGTATCATACATGGACAAGTCTGTTATACAAATGTGAAAGGTTCAAGTGCAACAGAGACAAAGCCAAAGGCACAAGGAAGAGGAGCTGAACAGGTTTGGAGCATGGAAACTGTGTAGAGTCTGCAGTAACTCTTTCTGTTACATAAAAGGGCAGGAGGAAGTCAGATCATGTTACATACAAAGCATCACACTGTTGCAACGTATGGAGCCTCTGTCCATGTAATATTCTCACAAATGGATTTCTGTTAAAACCAGTGTCTCATTCCAGATAAAATTAGGCAAGACCATGACCAGATTACTCAGTGAGACAACCTGGAAAACAGAACTGTACCTAGAAAATGCTTTTCATCTTTAGGATCGGAGTAAAGAAATGTCTCAGAACTGGTGTGATCATTGTCTGTGCTGGCTGTATTTGTTACTTTTGTGAAATATTAAGCTTTTTAAAAACAGTGTACAGGTGCACAATGGGGGGTCTGAAATTTGGAGAGTTGTTACAGCACCGGCCCCCATCACCACGACCAGCCCCTTTGTTTGGTACTGGCATAGGCAATCTCCACACTGAGCCTAATCATTGGACTATTTAAGGGCAGTTTTTTTTTTTTTTTTTTTTTTTTTTTAAAAGATGTAAAATCTTAAAATGATGTTATGGTATTTTCAGCAGGCTACTATATTAAAGTAAAAATATGGATACAGCTTATGTTTATTTTTAAGACAAAACATAGTTTATTATAACAACTTATGAGCAGCATCCACACTACTGCATACAACTAGGCTTTATATTTCATTAACTTTTGGTTTTGTCTAAATGTGTGACCAAGTTTCTCTGTGGTTCCTTCTGCAGCTCCTGTCCCTGATCCTGATCCTGCTCCGGCCCTGCTCAGTTCACAGTCACAGAGAGTATGACTTCACTCTCATCACACTGCTCTGGACAGAGGCTCTGTAGAAAACTAAAGGCTACCAAAACTTTTATCAGGACGTCCCATCTTAAGTTTTATGTTGCTTTTACAATAACCCTAAGATATTGTGAGAATTATGTTGTGCACCAGTCAAAGCTTGAGAAATGTACCTCGTACACCACAGGTTCAAACTCTGCGCCTTTAACATTTGATTTAGGCCTATAGCCAATACCCCAGGCCGGCTCTGGCTCACTGTGATTGATGGGCTGAGGTCCCGTTCCAAAAGGGGGTGGTGGCTGACAGGCAGCCCTCCACACACGCAGGGACAGATACCATTCTGCTCCTGATGTGAAAGAAACACATCCCCACTGAAAATATATTGTGCCACAACTGGATTCCACGCACTCAAAACGCAGAAAGAGTCACAGAGGTCCCGCCGAGTGAGAGGCCACAGCAGAGCGGGGTTTGTGCTTTTGAGACGTGTGACTATGAATCCTGCATCTGCACTGCTAAGTCAGTTATAGGTACGGGCCGCCATCGCCCGCCTTACAGCGCTCTTTCTGTGGGCCGCCCACCCGTCTCACATTCTGTGACACTACCACACCAGCCAACTGGGAAATGTCCCTGCTTTCCCGATTACCACTCTGCCTCTGTCAGTGCATATGTCAAAACAAAGGTTTTACAAAGCCTTACAATGAGTCACTGGTGCTTTTCCAGTCTGTTTACGGTACACAGCTGTTTTCATAGACAAACTCACGCCACTGTCCTCAGCCAATCACAACACTGCGCCTTGTTCCTTGTTGGCTCAGGGCTCTCTTCTGATTCCTGTCTGCAAACCGGAACAAAGCACGCCTTGAGAGATCGAGAAGTGACTCAGCAATTTTATACAAATTTTGAATATTGTGAACTGTGGCGCTAAAATGTTGCACAACATAGTTCACAAAATGCAAGATTAATTTTGTCAGTTTAGGTACAACAACAACTACTTCTTCCACTCCTATTACAGCTGCTGCTGCTACTACTAGTACTGCTTTTACTACCTTAACCACTACTATGGCTGCTACTACTTCTAATACTACTGCTACTACTACTACTACTATTATTACTACTACTCACTTTGCCACCAAGACTATAAAATATCATAAAAGTTTTACTCATTTATAGATATATTTTTCTAAAGTTTGAACAGTATTGAATGTAGTTAATATATGTAGTAGTTATTTTGGCATCACCCACACAAAACATAACAGGCACAAGGTATTTAGGTCGGATCAAGGCCACTGCTGTCATCTGCAGAAGTTAATGAGTTAAAAAGCTATAAATGTTGTTGCTTTAGGTCATTGTAAGACTGGTAACATTGAGGGTTGGTTTTCTTATGCTTTTATGCTAAGTATTAAAGGTACACTCAAGCGTTGAGTAATCTATGTATGTTATTCACATTTTGCTGGTTATACGTATAATCAAGCTTCATATAATCTTTATATATTCATTATAGTAAAAACGTCAGTGCTGTGAGTGTCTGCAGTGTCATGATAATGTCATGTGTTCATCTTCATGCATTCTTTGAGAAATGTGTGACTTTGTAACTGTGAGGGAAACACACTGGGCCTCACTGTAGATAAGATAAAACACAAAGAGGGACAGAGTTTAATTTAGTTCCTGATTGTAGTTTAGTGTAACTGCCACTAGGGGATGCAGTTTAGTGGGTGTGGTTGTTGATGATCCAGAATAAAGGAGAACATAACATGATGGGCGTATCACAGGCTGCCTACATTACATCATGGGTTGTAAATTTCCACTACTTAATGGTTTATATAACTCCATAATAATGACCTGGATGAACTTGTGTGGATGTGACAAACTGAGCGTCTGCAGCAGGTGCAGGGGTTGGCACCAGCTCACTTGGGATGGTCCCATATGTATGTTTACAAATTAAATTTGAGTAGCAACTGTCTAGACGAATAATAACTGGTTATTTTCAAGGACAGATGAAAATGAGTGTTATCATAAAGTATAAAAGATCATGTTTGGATGAGCTCGGGGGCTTTTGTGGGGATTGGACATGAGCTCTGTTTGTTTTGTCATGCAATAAACTTTTCTGCACTGGACTCTCTCTCGTCTGCTCCTTGTTTTCCACCGACTGGAACCAAACCTCTGGCTGTAAAAACTAGTTCCTGATTGGACTCCTCCCAAAACAACATCTGAAAAATGCAAATGGGAAATTTAATGAAAAACCAAGTCCTAACTTTACAGAACTGGGGCACTGAACAGTTTATTCACCTAATAGCATATTATTTTAAAACTATTTGTCTAGACCTTTTCATTAAGCTCCCACTGACTGGTCTACAACACTTGTTAAATTACTTTGAATTTCATTGTGGAGCTAAAACAGCCTCATAACATTTATTTTAAAATGTCCCGTTCTGCTAAATCGACTTTTTTCAGCTTTTAATAGGGGTATGACAAGATCTCAAATCTCATGATCTCTGAAGATTAAAATGTCACAAGATTCTCATGAAGGTAAAAATCAGTCTTGTGATCTCAGGATCAGGTTCTGTTTGCACTTTTTTACAGTGGAGAAGCTACATTTGGCAGTATTTATGTTCTGTTGTTGCATATAATTCAAATATTAGCAGTAAATACCATTTAGGACATTTTTTAAATTAAAAGAAAAAAAAGATGAATAAATAAAACTTTTCATTTGTACAAAATACATATATTGTGTATATTAAACAGTGTAAAAATCTCGTCTCGTTCTCGTTCCCAGTCTTGTGTCTTGTCTTATCACACCCCTTGCTTTTAACCATGTTATAATGTTGTGGCTCCTCCAAAACACAGTGGGAGTAGTATTTTATATTCACTCATGTTTGAGTAATCCTGTTTTCTGAGCCTGCCCCCTTCTCAAGAGCTGGAAACACTCAGTCTCATAGTTCTGCTCATTTATTTATCTGTTAGCCTCATGTTGCTAACAGCTGGGCCATTTTATGCTCTGTCCAGTCCCCACTGTTGCCGGCTGAGGGCGCCAAACACCTAATCCAAGCATTCTTTGCAAAGCCAAAGTAACAGCTCCCCAAAAGAAGACATTTTCCATGTATATACATTATTTTATAAAATGTGAAATGCTAATGGTGTCAAAATGCACAACATAAAACCTTTAGACACATTGGTTATTCTACTCTGCACCTCTTTTCAACAGCAAATGAATATCTGCTGATAATAATACATACACTCTTTAGTTGCTGGTTACATCCGCCTACACAGAGAATGCAAAAAAAGAAACCATGAAGAAATTTAATGACAAAATATTGTTAGTCATAGAACACCTATTATAATAATAATAGGACACACTTTTGCTTTTTTAGCAAATGGCTAATGGACAGTCTGAGTTGGAGGTGACAGCTGCAGTGACAAGCCTTCATTTGTGACAACACTTTTGGCTGTAAATGAATGTGAGGAGACCTGAGCTAATGATAGAGTTAGTGATAAAATCTGCACTCGACAAAAGAACAGACCTACAGGAGTGTTCACACAGACTGACTGCTCTGGTCCGACCGGTCACTCCCATCATGCCACACTGTAAAAACAAAAACAAAAGGTTGTGTTGCAACATTGAAAATGTACAGGGTTCACCTTTTCAAAAGTTCAAGCCCCTTTAGGTTCAAGGCATTTCCCACAACTTTACAGATAATGCACAGTATCAGCAATAATACAGAAAAATACTGCATGTATCCTGTTCTGTAGCCACTGCAAAACCTCTCCCTTAAAACAGAAATCTACAGCAGTGAGACTTTTCATACCAAGTACCACCCCAGTACTGTCAAACAAAACCAGGACTAAATCAAGACTTAACCAGGTCTTAACCAGAACTACACCAGGTACCACTGGAGGAGCCCCAGGTACCACCGGTGGTACCCGTACCACAGTCTGAGAACCACTGATCTACAGTATTCCAGCTGATTATGTATTCAATTACGTATTGCGAGCACCTCTGGGAACATGGCACATCCACTAGGGGGAGCTCTAGTGAAACAGACAGGTGTGCAGGTAGGTACAGTATGTTAACATCCACAACTAGTGCAATAAAAGTCAGTGCCTGATGGGGTAAGGTCAGACTCTGTTGTTGCTATATTCAGCAATACTATTGTAACTGTATTGTACTATTGTACTATATACTATACTGTATTTTTGGTATTTCACATTTCAACACTAACTTCAAGCACACTTACAGTGTAGACCTCTGCAACAGCATTATAATAATTTGTATTCATTTTTTAATTTGCTGACCTGTTGTGGCTGGAGTTAGTATCTTGGTGGGAGCTGATCCAGATGTGTTCATTTTGAATCTTGAATTTTGAACACTTACTAAATAACTGTATCTACAGATGTTTGCTGCAAAAGCTTGAAAGTGCTGTTGGACCACTCATCATTATCACAATAACGGTCACCTGAACACATCTTTCATTATAAAGTGTTTTATTTAAATAAAAATTTGAGGCAGATTCATAATTTCACATACAATAATGGAAGCAAATACTTCATACTGGAGACGTAGATAGAGAATATTCACAGTAATGGTACTTAACAAGGTCATAATACATAAATAAATACAATATTCATATTTACATTAGACGTGATGAGTCCTATATATTGCACATGGTGCGTACACAATAAGGAATATTTACAAGTGTGTGGTTTCTTTAAACAACCAGTGTTGTGTAGCAACACAGTTGGAGCTAGTTATTGAGCAGCAAAACATAGTTACAATGAGGTATGCATATGCAACACCTGTGGCATGCTCTTTGTGGACATCTCACGTTTTTTTAAGACAAAGACATGACTCAGATTCAGCCTGCAGTCCCTCTGTGCTCATCTGCACATAACTACATTGACATGGCATGTTGTAGTTCTTCAGTACTGACTGTTTAAAAACATTTCTCTAGCTCTGGTTCTTCATGTAACATAAAACATGGTCTTATGTATTCATGCAGGGGGCCAGACGTGCTCAGGCTTGAAGCAGACGTATGGAGAGAAAGAGTCCATCCCAGTGTCCACCCAGTAAATTGGATCATAATCTTCGTCTGTTTGATCCACATAGTCATCCTCGCTGGCCTGCTCTTCTTCATCAGACTTCAGCCCGGAGCTGTCGCCTCTCACTCTGTCCCCACCCTCACTCCCCAGGACAGCTCCAGACCGCTGCCTGAAGCTGTTCCCCATGTCACTCTCTCTGAGGCTGCTGTGACACTTGGTGCAGACTCTCAGTCGTTTGGTTGGGTGGATGTGGCTGATCACAGCACGCTTTTTGGAACAATATCCACAAACCAAGAGGCCACACTTCCTGCAGTGGTGCCGGCGGTGGGTCATGGTGAACTTGCTGGAACAGCGCATGCAGATAGCCGAGGCTGGATCTGGGATCCACCTCACAGCAAAGATAGAGCTGGCTCTGCGGCCGCTGCTCTGAAGGAGTCGAGTTTTGCAAACTTCAATGTGTTCCATCCAGGCCTGTTTTTCCTCTTGAGAGGTGGCAGAGACGTAGAAGGACTTGCCTGGAGTTTGTATCAGCCACTGGTTTCTCATATAGCCATCCTCCAAATCCTCCAGCTTAATGTCGGCTGAAATATGGAAATGGAACACATTCAATACAATGCACAGAGGAGTCAGTCAATTTAGTTGTTTTATTTTTCAAGCATGTCAGAAAAAGGATAATGCTTATGGAATAGCATCCGATAAGATCTGATAAGAGGGCAGCATCAAATTGTCAGTATTTGTAGGATTAACAGTCACGTTTCAGGATTATATATTATTGTTTTGCTCACCTAGAGGGCAGATCTTTTGATTCTTGAGCCAGCGTCCATTGATGACGATGGTGCCGTAGACCAGCATGTCGTTAAACAGGAAAAATGCTTTTGGTTGAGGTCCACGGCGGCTCTGCTTCATCAGTCGTCCCTCTCCAATCAAAACCCGCCCTGGATCAAGCAGGCGCACCCCAGCCGGTCCAAAAGACTTCTGCACGGCAAAGACCCTCTTATAGTTCTCATTTGGGAACAAGAGTGTGTCTCCCATAGTGCCTTATCGTTGGTTTAAAGCAGTAGTCAGTCAGTGTCTCTCTGTTTGCTGTCTGTGCTTGGAAACCTGTGCTGCAATGGCTTAAAAAGTGCTCGCTGGTGGTGACGCTGCAGGATTTTCCTGCCTCAGTTCAAATGAAATACAAACTGGTTTGGTAACAAAGGGGAGGAATTACGGTTTTAAAGTATGCAAGGGCAGTGACAAGGAACTCTGGTGGAAACAGTAACAGTATTTCCAGGTTATTCACAATGGTTCATTATAAGCAGTCTCTGAAATCATCTACAAAAAACAAACAAAAAACAAAGGTGTTCCTCCGGTTGCAATGTAAGGAAGAAATATGGTAAAGTAGTCACCGTAAAATTACCACAATTAACATAAAGCAGGTCTAAATTATAACCTGAGTAACACTATTTATCTGTAGTAGTAGAAGTAAAAGTGAAAGACTATAGCCTACAAAAATGACCAAAATTATACAGGTATGTAAACATTTTATTATAAATGATTATATACTGTGCTGAGGATGAACTGGTGAGTCAAAATGTCCCCTAATTAATGAATGTGAGAGTGAATGGTTGTCTGTCTGTGTATGTCTCTGGGTTAGCCCTGTGAGTAGCTGGCCCCTGTCCAGGTTGTCCCCCGCCTAAGGCCAGAGTTACTGGTGTAGGCTCTGGCCCCCCACGACCTCTTATGGTAAAAAGCTGAGAGATGAATTAATGTAATAAAGTAGGAATAATAGAACAACAGGGGCTCAGTAGGTAGAGACATTTGCCCACTAACTTGAAGGTTGGCGGTTTTATCCCCGCTACCGGTACTGCATATTGTTGTGTCCTTGGGCAAGATACTTCACCCACTTTGCCTGTATGAATGTGTCAGTGTGACAGTGTGTTTAGATGTCGGAGAGTCCCGGGGCACAGAATGACAGTCATTTCTCCATCAGCCTGCCCCAGGGCAGCTGTGGCTTCAGAAGAAACAACACCATTGAGGGTCCATTTAGACAACAATGTGTTTTGCCGAATCCACAAAGGTTTGATTGTGGTTTGTTTACACAAGGACAGGGTTTCTGTTTTCTGAATCTGCAAAGGTTTGAAAACTCTGAAAGAGGCGTTTTGGTGTCACAGCAGGGAGCCACTGGGAGCCGCTCCGCTCTCTGTAAACTGTTAAAATCAGCGACTCACTGAAAACGATGATGTCACAGCCCCAATCAAAAGTGATTGGCTGACTGCCAGGTGCAGGTCAGCTGACCCACGATCGCAAAATACAAGGCTTTTATGTCTCAAACGTTCATATTTTGTCAGTAACTGTCAGTAATATCTGTATAAGTACTGACTTTATGAGAATGGTTCCAGAAAACCTCAAGATCCTAAAGTAGAAAGTTACAGAGTGGCGCTATAACTTCCTCTGCTGTTTACTCTCTGTGTGGTGTAGAGCATTTGAGGGGCCTATAGCGCCATTTGCTGGACAAACACAGGTACTACAGTCTACAATAGTTTTCGTCACAGCTCAGCATTTTTGTGTAAATGTGAATTGCGAGCAGCATGACTGTTGCGTTTTTCCGGCCAGCGTTGTCGTGTAAACAGGCCCTGAAACTATCACTGAGGAGTTTTACTATCATAAATACAATATATAAAGGCCACCTACTAGTGGCAAAAAATATGTAATTAAATCCAAATATATGAAAGAGTAGTAGTAGTTGGGTTGTCACCAATTTACAAAAACATACTTTTAAAATTATCCATTAACGCCCCATCACCTTACTGACTAACTGCCAATTATTCTAATTATTTGCAAAATGCTGGTTTTGCTGTTTTCTAGCCTTTTGTTGCCCCTGTTTTCTAGCCTTTTGTTGCCCCTGTTTTCTAGCCTTTTGTTGCCCCTGTCCCAACTTGATTGAGATTTGTTGCTGCCATGAAATTCAAAATGAGCTACCATTTTTAGGTAAGGTATACTTATTATCCCCATGTGGAAATTTCTTCCCTGCATTTGACCCATCATTCAATGCCACTGGGGCGACCTGTCAGGAGCAGATCTTGATCCAGGGTCCTGGTCAGGAGTATCTGGCTGGAGGATTAGCCTGTTGTGCATGTTTTAGGTTTATGGCGGAAGCCCACCCAGACACAGGGAGAACATGCAAACTCCACATAGAAAGACCCCATCTGTCCAGGAATCAAACCCAGGACCTTCTTGAGGTGAGGTGACTGTGCTAACAACTTTGTCACTGTGCAACCTTTTTCATGAAATGGTAAACTATCTCAGCACCTGGTATGTTGTAGTTTATGTTCTTTTCTGAGTAAATTAAGGTTTATATTTATAATGTTACATATTTTTGTTTTTTAGACTGTTTTTTGTAAATAACTTATATTGCACCTTTATGTTTGTGATGCATGCTCACTTTATTTTCTTGCTTTCTGCACTTTAGTCTGTATTAAGAGCTGCCTGAACAAGTACATTTCTCCACTGTGAGATTAATAAAGTTCAATCTAATCTTTATGAGACTTGTAAATTATTACATACAGTTTTTATGAACCTTTTACAAGGCATCCCAACCTTTGAAGAAGTGTGATGGTAGACTGTTATTGCCTTAAATCACATTTCTGGTCAGCATGAGAAGAAGCATCGGCCTTAGTCATACGTACAAATACAAAACTTAAAATCTCCAAGGCACAAGCCCTTAGTACACCCAGCTCATCATCTTTCAGCAAATGACAAATAGACTAAAGGTGAGCTCACCTTTCCCAACATTTACGGTTGGACCGGTCCTGCAGCTCACTTCTCTGCTCTCTGCAAACACAGTGGAAAATCACAGTAAACCAGAAGCTTATAGTGAGTGTTTGTCTTGCATTTATTTTAACTATGGGTTTCTGCTCACATGTGAATCATTCAAATGGGCTTTCTTCTGTCTTCACACCAAGACAATCTGGGTCTGGAAGTGGACAAAACAAGAGATGAAATATTACTGTGGTGGGAAGTAACTCAATACTTTTACTTAAATAATATATACTTATATCTGTACTTTCTGAGTTCTAAAACATACTGGTTTTAAATGACTGAATGTGTTTAAACTGCAATGGCATAGGGGGTAAACAGCACAACTAGTAGTAATTGTGGTACTAATAGTAATAGTAACAGTTGTATTAGTGGTAGTAGAAGTTGTAGTAGAGGATTTAACAGTAACAGGACGTAGTAATAAAAGTTGTAGTGGTTGAAGTAGTAGTAGTAGTAGTAGGAGTAGCCCAAGTAGCAGTAACAGGGTACTAACAGTAAAAGTAACAATTGTATTATTATTAGTAGAAGTAGTAACACAAGTAGTAGTAATAAAAGGTGGGGTAGTTGTAGCAGTAGCAGCCCTACTTCTAGACCTAGAAGTAATAATACTACTAATAGTAGCAGCTAATGATAGTAAGGGATGTAGCAGTAAGTACATTTTCACCTCATTGGAAAAGGGGATCGTAGTAGTAGCAGAAGCAGCAGCAGTAGTAGTAATGGACGTAGCAGTAAGTAAGTTTTCATCTCATTAGTAAAGAAGGTTGTTGTAGTAGTAGTAGTATTAATAGTAGTAGTGGTAGTGGTTTTAATAGTAGTAGTCATAGTAGTAGAAGCAGCAACAGGAGTAGTAGCAGCAATAGTACTGGACATAAATACGTTTTCACCTCAATGGTAAAGGGGGGCATAGTAGTTGTAGCAATAGTAATAGTAATAGTAGAAGTAGTAGTAATACTAGTAAAAGCAGCAACAACAGTAGCAGCAGTAGCAGTACGATTCATAGTAGAAGCACTTTTATTAATGGTAGTAGCAGTAAGTACATGTATCTTCTAATATTTGCGGGAACAATACTTTTACTTGAATACAGACTTTGTTTACTTCTTCTGCTTCTGGGAGAAGTACAGAAAGTGTTGACATGGCTCGAGTCAAAGATGTAATTATAAACGAGGTAGATGCTTGGTTCCATAAGCCTCCACCTCTTCCATGAACCCCTGCACACTCCAGGAAGCACTAACCAATAAACAAGCCCTCTACATCCAGTCTGCTCTCACTCATTTATCCAAAAAAACAGTTTACAGCTCTGTTTTTATTGATTCCTCACAGCTTCCTTTTCATTTTGTAGTAAAATGGCATTACACAAAGAATTTAAAGGAAGTGAACTGCTCTTTTTCTTTAAATTATGTTTAAAAGCTAGCAACACTCTGCCCTCTGCTGGTCTCTTCACGTTTCTTTATGGCACCAGTAGAATACTTATTACAATAGTGTTCTTTTTAGTCATAATGTTTTTAAAGGTTGTAAAAGGGTTAGGGTTGGTTGAAAAATATGAATAAAAACATAATATAGCCCCTTTAAATAGTGAAGATTGGTCAGGCAAGATTAATACACTTGAATGGAAGGGTATTCAGACCCACTTCAATTTGGTAAAAAAAAAAAAAAAAAAAAAAAATGGGACTGGCGAGGCCATAAAACTGTATAGGTCCTGGTAATAGAATTATAACTAGTATCTCTATTGTTACGTTAGAGCTACGGCTCTACAGCCACACGCGGCTCTTGTGGCTTCCTGGGCATCTGACATCTGGTTATGTAAAGTCAATAAATTAATAAGTAGCCTTTAGCTGACTTTGAAACAACCTGCATCAAGTCAAGTCAATTTAAAATAAATCTTTCTCCCTGTTTTCCAGAATGTGCTGTGGACTTATGATAAACCGCTGTTTTTAGCTTTAATTGGCCTCACAGTTGCATGCACGGCTGATTAAGAAGTGCTGAACACAGGAATTAAATAATCTGCATCCTTCAGTCTCGTAACACTATGGTCTCATGCTCTGAGTACTTCTACAGTTTTTGGTGTGTCTGGAAAGGCCCACTCGGAACTGACAGGCTTTGGACCTTCCCCCTTGTCATCTCACTGCGTTTTGCAAGTGCCTCTTCAAGCTGTGTGAAGCCTTGCTGTACAGTCTGTCGCCAGTTTGAGTGATTACAGGCCAAAGTTTCCCAGCTGTTAAAATTCCCAAGGCCTTCAGGTCGACAGGTCCCACTTGAAGACATCTTTTTAGTGCAGCTGTGGTCTATCTGTGGGTCTATCTTACAACAAGAAATAGTTCTCCGGTTCTCTAAATATGCATGGCTCCTGTACACTGCTGTTATGTGGCCTAATAAAAGATAATCAGTTCAGTAAGTATTTAACATAGTTTTCTATTATTTTGCAATAATTATAGCCACCCATAGGCTATAGGAATATAACATTTTAATTATAAGTTGTTTTTTACACATTAAAATTAGTTATGGCTCTTTCCAGATGCAAATTTTGTATTTGTTGCAAAAATTGTCTTTTGAGATCTCAAAAGGTAATAGACCCCTGTACTAAACCCAAGAGACTCCGTCAGTGTAATAATTCACTTTTCAACACTTCTTAGACACACATTTTCCTTTTTGTGACATTTCATCCTTTTGCTTCAAATTCTGGTTATATGCGAACACAGCTATTAACATAACTAAAAAAATAAACCAAGCTCATAGCTCCTTCCTTCGTCATTCTACGAGAGAAGATTTTCGAGATATGAAAGGGTGCGGCTGACCAGACGATCACTCTGATTTAATCTCCTTTACACAGCAGCTCCACCAGGTCAAAAATATCCCTCCTTTTGTCCTTGATCAAGAGTGACGTTTCCAGAAGTAAATGGGTGTGGCTGACCAGGCTAACGTGATTTTATCTGTTGTACATGTTTGCAATTCCCAAGTCATCACAGCTGCCACCAGAGTAACCCAAAATACTGTATGACAAGACTTTTATGGACCAAAACATAAAACAAGGACCAATGCATTGTACAAATCAAAATGTCCAAAAGTCCAGTCTCAGACCAAAGACAATCTCATAGTGGTGTTAGACCTATAGGTGTATATAGAGACATAATGTCCCAGATGTGCTCAGTTGGGGCCAACTGCACCAGCATATGGTCTCACAAGGCTCTGAGGATCTCATCTCACTACCTAATGGCAGTCAGGCTACCTCTGGTGAGCACATGGAGGGCTGTGAGGCCCCCAAAGAAATGCCACCCCACATCATTACTGACCCACTGCCAAACCGGTCATGCTGGAGGATGTTGCAGGCAGCAGAACGTTCTCCACAGCGTCTCCAGACTCTGTCACGTCTGTCACATGTGCTCAGTTTGAACCTGCTTTTATCTGTGAAGAGCACAGGGCGCCAGTGGCCAATTTGCCAATCTTGGTGTTCTCTGGCAAATGCCAAACGTCCTGCACGGTGCTGGACTGTAAGCACAACCTCCACCTGTGGACATCGGGCCCTCATACCACCCTCATGGAGTCTGTTTCTGACCGTTTGAGCAGACACATGCACATTTGTGGCCTGCTGGAGGTCATTTTGCAGAGCTCTGGCAGTGCTCCTCCTGTTCCTCTTTGCACAAAGGAGGAGGTAGCAGTCCTGCTGCTGGGTTGTTGCCCTCCTACGGCCTCCTCCACATCTCCTGATGTACTGGCCTGTCTCCTGGTAGCGCCTCCATGCTCTGGACACTACGTAGACAGACACAGCAAACCTTCTTGCCACTGCTCGCATTGATGTGCCATCCTGGATGAGCTGCACTACCTGAGCCACCTGTGTGGGTTGTAGACTCCGTCTCATGCTACCACTAGAGTGAAAGCACCTCCAGCATTCAAAAGTGACCAAAACATCAGCCAGAAAGCATAGGAACTGAGAAGTGGTCTGTGGTCACTTCCTGCAGAACCACTCCTTTATTGGGGGAGTCTTGCTAATTGCCTATAATTTCCAGCTGTTGTCTGTTCCATTTGCACAACAGCAGTGAAACTGATGTCAATCAGTGTTGCTTCCTAAGTGGACAGTTTGATTTCACAGAAGTGTGACTGACTTAGAGTTACATTGTGTTGCTTTAGTGTTCCCTTTATTTTTTGAGCAGTATATTTAGTTACTTTACTTAGATACAATTTTCATATATCTGTACTTGACTAGATTTTACAAGGGGCACTTTTACTTCACTACATTTTAGAGCAAGTATCTGTACTTTTTACTCCACTACATTTATGAGTTGGTTTAAAGTACTAAGCACTGAGTTTTGGTTTAAAAAGAAAAATGCTATGGCCTCATTGTAGATATGCAGTATACCTACACATAAAAGATGTTGTAAAGTAGTACACACATTAGAAACATCAAAATAATAAAAGAGAGAAGGCATCGCTGTCGGATTCCACTGGTTTGTACATTTTATCAATATAAGCTGTGCAATTCTTCATCATAATCCCTCACATTTGACACATTTATTAGTTGTCAAATCTGTGCACAATACTTTTACTTTTTTACTAGCAAGTGTTACACGGCTAAAAATTATGGGCCAACTCACTCTCGGTGCAACATATTTAATTTTTTTTACAGAAGTCTGCAAAATATACAAGAACAGTCATTAACAGAAGCGCACTTGGTCATGTACTCTGCAAACTCGCTCATCATGTACTGATTAGACTTCTACTTATTACCTCTGTATTACATTTGCATAATCATGTACTATAAACACATACAATATACTAGTACTGTCAAAACACACAGGACATGGCTCTGGAACAGTATCTCTCAAAAACATCACATTGTGTTCTAGCACTGGTACAGTTTAGCACAGTTTTACATATGACATAACCTTTATGAAGTGACAAATCACAATATGCAATTTACTCCATTAGCAAACACTTACAGGAACTTCAGTAACCGTGCTATATTGTTTTTAGCTACTGTTTTAAATCTGTTTTTAATCATTGTCCTTACCTTTTATGAATTACTCTTGTGAATTGTATTTATTCAACTAAATTTATCTCAAACCAATGTCTTTTACTATATTTGTACTGTTTTTACACCAATAAAATGATCATAAAATATCTTACATTAATGTGATTAATATTCGCAAGAAACACAAAGTTGTATACTGAAGCTTTAACCTGAATCCAGTGTGTGAAGAACACAGGCTCTTGTCCTTGCTTAGTAAATGAATTAGCACTGGTAAAAATCCACACAGGTACACTTTAGCTTAGCTCTGGACCCACGGATCTCATGTCCTCAACACTTTTACTTCAGTTAACATGTCTTCTCCATAAACTCATGCTTGTGCATAACTCTAATTCACCTCTCAGCACTTAGCTCACTTCATTTTAGCTTACACCAGACTCAAACAGTACTTAGCTTTGTTACCGCGATCGCCACCGATCTACGTCCGCCATCTTAGTACTAAAACGTGGTGTCTGACTCTTACCAACTGATAAACTGCTCAAACTACGCGTTAACTTGACATATGTTACACCCTTAGGCACTCAAGAAGCATTACTACTGTTATATATTGTTTGTATGTTGATTTCAACCAGCTTACCTGCAAAAGATGTAAGAACAAGCGCGCACTTAGTCACGTACTCTGGACTCATTCAGGGTTGCCAGATCTGCCTGACAGTTTCCAGCCCAAATATAACGTAAAACCCGCCAAACGCAATAAAACCCCGCCCAAATCACAACCATTCTACAATTTTAATGTTAAAACTGTAATACATATGAAATAGCATATTTTGAGCACAAAAATTCATGACTGCCAATGGAAAAAGTAATAAACTCCTCGATGAGTGTAATCAGAAAAACAAATAGCTCTCTCACATGCTTGCACTCCTCAGCGACAGGGGCGATCCACATTTTTAGCTTTGGGTCAGTCTCCTTCCTGTACGATTTCTTGTATTTCCCCCACTTCTGCAGGTTGCTAAACGCTAAAACTCCAAGCTTGAAGAAGAAACACTGTTGGCCCGTCTGCGCTCACGGGGCTGCAGAGTGTTTACTTTTTCAACCAATCAGAGGTCCATAATTAGATGTGTGATTGACAACTAATGACACTAATATTACTACTTCTATTTTACAAATGAGTTTTATTCATCAATAACCAGCAACTATATACAATTATTGATCAGAAAATGTAAAAATATTATTAAAATAAGTTTATTTTACATTTTCAAAAGCCCCATAAGTCTAAAAATAGCCCAAATATTAAACACCCGCCCAACGCTATTTTTTCCGCCCAATCTGGCAACACTGGACTCATTAGACTTCTTCTACTGGCGTCAGCTACTGATGCATAAAGCACCAAACCCACCCTGCTGGAGCAACTGAGTATTGACCATTGACTCTTTTTTCACACACCCTGACTATAGCAGTTTATATTGACATACCAGTAGTTTTACTCATTGTTTTCAGACCTTAGGATAAAATTAAATTATTATTAACTATTTCAATGCATGTTTAATCACACAGTCCCACATAAGTAAATTTGAAAGTGAGTACTTTAATACGTTTACTTAAGTAAACATTTTTATGTACTACTTTTACTTTTACTTGAGCACATTTTTGCTTCTTTATCTGTACTTATGTAAAGAAACTGAGTACTTCCTCCACCACTGAGGGGAGGACGGAATCAATCAACACTGAAATGTCTGAGCGAGCTAAAAATGGGCAGTTTCTATTGAGCAACAATAAAGATTTTGGTAAAGAAACCAGTTAAGGTCTTAGACGGTCTAAAATCCTAAGTCTAGCCAAGAAACCTAAAATGTATTCCAGAAAATATAGGAAACAAACCAGACAAGACTGACTCAGAAAGGACGCTGTACAAAGAAGGGCATTAAGACAACATGCTCGACTGCAGAAAACTACGGGACATGCATGACATGAATATTTTAGACCAGAATCAGTTGGAAAAATTGAGGTTCCCAAATAACTCATGGAACTCCAGGGGTGATGGTGCAGCTGAATAATGATGATGATGGCTAAGTTCTCTAGACATGAACTGAAACACGCAGTTAACCAGTAAATAGTCAGACTACCTCTGAACTGATAAGATCAAAATATTTAGCCATTTTAGCCAGTACCTTTCCATTTTGAGTTTTTACACACCTTGTGCGTTCAGTCAGAAGCGTGTAAGCCTGTTATATTTAACTTCTTAATACTGAAACTATGACTGAACACTACGCTTTGTGAAATCTTCCTGAGAAACCTGACCTATCTGTTTATCGACCTGAGTCAATGTAACTGCGCATGTTGTCAGTGTTCAAAATTATGAATTTTAACTTCTCTTTTGCTTTTGCAAATTTCCAAGTAACTTTTACAAAGCCTACATGAAACTACTTTTGGCCTACTGCTTAAAAAGTGGTAATAAGGATTGAGCCATCTACAAAAATATGCAAGGTGGACTATTTATGTTTGTAAAAAATATAAATTCATTATATTCTATATTCTTTTGCATCTTGTAAAACCTTTAAAGTTTGAGACTTCTACACAGTAAATGTTACTATACTTTACTATATAGAGGGTGTATATGGTCTATATCTATGTAGTGTTGAATTTACAGGGTAAAATGAACCCAGCACCATGACACTGGTGAACAATGCTACACATGATCTGAGGTCTTAAAGAGACAAAGGACTACATTTTAATGCACTCACTCCTGTCATTGAATGGGCAGTGTTTGAAAACATTCCTTCTTTGAATATCACTTTAGTGAACATTGCATTACCGCTGCAATACTAAAAACAGAATATTAAAATTACTTTAAATATCAATTAAACTATATCTAAAACGATCCAAACAGTGTTCATGAAAGTAAATTTCAAATTAAGAAACATTCAGCTGTACTCAAAACACATCAGTCATGGTCCAACCATGACTCAGAGGAACACAGACACACATGACTCCTGCGCCATCTGGATACACATTTTCTTTAAGACTCAAATGTTTTTTTTTACATCAACATATGTTTCTATAAAGATAATGTTTCTCTAACCTGGCAAGCCAGATTCTCCTACTTGCTTTTTGCAACCAGGACAGTCTGGTTCCCCTCTCGGAGCGGAGCATTTCTCTCCGGTTAGATTGGGAACTGTCCTATCACAGTCGTTTATCTGCAGTGCGTCTTATGAAAGCGGAAGAACTAACCAAGGTAGCGCTGGCTACTGGGCAAATGTAATAACTTCTCTGAGCTGATTAACGGTGTTTAGTGCTTTCCTTCGTCACCTGTTGGTTCTGCTGAAGTCTGTGTTATTGTCCAGTCCTCTGTGGGATTTTTTCTTTGTCTTGTTGCCATTTTAACAACAGTAAAGTCCCACTGACGTCTGATGTAATGAACGCATAAAAAACAAACAAACAAAAAAAAAAACAACAGACTTTTTCTACAAGTCTTTAACTGGCTTCTGCTGCTGTCACCATTCAGAAATAGGTACAGAGCTGCTCATAATATGCCGTATTCTGGTGTTTTATGAAAAAAAAAACAAAAAAAACAAAAAAAAAAAAACCAAAAACAGCAAGAATCCATGTGTGTTTGGGTCCGCGGTGCACTGCTTATGTCCCGCCCTTCGTTTCTCTGATTGGTTACACTGCCTGTCATTGTTCCACCACAGAAACACAATGTTACTGAAGTGATACAACACTAACAAGAGGAAAAGAGTTTGTCTCAGGCCTACTTCCAGTCTCAGACACACATTTTCAGTGTATCTGGCCATTTTTATTTGAAAAAAAAAAAAAAAAAGACTGCATCCCTACTTCCACCATGTTGGTCACTCATGGATCTGATTCTCTCAGCTAAAAGTTTAACAGTAAAGAAAGTAAATTAAACACTATATAAGATAGGACCATATACACTCTGAACACAGTATAATTTACTGTGTACAAAAGCACAAAAAGGACAAAGTCTGCAAACTGAGCTTTGAGGAGAGGATACACATTCCTTTAAATGAGCACGCAATTTATGTACTGAGCTGATTTTGTTTCTAGAAAACAATTTTTCCACCATAATTACCTTCAACTAAGTTTAGTTTACAGACCACAGTGTGTCCCTCCAGGGCTACCATAGATGCAGAAAGTACAGGCCTATCATTTTGCCACCAAAGGCCACATAGGATTATTATACTGCTCCTTTTCTGCTTTAGGCTCTTGTCTAAAATTAGATTAGGATCCACTTTCAAGAAAGCTAAACGTAAAAGCATTTCATTACCACAGATTTTGTTTTTTGTGCAAAAAGTATTTGATGTGGGTTAGAAAAAATGTTGGCTATTATGTATTCCTCGAATTGCATTGGGGCTTTGCTGCACTCCTTTTAATTGGAACCCAAAAGTTTCCTGTTAACAGGGTATGACTAAACAAACCAGGAAACCTGCACTATTGATGACACAAGGCCTGATCTCAGACCTGATAACGCTTCAGTTACATGTCGCTCTGTCAACTGCATCAGTGAAGCTGGAACACAGTGTGCAAGCCAAGTTATGAGGAGATAAAGTTGACAGGTGCATGTGTGAAGAGAGACACTCAAAGGCAAAAGGAAGACGAACAGGTTTGCAGCACGAAGACAGTGTTTTTCTGTTACATAAAAGAATAAAGAAGTCATATAATATTACATACAAAAGCTTTAAGACAGACTATACTGTTACATAGTGTACATGTGTCTTTTGTAAGCTTTACATTACATAAGAAAAGGTGTTGATGAAGCATTAAGTCACATGAAAGGAACATTTACAGTATCCTCTGTTGCACAAAATGAAATTCAAACTCTGTCACTCTAAACTAAAAACAAATGGCGGATGTCTGTGTTGCCTCTTAAAGGTTTCAGAGAATGAGAGGTGGTCCACGGCCGATGCTACTCATATTGAAACAGGTATGAGGATACGTTAATGATTATACTTATCATACTTTATATGTTAATTATACTTTAATGATTGCAAAATTACATATTGCCATTGATTTGTAGGCCCTCATAGGCTTTATTCACAGTTGGCCCAAATTGCCACAGGCCGCATGGGTAAAAAAAAAAAGCTTAATATTTATATGAGATGGACCTGACATCAAAGAAGAAAAAAATGGAAATTATTAGTTGGCCACCAAATAAATTTCCATTATGCTATGTGCTTCTGCAAAGTCAAAATAATATGATTGCAGAAGGGCATCCAGAGTAAAACCTATGCCAAAGTAAATGGTCACATTTATATAGCTTTTCTAACCATTCACACACACACACACTAACAGATGTAGGTGTAAGTGTCTTGCCCATGGACACAACAACAGTAAGGGCAAGTGACAATGAGAGTGGGGGTTTGGACCATCAACCTTCTGGTTAGCAGACAGACAGCTCTGCCAATTGAGCTACTGCCACACAATTTTTTTATTTATTTGAATGTGACAGCGTGTATTAATGAATGGCTAGTGCCGTAAATACATCGGATTATAGCTCAGAGCTAATTTCCATCCGTAGTCCCCACTCACTCACATTCACACCAGCTTCCTGGTGTTCCCCAGTGGTCTCCCATCCAGGAACTGACCAGGTCCTACCCTGCTTAGCTTCCAAGGTCTGACAGGATCAGGCATGCACAAGGCGGTATGGTCCCGTTACTGTTTCAAAGTGGAGATCCCTGAAAGAAAGGAAGCAGCTAAATGGGACGAAATATGAAATATGTCCCCCGCACTGAGTGGCCATCCTCTGCATATATTTTTTTGATGTGGCCACTGATGTAGACATTGCCCATTGAACGACATTAATACAAATGAATAAATAATAATAATAAAAAAATTCTCCTGCACTTTTGACCAGTGTTGGGTTTAATATTGATAATCCAATTTAAACATTAAACAAAACCACATTTGTATAGTTGATAACTCTGAGTCAAATAAAGAATTCGGTAAATTTTAAAATCCCATTTTGAGACATCAGTCATCATGCTGTGGACAGTACGTTTACTTTAATAATAATAAACATTTTAGGTGCCTTTTTAAACACTCGAGGTCGCTCTACATCACTTCTCCTGTTACCATGCCCTTGGGGAACATGTTCACCATATTTGCTGCTGTAATGAATATAGCTAATTTATGCTCTAACATAAAACCTTTTAAAATGAAAAGTACAAACATTTATTTAGCTATTTTACCAAAAGGAAATGCAATTACATTTGGAAGTACTATCTAGCTTCTTTCAAAACTCAAAAACACAAAATAATACTGTCTTTGTCAAGCATATGCAAAATATATTTTTTTAGCAATCGACAATTTAATTTAATGTAATGTTCTTTACAAAACCAATGTACAAGTGCATCAAATGTCACAACATCAATTATGTAGTTAATTAGAGGTAACATGCTGCAAAGTAAAAGCCTGCCAAGTTTTATTACTCCGCTTCCACTTTCATCACAAAAAAAAAAGAAAAAAAGAAAAACTGGAATTAATAACTTGATGCTCCAGCAAGTCTCTATCTATGGACCACAATTCAAAAATAATTCAATGTGGCATTTTCAATATATTTTTGGGACCTGCATGGGGGACCATTTGTTTGTCGCCTCTGCACCACTTGAGAGTGAGCTAAGAGCAGTGGTTCTCAGACTGCGGTACAGGCACCACTGATGGTACGCAGGCATCTCCTAGAAGTACTCTGGAGTCTCTTGCAGTTCCAAGTCCTGATTTAGTTTAATTTGGAGTTTGAGCCACTGCTTAGTCCTGGTTTAGACATGGACTGGACATGTTTCAGTCTTGGTTTAATTCTGGTTTGGACTACACTGTTAAAAAAAAATAAAAAAATTGCAAAAATTCATGGCAACAGGATCCCTTGAGATTTTTTACTTTTGCCAAAATCTTAAATTGAACAAAAAATATAAATATATATTTGTTGAAAACTTAACGTTCATACTGTATGTCTAAAAACTTTCAATTTCAAGTTTTACTCAGATTATTTTTTTAACTCATCTTACACCCAACTTACTATCCACTGTTCAGAAAAAGTATTATTGATTAGTATGATTACTGCTTAATGAATTTAACAAAACAATTTTAAATTTTTAACAACTTTTTCTAAACAATGGATAGTAAGTTGTCTGTAAGATGAGTTTAAAAAAAGATAAATGATTGAAAGTTTTTAATCAAATAAATGTCCAATTAAGTGAACAAAAAATATTAGTTGTTGAAAACTTAAAATTTTGAGTTGGCACCAAAACGCGTAAGGAATCCTGTTGCCTGTGAAGTTTTCACTTTTTTTTTTAATTATTATTTTTTTTATTACAGTGTAACAGGTGCCATGATGAAGAGATAATCTGTGTTATTCGCCTCACGAATAACACAGCCAAACTCCTCAAACAACAAAGCCGATTGCAGAGGCCTGTATATGTATTTAAAGCGGGTTGATCATATTAATCTTGACATTTGAACAGCATCAGGGCGGAGCCAAGTGTTGACAGACGACATTTATGTAACAGAAGAAGCTGGGAGGAGCTTGAGGAGGTGAAACTTGGTCACTCCCAAATGAGAGCCGCCCGTTCAGTTCAGTTTATGCAAATGTGTTTTCAGAACTTGTCCTAGAGTCCACAGATCAGAGGTCGATGGCTCCCTTAGATTTAAACTTCTTGGCCGATCGTTCGCTGGCCCGCTGCTCGAATCTGCTCCCGTAAATGTGCGAGACAAAGCCGTTCACCTCAATCTCAAAGACACTGTTCCTCTTTGGGATCACTGCAAAGAACGAGACAAAAGAGAAGTTACAAAAAAGACCATTACACTTGATTTGGACATTATGGTCAACACATATATTCTTTTATTGTGGAGTTCCTTGACTATAACAAAGGGATTCCCAATTGGTGGGTCAGGATTCAAACAAGGGTCGCAGATAGATCATTGTTCTCATTTACAGCCTGATGACTTGTGACTCGTCTTGGGGTTCACGCTAATGATGACTTGGACTGTTTTTGTGTTTCTGTTAAAGCCTAAATACTGTCAGTTTAAAGTCATTAGAAGTCACATTTGCTCTGTGTGAACTGTGTCAACTTATCCTTCTAAGTCCTGTTCATAAAAACTATTTTCAAACCGTTTCTGTGGATTTTTGTGACCACAAATAAAGTTGAAATACTGCATTTGAATAATTTATTTGTGTTTCATGGCTTCTGTTCAGGCACAATTAAGAAAACTCTTCTCAGGACCTGCTTAAATGGTCTGGACTTGTGACAAGGTGATAATCACTAGACTTGGACTTGACGAGGATGTTTCTTTTGGTGACACAGACTTGACTCCGACTTTATTTTAATGACTTGATTTTACTATAAAAGTGAAATAAATGTAATAAAATAGTTTTGAAAAAATAAACTTTATTATATTGGGTGTACAGTAGGGGCTCTGCAATATATTGCTAAATTATCATTATTGCATTATTACTAACCCTAACCCTACGCAAACACACAATCCATATCAAAAGAAACTAAAAAACTATTATGGTTTTCCATCTGAGAGAGCTTCAGACTGGCAGAAACATATTTCTACCAGAAACTAAAATAAAAATGTGTTGTGAACAAATAAAAAAGTCCGGATTTAGGGGTGATTCCATTGATTTAATCCTGATTCAGCATTTTAATCCTGGTTTAGGCTTTGAGAAGTTTGGATTGTGACAGAGTGACTAGTAAATACATGGACTTATTATTTATAGAATAATATTGCATGTTTTTCTAATAAAGTGCAGCCCTTGTGTACAGCACATTACTTAGAAAAGTACTACACTGGTCTACAAATTTTTGGACTCGATCTGCTTCCGAGATAAAAGTGGCTAAATCTCATTTATTTTAATAAGATGAACTGAAAATCAATTGATAACTGTGCTGGTTTGCTAATGTATTCAAGATATTTAATGATATTATTTCACATCAAAATCACATCTGTTTATACAATAGATTTAGGCATTTTTGCTTAAAAATAATATTTATATTTTGAAAATAATTAATGTCTCTACATGCATGCATTTTGTCCACTTCCAAGAGAGAGATTTCTGCAAATAAAAACAAAACATTTTATGTCAAAACTCTAGACATATTAAAATGAATGTATGTGAATGTGCAGACAGGCTTTCAGATAGAACTGGTTGCTTGCAGACACACTGTACCTTCTGATAAACTAACGTTTTTGCCTTATTTTGCATAAATTTCCTATTTTGACCCAATACTGTTTCTTGGAAACTATAGCCAATCTGCACTTCTGACTTACTTTTTCTTTCTTTTTCATTAGTGACCTAATCCAAGAAAAATTTCACTACTTTTGTTCCGGAAGCATTTTGCTTGTAGACCAGTGTAATTAATCATGACTTGTGGTTTCAGTTTAGATGCTAATCATTCACACTTTTCTAGTTAAAAAGGTTTTAAAAGTTAAAAAAGGTCACGCATGCTGTCTAAGATACAACAGAGTTTTTATGCTATGAAAGACCAAAACAGCAAACTGACAAAAAGAGCTTAAACTCTCTCCCTGTCAGTCTAAAAACATGTCAGTTTTGCTCCAAGGGCTGTCTGCCTTGACTTTTTCCCTTTGTTAACTTCTTGAGTCATGGTAAGTCAGAACTGTACAGAAAATTATGTAATGTGCAAACATTTCAAACTATGATCTATAGCTTGCCAAAAGACAAAGAGAATTTACTGATTCTCTGACATTTACATGCATTTCATAGCTGTAACACAACTTTCTCTTCTTTGTTTGCGTTTGGTTTTACAGGTTTTACTCCGGATGCCCTTATACAACCCCACATTTACCCGGGCTTATCAATACAACTCCACACATTACTGCTGTACGAATGCAGCAGCTGCAGATGCCCGTTATAGGAGAAGAGTTGAAATAGTACACAAATAATGACAGCTGATTGAAAGACTGGGCCAAAGTGAGCCACTTTTCACTTTTCGCATAAGACCCAGTCACATGAAGCATATATCTAAATAACCACAGCTGTCATCATTTTTTTTTTACCTCAAGTGGTGGCAATAAGTAAGGGTGCTCCGATCGATCGGCCGCCGATCATGATCGGCGATCATGGCTAAAAATAGAGTGATCGGTGATCGGTAAAATGGGCCGATCAGAAGGGCCGATCAAATTACAATAAACACTCGAGGCTCTCACATTTACTGTCCTGCAACTCCGGTTTGATTAAACAGCAGTAGCGTTATTTTAGCAGTGTTTTTAAGTTAAGCCCTGGTTATAACTAACACAAACCTGCCCTGGAGGCACTGCTTTGTGTCCCCGCTGTGTCCCCGCCTGCTTTAGGAGCGCACGGGACAGAACCGAGGCGCAGCAGTGCGTGTATTTGCAAACACCAACGTAAATAGAGCTACAGCTAACCCGCTAACAGTTAGGTTAAAAGGATTAAGAAAGTTCGGAGTCTGCCTGTGTCTTGTTACGCGGAGAAAACTGTGCGTTTTGTGGCTTAAACTGCACCAAATGGCTGCTAATGGAAAGAGAAAGTAAAAAGGCAGCCCATGTGTCCGTGAGTCTGAGAGGAGCACCTTTCATCGTTGTCTTCTCTGCTCTCTTTGCACGTTTTCTTCATTCAGACGTTGTCAGACCTGGCAGCAGAAGCTGTCTGCTCTTTAGTCCACTGTGTTTCAACCTGGTTTGGCTGCGCGTTACGCGGACACAGGCGCTGCACCCGCGGACTCAACCAATTAAGAACAGCTGATTTTTACATCAGCGGAGCATTCAAACAAAGCCACAGACACTGGGCACACATTAAAGACCAATAATGCAACAAAACCTCTTCTAAAACAAAAATAAGTAGAATTTTGTTGTTCTTTTATATTTACAAAGGCTACAGTATTTTTCAAATGGAACTAATAATAGCCTGCATACAATACATTACTACATTGAAGACCACGTGATCGGTATCGGCCATGATCGGTATCGGCCGATCACAGCAGAGGCTGATCGGTGATCGGTGATTGGCCTCAAAAACCCTGATCGGAGCACCCTTAGCAATAAGTCCCGGTATTTACTAGTCACTGTGTCACAATCCAAACTTTACAAAGACTAAGGACTAAAACAAGGCTAAATTAAGAGAATCACCCCTAAATCTAGACTTTATTTGGTCTCAATACCTTTTTATTTTAGGCATTGGTAGGAAAATATAATATAATATAATATAAAAATTCTGACAGTATGAATCTCTCAAATGGAAAACCATAATATTATTATTATTGCAATACATTTTTGATTTTCTTTCAGTATGGATTGTGCGTTTACTGATAATGCAATAATGATAATTTTGCACTATACTGTGCAGTCCAATCTGTACACCCAATAATTTAATTCTTGTGCTTGTAAGATTGGTTGTGGGCGGTACAAATAAGGTAGTGTTCCTGCATTTTAAACTTGCATTTATTGTCTAAACCAGGAGTCTCCAACCAGTTCAACCAGAGCTACTTTCCAAGTAGCTCAACAAAGGCTTGATGACTCATACATACACTTCATTAGTCAAATCTGATTTATCACTTGGCAAAACAACTTGTTAATGTATCAAGTCAAATTCATCAGTGTCTGCCTCCTTTGTGCACTAAATGAGTACAATGAGATGTATGTGAGTCTGATCTTAAAAGGAAAATGTGACTTGTGGACCACAACATTTTGTAAATGTTCAGGTAAATGTTCAAGGTAAACTAATTCATTTTCTTTGGGTTGCAAGTGTCAGGTTTACAACTGGCTACTGTCTAGGGCGTATCCCATCTAAGGCCCATAGTTACTGGACAGGGTCCAGAACACGGGGAATAAGCAGAAGATAACTGTTACAAAGTAGCTAAAAGTAGAGTAGCTCTCTGCCATATTCATTAGAGCCGATATTATCTGACGGCCGATATAGCCCATTAGGGTTTATGGGTATCAGCCGAAATCTGGCCGATATCCGCTGATATAAACAGTACTATTTTTACTGTGTGCTGGAATAAGACCTGTTAACTTGCAAATGATGGCCTCCTGATTTTTATGCAGCAGAGGGCGCTGGTGTTTCCAAACAGTTGGGCTTTTACTCTGCAGTTCATAGGAAACAGCCCAAATCACCTGCTCATGGCCTGAAAAGCTCAAAAAGGCAATAAAAATATTTTGCTAATTTCTCTGCCATAAAACCTCATAAAACAAAAATTCAAAATGAATTTTGTAGAATTTTGTAAAATTCAGCGCAGCCAATGGCCGATAAACACTGCTGATTTTTGGGGACGAATATGTGTGATTGATTTTCTTAGTGTTAGTTATTTATTTTAGTAATGCTTATTAAAACTGGAACAAATATGTTAGAGTTAGACAGTGAGAACAGTTAAAAATGAGTTTTTTGAGATAGCCATTGAGCCAGCCTCAATCAAACTCTTTGTGCAGGTGGAGCTTGGCGAGAGCTGCAAAATGCATTTGGATTTTTCGCTCTACGAGGTTCTGTTCCAAGAGAAACGAGCAAATTCTTTTTATTGCTGTTCTGAGCTTTTCAGGCTGAGATAAAGCGATTTTTGATGTTTCCTATGAACTACAGAGTAAGAGCCCAAACTGCTGCAAGATGCCTTGGGAAGCCGGGGTCCTTCAGTCACATGGTTTCCCAGACATGTGCCTGACCAAAAATCAGCATTAAAAGGCAAGAATTCAATGGCTAATTGTCTACAAAATGCAGAAACCTCTAGTAATGAGTACATCAGAGGGACAGCTCATGTTGGATGTTTTGGAGTCAGAGAGGACAGTTTGGATATATGCAGAGGAGAGATAGTGAATATATCAGCAGAAGGATACTGAGGTGAGAGCTGCCAGATGCAGAGAAAGACCAAAGAGGAGATTTATGGACGTATGGAAAAGGACATAAAGTTACTTAGTGTGAGAGAAAGATGTTTGTGATACTTGCTGAAGTGTAGTAGTCCTAAACAGCTATGTTTTTAAGTTACAGAGTTTGTCCGACCTTTCAGTTCATCTTTATTGGTGATAATTTTGAAGACGTGTTTGAACTCCTGGATCAAAATCCCAGTCAGGCCAATGTACGAAGCACATTTGGACCGGACCACTGTAAAGAGATAAAACAGGAAGAGTTAATATGAATAATCTCATAAAACATTTAATTTTGTCATGCACACAGCACAATACATTCACATTTCGCTCATTTATCTTACTGTCACCACGATTGCAGGGTGTTTTTTAAAAACACTATCCCCATATATATTTATTTTGTACTGCTCTACAATGTGTTGTTGTGGCATAAACAGAAGTAAGAACACTCTGTATTGTATAAAAAAAACTAATAAAATTAAAAGTCATACTCTATATTAATTTTCCAGTAAGGCCAGTTTAATACAGGGTGTCCATAAAGTCTCTTAACAACTTAAAAAATATATTACAAAGGCAAATGATAAGATTTCTTAATCAGATGTGTTGTATGTACTCAGTGGTTAAAGTTTTTAACCACATCCGTCCTGCTGCAGACAGTTACAGCTCCACCTTCAACAGTGCACAAAGTCCCACACAAGAAGTTTACAAAAGTCAACTCTTACAGCCTGCACTCGAGCCAAATCAGAAACCAAGACCAAAAGAGTTTGCAGTTAACACTGGAACCAGTTTCTGAGGATGAAACGTTCCTCACCCGAGTTTGTTTTAGTGATGAGTTTCAAGGAAACTGAACACACATAATGTGAGAATCTGGGATCAGAACAGCCCCATGTGACTCAGGAACTTCACAGAGAGAGTCCAAAAGTGAATGTGAGCTGTGGGATCATCATTGATGAGGCTCTGCTACAGAGAACATGGCAACAAATCCAGAACATGCTTCATACAACTAATGCTGACCATACAGAGATGGATTAATGAGGCAAAACACTTCAATAGCTACTCCTTATTTGTTCATTTGCTTTTGTATTTTAAAAAAACAAATTGTAAACAGACTTTATGGACACCCTGTATTAGTACAAAGGAAATTCAGTATTCACCCTGCGCTTAATGGAAACACCCTGTTTACAATTTAGATATGCAAATGTGTTGAGATTCTGCAACTCTGATCTCACACACCCAAACTTCACGCCTTTGAATCTGCCACTTTCAAAATAAGAAAACATAAATAAGGCAGGGATGAGATGTCCTGATATATGGGTGTAAACACATTTACATCACTGAAAATAATAACCTGCAGTGATGTGCATATTGATTTTTACAATGCAGCCCTCTACATTTATTCAGGCTTGGGACTGGCCCATTTAGTACACTGGCTTGTTACATCTTGTGGCTGGCATCTATATTCACTAATTAGTAAACATATATTTGTAAATGCCTAAATCTATTTTATTTATCTATTTTTATTTCTATAATTTTCATACCTCCCCTGGACATAAAGAGAATTAAGGAGGAAACACTACTAGATTTTGTATTGGCTAACTCAGACAGAAACAGCATACCTCTTGCCTAATTATTTTTCAGTGACTTGCAGCAATGACTTGCAATCTAAACTGCACATGAGCTTTTGGTAACCACTAAAAATTAACGGCTTTTTCAAAATTTCAAAATATAAATTCACTTCCTAGAGTCAGTCCATAAAATTACTTAATAACTTTTAGCGCTTTGTTACCATTCACCCAAACCTCTCTGCAAGCCCAAGATTTGAGACCAACCCTTAAAAAGTCTGAGAAAGAAGAGACCAAAGCAGTAGATAGCACAGATAAGATCAGCAGTATATCCTCACCTTTGATGATGGCGCCGTGGAAGTCGGCCTTTAAGAGTTTCCCCTGAACAAACTGTGGATTACTGTGAAAACATGACAAAAATTTAAGGTCAGTGAAAGTTGCAGAAGAACACTAAATAGGATCAAAACTAGGCAAGGCATAAAAAATACATTAAAAAAAAATCTATTGTGTAGTGAATGAATATTAGAAACATCAGAATAATAAAGAGCTCAGAGACAGATTCAGTCTCTTCTACTGCAGCAGTTTGTTCATTTCATCAGCAAAATGTCTCACATTTAACACATTCATGAGCTGTCGAGTCTGTGAGAAATACTTTGACTTTTTTACTCACAAGTACATTTAAAAGTGAATACTTTTCTACTTTTACTTAAGTAGAAATTTTAAGAAGATACTTTTACTTGAGTAAATTTTTGCTCCTTTATCTGTACTACTGAAATAAAGAGATGGAGTACTTCTTTCACCACTGATAAAAACAGGCTACTGCTTTTTCTTAAATTATACGCACTTCATATTTTTATATAGATTTATTTTAGGCTAATAATATTTTAGATGAAATATTACAAACAATGTAGTCTATATTGTCAATGAAAAATGTTTCAAAATAGAGTAATATGGGTTCTTAGTTTTTTTGCTCAAGAAGTATCGATAAGAGCACAGTTAAAAGACCGAATCAATAAGCAGTATCGATAAGAATAGTAGTACTGTTAAAATCTTAACAATACCCATCCCTAGCCCTATAGGAACACTACAAAGTGTTAATAAATGGCGGGTTGTTTTTGTGAAGAAGTCCTAAGCCTCTATTGTCTGCAAATTGCCCAAGCTGTATCCCCCTCACACCCAAAGCTGACCCAAATAAAAAACTTTAACAACACTCAACTGGACGTAAGCTACTTACGTTGTAGGGTGCAGACCATTGCACAAGTCAGTGATGTACTGTTTCCAGAGTTCATGAAGAGGAAGGAACAGCTCATATCTAAAACAATAAGAACAGCCATTAATAAACAGAGAAAGGAGCAGTGTAGTAACTGTAGTAACCTACTTTTGGTGTTCTGGTTTAATGTCAAAGATCTTCATGGCTCTCTTCTGTTTAGCGTTCAGTCCTTTGGCCTTTTTGCTCTTACTCTTCTTCTTCTTGGGACGGGTGTATCCCATGATCAAGGCCTTGTGGGTCAGCATCTCCTTCAGGTCGTGTCTGGAGTTCTGCTGGATACTGTTCTTCAGGAAAGCCCGGGTGAACGCCTCAGCTTTGGACCTCAAAGGAGGCTGCAGATGGACGGTACAAAAATGTAATTTATTCATCCTCCTACTGTATGATAGGCCTATCCCAGCAACTATGGGCCTTACGCAGGGCACATCATGGACCGTGACCACTAAGTTGCAGGCCTGACACAGAGACACTCTCACATTCAATATGGCTAACTTAGATGAATCAATTCACCTATAGACGTGCGTATCTTTGGATGGTGGGAGGAAGCTGGAGAAACATGGGAAAGACATGGAGACTTAGAGCTTGTGGATGTTCATAAAACATTCCTCTGGAGGATGCTTGGAGGCAAAGGCGAGTGTCCTGCTAACGGCACATGTGAATGCTTTCGGAACATGCTTGGGGCCCTGCGTGATGGGTCATTATTCGAATATTGTCCTTTAAAAACCAACCCCTTCATGAGTGGAACGTGATTGCAGTGCATTATGGGCAATTAGTAACAAGGTGAGGCCCCTGTGCATCCTTTGTCAATTAATGAACGGAAGAGACGAGTTTTGGAGGAGGTAGGAAATGTAACTCTATGAAACACAACTTGGCGAGGTGCTGATGATGTGGATCACTCCAAAGTGGTCCAGGCACAAGGCCAGAGAATCAAACCCACAAGCTCCTTGCTGAGAGGCAGGAGCGCTAACCTTGCCATCTTGCATGCCACAAAACTGAAGTATAAACTGAAAATCCTTTCAATTCTCTAAAAGTTAAGTTACAACCTAAAGTTTTGATGAGGTTAATTTTCTGTATCTTAAAGGGTTACTTTGACCAATAAAAAGAGCCTGCCAGATTTTGATTGTCAAATGAAATTGACTTTGCCCAACCACAGAGAAGACAATATATTGTTTTATAATGTTAGAATTCCTAATTTCTTTCTTTATTTGTTCATCTTCACTGCTTATTCCAAGTATGGATCACAGATGGAGCCAATCCCAGCTACAATGACAACCATTCGATCATACTCTCACTTCATTAAGGTCATTTAGAGTCACCGGTTCACCTTTACAGACCTTTAGGCAGTGAATACAGTCGATCCTTTATTTTATCATGTTGCATAAGTAAATGTGATACTGCTTAGTCATACTTCTCATGTTACCAAAGTAAACATGGTGCTTTCCAAATGCCAAGTTTAACGGTTTTCATTGGTGTTTCTCAGCTTCACACCACTGTCTTCAGCCAATCATAATAAAGTGCCTTGTTCCTGACAGATCAAAACTCTCACGCGTCACTACAAATTCCTAAACACAACTTGCCAAACAAAACTAAAGAGAAACAACAGAGACAGAAACTGGCTGCGCATTTTAAACGATACTGGACTTCCCTATTCAAAGATATAGTAAATGCGTGAAGGTGATGAGGAGATTTGCAGTGCCAGTAGTAGTAATGCTGTGCCATGTACTGTTGCAATAGAGAAAGTTCAATTTCCTTTTCTTTTAACATTAGAACAGGTAAAATAATTTTTCACTCAATATGCATAGTCATTATCTTACTTTTAGCAGCTGAAGCTTGCCAGACCCAAAGGCATATTTGCATTTTCATTCAAAAGAAAGTTGTTATAAAGCAAACTAACAATAACATTAATTACATTCAAATGAGGACTCAGGTTAGTTTTAGTTGTGGTGGGACACTTGTTGCTCATCATGCACCCTCCCTGATTAATTTCAATTGCTGATAGTGAATCAAATTCACTGTCACTGTAGTTTATGGTTAACTGGGTAAGGTCTTGGCTGGGTGACCCCTGCCTCAAGCCTAAAGTAGTAGTCTGTATTGGAAGTGGTTGAAAATGAATGAATGAATCAGGGTAGCTCCAGGTTTTGTCTTGTGAAATTTAGGACCTTTTCAAGGCTTTTTAATGCTGCTTAGAGTGAAATTTATTGGCGCTCAAATGTGCCCGCCCACCCCCGTTTCCGGAAGTAAAATTCCCATTCATTTTCCCCATTGACTTTTCTAAAACTATGTAAATTAAAAGTTCAACAGCTCGAGGAAGGATAATCAGCTCTGTGGTAACTCATGACCATAACATTAATAATCTAGCTATAAACACGTACCTGAAACTTGTAAAAAGACAAAGTTGCAAATGCATTTTGCTGAATCATCATGAGTTACCACAGAGCTGATTAGCCTCCATAGAGCTTTTAAACTTTTAATATACGTATTTTTCGAAAATATATTGAAAAATGAATGGGAAATTCACCTCCAGCACCAAAAGGGGGCGGGCACTGTTGCGCTCCATGCCAGCATCGTTAACATCAGAACAATAATTTGTATTCATTTTTCACTATGTAATTATTTGTACTACTCTCTGAAGTGTTTTGTTTTAAAGGTTTAGGACTGATGAAAGAATGCCAGTGCTGCATTAAACAAATCATGAATAAATGAATCATGCATTTGAATAAAATTTCTTCAATAAATATATTTTATTTTGGTGTCCCTACTTTTAGAAAGTGGGAAGGGTCTTTCTGTGTGGGGTTTGCATGTTCTCCCTGTGTCTGGGTGGGTTTCATCTGGGTGCTCCAGTTTCTCTCATCAACCTAAAACATGCACAATACGCTAATCCTGCAGCTATAGGTCGTCCTGACCAGGATCATGGCTCAGATCTGGAGAAGTCACTGGGAGCTGCACTGCAGTCACCCACTGCTCCTGACAGCTCAGCAGCATTGAAAGATGGGTCAAATGTAGAGAACAAATTTCCCAACGGGGACAATAAAGTCTACCTTATACCTTACCTAGCGTGTACAGTGAATATTCTAGAGAGTTATGAACAATAAATACAAACGGGAGGAGACAACAAACTATAATTAATCACAAGTCATCAACATCAGATAAGCCACACTTCCTATGACGTCTGTGTCGGCGTTTCTTCACATGTCACATCTACTCATTAACAGTGTGCTTTTTATTCATGGTTATTTTTTTTGGCCACTGGTAACCAAGGCTCTGGTTCTGCACCGCTGTTACAGAGGTTTTTAGACAGGTTTGAAGAATTGTTGTCCACGTAAGAATGGTTTTGTAAATATCTAAAACGTTTGCATGAATTGACCTAGCATGAAGATCGCTAGGTCCAATAGCACAGTTTTTGGACAGGTAAGTGGCCCCTAAAATCCATCTGTCTCTTCATAACAGGTTACACAATAAGCTTTTTGCTGCTCAGTCTCACTCTTTTTGGGTGTCTTGTGTTTTCATTTGTCCAGTTTGTTAACACAAATAAATTAATAGCAAGACAAAAAAAAAAAAAAATATTTTAGGCAACTGAGATCCTTACACTGACCTGAACTCCAAGAACTCCTGTCAGCTCCCGAGGGATTGGGGCGTTAACATCTGCTTCTGCCAGAAAAATGCAAAATGAATAAATTCAACACAAATACAGGGCACAATTTATCACAATGTTTGGTTACTGCAATGTCCATAATCACAAAAAATGTTTAAACCTTATCAGAATCATTACTGTGTAATGTGTATGACAGGCTTGTATGTCAAAAATGTGTTAGTTTAAATAACATTGTGTGTTAAGTAAAAAAATACATAGGTAGAGTGTAATTTGTGCAATGAAATTATCAAATCAACTTTTATGATGCCAAAAGAGAAAACACATTTATAAGTCACATTGAAATACTTAACATAGTTAAAACCATTATCACATTATCATTAGGGATGTTACGTTGCACTGAAGTCACAGTTTGATTCGATTCACAATTTTCTGTTTGTGATTATGATTTTTTTTTCTATTTTTATTAGCAGACTTAGTTGCAGTATAATTATGACCAAAATATTTTTTTACATTGCCTATTTGTGTCTCCTTATCAAACTTAAAATTGCACATTTCTTATTAACTGAAATGTAATTTTAAAAAGTAGATATTAAAACAATGACTGTAAAAATAACAAAAATATATAGCATAGCACACTTTTATTAACATCTTTCTACTATCCTCCAAAAAGCAGATACACTATAATAGCAAGCAATGCCTCTTAGAGAAGCAGCTCATCAAAAGTCGACACCTTAGTAATATACAGTATAATGGGCCTAATACAGGTCAAGTCACACCCACAGTAAAGACACTGATCTCCATGGAAACGCCCCGGGGGAGGGGGCCACTGAAACTTCAGATAAACTTTTGCTGTTGTTAGCCACTTAGCTTTGCTTTAGCTCGCTGCTAACGACAGGCTACTTTATGAATGATGGTAAATGGAGCAAACAGATGCAGGCTAAGTAATCCCTTCAGATGTGCGGCATGGGCTTATTGTTGTTCCCTTGTGAATGAGGGCGCCGTGTGCGCTGCCGAGCCGCTCCGAGTATTTAAGCTCTTGTACAGCCTTTTTACGTTCCCGGCACATGATTTTAAGAGCTCTGTAAACTAAAACTTGATATAAATGCATGTTTCGTTTAAGTGAAATGATGATGTCTAGCGCCAAACAAGTGAGCCACATTACGTACCAGTGGCCTGCACGATGTTTTAGAGGGGCATTGCGATAAATTCTTTCCCCCATCGATTCAAAATTTCTCTCTTTTGCATCAATTTTTAGCCGATTTCCGAAGAATTGTTACATCCCTAATTATAATCAATTAATGATAATTGCAGTGTCTCCTTTGGCAGTAAACTCGATCAACTTGATTTGTCACAATAATTATTTCCTATTACCTCCAGTTTCCCCTGATCTGACACACATTGCGAGTAAAAACTTAGTCATAGCTTAATTTGACTGACTGATAAAATAATAACTCACCAATGCACCCATATGTCCTTTCAAAGATGAAGTTGTACAAATCAGATCTATATCACTCCAGGGTGTTTTGACTGGTAAAAATCCACCTTACTAGAATTGCTTGTGTTACTGTGGGGTCTCTCCAGCTTCCTCCCACCGTCCAAAAACAAACACATGTGTTAAGTGAATTGGTGACTCTAAAATTGCCCCTTGTGAATGGATGTGAGCGTGAGTAGTTGTCTATCCGTGCATGTCACTGTGTCAGCCTTTGAGACTAAATGACCATTGTCCCAGATGTACCCCACCTGAGGCCCATAGTTGCTGGGATAAGCTCCCTGTTACCTATGCCACGAGTCTAACCATTTGAATGTAAAAGCTACATTAAATAAATCTCTTGCTTTACTAGAATCTAAGCTGATGTGAATGGGGATAATACTGCCTTTGTTCAACGCCACACATTAGTTTGGATTTTGAATATACCCCATTGAGTTTGGCAGGACAACTTATGACAACGTTTATGTTTGTTGCAATATCATCAAAAGCATTCTCTATATTGCTAAGGGTGTTTAAAACTGCATAAATATGTGTCTTCCTTTGGCTGTAAATGAACCAAAATCTATTAAGGCATGGACTTGTAGTTAAGGGACTTTCTCAGATTATATTTGACACACATCAACAATTTTCTTTCATACCTTCAGTCTCCCCCCAACTTTACCTCTAATCTGGCACACAATACCTTTTATGACAGGTATTATTGTCAGCAATACGTCATCGTTTACTTTGGCTCAGTCTGATTCATCTCCAGATACGCCACTATTTCCTTTAAACAAAACTTTCTCACAATGGTGTTTGCATTTTCTGATTAATGTCTATGTGGATGACAACAATATCTATCACGTTCATGATCAAGCCCTGCTGAATGCGCATTAGGATAGTTAGAAATACACTGGTCTCTATATAGCACTTTTCTATACACTCAGTTGCTTTACAATTAGATTCATTATTTATTCACTCAGTCACACTTGAATTGGTAGCCACAGCTGCTCTGGGGCAGATGAATGGCTGCCAATCTGTGCTTACCACCACCAAATACACAATCATAGTAATACATTCATACAGGCAAGGTTGGTGAAATGTCAACAATAGTATGCAATGCTGGTAGTGGGGAACGACCCGCTAACCTTTGGGTTAGAGGGATGAATGTCTCTTAATGACTGAGCTTCCGCTGCCCCAATATGATCCAGTCAAGGCGCCACAAGCGAGTGTACTCTTTGACTCTTTTTGACTACGGCTCCCTACTCCCTCGCCCTATGCACTACCACTTGGTTTGAGCATTCAGGTAAAGGGTCAGCCACTTTAAGGGCTGTCCAAAACTGAGTAAAGATTCAGGGCAAGTGGCTAATTAGCTCCACCACAGTGAGCATAGTCCCGGTGCAGACCGGTGTAACACTGCATTTCAGCTCCACATTCAAAAAACACTACAGGTTTAGTTCAGTGTTAGTCTTTGAGCGTAAACGTCTCAACCTTGGGTCCCATCTATAAAACTGTGCGTGGAATTCTTACTATAAGTCTCTGTATGCCAGAAACTCAAACGCTGCGTATGTTAGAAAATATTCACACTTATAACACTGGGCGGACGCAAACCTGCACACTATTTTTCCTTTAGATCCCACGTGGAGTAGAAAGATACGCATGTAAACTTCTGGGTGAGATTTACCTAAACATGACCCACTAATGAGAGGGTTTCACCAAGAAACATGGAAAAGTGGGAGGCACGAGAAAAATAAATAAATAGATCTAATTATTGCAATGACACAATAACCACAATAAACCACAAGTAAACACTAGGACTGACAGCTTTTGGTCGCTTAGTCGATTAATCAGTCAGTGAGGTCTTAGTCGACAAAAATTTCATTGGTCGATTAGTTGCATCCACTCTTTGCATTGAAAAATAGTCTAATTTACTACTTTATAACTTTTATTTTTCATTTTATTTATTATAATATAGAAGATTCTTAGATAACAATGTATTTTATGTCCATCTTTTGTAAATATTGTATCACCTTAATAATGTAAAGTCACTTTTTTGTGTCAGACTCTGGTAAGTACCCCACGTCCTTTGGTGAATTAATCTGTACTGGGCATAACTTCGGTCGAATAACTATTTCTTTGGTTGACTACTGACCTGTTAAACACGATGACCTTTCCTCTTAATATAGCTAACTTTAAACATTAAAAAGAAGCTTAAAATGTAACAAATGTTTTATACAGATTGTTGCATGTGTCACATTTTTGGGATTTCCTCTCGCTGTTATTGACTTGTAATAAATGAAAGAGCATGAAATGTGTGGGAAGCATCAAGTTCTTCTGTTCACACACAGATATAATTTTACTGTGGACACTGTACGTGCACGTGGAGGTTCAAGTGGAGGTTGTGTAAAGGGAGGGGTCAGAGCCGCGCTGCAGGTGTATGTCGTGCGTAAAGACAAATACTGTATAATATGTCCATTCCGTCTCTTTTTGACACAGTGTTTCATTAAAACCACAAAAGCTCTGATATGAACCATTTTTTGGAGTTGTTCGTGCTCATGCCTGATCATTATTTTATAAATCCACTCACGGATTCATCAGGGATTGTCTCTGCTTTTAGTTAACTCTGCGGACCATAATGTAGCCAGCGCAGCGCCCTGTGGAAGTGCACGAGCGTGATTGTCAAGAATATTGAGCGAAATTTTGAAAAATCAGATGGCCTTCCCTCACTTTTACTTACTACCTGCTTAAATGATGCTGTCTTAATCAAATCCTTAGTTTTTTCCCCCAGCGATATAAAGTGAAAGTGAACTGTAGGCTACCTAACACACTGCTTTACCTCAGCACTTTGCCGTGAGGGTTGCCTTTGGGCCGTGTCGCCAAAATGTGTGCATGCCAGAGTGAGAGCTGGTGTAGGGATACACAAGGTTTCAGGCCTAGTTGTTTTTTTATAGGTCCCACGTTTGGTGCAGAGAGCTGCGTACACCAGTTTCAGCCTTGTTTTGGACATAAGCGAGCTTTATAGATGAGACCCCAGGACATTTAATACTGTAACAGAGACATTTGTAAATTAAAGAGAAAACATTACCTGGACCAAATAGGTCCTCATGGTTCTTGAAAAAACCTTACATGCAAGATTAATATGTTTCACACGCTTTACATTCATTTGTAAAATGTGAAATGAGTCCAGGTGGATCAACAAGAATAGAACATCCATTTGTCTTTGTCCTCTATGTAATCTTCAGTACGAGGGCTACTATTTAAACAAAAACTGCTTTTCGATACCAGTACCTGTGCGATTCTTTTTCTGATACCTATGGAGTGCTAATTCATTTTCTACAATCATCAAACACAATAATGAATAAAAAAATATTTAAAAAATAGTAAAAAAATAAATAAAAACAGCACTATTCACTACTTTTACTGGAAATTTGTTATAATGTAATAATTAACAAAGATGTCATTCTAAACTCCTTTTTTTTGCAAAGCTATAAGCCAATAAGAGCTATTGAGGCATGACTAGTTGGTATTTAAGGGACTTTTGTGATTTGTTCCTCTAAACCTGCCTTTAGTTTCCCCGTCATAACTCTACACCTTTATTGACGAGCAGTTATTATTAATTCATTAACAGCACTGTCATTGTTTGATTTGGCTCACTTTTAATACACCCACATAACTTGCAGCACTATTTTCTTCTAACATAGGTTGTGCAAGCCAAATTTATTACAATAGGTCATTTGTTTTGACAGCCAGCACTGTCATTGTTTCATTTGGCTCACTTGTAATACTAGTGAAATTTATCAGTACACCACTACATTCTTCTAAAATAGCAATGAGGTTCCTGGTAAAAATTAGTCATCTAGAGTCTGTGGCTGGCCAGATTACTGTTTTTGATCAACAAGTAAAACTACTATCAAAATGGACATAGCATATTGTTCATTTGACCTGCCAATGTACAGTCTATGGCAAGTTTACTGTTACTGCAATGAGAAAAACAACATTATTGATATTACAAAAAGGTGAACAGCATAAATGTGTGATTCACTTCTGCTGTAAATAGTGGCTAGTGAATCCTGTAAACTAAAACTTGATATAAATGAATGTTTCTCTTATGTAAAAATGCCAGGTAATGATGTCTTGCGCCAAACAAGTGAGGTAACGTTCAGGTGAAGAGCCGTGAGGAGCTCTGAGATAATGAGTTAAAACGCAGACATAGGCCTGTCCTTCCTATAGCATTGTTAACAGAAAAAGAACTGGTCCGACAGGCTTCTGCTGCACATGGCCACCTCTTACAGACACAAACACAAAACATGTCCCAATGTATGGTTTCAAAATGTGCAGGTCAAATTCAAGCACTTTCAAACTCCAAAACTGACAACTTTTGCTGCAAATTAGTATCCACACTACTATTCTTCGCTACTAGTCCAAACAAATACATGTATAGGTGAACTGGTTAATCTAAATATTGCAAAATGAATAGTTTTAGAAGTGAATGGTTGTCTGTAAGATTCAGCCCTGCGAACAACTCGTCACTGTTAGGGCAAAGTTGCTGGGATAGTTCCCTTGCAATTAGGGGTGAACAATTTGAAAAAATATCTAATCTGGGCACTGCCTTGGATTGGATTTGTTACAAGTCCACCAACTTTACAGTCCCCTGATTTAGCAGTGGATAAAAATGTCCCTCTGAGGTAAAATCTACAGGAAGCACACCTTTCTCTGCAACTCTGCAGATCAGATATTGACTATATTAGCAAACTTTAAAAAAAATAGCATGGGGCCAACAAAGGACAAGCAGGTGACAGTCACAATCTGGTTTACAATGCAGGTCATAGATTAACTTTCTGTACATACAAAAACACAATTCAGATGTACAACTCTGCCCTCTAGAGCTTTACATAAGCATAACAATGAAAGTACTATATACAAAAAAAGTGTAGTATTTATTGCAACATTCAACAACAAAGAGCTATTTATTGCATGCTTTCACTGGTTATGACTAACTATGGGACACAAAATTAACAAAGCCTTGATGCATTAGGACTACTTTGGTGCAACAGTTGCTAAAATACTTTCATATTTTTAGAAATAATGCCTGTCGACCCATTACAACACGCAAAGTTCTCAGACAACAACGACCTGAGCACTGTTATGTTGTCATCTCCTTCTCTTTTCTAAACATTAAAAACAAGGTCAAAATGCAGCAACAGTGGTGTTGTACCTCACTGTTTCCTTTTTTATTTTTACCTTCTGTGGGCTATGGCTTTGCGATTATTTGTATTTCTTTCTAAACCGGAACCAAAACAGGTTAAACATGGACTAAACCAAGACTGAACCATGCCTAAACCGGGACTGAATCAGGCCTAAACCAGGTCTAAATCAAGACAAAGCTAGGTCTAAACCAGGACTAAACCAGATCTAAACCAAGTCTAATCTTGGCCTCAACCCAACAACATGATGAACCTCGCTATTTCTAAAATTCTATGTAGCTAATTGATATAACGCTTAAAATATTTTTCGGGGATAATTGGTAATTTTGTGCAACTTTAAGCTTGGAGATGTGATGTGTCCTGCTTACACTGACAAAATAGCACAATAACATGAAGATCCTGAAACATTAATATTATGTCTCTGTTAAAACAACTCACCCTCCATCTGCGCGTTTCTTCTGATTTACTGAAGTCACCTAAATCTAACCTAACACTATCTGAAAATAAAGGAAATCTGAACAACTTTTATTTACATGCTGCTTTTGCAAGTACTTCCTGGTTTCTTCTTTTACGGTCTCAGCTTTACGGGAGTGCACTGTCGCCCCCTGGTGTACATTAAAAAACCTGCAGTTATTGTATTTTTTTATGGCACATTGAAGGCCTTCTGTCTGAATTACATTTAGGCAGATTTTTCCAAAAGTAAAAAATACAATTTCAAATACTTTTATAGTCTGCATGATGTGTATTTTTTATAATTATGTACAAAATAACTTGCAACTATGTTATTATGATGTATTTGAAAATAATAGACATGCTCCAATGGATAGAGTCTTTCTTAACACAAAGGGAACAACGTGTTATCGTCAATGGGGAAGGATCTGAATGGCATCCTGTTACAAGCGGTATTCCACAGGGATCTGTGTTGGGCCCTTTATTGTTTGTACTTTACATAAACGATCTGCCAGACTGTGTATTATCACCAGTATTTCTATTTGCTGATGACACCAAGCTATGCTGTGTGATGCATGACGCGACAGATAACAGAGTCCTCCAGAGTGACATCAATAATCTACAGCAGTGATCTGAAACTTGGCTACTGAGATTCCACCCGGATAAGTGTAAGATTTTAAAAATTGGTAACAAGAACAGAACCAGTACTCCATATATATACACCATGACATCGGACAACATTGAAGCAGGTCTCAAGGAAGTAGTTCAGGAGAAGGATATTGGAGTTACTTTCAATAAGGATTTGAAGTTCGAAGCTGATATTCAAGCACATGTAAACAAAGGAAACAATATCATGGGCATAATACGACAAACATATTCACTCCCAGATGAAAAAACCTTCAGACTCTTGTTTACAACGCTTGTTAGGCCACACCTACAATATGGAGCAACTATATGGACCCCACATCCTATGAGAAATATAGAGGCACTTGAGAAGGTTCAGCGTCGTGCTACGAAATTACTCAGCATCTGAAACACCTCCCCTATCAAGAAAGACTGAAGCGTATAAACCTACCGACACTGAGATTCCACAGGTTACGTGGGGATATGATTGAAGCGTATAAGCTATTGCACAGAGTGTATGACGACAGCCTACCTCCAATTCTCCAACTCTCGCCCAACTCTAGAACCACTGGACACAGTCTGAAGTTAATAAAGTGTAGAACAGTAACCAGTATGAGGCAAAGGTTTTTTAGTAATAAATACATGGAAGGCCCTGCCAGCCTCTGTTGTAACTGCTCCAAGTCTGAACAGCTTCAAATCATGACTTGATAAACACTGGAAACACCACCCATGGTACTTTAACTGGGAAGATGACTCCTTTAGTTACTTCAAACCCAGTATATCATAAATCACAAACGTTATGAAGTAAAGTTCAGCTCAAGATCTGGTCATAGAGGCCACAGGGCATGCGACCAGAAAGCACCTAAGTAACCTCAGTAAGTTAAATTTGCAGAAAACATGAAGCTTGGTTGAGAACCCAGTAGCTGAGAAAGGTGTTACTGTATTTATTATAAATGTAGTCCATTGTGTATGACCTTTGACCTTCTGCTTTTCATTCAGCAGGTGCATTAAATCAATTACAACACATGCAAAAGATTTTTTTTCAAAAATATTTATTAAAAACTCTTTTGGTGCAGTCTATTTATACATATTTAACAAAAATATTAATAGACAGTATACATAAAAATTCCCATTTTTATCAAGTACATTCTAGCTTTTTTTGTCTGCATTTATTTAAAAACATTTCACAAAATATCATCCCTTTTTTACCTTAAATACACCTACATACATACACCTAGATACATAGATTTTTTACATTGATTTATCAGGGTGTTTTGAGCTCAGGCTCAGTGTTTCCTATCTTGACAATAAACACATACCACACTGACTACCTACTACACGCAAGTCTACTCTACTACATTTCTGAGTTGGTTTAAAATACAAAGTATTTTGAGTTTTGGTTTAAAATCATGTGTTTTTATCATGACCTCATTGTAGACACACAGTACTTAAATATAACAGATGCATTAAAGTAGTACTGCTTTAGAAACATCAGAATAATAAAGAGCTCAGAGCTCAGAGACAGATTCAGTCTCTTCTACTGCAGCAGTTTGTTCATTTCATCTGGAATCAGCAAAATCCCTCACATTTAACTCATTCATGAACTGTCGAGTCTGTGCCAAATACTTTTACTTTTTTACTTGCAAGTACATTTAAAATACTTTCCCTAAAATACTATAAAAGAACAGTTTTTATCCAAGAGCAATAGTCTCACTAAATTCAAACCTGAAGGTGTCTGTGCAGTAGTATGTATGCTGTATGTGAGATGTGCTTGGCATTATGGGTTTTATCACCTCAGTGTTTATGTTTTTAAATTTTAATAGGAGTCAATGGCACAAAAAATGTCTTAGGGGTAAAGGTGGGACTATTTTTTAGACAACTATTTAACAGGATTTTTTTTTTTTTAATTCCTGAAATCTGAAAATTCATCTGAAAATACACACCTGAGGCAAAAATCTATGCCATTTGAATCAACACAGCAAAAGTTATCCTCAAAAAAACTGCTGCAAAACATCCAAAAATGTCTTAGGGGTGTAGTAGGGTTAATACCAGGAAAAAGTTAACTGCCTCCTGGAAAACTGGAAGTTGAGTTAAGGTACAGCACAATTATCCAAACCACAGACCATGCCAAGTTACAGAGGTGACATTGAGTTTACCTGGAGTAATTATTATTCGTATTGAAGTCAATGGAGATACATTGAAATCACAGTTCTTCTTGGAAATCTTCAGTTTGTAATTTTAACCTAATTGTTAAATAGGCATCACATAAAAGCTTTTCAGGCTCCTGACAGCCCACTGCAAGATGTGAAACATGTGCACTCAAGTAATATTTAGGACACAATTGTAAAGATATTTGTGCAGCAAAGTGGGGCAAAGAGGCTCAACAGTGAGAGCAGATACAGCCTTAGAAAAAACACGAATCTTACAAGTTTGCAAGTATATAATTCATTCAATCAAAATTTCAATAGCTGTTTATTTGCTACATTGGTTTATATGAAAACAATAAATGATAATGTTTTATAACTACAGTTTTAATATGATAGTGCACAGTTCACTGATTTATTTACTTAAAAATATTATATTAGTGATATTTTGGCTGAATATTGTTGTGTATGTCATTTGCACTCTTTAAATTTTTAACCCTTGTGTGTTTTTATGTTTTTATCAATGTTTTTTTTTTTTTGGGCTTGAGTGTTGAGAGGACGGTATTTTAGATTTTTTTTGTGTTTTTTCTATTTTTGTCACTTGGAAAATAGTGGAAAATAAACAGTAAAAAATATTTCACATTTGTTGTAGCGCAGTAGAGTAAAGGGCTGCGTAATGAATCTCAAAATAATTCATCATGACCTTGATAACCTCAGATCAGGATCTCATGATAGACAGCTAAGGTAAATGTTTAAAATCTATGGCTTGTTTAAAAATATTAGGTACATATAATTAAAATTAAGGTTAATTAGTTGATTTACTTTCTAACTCTTAACCAAATCTTGCAATAACTGTGTGCTGTCTTGGGAAAGCAAACTAAAACAAACTCAAGCGATAAAACACAAGCCTCCGGGACAGGAACAGGACATTTTGTGTGCACCTTCACACATGTTACTGTCACCGGCCGAACCAGTTTTATTTCCCTGATGATGAACTCTGTGATTCAGGTCAGTAGTAGCAATGTTCTCTCAATCCAGATGAGATATTATAAAAAATAACAAAACCTAAACCAAACTGTGGCTATTTACAAAGGTATGTACATAAATAGTATCTGATTATAGTACAACCCCAGTTTCTAAAAGGATGGGACATTTAAAAATAGACGTTTAATTCACAATAAACCATATACAACTGTCGTGTTGAGATATTTTACCATTTCATGAAATGTAACACCTATTTTAGAATTTGATGGCAGCAACACGTCACAAAAAGCTGGAAATGTAAATTGAACTCATGAAAATGTATCATGGCTTTGTCTGATACAGCTGTAACTTACTTTTGTGCAAACTGTGTGTTTAGACAAGACGTGACCTATGGTTTTACAGCCACATGCATGGTTATGGTTATGTAAAGTCCATAAAGAAATAAGTAGATGACTATAAAATAATCTACATCTGCATCATCTTGTCAATTTAAAATAAAACCTTCAACCTTTTTTCCAGTATGCTACAGACTTACCGGTTACATTACAGTAAACTGTTTTAGCCTCAGTTGTCCTCGCAGTTGCACACACAGACTGATCAGAAGAGCCACACATGAGCGCCAAGAACTAGTTACAGAATGTAACTCTAGTTCTCTGTGAGATAATCAGTCCAGTATTTAACACAGTTCTTTGTTAATTTGCAATTATTATTGAACATCCATATTTCACTTATAAGCTAAGCAACTTTTGTGTTTTAAAATTGGTTGTGGCTCTTTACAGATTGATCATTTTGTATTTTTTTTGGAACAACAGTCTCTTTTGATCTGGAAAGTTGCAGAGCCCTGGTTTAGACAGAGACTTCTCAGAGCGTTCTCCTGCAGCGATTCATGTACACAATCAACAGAATCATGCCTGGTTTTAATGCAGTGCATACATCTTTAGTGCTTCTTGAGAGGCTAAAAATCACAAGTAAGCAACAAATCCAAAACTAAAATAGAGACTGACTTTTCTAAAATGCTTTTTGTTAATAACACTCAGTTTTGACCTGTTGCCAAATGCTGCTGTTGTTTAGTACCAGTACTTTCCTAACTAATCTCTTTGTTGCCTTTGACTCTATCTTGCTTTTTCCATCTAAATTTGTATACAGTATATAAATAACATTTTAACTACATATTTGCGAGTTTGTTATTTCTTTACTATAGGTTTTATTTAAAATACTAAGGTATTTTTGACACATATTTATTTATTTTGAATTATATTAAAATTCTCTGCCTTTCTTTTCATTTTGGTCATGTTTCCTGCATGTTTTAAAAAAATGTTTTTCCCCTCTAGGATCAATAAAGAAATTCTAATTGAGATGGAAAGAAATTGTAAAATATCTCAACCCTTGATATGTTTTTATATACAGTGCTGTGAATAACAAATGGCATCTGTAAAGCAGTGTATTTGTTTTTATCTATATTTTACAGTGCCCTAACTTTTTGAAACTGGGGTTATATTTAGATAAAAATACTAATCAAAAATACATTCATTTTTTTCACAAAGATAGACACTGAAAATAAAACATCACCATTGGTTTTCAGGCGTAGTAAGTTTGTAAACAAAAGCACAAGTAATTTTGTTTTTTTGTTGTTTATATACTGTACTTATATCAACAGTATTAGGTTGTCTTTTTTGCTTGGATATTCATGGTAAAGGAACAAAATAAGTAATAATAATACATTAAATACAAAAATAAACAAAATGTAAAAACTCTACTTGGAATCACTTATTTTAAAGACAAGTTTTTGTTTTCCAATATTGCAGATTTGGCCATGCATGACCTCATCTCAGAGCCCTCATACCTGTCACACATCATGTTTTACAGCTCTACATGATTTACTGCAGCTCCTCACGAGTCGCCGTATACATCTGAACATAGCAGAGATGTTTGGTTCATACGGACGGCCCCCGCAGAGCTGTTTCTGGGAAGAAGACATTATTCGCTCAAAAGGATTTTCTGTAAACAACATCTACAGTGGTCATGCTACATTTTACAGCAGCGGTTTACGAGAAACGTTCTTTGGTAAGGCCCACAGATAAAAAACAAGAACTGATCAGCCATAACATTATGACCAACTGTACAGGCGCAGGTCAATAAACTATAACTTTAATTTTAATTTAAAAAATTTAAATTCACACATTATCAGTAGTGGACAGTAACTAGATACTTTAGTAAATTAGTAAGTTTTCTCGAAGAAAAAGTACTTTTTGTAGAACATACTTTTACTTGAGTAAAACTTTAGATTGTCCAAGGAAGTAAAAGTAGTTTTTGTCCTCTGTGGTGTAGTGGTAGCACATCTGACTTGCAATCAGAAAGTTGTGGGTTCGAAACTCGGGGAAGAAGAAGAAAAAGTAATTCAACAGTGTTTGATTCAGGACAGGCCCTAAAATAATCCATGCATAACTCTGGCTCCTCCATGTGGTGTTATTTGTCGTATTGTCATAAATAATACATAAATAATACATAAATGTTTCACTTTTTGAATTAAACTACTGAAATAATAATAATAATAATAATAATAATTTCACATTTCCTGTTTATTAATATATTACTGTATATCAAGCCAATGCAATGTTGTTTATGTAAAAATGTTTTGATGTTTTGTGACTACTGCCCCTTTTGTTGTCTGCAAATGTCGTTAAGGTCTGGTTTAACTTTTTGCAGCCAAAATTCACAAATAAAACAGTAGCAGTTATATTTTTACACATAGAAAATAGGACTATTTATACAATCTTTATTAAAAGCCCATATGAGTTGATAATTACTTTGAGGCCTAATAACAATGCAACTACCTTCAGTTGTCATAATGTTGTGGTTGATCAGTGTTAGTGGTTTAGTGGTGCTTGCCCAGGACCTACAGACCCAGACCCGGTGACACCTCCTCCTCCTCCTCCTCCTCCTGCTGCTGACAGTAACAGTCTGTAACCAGGCTCTCTCGTGCGTGTGGAGTGGTTCACGTGTGTCTCCAGTCCAGATGGAGGTGAGGGTGGTGGTGAAGTTGATCCAGCAGCTCCTCCTCTGTCGGCTCCTGGATCTGCTCTCTGCACAGAAACAAAAAAGTTGCAAAAAAAAACACAAAACAAAGTAAGTTAAGTGTGAGCCGTGTGAGATACTGAATTTGTGTTTTTATTAACTGTAAGCCATTAACCCTTCTGCACGAATGCCTCAAATTTTTATTTTTTTGATAACTTTGCAGTGCAAGTTTTTCTCAGTTCTGACTTTTTCTTTGGCTCAGGTGTGTATTTTATCACTAATGTTCATTTTCTAAAGACAAATCTAATTACTTCATTTTTACTCTCTCTGACTAAATTTGTTATGTTGCTCCTGTTCAGTGACAAAAGTGTCCTTGTCAACAAAAACATCATAAAAATGTATACATCCCTAAAAACACTTTGCTTTGAGAATATTGAAAATATTTCTTGTTTGTGACTCTTTTTTTTTAAACCAAAAAAATTAGATGTTATTACATACACTGGCATACAAAATACTGAAAATAATTACATATTTGTTATTTATGATCAGGGCACAAGTTGATTAAAAGATTTATGCAAAAAAAGTAGAAAAAAATATGAATGTATGTACTTTTTTATGATGTTTTGTGATAGGAACACTTTTGTCACTGAACAGTAACAACAACTTTTTAAAATCAGAGTATCATGGTTAAATATCACAAAATAAACAAATAAATGCTTTAAAACTTCACTCTCTTTGTACTGAATAAACACATGCACCAATCAGACATAACATTATGACCACCTGACCGTGCATCACCTGTCTCTGGTTCATCTCTGTTCCTTCCTTGGACCACTTCTGATAAAAACCTCTGCAGACTGGGAACGCCCCGCAGGAGCTGCAGGTTTGGAGACGCTCTGACCCAGTCCTCTTTAGACTTCACAGTTTGTCCCTTGTCAAACTCACTCAAATCCTTATGCTTGCCCATTTTTCCTGCTTCTAACACATCAACTTTGAGGACAAAACGTTCACTTGCTGCCTGACACCCACTAACAGGAGGCATGATGAAAAGATAATCTGTTTTTCACTTCACCTTTTTACAGTAAAACAATTTGGAAACCCTGCATGGTGTGCCTTTAAGGAAACATCATTTTAATCTAAGAAGAACTTACTTGAACATGAACTGAACAGAAGTCTCGTATCGGATCCTCTCCATCTCTGTAACGGAGCAGCTGTGACTGCGGTCCCACTTATAGGTAAAGTTCTGAAGAAACCAAAACCGAGTGCTTATAACCTCCATTCTTTTTGGCAGACTGTGCTGAGCAACTGTTAAAAAATCTTCTAAAAGTCTAAAATATAAACATTATAACTAAGTTTTCAGATGTGAGAACCAACCAACCTCTAAGATGAGCGCTACAAACAGGTTGACCCACATGACAGAGGAGATGAGCCACCAGCTCACAAAGTAGATCTTTGACCACCTGCAAAACAAACAAACACAAAAATTGGTCTAATGCAGTTTCTGTAGTCTCATTATTTGTAAATGTAAGCTTTATCTATTGGGCCCAAGTATGTACCAGTTTCTAAGTAAGTTTTAAAATGCTGTGCTGGGATAATAACTTTATGGTGCTATGAGCAGTATATATATTTTTATACTTTATAAAAATTACCCACATGTGTCCCAAGACATGAGGTAAACATGTTTAACTCAAACATTAGTTTTACTGATAACAATGGTACAGCTGATTTATTCTCATAATATTGAAGATTGTAATGCCCAAGTTGGTTATGTTAATTTTTTTGTTTTGGTTCTAGACTGCAGTACCGTTAGCAAACCAGTATGAGCACATATGCTGCTTTGGTGTTTAATATATAAAATATAGTCTGAGGTGCCTTCTCAGATTTCATTCCTTTTAAAAGTGAACTGGTGTTGCTCACTCACTTATTAATACTTAAATTTGGTGAGAAATAATTATTTGCAGGAGATTTTAATTGACGTGTGCTGTGCTTATGGATGCTTTTCGAAGTCCGCAGGAGGCAGGGGTAAAATGTTTGAAGGGGTACAGGACTGTGAAAGAATATGGCATTAAATCTTGAAACATAGCTTACAACAACACACCAGAGCGTTCAAATGCTGTACTTACATTCATTTTCTGACTGGACAACAATTTTTAAATAGAGTTTACAAATTTGCTTTCCAACCTGTGCAAGTGCCATATGCATTTTATTATATCTGTATTAACTCTGCAGGGACCAAATAAAAGCAGCATTACACACTCGTTTATAAACTGTATAGAAGTTGTTTGACTCACTCTGTGGTGTATCGGCTGTACGCGTCTATGAAGGCCTGCCAGTTGTTCACAATCATCACATCATATAATAAAATGATGGCTGCCTGCGAAGAGAAAAAAAAAAAAATGTGAGAGCAGTCAGGACAGAACAGGACAAACTAGTTTATGGCACAGCACCAGCTCTCAGAAGAACAATTGGTAAAACAAGGTCATTAAAGAGCATTGTAGCTGCAAGATTTAGCGCTGTTATGTAAGAACTTTAATGAAAAAAGATGAAAAGATGACATCCTGCCCTTGTTAAACTTGCTCAAATCTCTGCGCTTGCCCATTTTTCCTAGCCTGGCCTGCCAGACAAACTCTTTTCCTATTCTATACAAATAAAAGTTAGTCTGGTATTTGCTTAAATTTTATTTCTACAGGCGGAATCATTTTAGGAGGAGTAATCAATCAGAGAAACAAAGGGTGGGACGTAAACATTGCACCGCTGACCCAAACAAATATGTCGGTTTACCATATGTTTTTTTTGCCATAAAACACCAGAATATGCTGTATTATCAGCAGCTTGGTACTTATTTCTAATCGGGGACAGCAGCAGAAGTCAGTTGTACAGAGAGTTGTGGAGAAAGTGGGTTTGTTTGAAAGTGGTCGCTACGTGGGACGTCATCGGGACTTTACTGTTGTTAAAATGGAAACAGGAGGAAGACAAAAATCCAACAGAGGACTGAACAACAACGAGGACTTCAGCAGAACCAACAGGTGACGAAGGAAAGACCTAAATGCTTTTAATCAGGTGAGAGAAGCTATAAAATGAGCTCGGTAGCCAGTGATCATTTATTTCCTCTGTATGCTGGCGCACACAGGCGACAAGTGTCTCGAACCTGCCAAACGACACAAATCAAGCAAATTGAGCGTAGATTTGAGATGAACTGAAGTCAACTTTATGCTTATATGAGTGACCGTCGCAATCGCTGAAGCAACCACCAATCATGGAGCAAGATTTGAAAGGCACTCGAGAGGAAATGGTTCATGCACAAAAGTAGCGTTTTAAAGCTCCCGCCCCTCGTCAGTGACCTGAGAGGGGCTGGCGACGCGAGAGGAACGAACTGAACTTAGGAAAGAGGTTTTGTGTGAGTCGACCATAACCAGTGGTGGAAGAAGTGCAAAAACGTACTCAAGTAAAAGTAAAAGTATCACCTTAAAATTTCTACTTAAATAAAAGTACTTTTAAATGCACTTGCGAGTAAAAAAGTAAAAGTATTTCCCACAGACTTGACAGCTCATGAATGTGTTAAATGTGAGGGATTTTGTCTCAAAAATTGTGCTGAAACTAAACCAGAGCAACAGAAGAGACTGAATCTGTCAGTGAGCTCTTCTGTTTTCATTAATCTGATGTTTCTAAAGCGGTACTCGATCTTTTATGATAAAGGATTGCGTATCTACAATGAGCGCAGAGCAAAAACAAATGATTTCAAACAAAAACTCAAAATATTTTGTACTTCAAACTAAGTCCATAAATATAGTGGAGTAAAAAGTACAGATACTTGCTCTGAAATGTTGTGAAGTAAAAGTAAAAGTTGGCTACCCCTTGTAAAATGTACTTTAGTGAAGTACAGATACATGAAAATTGTACTTAACAAAAGTAACTAAGTACTTCATTGCATTCCACCACTGCTTTTAACACATCAACTTTGAGGACAAAATGTTCGCTTGCTGCCGAACGTATTCCACTCACAAACAGGCGTCATGATGTAGAGACAAGAGATGTTTTTAGTTAAGGCATCTCAGGAGACTCTGTACTTGTTACAAATTCATAAAATTGCAGCCAAAATGTTCAGACAACTTGAACTCTTATGAAAGCGTTTATTGAGACAGGCGTGCTCAAGGCGTTATGTTAAAAAGATACCAAAGTTACACAGACGTCATACTCACAGCGAAGTCGTCGAAGTTGTTGGGCCAGTACTCGAGCTGCTCGTAGGTGCCACAGGCCATGCTGAAGTTAGTGGTGATGTTCTCCATCGAGGAGTTAGACAGCACACTGGGAACACACACACGACTTAATCTGTGAACTTAAATCTGTGCTCTCTGACTTTTCACACAAGTAACCCCTTACAAAATGTTTGGCTACCATAAGTACATTATAAGTACCATTTTAATGAACTATAATCAGCATAAATCTTCAATAAACTAAGACTGAACCAGGGCTAAACCAGGACTGAATCATAACAAAACCAGAACAAAACCATGTCTAAACAAAGATTAAACCAGGTCGAAACCAGGATTGAATCATAACAAAACCAGGTCTAATCCAAGATTATACCCAGGCTAAACAACTATTAAACCAGGGCTAAACCAGGACTAAATCAAGAATAAACCAGGACATATCCAAGACTGAACCACAACTAAACCTAGACAAAACCAGGGCAAAACTAGGTCTAAAGCCTGGCTAAACCAAGACTAAATCAGGCCTAATCCAGGACTGAATCATAACTAAACCAGAACAAAACCAGGTCTAAACAAAGATTAAACCAGGGCTAAACCAGGAAACGTCCAGGACAGAACCACAACTGAACCTGGACTAAAGCAGGACAAAACTAGGTCTAAAGCATGGCTAAACCAGGACTAAATCAGGCCTAAACCAGGATTAATCCAGGACTGAATCATAACTAAACCAGGTCTAAACCAGGATTAATCCAGGACTGAATCATAACTAAACCAGGTCTAAACCAGGATTAATCCAGGACTGAATCATAACTAAACCAGGTCTAAACCAGGATTAATCCAGGACTGAATCATAACTAAACCAGGTCTAAACCAGGATTAATCCAGGACTGAATCATAACTAAACCAGGTCTAAACCAGGATTAATCCAGGACTGAATCATAACTAAACCAGGTCTAAACCAGGATTAATCCAGGACTGAATCATAACTAAACCAGGTCTAAACCAGGATTAATCCAGGACTGAATCATAACTAAACCAGGTCTAAACCAGGATTAATCCAGGACTGACTCATAACTAAACCAGGTCTAAACCAGGACTAAATCAAGATGTAACCAGGACACATCCAGGACAGAACCACAACTATGGCTAAACCAGGACAAAAGCAGGTCTACACCAAGATTAAACCAGGTCTAGACAAGGACTAAGTCAGGACTGAGCATGTGGTTGACATTTAACATTTAAAAAGGACTCTAATGTAACGTAAATCAGGACTTGAACTGCATAAGACTCCTGACTACCACCAAGAGAAGCCCGCGTACCACCAGAGGTCCCTGTACCACAGTTTGAGAACCACAGCGAGTGAAGGGCAGTTATTTCAGAACAAAACAGAGGTCATTTTTCTAATGGCTCTGGACATAGTCATAAGGATTTTGAAGTGTACTTGTCTTATTTCTGTTTTGTTATTAATAAAATAAACATTATAGCAGAGCAAATATTTCAATAAAACTAGTTAATGATACTATTTAAACAGCAGGAGGAAGATTATGTGGTAAACAGTAGTGCGAGAAAATTATGATTATTTTATTTTAAGTATATGTAATTCAGTTTTAATTATGATCATTAGTGATGATTATAATTATTATATTAATTGTTGCACTGACTGGCAGCAACAACTTCTGTAAAAACTCTGATGTTGACTTCACAGAAGCCACAAACTGCCCAAGCAAGTAATTCAATATCTCAAGTTTTCAACAACAAATATTTTTTGTTCATTTAATTTAACGTTCATATGTCTAAAAACTTTAAATTTTAAGTTTTACTCACTATCATTATTTTTTTACCTGATCTTACAGCCAACTTACTATTCATTGTTCAGAAAAAGTTTTATTCTTTTGGTATATTTAGTATAATTAATTTTTATTATGACTAATAATACCTATATTAGAGGTAGTTTTTATTCTCAACTGACATAGAATCAGCTCACACAGACTTAAATGTCAGGTTGTTCTAAAAAAAAGAAAAAGGTATAAACATCTCTGTGGAACACTGGAGTGCAATTTCATAGCCCTATTTATAAAAAAAGTCTAAGCGAAGATAATTTGCATAATATGGCTCAGGGTACAGAGGGTTTAACTACTCTTTAACAACTTTAATCTACTGCTATTATTTCTCTAAAGCTTATTAGCCCTGCCACTGCCAAGTACACAAAACAAAATGTACAAACTCTATTCATTGCTATTAATAACAACACTTTAATCTCTTCCTACTCTTTCAATAAGACATGAATATGCCTTTGTCATTACACAACAGGTTAGGTTGCCTTTGGACCCATCCCCAATGTCTCTAATTTGTAGCTTGTTGAATATGAAGAGAGTGGAATTTAAGACTTAAAACTTAATCCTCCATCGCCCTCTGCTGTTTGATTTTGATATGACATTATTGCAGATTTTACCTGGGCTGTGGAGGAGGAGGTTTAATGGCTCCTTCGAAAAGCCAAATCCCAAACACAGCAAACACATAGTAAACCACCTGCAGACAGAGGACAGGTCTCCATGGGTCAGGGCATGTTTTACGCAGATTGATTTAAACGGTTTAATGTGGGAGAAAAGTAACTCACCACGAGTATTCCTGCAAACGCTCTGAGGTTTTTGACCAGGTCCATGAGAGTACTGGCAACTAGAGCCATGAGCTGCAACAGGAGAAAGTTTAAAAAGTGATGATGACATTTAGAGCGACACCTTCTTTTTTTTACTCTTGGGCTGTTCCCTCCCTGTCCTCTTCTCTTACACCAGTGGTTCTCATGTACCCCCTCATAATTATTCAATACCATTTTTTCTTACTTTATTGTAAATACTAATTCTCCTTTTCTGTAGACACACAGTACTTAAATGTAACAGATGCAGTAAGGTAGTACTCCTTTAGAAACATCAGAATAATAAAGACAAAAAAGTCAAAGTATTTCTCACAGACTCGACAGTTCATGAATGTGTTAAATGAGGGATTTTGCTGATTCCAGATGAAATGAACAAACTGCTGCAGTAGAAGAGACTGAATCTGTCTCTGAGCTCTTTATTATTCTGATGTTTCTAAAGCAGTACTACTTTACTGCATCTGTTATATTTAAGTACTGTGTGTCTACAATGAGACCATGACAAAAACACATGATTTTAAACCAAAACTCAAAATACTTTAAATCAAATAAATGTAGTGGAGTAAAAAGTACAGATACTTGCTTTAAAATGTAGTGAAGTAAAAGTAAAAATACCCCTTGCAAAAAATGTGCTTTAGTAAAGTACAGATAAATGAAAAATGTACTTTAGTAAAGTAACTAGGTACTTTTACTTCCTCACATTCCACCACTGAAACCAATAAACTTCTTATTGGATTTAAGGAGCTCTTGCTGTCATCATATGTTGAGATGTTGAAATGTTTAGAAATGTAGATTACTGACTGAAGCACAGTAATGTAGAGAATAACATTTTTGGATGAGACATATCAGTGGAGCGTTAAATGTGTGGTCGTACCATCCACACCCAGCATGTGCCAGCATTAAAAGGTAAATATTACACTACTGTCTTACCTTGATATCAGGGATGATCCTCAGGAAGCGGAAGACGATGAGCAAGTTAATCATTCGAACCATCTCCCAAAGAGACATCATGTTAACAGTCTCCGGGTCTCTGTAAAATGCATTCATCAAAGTTAATTTACGCTGAAGGAACAACAATAATCTAAAGACACAATAAAAAATTACATGAAATCTTATGACAGTGTAGAAAAACAGTCCTACACACAGCATATTCTCTCCAAACTGCACGCTACAGAAAGATTATCCATAGTATTGTAGCTGCAACAACTAATGGAATAAATTAATTATAATTGATTGTTTAAAATAATCATCAATTAATCACTGGAGTATTCATAGTCTTTGAAACTTGCTGAAAGGTGCTGCAAGAAGAGGTTTTATTACTAAGACAGAGCAGTAAAGCTACAGAAACAGTAAAAGAAATGGTCAGTTTGTTTATTTTAAAGAAAAACCTCACCTGGATCTTTGTCTTGTTCAAATTTAGTAGAGCATGAGCAGTTACTCACACTTTACTATCCCATTATTAATCAATTAATCAAAAAATAATAATCGACAGATTGATCAAATATAAAAATAATTGTTAGTTGCAGCCCTATTTGTAGCCAGTATTTTGGGGTTCTATACAATTTATTTTAGCTGTCCAGGCTGTTTACCCATATTGATTTACTTACTTTAGCAGCTAATCAACAAATATATGAAAGCAGTAATACTTCATGCAGATATTTGTGGCAATAACACTGTATGTGGATATTGTTCTATGTTATTTTAGCCTATAGACATCTACTTGCTACCTACACTGACTGATTCACTAATTTTCTGTCTAAGCCACTTTAACACCTACCTTTGTGAAAACGGTGACTTGTAAAAGACATACAACATGATCTGTAGAACCTACAACAGCAAAAAGGACATCATTTTAGAATAAATGTACCTATATGGTGAATTTGTAGTTCTTTAGGCAATATGAAAAAATATAAACAGAAAAGTTGGCAGAAAATTCCAAAATCCATGAGTCCTGTGGCTAAACTCAGAACAGCAATGGTGCAGTGATTTACCAGCAGCAGGATGGTGAGGAATCCATCAAACACGTTGTTCCTGTAGGAGATGTATCCTCTCCAGCCAAACGCAAACAGCTTCGCACACATCTCAAACAAATAGTACATTATGAAGATCAGGTTGATGAGCTGACAGGGAAAAAAAGTGTTATTGGCTTCAGGTTTAGAGACATTTCTATTTTGAAATCATGCATTAAGCTTAAACAAAGTGATAAGGAACTATAGGCTACAGGAGGTTAAGCTGTAACACAAACGGAGCTGGTAAAGCTCGGCAGTAGCTCACTTGGTAGAGACGTTTGCCAAATAACCACAAGGTTGGCAGTTCAAGCCCTGCTGCATACTGTTGTTGTGGCCTTGGGCCAACACTTCACCCACCTGACTGTATGAATGTGTCAGTGTCAACATGTGTTTGATAAATAAACACAGTCCCAAAAAACGTAGAGTCATATCTTTATCATCTTCTACAAAATGCAGTCACACCACATACACCAAGTACATGAGAGGATGAACTCTGAACAGAGATATCTGATAATGCTTGGAATGAAAGTCTGAAAAGTATACACAGATGTTCACAGATGTGCTGGACACAACCTCATTCAATTCAAAATAGTTCATAGGTTGCATGGTTGCAAGAAATTGAACAGTATTTTTGCAAATGTTCATTGTTTTATCTTATTTGTCATGCATTTTTTGGTATTGTTGTTGTCTTTTATCATGCATATGTAATAAATTGAACAAAAGTTTAAAAAAAATGATTAAAAACGTGTGTGGTCTGAGGAGCTGTAGATGCACAATGGCAGCCACGGCTCCACTGCTGACTGTGACTGAGGAGACCATGAATAATGCACTACATTGTAAAGCGACTTTGAGTGTTTAGAAAAACTATATAAGACTAACGCATTTTTATGAATATAATTTTCCAACTGAAATTTTGAAATTTTGTAGATAATTACTTAAACACAATAAATAGTTGTTTATAAGGATCTATACATGCTGTCAAGTGTTTTCCATAGGTACTTGCATAGGTAAATGGCTCTGCTTATCGCTTTGAGTTATTTGTGCAAGAAAATCATGAGTGACTAAAAAAAACTTTTTTAAGCATTTCCTCACTGGTATCTTGATAGTAATTATGTGATTTCTTGAATTTTATAAAAAAAAATAAACAAAAAAATACCTATACTCTTGCATGTATACAGATTTTTGCATACTGTATTCACTTCTGCTTAGAGGTATATTATGTAGGGTTTAAAGCCTTTTACTAGTTAATTCAATTCAATTCAATTTTATTTCTAGTCTAAAATCACAACAGCTTTTGCCTCAAAGGGCTTCACAAATAGTTGATCAAACATAAACACACAATCAGACTTAACGCACAATCAGACATAGACAATAACTATAACTATATCTATAGGATCATAGTTCAGCTCTGTAAGGATCCAGCAAGTGAGCCTCATCCAGACAGGGGAGTGGGGGTGAGGTAGGGGACTAGTGGCTGTGCTTACCTCTATGTAGTAGTTGTCTTTCTCTGACGTGGATTTCTCAGAGTTTAGCACCAAAATAGTCTGAAACACAAAAATCTAACGTTACTTTAAGCTCCTGAATGGTTTAAACTGTCAGTACATTTATATAAACTGATATAAGTAAGTAAGTATAAGTATTTAGAGCCTAATATCATGAGACAAAATACACATCACATTATCCTTTATTAAGGTATCAATACAATCTATTCACAGGTCATCTCAATGTACATAATAATGCAATATGTTAAAGAAAATAAACATTGTGACGGTAAATGTTGCCTTTCTTGGGGCAACCCTCTCCATTTATCTGGGCTTGGGACTGGCACAAAGAATACACTGGCATGTGACCCCTTGTTGATGGCGAGTGTACTGTGGCAAAATACAGTATCAACTGTTTTTTTAGCCAAGACTGGGAGGACACAGAACAAAACTGTAACTGAGAGACTGTATTTGTTGCCTTTAAAAAATGCTAATATTCAAAGTCTCAGAGTTTTATGAAAGCCTGAGTGAGACTGAGGTGAACTTACACAGATGGATATGACGTTGGCCAGTGCCACTGCGTTTCCGATAACGGTCAGAAAATAATGACTGAAGACCTGCTGTAGTCTCTGCAAAACCGGAGAGTTGTATTCTGGCAACGGAGGATGCTACAAAACACACACACAATAACACAACAGACAGAGACTTGAAAAACAGAGAGTATAATGAACGTGAGTGTGAGAGAAAACTGAGCAGTGCTACCTCCTTAATGCGCTCTTTGTCCAGTTCATCAAAAATCCTCCTGAACTGCTCCAGATCCAGAGTTTGATGCTGACGAGCCTCCTGAAATATGCAAATGCAAACATAATCAGCAATTTATGCACACTTAAGCAGCAGAAGACAGAAGAAGAAATAGTTTGGTCTAAAAGTATGCTATAATCACACTATTTCCAATAATATTAATACATTTTAAATAAAATCTCTTTATTTCTATTCAACTCATGACTGACAAAGTTTGTATGTAAACCAAACAGTCCTGACCTTTACGATGGCCTCTCTGTGGAATTTTTTCAAGTTGACTTTGGACATGACTCTGAGCACAGCAGCCACTTGGACAAAGGCGGGTTGGCTAAAGGCAAAACAAAATAAGAAACATACAATACACTGTAGTTATTTATCAAAAGCAGACAGAAGATATTACTGTGTGTAAATAAATAAAAGTGAATTTCCAGATTATTTAAAACCATGTATGTTTTTTTCTTTTTTAAATTTTAAAACAAAAAACAGACAAAGGGTTTTTCATTTTTCTGTTTCAACACTAAAACAGGAAATCAAAAATTTAAAAGCAACAACTTTTGTTTTGTTTGTTAACATTATTAGCCTGTGGCCACAGACAGCAGGGACGAGTGACGTGGACCCAGCCGACAGAACTCAACTCCTGCTTCCCTCGTCTTCTCTGTCACACCACGTTCAATGCACTCAAAAGCCATTTTTGAACAAAATTTCACCATTTGTCTGTTTGTCTGAACAAACCCTAGGTGGATTAATGGATTAATGAAACTAAATGTGTCTTACTCTTCAGAGGGCTGCTCTTCTTGGCAGCTGAGGACCTGAAAAGCAGCTCTGATTCCCAGTCGCCTCCTGATGATGGATGTCTGGACCGACAACTGGAGGAAAACAAACATAGCATTAGGTTAAAAAGAATTATAAATAATTGTTTTTATTGTTATTTATATAATGCCTTTCTGACCTTGGACTAACACTTAATATATAAAGTTTTATAGCTTAACCTAGTATTATGTATATTTTCTGAATTGCTGTTGCTGCTCACAAAACCACTTGATCATTCAAGTTTATCAAAACTTAAAATTAGCTCTGATGTAAGTATCAAATTTTAATTTTTAAGAAGACAATAAAATAAAAGTTTCTCGGTGGAGTGGGACAGCTGTTGTTGTTTAATGTATGTGTGTAATGAACAAACCCTTGTGCTCTATTCTGCTCCCAGGACACAGGTAAAGTTATTTGAAAGTATAATCAAGTGAACTCTGTAGCGGTCTATAATCATCACTATTATACAACTTCTAACATGTTCTGGCTAAATACTCTTCTCTAATTACCTGACATGCAACAGCAAACACAGTGTAAAGCTGCAAATGTGTAACTCACCAGTAAATATCCTCTGAACTGGTTATAGATGATGGCTGTCAGTAGATTCATGAGGCAGTAGGTTCCTGTGACGAAGCAAAGAGACAAAATATAAACATTCAGAGGGTCATCCTTATACAGTGATAAATACAGAAACCATCACTGACCAATGACGCTGAATATGATGAAGAAAATAGAGTAGGCTCTGTTCAGGGAGTAGGCAGGGATCATGACTGAAACACAAGACTCAGAGTTAGTCCAATCATTTAAAGAAAAACAGAAATGAATGTATGTTTGCCAGAGTGACTGTTTACCATCAGGGTTGTTGGCTGTGGTCAGCAGAACCAGCAAAGACGTCAGAGAGTTGGGCAGCCCTCTGAAGTGAGTCTCCCATTCTCCATTTTTCGATGGATCCTAAACAAACCACAGTGACACAAAGTATGATAACACTCTTTTAATTATCTTCTCTTTATTCCTGGGGTCTATTCCAGCTGCTGCATGAACTACATTCAACTAGGACTGCAGCTTATCAATATAGTCAATTATAATAGTCAGCTAATTTATCAATCGACAAATAATTATCAAATACTTGCTGCCTAGAGTTTACATAATGATAACTTTGATATTACTATTAATATAGAGTGTGAACCTCTGAATACTGTCTGTTTGCTCTGTTAGCAAATGGACTATAGCCCCCAGTCCTGGACACATCTATGGCCTGTCTGTCCCAGTAGTGCAGAGGTCGTTAATAGGCGGACCCAGATGCCCTCCCATCCGGACCCGAACCTCTGTCCCACTCCGCAGACCCGAACCCGTTCAGCCTGTTCACTCCCCGGGAGCGCAGCGGCGCCTCTCTCAGAGCGCGTCAACAGCATCGTATCCTGGTGCTTTAAAACTTTAACATGAACAGTGCGGGGTTAAATCAGCTGTGTTTTCTGTTACTGTCCAACAAAATGAGAGGAGTAGGTCCAGACTGAGTGCGGAGGGACAGGACTGTTCCCTTTACAACAGACTTAAGTTTTGTTTTTACGGCGAGAGAGGAGGCGACATAGGCTGTGAGCAGCTCTGCCCTCTGGGTGTCTCTCTGTCCCACAGCTCACCCCTCTCCTCTCGGTGTCTCTCTGTCCCACAGCTCACCCCTCCCCTCTCGGTGTCTCTCTGTCCCACAGCTCACCCCTCTCCTCTCGGTGTCTCTCTGTCCCACAGCTCACCCCTCTCCTCTCGGTGTCTCTCTGTCCCACAGCTCACCCCTCTCCTCTCGGTGTCTCTCTGTCGAGGCTCACCCCTCTCCTCTCGGTGTCTCTCTGTCCCACAGCTCACCCCTCTCCTCTCGGTGTCTCTCTGTCGCACAGCTCACCCCTCTCCTCTCGGTGTCTCTCTGTCGAGGCTCACCCCTCCCCTCTCGGTGTCTCTCTGTCCCACAGCTCACCCCTCTCCTCTCGGTGTCTCTCTGTCGAGGCTCACCCCTCCCCTCTCGGTGTCTCTCTGTCCCACAGCTCACCCCTCTCCTCTCGGTGTCCCTCTGTCCCACAGCTCACCCCTCTCCTCTCGGTGTCTCTCTGTCGAGGCTCACCCCTCCCCTCTCGGTGTCTCTCTGTCCCACAGCTCACCCCTCTCCTCTCGGTGTCTCTCTGTCGAGGCTCACCCCTCCCCTCTCGGTGTCTCTCTGTCCCACAGCTCACCCCTCTCCTCTCGGTGTCTCTCTGTCCCACAGCTCACCCCTCTCCTCTCGGTGTCTCTCTGTCCCACAGCTCACCCCTCCCCTCTCGGTGTCCCTCTGTCCCACAGCTCACCCCTCTCCTCTCGGTGTCTGTCCCTCTGTTCCACAGAGGACAGAGCTGCCTCATATTCACCAGAGAATTAAGAGAAAACCTGTGTTTTGGGGCGCAGTACGTTCCACTTTAGTTTTAAAGGGTGAATCGTCTTCTGCGTAAAAGCAGACAGAAAATCTTGCGTGTGACGCTATCAACCAATCAGATCTGAGGATTTGGAAACATATGGAGCGGTGACTGTGAGACAGACAGCGGAGAAATGAGAGAGACAGATGTAGAAAGGAACAGAGGTCAGCTCTAAACTCCTGTGTCTCCTGTGTTCTGAGCCAAGGACCATTATAAAAGCATTTTGTTTGATTTTTTAACTGTATTTGATTAACATAAGAAAAAAAAATACTTTTTTATTTTATTATTTGATATCCCCTAGTTTTAAACTAATGCTTATGTTAGCAAAATAATATGGCTATTGCCATAATGTAGACACAATGATTTTATTTATTTATTTTTGAGGTACAAATCAACATTGTGACGCTCCGGACCTTTGCGCGAGAAAATTTTCACCAATTGGACCTCGGTGAATTTTAATTGGTGACCCCTGCAGTAGTGGATCTCACCTTCATGTAGTTCTCCCTGAGGTTTCTCTTTTTCTCATACCAGTTGGTTATAGGGTTGATTTTAAAATTCTTTTATTAGTTTATAAGGCACTGCAGGGACTTGCTCCTAACTATCTGAGAGACAAGCTTTTAATTTATGACCCACACGGGCCCCTCAGATCCTCTGGAACCTCACTGCTGGCTCTTCCTTACAGCAGGACTAAAACTTCTGGTGATTCCGCCTTCAGCATCTGTGCTCCCAGACTCTGGAACAGCCTCCAGAGAATCTGAGAGCACAGAGCACTGACATTTCTGAACTGTAAACTCAAAACCTGTTTATGTAGTCTGGCTTTTATGTAGTGTTTTTTTAAACTGCTATTATTATTATTATTATTATTATTATTATTATTATTTTATATAAACTATTGTGTTTTGCAGCATATGTTTGTTTTATTATATTTTTATTCTGTTTTACAGAGTGAAAAAGGCCACTGTGTTTTTTTCAATGTGGATGTGCTGGACAGTTTTATGTTGTGAAGCACTTTCAGTTGCATTCATTTGTGTGAAAAGTGCTCTAAAATAAAGTTTTGATTGATTAATTGATTGATTAAGGACAGGGGATATCCTGGGACAGTATTTTTGCCTGTTTGTTTATTTGTTTATGCCTATTTCTGTAAAGCCCCTTGAGGGAACTGTTGGTCTATATAAATAAAACTGAAACTTTGGCTTGAATCATTTCGTTTTTGGACAAGTTTGCCTTATTTTCCACACTATTCATGTAACTTTGGTTAATGGTTAGCTTGTTAAAACATAACGTAGTAGAACATTTGACTGCAGTGTCCAGTAAAGGCCTGCAAAGAGAGCGAGGTTATGTGGTTATCTGTACTATTATCAAATTTGAACTGAAATTATAAACCAATTGTCGCTTTTAGGCCACAAAGTCTTGCCACATTTCACTATACACATTAATTAATTTATTGAAAAAATAATCAATAATGAATCAAGATTTGTAGCAGGCCCACGGTCACCATCCCTGTGACCCACTTTTGGATCTTTTCACTAGAAAATACCAGGATATTACATAAGCTCAAGCAGTTTAAGGAAGTTCATTCAGGGTCAAAATACTGGATACTATCTGTAACAGTCCTGAGTAAAAGTGTCCAGTGTCTAGAGAAAAGGACGATATGAAGTAAGAAAACGTTATTTGAGGTCAACTAGCTGGACATTTCACTGCCCCATTACAGCTGTGAGAGTCTGGGACAGGTCTGGGATAGGACAAAGGCAGGCTGGGACATGTCCGAGCTGAGTCAGCGGTGAGCGGTGTGGGAAGGGCGTGGGCTCACCTCAGTTTTGACAAACAGCAGCATGCCGATCATGGTGAAAAGGCAGAGGTGCAGTGCCAGCAGCAGGATCACACTGGAGACACCAAAACAAACACAGACACAGAGGAAGCAGTGAGGAGCGGCGTCCCACTCAGCTTTTAGGAGTCCCAGAACATCAAATACAAAGAGGAAATGGTGACTTATTATCACTAGAACAGAATATTTATAAGACAAGGGGGGATGTAACTAAATACTTTTACTCAAGTACTTTTTGAGTAAATTTTCTACAACATTTTTAGGAAGCAGTGGTAGCTGCAGTAGTTAGTAGGTAAGTAAGGTAAGGTAGACTTTATTGTCCTCTCAGGGAAATTTGTTCTCTGCATTTGACCCATCTTTAAATATCTCAGAGGCAACCTGTCAGGAGCAGTGGGCGACCGCGGTGCAGCGCTCTGGGACCCTTCTCCAGATCTTGAGCCAGGATCCTGGTCTGGAGGATTAGCCTGTGTGCATGTTCTGAGGTTGATGGAGGAAACCCACCCAGACACAGTGAGAACATACAAACTCCACACAGAAAGGTCCCACATGATCTGGGAATCATAATCGTAACAGTAGTTGTAGTAGCGCTAGTAATAGAGGTATTTGTGACAGTTGTGGTAGTAGTAGTCACAACAGTAGTAATAGTTGTAGTACTAGTGTACTGGGAGTTAAGCTTTTTCCAGCTCCGTCTTCTGTCCAAAGTCAAACCATTCCTTTATCAGAACTGACCTAGAGAAGGCTATACATGCTTTTATTAGTTCACACATTTCATTACTGCAATATCTAATATCTTTATACTGGTGTGAACCAGGACACACTCGACCGGCTGCAACTGGTGCAGAATGCTGTTGCTCGACTTCTGACAAACACTCACCGACACATTCACATTACTCCTGTTCTGTGCTCCCTCCACTACCTCCCAGTATGCTTCAGAGTTGATTTTAAATTTTAATGTTTATTTTTAAAGCCAATCATGGACTTGAACCTTCCTATTTATGTGAGCTGTTAACTGCACACAAACCCAGCAGAGCTCTGTGTTCTGCAGGCCAGCACCTGCTGGAGGTCCCCAGAACCAAAATCAAACAGTGGGGCGACCGTTTGTTCACTGTAGCTGGTCCAATACTGGAACACTTTGCTGTTTGAGTTACGGGCCATTACAGATCTGTCTGCGTTGAAAGCTAAGGTAAAAACGTATCTGTTTAGACTTGCTTTTAGTTCCTAACTGCATTGTTTCACTCGTATTACTACATTTTATTTTTGAAAATGTTTTACTTTTGTTTTAAACTGTTATAGTTAACTGGTTTGTAGTTGTTTTTATCCTTTTATTATTGGACTTTGGTTCAGCTGTTGCTGTTGGAAGGCGCTATACAAATAAAGTTTGATTGATTGATTGATAGTGTTACTTTTTTTAGCAAACTTTTTTTAAGTAAATCAGGTACAGATTTGGAGTACTCCACCTCTGCTCACATGCAAGGCTTATCATATACCCCACTTTAAAGCAACATTGCATAACTTTGCTGGATAAGCTTCAAATTAGGGCAAAGAGTTGGACTGTACTGTCTAAAACAAACCAAGTATCACCAAGTATTACTTTTATCTCTGGTGCCTGTCTTTGACAGAGAACAGCTTGTTTATCTAACTTTTGTAGCAAGAGTAGAAGGCTACCAACGGCAAAACAATGCTTTGTACTGGAAACATACATTTTACATGCTAGAATTAGATGAGCGCTTTTAAGCTTATAATATAATCTAACACTAACAAAGAGACAAGTTGCGTGGGTTAACTCACATAATGCAGTTTTTAGTTAATGCCTAATCCTTCCTAGACTTTTGTAGTCTGAGGGACTCTTGTACCTTGCGATCTCTGGCAGTGTCCTCTTGATACATTTGAGTGTTTTCTTCATCAGAGACGAGTTCTGAAGCAGGAAAAATGGCCGAAAGAGTCGACGAACTCTCAATTTCTAAACAGGGAACAAAGATAATACGATCACGAAGTGTTTACATCAACATTCAGGAAACTGGGCCTGGAGTGATAACTTTATAATATTATTAGAGAAGATAAAGGCTGATGCCTGACCTCGTCACAGACCATGCTGACAGACAACATCCAGTCGATGACAGAGATGGTAATGACCACAGTGTAACCAATGAGCCACTTATTCTTCCTGAACTCATCCCAGCCAATTAAGTAGCTCTGTGGACAAAACAAGAAAATATTAAAATAAGAACTAGTTGTGACAGTTATGAAAGAAGAAACAGCAAACAAAGCAAACTGAAAAAAAGTATTTTGTGCTTCAATTTTTTAATCACTTTTAAGACACATTTTCTAAATATTGCTGCATCCTGGCACAGTTCATGAGGTAAATGACATAATTATTATCACTATAACTTAATGCACTTTTTTGGGCCAAAACTTGGACAAATTATTTGGAGATTACAACATACGTATCTTACAGATACATCTTCATCTGAAGCTTCACATGTTTTGTTTGTCCTCTATCAGTCTTGTGGCTGAAGCATATTCCCAGCTACTTTGGGCATGAGGCGATACACACCCTGAACAAGGGCGAGTTAGTCACGGGACAGTCCCAGGACAGACACCAACAGACACTAACCTCCCCACAGCACACACACACAGACTTTATAACACTACACCATTATCCCAGCCTTTCTGAGCCCCTCTGTGGGGAACCCTGTACCTTGATGGCGAGGTCCAGAGCGAAGACGACGAGGCAGATCATCTCGATGCTCTCAGTGAGGCCGCAGGGGGGCTGCCAGGCCGGGAGGCGGTGCCGAGGGTCAGAGGACACGGACAGAGAGGACGGGCGCTCCACAAACGCCAACAGCAGCACCACAGCAATGGTCAGCCCCAGCCCCCTGCATCAGAACAGGACAGAGCACACTGAGGAAATGTGCAGACTATATTTAACAAGAAGAATATTATGTGACTTTGAAAGACATCAGTGTTTTCAATACATTTTTTTTACATAATATTTTACTATAATTACTTTGCTGTAGAAGATAATTTTGTAAACACTGAAGTTGATTTATGAATAAAGATTTTTCAATAAATAAAAAACAACAAATACAGTTGATACTAATATAGGTTATTATTATTATTTATTGTTTGGGAAAGATAATGCTACTGTCACTGCATGTGTATGCTGCAGTAGCTCAGTTGGTAGCGACGTTGCCCACAAACTTGAAAGTTGGCAGTTCGAGCCCTGCTACTTGCATTCTGTCATTGTGTCCTTGAGCAAGGCACTTCACCCACCTTGCCTATGTATGAATGTGTCAGTGTGACTGTGTTTGGTGGTCAGAAGGGCTGGAGGTGCAGATTGGCAGCCACGCTTCCTTTTGTGGCTACAGAAGTAGGTTACTGTGAATGAATAATGCAGTGTGCTTTGGTCTCTAGAAAGGCGCTATATAAATCCAATGCATTATTTTTATTATTATTATGCAGTGTCCACACTATCTGGGCCCTGTTGTAACAGAAAAAGTTCTGAAAATTACAAAAAATTATGTTGGCAAAAGCAGCTTAGTGATGGATACAATTAATTTGCTGCCAGGTCTTCCCTTATTTGTCTCCACAGTACAACAATATCAGTTGGTAGTTTTTTTACACTTTTAACCTTTCTCATGGTTATTGTTTCTATATTGATTTTATTCATGTTTTTATCTCTTCATCTTCATCGTTTTTAATATTATTTTGTATTACATCTTGTATGTATTCATGATCTGTAAAGCACTTTGTAACTGTGTTTTTGAAAAGTGGTATACAAAATAAGTTATTATTATTAAAATTATAAAAATATTATCATGGAGGCAGAAGCAATTTTGAAATATTAACGAATTAAAAAAAAAGTGGAACAGTAAAAACATCCTTAATAAGCACACCTAAAAGTGGAAGCATTAAAAATGATTCACCACCATTTATTTTGTTACTGATCACCTTACTGACATTTCAGTTCTCTCAGTATTTCTGTAATAGATATTTCAGAACAGGTAAACAAAAGAATACTGTAGTGGTATATACTAGAAGTGAACTGTCAATGACTCTTGTTGCTAAAGAAAACTGCTGCACTTGAACAGACCGTTTAGAAAAAAAAACAATCTTAGCCTGGATCAACACTTTAAAAACAAGCAAAAACAAAACAAACAAACAAAAAAAAAAACACTGGACTTCTGCAAATATTTAGTGCTTGCTTGTACCAAACTGTACAGCAGGGAATGTAAAAAAACATTTCTGTATAAGCAGCTAACCGGACAGGAAATGTACAGCCTGGATGCATTTTTGTCTATTTCTGTAAAGGCCTGTGAGGTAACTGCTGCTGTGACAGTGAGCTATATAAAGTTGATTAAAGTGAATTTGTGTTAGGGCTGGGCGATATGACCAAAAGATATATATCACAGTATTTTTTAAAATGATGACTGTAGGATGTTATATACTGTACCATCTTAAGTTTATTCAATAACACATTTATTCAAGTTTGGTTGCTGTACAGATAAAGTGAAGCTGCCATTGTTTAAAGCATATTGTACCCCTTTGTACACCGCTCATTTATGGACTAACTCCAAAAAAGACAAGCAAGAATTAAAAGGCGCACCTTCAATGAATGGCCTATTTTAAAACTGTTTTCATATATAGGGCGCACTGCATTATAAGGCGCATAGAATAAAAGGCTGGGGTTGCGTTATGCAACCACTAGATGGAGCTGCGCTAAAGGGAATGTCAATAAAACAGTCAGATAAGTCAGTCAGTCAAACTTTATTAATAGAATACAAACCAGCATTCTTATAACTCCGTTCACTCCCAAAACAAGTTAGTGCATTCACAATACGGTAGCGTACGTACCGGTAGCTCTTATTTGCGCTGCCCTCGTTGAAAACAATGTATTTCCAACTCCATTTGTCACAGTTCAAAGCTACATGAACAGCGTTCGAGCGCTCAGTTTTCTGTCCCCTCAATGTCACAACTCTTCTTCTGAGATGGAGCAAAGGCCGCGCCTCCTTGTTCTTTTGCGGCAGGATCCATAAACACGCCTATGGCACACATGAACAGCTGGGACTGGAATTCCCCTTTACCGTTTTTACCGCTGTCACTTCGGCGACGCCCCCTGAATACGGTAGCCATAATTAACCAACACTGATCCATATATAAGGCGCATCGTATTATAAGGCGCACTGTCGGTTTTTGAGAAAATAAAGGCTTTTAGGTGCGCCTTATAGTGCGGAAAATACGGTACTTAATAAGTGTTGGTATATTGCTCAGCCCTAATTTCTGTAATTAATCATGACAAATTATAAATAATAGTAGGGGCTTCATATCTCATGTTATAGTGGACATGTATTCCCTTCACAGTAAACCTCAATTTTCCTCTCAACTTGCTGGACATTATTTTAAAATATTAATTGTCTGATGTTGGTTAAAGGCTGGGTTACTTTCTAATTGTATTCCAGTACAATCACTAACTTTAAAAAACAAATGAGTAAGATTGGTTTATAAGTACTTCAGTCAAACTAACCATAGAGACCATAACACACCAGCACCAGTCCGGCTATGAATACAGCAGTTTTTCTCAGATATAAGCCTCTGTACTGGTGTGAAACTGTTTTGGGGAAGTATAACCACAACAGAAATGCTGATTCACTGTAAAATGTACTCATGCTTTCTGTTGAGGAAACTAAATATGTATGTGCAGTGCAATGAGATGGTGCTTTATTTCTATTTGCTTTGTTACCTGTAAACATTATTAATCTAGTAGAAGAAAAAGTATTCAACACAAGTATTACATGACTAAATGCGCTTACTGTGACTACTACCATTACTGCTTCTACTTCAACCAGCACTAGTACTACTACTGGTACTTCTACTGCTATTACTAGCACTAGTTCTACCACTACAACCGCTATTATTATCACTAATCTACTTCTAGTGGCTTTTGCTGTTTATTTTGTTCTTTCCTTTACTCTTGTACCTAAATCCCATGTAAAGGACTGATACCTCTAATATGTATTATACTATGAATACTACTGCTACTATGAACTACTACTGTCCCCTTGAACACAGACGCATTTGAAGGCAAGTTTGCTACACAGTTTGCCACTGAGGGGAAAAATACTTTTACTAATTTAAAAATAAAAAAAGATTACTTGAGTAAAATGATAGGTTGAGTTAAAGTATTCAGTTTCTTTCCACCACTGCAGATGAAGGGATGCTATTACTAGTGTTGTAGCCCCCAAAACCGGTTCTGGTATTGAGACCATTTTTTACGGTCTTGGCCTTGGTCTTGGTCTCAGTCTCGGCTGCAGTTTTACTCGGTCCTGGTCCTGGTCCTGGTCTTGGTCTTGAATCCAATTTTACTCACCTCAGATGTGGCGGTCTCAGAGATTTTATTTACCAGACATTATAAGAAAATGCTATTCATCATTTTGGAATAATTTGTTAATTCTGTCTCTGTTTGTGAAGTCATTAAAATAATCATTAATGTATTTGAACCACTTTTTAAAAATGTTTCCCTTTATTTAGTCATAGTTTACAAGGTTTGGGCTCAGTCTCGACTCAGTCTTGGTCATTAAAAGTCTCGGTCTTGACTCGGTCTCAGACACTGAAAGTCTCAGCCTTGTCTTGGTCTGATTTATTCTGGACTCGGACTGGTCTTCGTCTCGATTAGTGTGGTCTATTACTACACCCTTTACTACAAAAATAATACTTTTACTTATTTAGAGATTATAAAAATGTACTTGAGTAAAAGTAAAAGTATGTTTTTATTTAAAAAAAACTTTTCTTAAAAAATGTACTTGAGTAAAAGTACCTAGTTAAGAGATTCACCTGGCTAGATATCTCTATAAATGTTGACTTTGGGCAGAAAGTGTCATTAAAATTGTTTTGTTATTTTGTAACTTTGGTCATCGCAAAGGCCCAGTGGAAAATGTGCTTATTCAGGCTTTCATGCATGCAAACCATGCACTTCAACACTTATACTTAACAAGAAATCCTGTGGTTTACTGAATGACTGGCTGTACTTAGTACTTCTACACACACTGCAGTAAAAGTACTTCATGTTGAAGTTCATTCATTTGTTGTAGTGTTCAAACTGTACTGACAAACTGAAGAAAATGTACTTTTTTAAAACATAGAAGAAATGTTTTAAGTTATTTTTTAAAGTCATAAATTAGTAAAATATTTTGTTCACCCACATAAAAGCAGTAGTAGAAGTAGTAATACCAATAGTAGAAGTAGTAATAGCAGTAGCTTTAGCAGCAGTAGTAGAAGGAGTAATAGCAGTAGTTGTATAGTAGTTGTAGTAGAAGTAACAGTATTAGTAGCAATAGTAATAGCACCTGCAGCAGTAGTGGTAACACAATTAGTAGCAGGGGCAATAATAATAGTAATAGTAGTAGTTAGGGTAGTAGTAGTAGTATTAGTAAAAACAATAAAAGTAGGTCTTCCTGTGCAATTATAGAAGTATTTTTCAATGTGCTACTTTTACACAAGTACTAACTCTTTGATTTGAGTTATAACATTTTGAACTAACAGTACTTTTACTGGAGTACAGACTCTGAGTACTTCTTCCACCTCTCACAGATAAACTTCCATGTACCATTGGCAGATCTTGGAGTAGTAGCATCGATACAGACGCAGCGAGCGGCCGTCCACGCGATGGTTGATGGAGCGATACTGAAAACACAGCAATGTGAAAAACATTAAGAAAACAAAGAGACAAAATCATCATTTTCTGCCAAATATTGTTGTGTATCAATCATAATTATTCATCATTTGCATGCAGTGATACAACTACAGCAATAATTACAATGAAAACTTGTGAAAAGGTTATATTACTGTCTCCGTCTGCTTTTCATTACCGTCTTTCCTATGACCGCATGAAACACTATTATTTTATCTTTTTATGTATTTAACAAATGACTCAGGCTCCTTCAACAAACACTACCTGTCCATGAATTAGATAAGACAAGCTTTATTTGCACAGGTATACATACTGTAGTAGTACAATGGTCAACTCAAACTGTTATTTGTATTTCGCCACAGGGAGACTTACAAACACAGATAAATCTAATTTGTAAAAGGTTAACTAATGCTTGAATGATTGACTTTTACTAAATTTAGTGTGGGAGCAGACATAGTGGAGTCTGCAGCCATCAGTGGAGAAAAAGGCTGTTTACTCAAGAAACAGATATTTGCAGGTTTTTGAACTCAAACTAATAAGACACATCATTTTTCATACATGAGACATAGTGCCATATAATACTTTCAATCCCTTTAATGCTCTGTAAATAAAGCAAAACTTCCTGGTTCATAATCTTCTGCTTGACAGCGCTTCTGTTACACTAACTTTGCTCTTACTTTCTTTATTTCTTTCCTTTGACTCTTGTACCTTAACCCCATGTGAGCAAACTCTTTTTGACTGACTTGACCGCAGAGGTGGAAAAAATAGGCAAGTGTGCTACCCACTGAGGTGAAAAATACTCATACATACATACAAAAATACTTTTAAAAAAATAAACACAAAAGCAGTATCTGTATTGTTCAGCAGCTGTGCACAGGAGAAAACAACTTAGGCTCAGGGTCACGCACCAAATGACGTCCATCAGGACTTTTACTTTGTCACGAATAACACAGAGAATCTCAGATGCTTTTGACTGCTGCCTAAAACTTTAAATGGTATGTGATTCTAAGCAAGTTGTTTTCTCCTGTCAACAATTTAAAAAAAACTGAGTAAAAGGATAAGTTGAGTAAAAGAATCTAGTTACTTTCCACCATTGCTCCACTCAGCGTAGAAAAAAATGAAAGGCACCTTTTCCAAATATGAGAATTTCCTATTGAGGATTAACACAGCTGAATTGAATTAGGGATGCATGGTGGCAGAGTGGTTTGCACTTCACAGCAAGAAGGCTCAAGCCCACTTGTTACAGGCAACTTTGTTTTTGTATAAAATCCTTGATAATATCAGTAGTTGCTGGTTGCAGTTTTTTGGACTTCTGATATAATGACAGTAGTTTTTTTGGGCCTGCTCCCATCTCTTTATTGTCTTTCTGTTGTCAAGCCAAAATAACTTGTTTATCACTGTAGGCTATCCATTTAGAATAATCTGCCTCCGCCCCTTCCCATTCCCACGCACAGCTGCCTGATGTTCTTCTACAGTAAGTCAATACATCTGCAACTTTTAATAGCTTTTAATCAGCAATGTCAGGGTTGAAGCGGACAAAGTACAGTAACAAATATGACAACGACCAGAAATAAATGTATATTATTGTGGTAGTAGCAATGTGTATTACTTTGTTATTGTTATGTTAAGTTTGAATTACTGCATGTTATTAATTACTTTTGAAATGTGCTATAAATTAATAAAAAAAAAACTCATTTAAAAACTAAAGCAAGTCACTTATTTAGGGCTTGTTTTCAGTTGCTTGTTTTTCCTCACAAGGTCTGGCAACACTGATCAGTTTTCCCCAGCCCTTGGAAATCAAACTCGAATCAACAAGAACCAGATACATTTTTTGTAGACTAATAGGCAAAACTTTCTAGATAACATTTTTGCGATTGTGGGCTCTTTACCTCCCACTGTGTAAAAACATGTGCAGGTATAGGTGGTGGCTTTGCGCATACAGAATGACTGGCAACTGTCCAGAGTGCACCACACCTTATGCCTAAAGCAGCCCGGGACAGGCTGAATCAAAAACACACATTACCTGCACGGCGTCTTCGATGAACACCACGGCCTGCTGGATGTAGAGGTCCTCGTCGCCTGCAAACAGGGACAAAAGACGCTGTTTAAGATTCATGTGGAGCCCAGGACGAGAACAAACCGCTCCCTTCAGTGTAGTCTCTGTGCAGTGTCCCGCTACAGGACGGGCTCTACCCCTCGTATTTGTTCACATTTATTTAACATGTCATCAGTCAAACAGGTTCGTCTGTCCGCTGGGATACTTTTACTTCTACTCGGGCCAAATGGGAAGAACAGGAAGGAATACTGTGTAGGTGACGCAGCAAGGACTTGAGATGCTTTAAGTTTGTATTTTGCATGTTTGATTAAAGTTTTACGCCGGATGCCCTCCCTGACACAGTCCTTTGCATTTATCCAGACTTGGAACTGGCACAAGAAGTGGCTGGTTTCTGGCACCTGGTGGTTGCATTTCTTCATTTCATTTCATTGTTTATTTCATTCATTTAAAAAAAGTAGAACAATTTAACCTTTAAAATAAATATCATGAATGAACTATTAATATCTGCCCCCTATTCACAATTTAACATTTCTGATCAACTCATATAAGCTGTAACACATTCATGACATAACACATAATATAATGTAACAGAAGTTGCTAGTCTGTAGTCTCATACATTTTCACCAGCTGACGACTTGTCTTCTCTGGACAGTCGCAGTTGCTTAATACCACAACATTTCACAGAACTTCTTAAATAATGACGAGTGCATCAATGGGTCAAAAAAATGTTTGTTCTTCAAAAAGCCAGGTGCTCTTCGGCGATCAGTGGAGTAAACAATAAGAACCAGAAAAAGGATCCGAGGCACTCTGACATAATAAAAGTCCTTTATTAAATGCGGGACATTCCGCGAAGCACGCCAACGCGTTTCGACCCAACACAGGTCTTCATCAGGGCAGACAAAGTGCAATCAATAACAGCTGGACTAAATAATGAGTGAAGATCACATGGTTAGTCACATGACACCAGGACCACACGTTATTAAAGTTACACTGTGTAACTTTTCTCCTAAATATGTGGGGCATACTGACTTGTTTTTGTGATTTTTTGAGCGATTATAAGGCCTGAGGCGCAATCTGTTGCTCCGAGCGGGGCTTCTGTACTGAGAAACCACCCTCGCAACTTGGCCGGGAGCGCTCCACTGTTCAGGAAGAGTCACGTGACAGGGAACGACTTGAGGCGCAGGTATAACCAGGAAGCTACTTTTAGCGTTGTTATTTTCCATTGCGCGATATTTGTTGATAAGCTAACGCTAGCGCTAACTCTATAGAAGATCCAGTCCAAACTTCCAAAGGTAGCAGCAGGTCAACTAAAGTTGAAACAATGATGGAAATAAACGCACGCTCGCACAGTTTCAGAAGGAGGAGGGGCCCTAGTGTTTACGTTTTGCGACGGTGCAGTGGCACCTGTGGCCTCTAGAGGCGCAAGACCGGGAATCTTACACAGTGTAACTTTAAGATGCAACAAAAACAACAAAAAAGTTGTGAATTGATATATTCCAAAACAAAGTTATGGAGCAACCACATTAAAAAGTTACTGTAAGTTACTACACATAAACAAAGTCCAGGAAACAACCCAAGGACATAGCGAGGCCACCACCAAAGAAAACAGATCCAAAAGATAAAATCCACAGCAGAAGATGCATTCTCAAAAGGGAATGCAATCTACAAGGCATATTCAATGCACGGAAGCGCAGGGGCTATAAAAAAGAAGAAAAAAAAGAATCACTATAAAAATACGGAAAAGTCCAGGTCTTCATTGAGGCCTGGAAAGTGTGCAGCCCGCAGAGCCTCTGTCCAATAGGTTTCTCTTTGTGCGAGTGTTCTGAGTCTGTCTCCCCTGATATTTTTGGGGATAACCTCCACCACCATTACTTTAAGTTGACTGACATTGCAATGGGAAGAGGTTTTGAAATGTTGAGCAATGGGGTAGTTAGGGTTTTGAGTTCTGATCGCATATTTGTGTTCTGCGAATCTGTCTTTTAGCCTGTGCTTGGTTAATCCAATATAGAAACACCCGCATGAACAATCCAAACGATACACAACATGGGTGGTGTTACAATTAGCAAAGTGACGACAGTGAAATGTTCTCTGTTGAGAGGAGTCCTGGAAAGAAGTTTCTCTGTTCATGTGCGCACAATAGTTACATGAGCCACACTGAAATGTGCCCACTGGTTTTCTGGTTTCACAGAACTTGCTGAAACACCAGTCTTTAGTATTTTCTCGGCCTGAGTTCAAACTTTCTGACTCAGTTTTGACCACAAACATGAAGCGTTCACACACAGACAGTTCAGCAGGCGGTGCTGACTCTGTGTCATGGCAGGATGTGTCACTATGGGACATGGGGGGAGGACGGAGGGTGGGCTGTGGTTGTCACTGACGGGACAACACTTAAAACGGCTGCAGTTAACACTCAGCACAATGAATGTAACAGTGGAAGAACGTGTGTGTCTTTAACAATCTGAGTCAATGTAATATCCATGTAAACGACTAGGGTTATATAGTTTTATCTGCTTTCCTTTCAAGTTTTCACCACAACATTGCAATGCTAAAGTGTTTACGCCAGATGCCTTTCCTGAAGCAATCTTCTCCATTTATCCAGGCTTGGGAGTGGCAAAAATAGTACACTGGATTGTGAATTCTTGTGGATAATCTTTTGGCACATGGAAAACTACAGTGGCCCTGAGGTGCAACAGCAAAATTGTTTTTGCCCACTAGAAAAATAAAAGCAGAGGAAGATTTTTAAAGTGTTGTAGACAAGTTTATTTATTTTTTTTAGTAAGTAAAGGTTTTTATTAAAGAAGCTTTTTAAAAATAATGAGACATGGCTTTATTTTAATGAACTCTTTTTCATTTCTAGAGGCAGGTTTCATTTTTGAGGGTACACATTTAAAAATCTTCCTCTGTTTTTATTTTTCTTATTTTTTCCATCAGCGTATTTATTGTTTTGACTTTTATCTGACATACAAAAGACAAACAAAAAAAAAACAAAAAAAACAAGCACCACACACCCTTTCAGATGCACGCCTGTATAATTTTGAACAAGTCATACAAGGTCAAATACTTTAAATATCTTTTAGGCAGGTCCTCCTCATCCTCAGTTATGTTCTTGCCTTCCACAAAAGTTATAAAATGGCTCCAGATATTTTCAAATAGGTCCTTCTTTCCTCTCAGGAGATATGTAAATCCGTTCGAGTGCTAAAGCGGCCAACATCTGTTTGACTCACTGTCCAATGCTTGGTCCACAAGTATTCTTCCAGTAAAGTGCAATCAATTTTTTTGCTTTTAATAAACACATATCAATGAAAAGCTGCTCACATTTAATATATCTTGTGTTTGGGATACAGTCCTAGAATGAGGTCTGCTTAACTGCTGCCCAAAAGGCTTTAATGCTTTGATTTTTCTAGTGGGAAAAAACAATTTTGATGTTGCACCTCAGGGCCACCGTAAAAAACAGACCAAGATCCATAAAATCCGTCCAAATACTATAGATGGTAGCCCAAATACTAAAACTATAGGTATTATAGGCTCATTTAGCACAAGGCTAAGCTGCTGAATCATAGCTGGGCCAGTTATTGTATTGTCTTTTCTATCCACACAAAGCTAGTCTGTTCTCTGTGGAGTTTAATCTATTGAGTGTATAATTTCCACTTTATGAGGTGGCTGGATAAGGCTAACATCTTTGGAAAACATGATTTGGGCGTGGGGCTTCGCTGCAGCAGAATCATGATTCATGTTTTCTTCACAGACTCTGCACAAACATGAGCTGCTCAGAAGAATCCTATCCTTCTCTGTCTTTATGTATTTATGTTCTCCTTTAGGTGAAAGAAACTGTGACTAAACATCAAAAGTGAAGCCTTATGTTCAGGGGCAAGGTGCTCCATGTTTCCCTTTGTAGACCGGGCACAAAAGCAGGGTTCAGTAGTGACAATGCTAATAAAAAGATGAAGAGCTTTGAATAGATTACAGTATGTACTCTTTTAAAACTTTTCACACCAAATACCACCCTCAGAAAACATTTGCCTGTTAGGATACCACTGTCGTACATACTGTAGGTCTGTGCTTTCTAATTACAAACTGCTGTCAGTGTTGTTTAAAACTAGGAGATATTAATAAATGTTACCATGAATCACTGTATTTCCAGGCAAGTTAGTAATAATATTATTCATTTCCCACTAGGGCTGGGTACCGTTCAGATTTTTAAACAATACCTGGTTTTCAATACTGGAGCCTGAGTGATACTTTTTCATCTTCTACAATCACATAACACAATAATATTAAATAAAAGCAAAATTCTAAGCTGTGAGCTAAAACCAGTAGTTTGTATGCTTTATTCTGTTATTTATTTGATTCATGCAAAGGAACATTAAAGGTCCCACTAGGGATTGAAACTTATTATTGAATAAAAAAAAAAAAAAAAGGTGGTCCAGCAGTATTGTAACTTTTTTTTCAATACCACAAAGTTATCAATTAACAGTAGCCAGCCCTATGACAGTGGTGAGCTACTTTTGTAGCCACAGCTGTCCTGGGACAGACTGCCACTCTGCACATTCATACAGGAAAAGTGGGTAAAGTGTCTTGCCCAAGAACACAACGGCAGTATGAACTAAGGAGAGCAGGTTTAAAGCTGCCAACCTTCCGTTTATAGGACGGCCGCTCTACCTCCTGACCCACTGTCGTCCCAGTAGCTACATTAGTTAGTCAGGTTTTGGGTTTCTTAGTTTAATCTGACCCAGGACTCACTTTCACTTTTCCCCCAAACTTATTTTGCTCTGGGACCCTTCTCTCTACCAGCTTTTTGTCCTAAATAAACTAAAGACACAAGATACAAAGTTAGAAACAAGGGCACATGGTGAAAATGAGAAAAATGCTCCAAATTTTTTAGGTATTACTTTTCTAGTAGCCTTTAGTATTTCTTGTGAATATCTAAAGCAATACTCCTCCACGTTTTGTACTTTTGTGGTTATCAAACTTTGTATTTGTTTTTTCATAACTCAGCGTAACCTTGATCCTTCCTTACTTTACAAACCCTGAGTGGAAACACAGGACCACACTGAAAAAGAAAAAAAAAAAAAGCTGCGAAAACTCAAAAACTCAAGGCAACAGGATCCCTCAAGATTTTTGAGTTTTGGGACCAACTCAAAATCTCAAGTTTTTAATAACTAATAATTTGACGTTCATATGTCAAAAAACATTTCAATTGTACAGCCAACTTACTATCCATTGTTTAGAAAAAGTATTATTCTTTTTTTTAGCTAGTTGTTATTATTATCAATAATAATACATTTTCTAAACAATGGATAGCAAGTTGGCTGTAAGATGAGTTAAACAAATAATGATAAAGACTAAAACTTAAAATTTAAAGTTTGAACGAAGTATGAACATTAAATTAGGTGAACAAAAAAAATGTGTTGCTGAAAACTTGAGATTCCCTGCTTCCTTGAGTTTTTGCTTTTTTTTTTTTTTTTTTTTACAGTGCATGCCTCTGTAATGACATTAGCTTTAAAGAGCGATAAGGGACAGCTCTCACCAATCACTTTAAAACCCATTAGCATTGAGAGAGCTGCTGTATTCACTTACCTTTGGTTTCTGTAGTGCATTTTGGAAAATAAATTCTGCACAATACACAAGAGGGTATTTGCATGTTTTTACTTACAGACGTACATTTATCATTTATACAGTTTATAGACAGTGTACTTCTAGTTTTAACACAGCACTGGCAAAGAAACTCTTACATCCTCTGATCATAAAGGAGTTTTACCTCTTGCCTAATTTGCAGCAGTCCCTGTGTTGTTACTCCTGTCTGCTTCTCCAAACCTCAAAGACAATAAATGCTGTCTTGTGTTAATGACAGACCTACACATACACATTTACTAGCCTTTTTAACTCATTTAAATAAATTAATCACTACATACTTTGTTTTACTTCAACAGGATTAATATTATTTTGAAGTAACAATACTTTTGTGTGAGTACAATGTTTGGCTCCACTACTCACCTCTGACCGTTTACAAATGTAGTTTACAAGCGTTACAAGGCCTTTATCTATATTATAGGGCTATAATTTGATACAGAGGTACATTTAGTGGAGATGTTCCTCTACATTTCTTCCTGTTTCCTTTGGCAAAATGTTAGCATTGTACTTTGTTTATAAGCTTATTTCTTCATACTATAGCATGTATTATACAGGTACATCTTATGGGCTCTCAGATCTAGACCTTATCAGTTTTGCATAGTTCATTTACCTAGAGATATATTGGCTCTTCCTGTTTCGTCTTTCACTAATTTACAGCCATGTCATTTTAAAGCTAGAGTGTAGACCAGTGGTTCCCAACCTTTTTGGTTTTGTGTACCTGCAGGACCTGATTTAGTCTTGGTTTGGTCTAAGATTAGTCTTAGTTTAGTTCTGGTTTTAGACATGGTTTGGCCCTGGTTTGACCTGATTTAGACTTTGTTTAGACCTAGTTTAGTGCTGGTTTAAACCTGATTTGTTGCTGGTTTAGTCCTGATTTAGTCTTGGTTTAGTTCTAGTTTTAGGCTTGGTTTAGTCCTGGTTTAATCTTAGTTTCTTCTTGGTTTGACCTGGTTTGGACCTGGTTTGGACTAGGTTTGTTCCCAGTTTTGTCCTGATTTATTTCTGGTTAAGCTCTGGTTTATTTATGGTTCAGTTCTGGTTTCAGACCAGGGTTAGATCCGGTTTAGTCCTTGGTTTAGTCCCCGTTTTGTCCTTCTTTAGTGTCCCATCCCTCGCTATAGTCCTGGGTTAGTCCTGATTTAGGTTTATTTTAGTCTTTGAAAGCCAAATATATAAAGGTTCTATAAATGGTCACATAACTCCACGTACCCCCTGTAATGTGCTCGCGTACCCCTAGGGGTCCCCGTACCCCTGGTTGGGAAACACCGGTGTAGACAGTGCTGCCAGATTAGACAGGTTTCTGCCCATTTAGGCTTCTTTTGAACATCTTGGGCTGGAAAAAAAATAGCACCGGGCTGGTTTAGAAAGTTTTGACTTCCTTTTTAATAACATTTTGTGTTCTGGAGAAAATACAAATAACAACAAAAACAGTTATTATTAATACTCATTTTTTAGCAAACAAACAAACTGCTGAGTCCTCCCACACATATACAGTATCAGATCTTTGTTTTAAAAGGAGGATGAATCAGCTCCACATCGTCAGGACTGGGCTGAGATTGGATAAGTGAAGGCCATTTGATCGTCTGACAACACTTTTTTGTGAGAAGCCTGTTTGTGTTACTTTTTTCCTTTGGTCATTTAGTGGAGCTGTGTAGTTTTTAGTTATTTCTTACAAATAATGGATTTAACATTTAGAGTGGTGGTGATTCGGGCTGGTTTTTATTGTGCTGGGTGGGTTTTAAGTTCTATTTGGGCGGCAAACTGTCAGTCAGATCTGGCAACCCTGAGATTTTGTTACTGTGGTAAACAAAACAAAAACTTTTCTATTTTGAAAGACAATGCAAAACATCACACTGGGAGGACAGTTTTTAGAGGAATAGTTGAATCTCTTGTAAACAATGTAAAGTAACTTTTTAAAACTCAAATATCAAGCCTAAAAATCACAAAATAATTTCTTACATAATAACTCATTCCTTTAATTGTAAAGTGCGGCTGGTTTGACAGAACTTCTATGACAGGTATAGTGGCACGCTACCATCCCACGTGAACACATCATACCATAACAACTGAATTTTCCAGTCACTACTTAAGGTTAAAATACATTAATTTATAGTTTATTTTATAGGGACATTTGAAGAGAAGTAACTGCCCATTTTGAGTTTTGAGCAGCTTTTGTTTCCTTTGGTGGGTCGGTTATAGCCACAATGATTTTCAAACTTTTCACACCTCAGATAATATTTGGGTTTCCAAGTTATTTAATGGACTAAAATGAGTCTTGACTAAACCAGGATTAAACCAGGACTAAACCAGGACTAAATCTAACCCATAAGCCTAAGAACTAATCCCAACTAAAGCAAGACAAAAACAGAAATAAAAGTGGCTTCAAATCAAAATAAATCAGGACTTCAACTGCAAAAGACTCCTGAGTACCACCAGAAGAAGCCCGCGTACCACCAGTGGGCCCTGTACCACAGTTTATGAAACATAGGTGCTACATGTTGAGAGGTTTTCTGTTGTTGCATTTGAATACCACAGCAGCTCCCTGTGGCTGTAAATCACATGACAAAAGCAACTTATACCTGCCCTAAAAGCAATCTCAGTAATAACTTAGACATAGTTAATGTGTTTGTTTCAGGACAGGACAGAAAGTTCAGCAGCATAGTTTTTAGGTGCAATAAGCACATTTTTCAATGCGCATATGCAAACACGGAGTGATGCATTGTCACATACTGTTGGAGTCTTAGTCATGACTGGGTTATCAGTTGGGGCAGGTAAGTTGCTTTTGTGATGCAGCAACAAGGCACAATGCAATGAGTGAATGAGTGCCACAAAGCATTTTGGTCTCAGCTCTTGCACTGGGGCCAGTCAAATGACTTTAAGTATTTAAGTGGATGCTTTAGGTAGCTGCATCTAATGTACGTGACTTACAGTATTTGAAACCAGTTTAAATGTATTTAAGACCTAACAGTCCAAAACAGCTAATTTAAGACTTTTTAAGGCTCTAAATTCAGACTTTACAATTTAAGACTTTTTTAGACTTTTTGAGACCATGCAGAAACCCTGTAAAACATATTAGGATAGACCACAGCCTAAGTAAACCTCTTTTCTACATATTTGATAAATCCCTGTCTATACATAAAACAAAGTTCTACATTTCTGTATTCCTACTTTGTGCTATAAAAAGATAACAAAACATTTGAATTAATTCAATTCTGGCAAGTGAAAACACTAACTGGCCAATAACTTTTTAAAAAGACTTGCCACAGTGGCCAATGGGCAAAAGAGGGGGAAATGGCAGACATCGGTGAAACAAGACATTTCTGTCCTTTCAGGAAGTCAGCATAAATAAATAGAGGATTACTCAAACATCCGTGAATGAAACAAAACACAACTCCATAAATCATGTATGTTTTTGTTGCAGGAACAACATTAAAACATGGTTGAAAGCTCAGAAAAGTCAATTTTGCATAATATACCCCCTTTAAAGATACTATAAGCAGCAGATGCTCTACTGGTTACAAAACGGTACTGCAGTCTAAATCAAAACAATGGTCTCTTTCTGATTGGACGAATCAGTGATACAGTTTTAGAACCAACACAAAAAATGTAAACAAAAACAACTTGGCCGTTATGTAAAACATATTTTTAATTGTTAATAAATCAGCTCTACCATTATCAGTAAAACTAATATTTGATTAGATTTGGTGTTTACATCATATCTTGGGACACATGTGGGTCATTTTTAAGAAATATAAAAAATATACAATGCTCATATCACTTTTAATGTCAAGTCCTATCAAGTACAAGTAACAGAGTAATTACAGCCCAGCTCTGAGTACAGGAGGGTGACCAGATTAACAGACCCAAAAGCTGGGACATCTGTAATACAATATTTGGTCATAGTAATTCAAACAACATGAACATAGGGCTTACGTTTTGAATATGATGTCAGTTTATTTATAATAAAAACAATTAAATGGTAAATAAATGTAGTGACAAAAGTGTTTGAACAAATGTTTTTTTTTAAGTTTCCTATGCTTTTGTATTGGTTAAAAATGGGGACAACTGGGGCATTGCTTGTTGAAAACTGGGACATATGAGTGTTTTTACAGGTCTGTCTTAGGACATGGGACAGGGAGCCTGAACCTGGCAGTGGTGGAATGTAACAAAATAAATGTACTTAGTTACTTTACTTAAGGACAATATTCATCTATCTGTACTTTACTTAAGTAGAATCTACAAGGGACACTTTTACTTCACTACATTTTAGAGAAGGTATCTGTGCTTTTTACTCCACTACATTTTTAAATTGTCTTGAAGTACAACGTGTTTTGAGTTTTTGTTTAAAATTAGGTGTTTTTGTTGTACACACCATACTCAAATATAACAGATGCAGTAAAGTAGCACTGCTTTAGAAACATCAGAATAATAAAGAGCTCAGAGCTCAGAGACAGATTCAGTCTCTTCTACTGCAGCAGTTTGTTCATTTCATCTGGAATCAGCAAAATTCCCTCACATTTAACACATTCATGAGCTGTCGAAGTCTGTGACAAATACTTTGACTTTTTTACTTGCAAGTACATTTAAATGTGAGTACTTTTATACTTTTACTTCAGTAAACTGTTGCTCCTGTATCTGTACTTTTACTTAAGTACACAAAAGAGTACTTCTTCCACCACTGAGTACAGGGCACCTGACCATAAAGGTTACTGGACATCTCACCTGAACTATGTGCGTCAACAACATTTATGGTTACAGATTATATATCAGCCTCTTTACCTTTCCACAGCCCAGAGTTGGCAACACAAATCCGCCTTGTGCAAGAGCGTGACTAACCCTGCTGTAACCTTCATAAGGCAGTGGTTTTACGACATTTTGTGCAGAATTACTCACTCCTAAAACTTTTTTCTGCTGCCTAAACATCGCGGAAATGTTTGTCCCAAACCCTCCTCCCGATGGATCTGCTGTCACTCACCTGCTGCGTCCCCCTCGAAGCTGCACGACTCCCCGATCCCGGAGTAAGACACGCGCCTTCTCCTCCTACCCGGGGACCCCTCTCCGCGCCGTGAGCCCGGCCAGGAGCCATAGTCCGCGAGCTCTCCGTTCACTGACCCCGCCGCCAACAACCGCTCCGTCTCCATCCAAAGGGAAAAAAATAGAAAAAAACAAAAACAAAACCTACACCTCCTTCTTTTCACAGCTGAGGTAGAAAAAGTTGAGTTATGTGACGGCGTGGGCAGCTCCGGGTCAGCTGCCTAACTCTGACCACTTCATAAACATTGAGTTAAATAAATAACGCAACAACAGACTTTCATAGAGCGACACTCATGTCTGTTTTTAGGAAGTCCTCCTGCGCCCCTCCTCCGGCAGCCCTGTCCCGCAGAGGAGTCACCTTACACTCAGAACTGCACTAAACAAGCCCCGCCCTCCTCCGGCCTGCACGATGCTACACTGCAGAGACACAGAGGCTGTAAAAAAAAAGTGCATTTACAAGAAAACATGCCCTACTTAGGAGGGTTTTTATAAGGATTCATAAAGGAACACTGAGTAGGCTATCGTTTATCTAAGTAAGGCACGCAAACACTGTACATTGTATGGCCCTGTACATTTGGGGGCACGAAAAAAATCCACTTTGCATTGAGAATATGGAAAATATTTTATTTTTTGTGTCTGTTTTTTACTAAACAAGATGCTATTACATACACTGGCATAAAAAAAGAGTTAAAATTCTAAAAATAATTAAATATTTGGTATTTATGATTAAGGCAGAAGTTGATTAAAAGATTTGGGGAAAAAAAAAGCAATGTAACAAATTTAGTCAGAGAGAGTAAAAATGAAGTAATATTAGATTTGTGTTTAGAAAATCAACTTTAGTGATGAAATACACACCTGAGACACATTTCATAGAAAAAGTTAGAACCAAAGTTATAAAAAAAATGTATAAGGACACTTTCATCCTCATCAGGGCACAAGGATGAAGTGTCGCAGTTGGCTGGAGACTGTATCCAGAAACTATGAGGTACACTTAGGACAATGGCCCGTTAGATGCAGGGCTGACACAGAGACAGATAAATATTCACTCATGCGTGTCTATAGACGATGGGGAAAAGAGAAAAGGCATAGAGATGGCAGGAGAGCTAACCACTCTGCCACTGAGCATGCTTATCTAAAATGTGACGAGGAGGCTCCAGTGCTGTGGATTTTAATTTCACTATTCATGCAGTAATGACAAAAGACAGGACTTATTTCAGAGGTAGTACCCATTTACTTAATACATTACATTTTTCCCATCACCAGCACAAAGACAGTACAGCATTTTTAATGAGACAATACTGCATATAACAGTTTCTTGGACAGTGATAACAGAAATATAAATGTGCGCAGTGATAAATAAAACAGACTTATAACGGATGAAACCAGACGACTGAACTTTGCTTTTAAAGATTACAAAAAGAGAGAGGCAGTGAAACGGCACACTTGTACAGAAACCTCAAAAAAAAAAAAAATAAATAAATAAAAGGACAACAAAGAGCCATAGAAGTGAATCTGGAATCCAACAATAAAAATAAAGAGTTTTGAGGCCTAGAGAAAGACCCAAGAGAGAAGATCCTTCACTGCGGCGACCCCTGAAGCAAACTGTTGGAAGGAAATTATGATGTCCATTTTGCTCTTTGTAGAGTAAATATCGTTGCCTGGAAATTCCAGACTCACTGCTGTACCAGCGGATGAGTCTGGTCGCCATAAAATCAATTCGATTTCTAGGGCGGAGCAAAAACCCAAGTAAACTGACAGCGGAGTTAGCCAATCAGAAAATGGTGGACGTGACGTTAACAAAGCGACAAGAAAATAAGCAACGCGAAAACTTTTTTTTTTTTAATAAAGGCTTCTAGTGCTGCAAGCTGCTGTGGTTTTAATGACTCGATATGTTTTTGGTCATTTAAAACGGAATTTACCACTGAATGAAACAAACTCGGCTCCTCAGTGCGCCACCTTGATTGTTGTTGCTGACGCTGCTCGTGAAGAACACGTGACTTAAATAAGCGAATCAAAAGCCACGGTACTGTTGGGATTTGAATCCAACCAAAGTGGACGGCGTGGTGACCAGACTGATATTTCCCTGTATAATAATACAGAGACATATCAGTCTGGATTTTCCAGGCAATAAATATCGCTGTATATTTGGAGAACAGGTATAATCGACGTTAACTTAGTTGCACTAACATGAGTAGAATCAGCAACAAGACAGAGGAGTGTGGTACAAACATTCTCCCACTTACCCTTTCTACAGTTTTTTGCTAAATTAAACCTGCGAATCACAAATATGCCTTCCCTTGCCTAGAAGAGCACGAGCAAGGATCACAAGAAGCTGCATCATTTTTTTCTCCACATAGATTATATTTAAGCTGGTTTTGGTCTATGTAACCTGAACTATAACTGTTCATTTAAGTATTTATATATTTTCTACGGCTTTAATGTCAAAGTACCATCCAGATTATATATTAGGTTATATATGTTTCATTGCATTTTGTTGGTTTAAAGACAGTAGACCTACCAGACATTTAATTTTTTTTTTTTTTTTGTATTTAAAATGTACTTTTATTGTTCCTTATCACATTAGTTTATACCTTTGCACTTATTATTATCTTTGGTGAGCTGACTTAACTTCTTAGTCAACAATACTGTTATTACTGTTAATTACCATATTTACTCTCCTCTCTGTCCCGGGCCTTCCCAGTGACTGCCGCCACACCCAAACTCTGGAACTCTCTTTTTGCACAACGGAGCTGCACAAACCCTTGAGTACTTAAAAACCTTGTTAAAAACTTACTTCTTTTCACTGCCTTTCATTACACTAAAGCAAGCACCTTGGTTTTAGCTTTGTATTTTAGTTAGAAACTACTGTCTTTTATTCTTCTCTATTGTCCTTTTATTGTTTTCATTGCTTTAAATTTTGTCCTTGGTCTATGTCTTGTATATCTATGTAGTTCTGTGGTCTGATCATACTTAAAGTCAAAGGTAGAGGAAGTTGAAAATAAAAGTGTGTCATGTGTGTTACACGTGTGAACAACCAGGGTGTTCCTGAAACTGAAGCTTGTTTTCCTGCTCTGGGGTTTTCACAGTCAAGACAGACCACATTCCTGTGTGCGTACATGTATTACATTCCTGTAATGCATGTACGCACACAGGTAAAAGGTTTATTACTCCATATGATGTTGGTAACACACAGGTCACTGGCAGACGCTTCATTCGTCATGTTTCTTTGGAGATATCTGAGACACCTGATGGGAGAAAATGGATCAGATTTTTTAATATATTATACTTAAATCTAAAAAAGCAACAAAATATCTTCTATAATATAATCTTATAAATGACCTGAGGTGGAAAGTAACTACAACTCTAAAACAACTAACTTTTTAATTTTATTTGAGTAAATTTCAGAGGAAAAGAGTGCTAAAAAAAGTGCTAAAAAAGTGCTAAGTACATTTTTTGTCTATAAATGGTATTCTTCTCCTTCTGTGACAAAGTGTGTAGTAGAAGTAGTAGTAGTTGTTGTAGAAGTAGTAGTAGTAATAGGATTAGCAGTGGTGGCTATAATACTAACATTAATCTAGGTAGTAGTTCTAGTTGTAGAAGTACTAGTAGTAGTTGAAGTAGTAGTTTGGTGGTGGCTGTAGTACTAAAAGTAATCTTAGTAGTAGTAGTTGTAGTAGGAGTAGTAGTTGTAGTTGTAAAAGTACTAGTAATAGTAGTGGTGGTGGCTGTAGTAATCTGTGTAGTACTTGTAATAGTAGCAGTAGCAACAGAAGTAGTGGCTGAAGTAGTAGTACTAGTGCTCAAGTTGTAAAATCTCCATAAGAGTAAAAGTGCTGGACCCATACCACAAAGTTTGTAGTAATGGTAGCAGTAATAGCAGTTGTAGTACTTTACACTGGAAAACTTTTTAGTTTTACTCAAGTTGTAATTTTGTTGAGTGCTTTTACTTAGAAGTACTTTATTTGGATTATTACTGCCACCTCTACAAATGACAGTAAGCTGTGTTTTCAAAGGTGAGCAGTTTCTGTTGATTCATTTGTGTGAAGTTCCCTTATTTGTAATATAACATTTTAGGAAGTGTGACTTGTAAAAGTGTAGTGAGTGTAGCACTTTGTCTGTGGTCTGGTAAACCACAGGCGCCAACTGTAGACGAGTCTTCATTACAAACATTATTATCTATATATGAGTATCATAAGAAGGCAAGCTATGGGTTTGAACAACACTGGCCTGCCACACTGAGATAACCAGACAGAAAAGGTGCATTTGTGTATCTAACTGAGAAAAGGACCACAGTAAATCAATGCTTTTTGTGCAGCAGTCTAGTGCAGTGTATCCCAGCCAGGGGTACGGGGTCCCCTAGGTGTACACGCGCTTATTGCAGGGGGTGCGTGGTGTTATTTGATCATTGATTAAAAAGAGCTTTTTCGGAGAATATTTGGCTTCAAAGACTAAAATTAACCTAAAACCTGACTTACCCAGGACTATGCTGAGAGATAAAACTAGGATTACCAAAAAAATGCAGTACTAAAGAAGGACAAAATAGGCACTAAACCAGGTCTAAAACCAGAACTAAACCAGGAAAAAACATGTTTAAAACCAGAACTAAACCAGATCTAAAACTAGAACTAAACTAGGTCTAAACCAGAAATAAACTAAGTCTAAAGCAGGTCTAAACTAAGACTAAATCATAACTAAAGCCAGTCTAAATCAGAACTAAACCAGGTCTAAATCAGCAATAAACCAGGTATAAACCAGAAATAAACTAGGTCTAAACCAGGTCAAACCAGGGCTAAAAGACTACACCAGGTCAAAACCAGTAATAAATCAGGTCTAAAACCAGGACTTAACCAGATCTAAAATCAGAATTAAACCAGAAATAAACTAGGTCTAAACCAGCAATAAACCAAGTTTAAAACAGAAACAAACAAGGTCTAAGCAGTTCAAACCAGGGCTATAATAAAACTAAACCTGCCCTAAACTAGGTCTAAGCCCGGTCCTGGGGTTACAGAAGATCAAAAAGGTTGGGAACCACCGGTCTAGTGTCGTGTTTAGTTGACAGTTTTCCTTAAATACAAGAAATTTAAAAAATTGCAGTAATGCTAAAATCTCCTCCTTTCTGCCCGTGGCTCGTACCTGGTCATCAATGGCCCTGAACTGCCAGGGCCACTTGGTGTTATAGAGGAAAGGTCGGAGGTCAAAGCGGTTGTCGTCGGGGCTGTAGACCTCGGCGTGGTATGATGGAGTCACGATGGTCATCTTGTGCCGATTTATTGAGTACATCCTGAAGAAACGCTTCACCTTCTGGGCAACCTGGAGAAAAAAAACACAGCCTACAGACATCTAGATTCTGACACAACAAACCGTAATCTCAGGAATCACAGTCTTTTAAGAAAAAAAAATTATATATATATATAGATATAGAGATAGGAGAGAAAGAGAGAGAGAGAGAGAGAGAGACTATTACAACAATAAAAATGTGACACAGCGCCCTCTGCTGGATGTTTTTGATAAGACCACAAACCAACTTTTTCACTTTTGCCTTCCTTTGTCATAAGCATTTTTTTTCTTTTTTGCAAAACATTATTTAATAGAGAAAGTCACACCTCAAGTCTCTGGGGGGAGCAGGAAATGACGATTCTTCTGTGTGTGTCAAGGTGTCATTGTCACTTTGTTTGTAACATTGATAAACCTGAAGCTGTTGTTTTAGTAGAGACATAAAAATACTGCTTACAATGCCTGCCACTTGCTAATTTGTGCCTATTTAATAAACTTAAAGGTTTTTCCAAATCAATGGCGGTCAGTAGAGTACACTGTATATTGTTTTTTGGCTAAAAATGTGGAGGTGGGAGGAACTGTCAGGATGTTACCACACTTTGTAGTTTAATTTTTTTTAAATCTTTAATCTCTTCACATTTTAAATTGAACTTTTATTTTAATAGTATATCTGCACATATAGTGGGTACATACTGTATTTTACTGACCTCTGCTGGCGAGAGTGCGTCCTTCCACATGTGAATGAGTTTACAGAACATACTGAAAGGTCCACACTTCGAGATCTTCCGCAGTCGACCCATCACAGACAGCTCAGAGTACGTCATCCCCATGTCCGCCTAAAGAAAGTGCATCAAACTAAGGACTTTCCCCATACAAAAAAAAAAATCTTAAACATCTTTTTCAAAACAGTACGGTCTAAGATGTGTTTACCTCATCGGTCTGAGACACCTGTCCATCGGTCAGTGGCTCTAATTCGGCTGTGGGAGGAGCAGCCAGGATGCTGTGGAGAAAGACATCACTTTACATTCAACACTTATTAGTAAAGGATATTTCTTTGGTGATAATAATAGAAAAACAGAGATTGTGCTTAGTTACATGCTTAAAAAAATGACTGAGGTGTAGAGTTGCAATGCACACTTTGGCCACTAGATGTCACCAAACATGCCTTAAACTCAGTGTTGCCAGATTGGGCTGGTTTCTGCCTGACTGGGTTTCTTTTGAACGCCTGGGGCTGGAATAAATAGCATTAGGCTGCTTTATAAAATTTGGGCTGCTTTTCACAACGTTTGGCAGGTTTTTAGAAAATATTCTGCTCTGTTGGTCCTTCATACGTTGTTTGTGGTTTCTATGATGCCCCTGATTTAGGTCTTTGTGGGGAACCTGTTTGTGTGACTTTTTTAATGCTGCTCAGTGAGATCAGGCAACCCTACTAAAACTACTCCTGTCCTGTACCTGACCTGTTCTTTTAAGGCATTTTCAAGGCCATCAGTGAAAATATGACTGCCATTTTGATATTAATTGGTAGAATGGGAGAAGAAAATTGTCTCGTTACCCTTTGAGAGCTGTGAGTTGAAACCTGTCCACGCAGTAAAGAAGAAAGCTCTTCAGGTCCGTTTTACTGATTCCTCCAATCGGGTTGATGTCTGCGCTGGAGCAGTCATACTTAGTAAAATATCCAGTCAGACTGAAGGAGAGAAAAGAAAGTAAAGTCTATAAACTGCAGAAACCTGCTTGCCTAAAATACAGCTTGTTTTCTTTGTGCAGTTATTGATGATGATATAATTTAAACATTACATACCTCTCGTCTACATTTGCTGAACCGAGCACCAGTAGTCCTCCAGGTTGACCGCGAGCCCAAAGACACAGCTGAGCGAACAGGTAAGCTAAGACCATCCGGACACGAGCCTAAACAAAATGTATAAAAAGATTATGTGAGAAAATTTAGTTTTATCTGTTGCTCTGATGTTGAAAAGGTACAGATACCAAATGCAGGATTTAGTGCTCGTCTCTGAGTAAAAGTCAAATCAAAGTTCACTAAAGCATTCACATTTGTCTTTTCTTGTCTTCTTAAAAGAGGCTGAGAGCTACAGCCTACAACCTCAGGTCATTTTAAGCACAGTAGCTATATTTTAGTAAATAATCCACCCACGGGGGTCAATCTTTGTGCCAGTCCCGAGCCTAGATAAATGGAAAAAGTATATCTGGTGGTGTTAAAGCAATGTTTTAATCACTAGACACTAAGAGACAGATCTCAGGGAGGAAGGATGAGGCCGCATTATTTTCGTAAAACGATTCTGACCTGGACATTTTGCAGAGCCAGGTTTTCTCTGTGGCTCCCTCCATTTGCTCGAAACTTGGGCAGCATCCCAGTGACGGCTGAGAAGATACCCAGAATGCCTTTCACCGCCAGGTCTATGTTGATGTTTAAATGTGTGCTGCAAAAATAAAAGCAGTATGAAAAACTGAGAAAACAATCCTGGACATAACAATGAGCAGGAACTTCGGAACTACGTTTGCATTCATTTCCAACTGGGAAACCTTTTCTGTGAAACCTTTTCTTTTTTCCATTAACCTCTATTTTTACATAGCTAAAAAAAAGCAGTCTACCCTGAATAAAATCTCTCAAATAATTATTTTACTTCTGAGTATTGAAGTAACAATACTTTCATTTAGGTACAGATTTTGACTATTTCTTCCACTCATTCATACATCCATATTTTAGTGTTTATTAGCATTTGATTAAAAAGATGGGTCAGTGTTAATTATCAAGTTCATATAAAACGCTGAGGTAAAGCTAACTCCTCCTCACCTGCCGATCTGACAGGCCAGTTCCTGTGCTCTGCTGCGAGTGTCGGCGGAGGAGTTTTCACTGGCCATGTAGCAGGTGGTGAAGATGCGTCCACACAGCTCCTGAGGGTCACCAGGACGGTACGAGGCGTCTCCAACGACTCTGCGGACGTCTTCTAAAACCTGAGTGTCTGAGAAAACAAAACATCAAACACAAAAATTTTACTTTTACTATTGAGAATCTACACAATACTTAAGATATATGAACTATAGTATACACCAGTGGCTCTCTGTGGGGACCAGTTCTATCCCTGATCATTTTACAGTGAACCATCCTTTACACAAAGTTATTTTTCTAAATAATATTACTATGACCTTTATGGTATGCAGCGAGGGACAAAGTACTCAACTTCATTACTTGAGTAAAAGTATAGCTCCTCCTGGTCAAATATTACTCCAATACAAGTAAAAGTTGCTCAGTCATTTTTATTTTACTTGAGTTAAAGCACTGGAGTATGTGCTTTCAAAAGTATTCAAAGGCCTTTTTTTTTTCACAATGTATTTCAAATGAATGCAGTCAAGAATTTGGGGTAATATTTCTGCTACATTCAAGTCACAAATGTGCAGCTCCAAAAATATGAATAAAATACATTTTCATACATTCTTTATCCTACTCTCTAAAGATGAGACGTCAGACTCATTTTAGTGTGGAAATGTGGAGAATCAACTTATTACCTCAGAGCAAATATGAGTTGAGAGATTACTGTATATGTAAATTTACTTATTAAAAAAAAAAAAACACTTCGTAAGTGATTATCTTAAGGGTGTAAGTCAGTTGTCTTTCATTTTAAAACAGTTTCTCCTGCAGAAGTTACTTTTGCTTTTTTTTTAATGTAGTGAAGGAAAAATGTATTATATTTATCTTTTAGCTGTAGTGGAGTAAAAGTAGTAAGTTAAAAATACTAAAAATACTACTCAGGTAAAATACAGATTCTTAAAAACTATACTTAAATGGGCTATATTATCATAAATATTGACTTTTCTGAGCTTTCTACCATGCTGTAATGTTTCCTCATCAAAAACTGACCTGGAGTTGTGTCATTGTTTCATTCATGCATGTTTGAATAATCCTCTATTCTTTTACACTAAGTTTGTGAGAGGCCAAAAATGTCTCATTTCACCGGTGTCTGCCTTTTCCACCAGACCACGCCCCTCCCTCCTGACCACGGCCCTCCCGCCGTCATGGTCCTGCCCCTGACTAAACTTCTCCCCCTCATGCCCCTCCCAACTGGCCATGCCCCTACCCCTCATGGCCCTGTCCTGTTCAGGACACACTGCTACAGCTCACGCCTCCCTCACAGCAACCAAACAAACCCAGCCCCGAACTGCAGCAGACACCATTGAAACTGCTTCTGCACCGGCATGTGTTGTTGGGACATACTGAAGGGGCGTGTCATCAGCAGGACAGCAGGGAAGGAGGGCTCTTAAAGTGATAGGAACCTAATCTGAGCGTTTCTCACAGGCTGTGTCCGAACGTCACCCCTAGCCCCTAACCCCTCAATCACTATATAGTCCAGCCCTATATAGCGGACTATATAGTGCTCTCATTTTGTGAATGATTCAGACAGTCGCACACTATTTTTAACTCACCGGTGATCACGTGACTCTGGCATCTGTGTAAAAAAAATTTCGGCGAAACTCCGCAGATAATGGTCTTCTGTGGTAAAGCCTGACTAGACTCACTTGATGTTTTAGTATTTATAGATTATTATTATTATTATTATTATTTATACATAATAGTCATACGTGTGATATTTAATATGAATTATTGCTATAATGAATAAAATGGACTGGATTATTGCAGCTCTGTGTCTTACGTGGGGAGGCTGAATGCTGGGTAAGCTAGCGTTAGCAATTTACACTGCAAGGGTTTATATAAGAACTTTTTATTTCTGATTATGACGTGGCAGAAGTAAAAAAAAAAAAAAAAAAGGCGTTTCTAACTGGTTTCATTCAGACATGTTGTGTACAGTTTAAAGACCTGTCGCGGTCCCGCTGTTCTCCTCCGCAACTCGCAAAGCATTCTGGTCTATATTGACTGTCTAGTGACCATCGCTGTCCACTACTTTTCAAAATGCATTGTGGGAAATTTTGAGTGCACTATTTTTTATCCATTTGACATTCAGACACCACTACAAAATCGCGTGACCACTATATAGTGCACTATATAGGAATTAGGGATGACGTTCAAACACAGCCAATGAGTCAAATGATGAGTTTCTTCAAATAAGGTTTTTGCAATAATTATTGCATTTTCTGACCAACAAAATGTAAGATGTTGATCTAGATGTCCTGAATTAATTTAAAAGACTCAGAAAAAAGCATAATATAGGCCTTCAGTACTCCAGTAAATTTACTTTCTTACTGTCTACCTCTGATGGTATGTACTTTAATATCTTTTTCTGTGCAATAAAAAACAAACTGGCTTCAAATAGGCTGAAACTATATGTGACCTTCCGACAGACCACTTTTAATCCTGACCAACTAGTTGACAACCAGTCGTCTAAACCAATTGCTGACATTTTTTCACCCTATAAAACGGCCATGCTCACAGCCGTCTCTGGAAAATGTTGCTAACCCCAGCAACAGCATTTAGGCTACTTTCATTGAGCTTTTTACTCACAAAACAATGCAATTTATGAAATGTTTAATTTAAATACATGTTGGTCAGCTGAGTCCTGCTGTCAGAAATAAGATGGAGGCCCATTTGAAGATTGATTTTGCTGGATTTGATTAGTGCTAATTATGTTATTACTGTTGTATTTTTTGCATTTATTAGTATGCAATTCTCTTTTAAGGACAATCTTAGAAACAGCTGTTTCCCATTTTGCAAAGTATGGCTCTCGCTTCGTGAGTCTAAACGTTTAATTTTTAGTTTAGACTGGATTAAACACAATATATTGCACAGAAAGCTGGCGGTAAACCTGAAGTAGTCTCCTGTTTACTGAAGCTAATACAGCTTTAGCTCCAGCCTCACACAGACACACATCAGCCTCACACAGACACACACCAGCCTCACACAGACACACACCAGCCTCACACAGACACACACCAGCCTCACACAGACACACACCAGCCTCACACAGAGACACACATCAGCCTCACACAGAGACACACATCAGCCTTACACAGACACACATCAGCCTTACACAGACACACACCAGCCTCACACAGACACACACCAGCCTCACACAGACACACACCAGCCTCACACAGACACACACCAGCCTCACACAGACACACACCGGCCTTACACAGACACACACCAGCAACACACAGAGACACACCAGCAACACACAGACACACACCAGCCTCACACAGACACACACCAGCCTCACACAGACACACACCAGCCTCACACAGACACACACCAGCCTCACACAGTCACACACCAGGATTTACGCTCGTCTTTTTATTAAATGTTGCCAGCGCCTTTATGTTTTAAAAACCTGCTTAAAACAAACAAACGTCAGTGTTTAAGTAACAGACTCTTGGACCCAGAGTCATGCCAGCAAGTTTTGGGGCTACCTGTTCTAAGGCGTCCCATACTGTTCTGTCTAGTGGAAAAGTGCCTTATGGTACCCTAAAAACGGTTCGATTATAGGTACAGTTTCAAAGCTTTCATGCAAGAATGAGCTTAAAAAACAAACAAGATCTCCTCCAGTAATGACAGCAATCGGCTGAATCTACCCCTTTATAATGAAACTCCACAAATGCAGCTCTATGTCCAGATGTCTTTTTCCAAACTAACTTCCTAACTTTTTATGAAAAACCATACAATTATAAATACTTACTTCCGTTGTCTATGGCCTGACAGAGCTGCACACACATAGAGAAGACGATACACGCAGTGGAGGAGCTGTCCACTCCTCCGCTCAGAGGCAACAGGAAACCGGCCTGGGACATAACCAAAAAAAAAAAGATTCAAGGTGTTTGTTGTCAGAGGCACATTAAGGACATGTATGCACTTGTACAATGACATCCTTGTTTGCAATGAAAATTGTAACAATTAGTAAAGAGTGTAAAAAGTATATATATATATATAAAAAAAAAACACAAATAATAACAATAATAATTATAAAAAAAATAAAAAGTATTAATAAAAAGGTATTAGACAAAGGATTAATAAAAGCTTAAAAAATGGTAGTATGCAAAGAATAAAATAACCTGAGAATGTGTTATTGTGCAACACTATTATGCAATCAGTGCCGGCTGTACATGTGCGTATGGTTGAAAACTGAATTTATTAAGCCTTACCTGTCCGCTCCTCCTGAGGTAGTCCCACAGCCAGCAGGCCGGGCCCAGACTGGATCAAACACATAAAAAAAAACTTTTTCCAAAAACTCAGGTATAAAAAAAATATTGTCTTGAGTGTGTTTGTGTCTGAGTTTGTACCTGATTTCTTCTTCCGCCGTGTGGTAGCTCCAGTCGATGGGTTGGTGAGTTGGGAGGAAAATGTCGTCTGAGCTGGACAAAGAGAAGTCCACTTTGACTCTGTGGCAGGGTTTAAGGTTGGTCTCCTAAAAAACAACAATGTATAAAGAATTATTATATTATTTAAACAAGGATTTCTGCAAGGTATAAGTAAGACAAAGAGGAATACTACTGAAGGAATAAAGCCTGGTGTTTTGTAAAAGTGGGTGTGAGATACTTAAGGACAGATTATTTATTCTCTACAATAGATAAATGTGCAATTCTAGTTTGGAGAAGCAGACAGGACCAGTGACACAAGCTTTCTGTTATATATCACTGCTAAAATCTTTCCTTTTGTCTTTTCCCTTCTGGCGACACCACAGCAAATTATCTGCCCCAAAGTGTGCAGTGATTTTTATATTGATTTGGGCTTGGGACCTGCTCAAAGAGAGCTTCATAACCCCCTGTGGCTGGATTTTATGGATGCTAAGACAGCCAGAAAAAATAAAACTACTTAATTTATCACAAAAATAAAATGTAACTCTAGTCCAATTTCAAAATCTACTATTAGTGTGTAATGTTTGAAGCTACTTTCTTTCCTATTATTATCGCATTTCATTTATCATTATTTAGTCATTAGCACTCCCCTCCTTTTATTCCCCATTAGCACTAAAATACAGTAACCCAGGTTTAATGAGTAAAATCCCTAGGGGTCTAATCTCAAAACCTGTTCCCATCTCAATAGCTCTGATAAGCGACTTCTGAATGAGTAATACTTTGACAACATTTGCACCTCAGTAGCAGCCTCTTTCATGCTGCAAATATTAACTGTGCGTGCAACAGTGACAGATCATTCAGCAGCAGCAGCAGCAGCAGCAGCAGCAGCGTCTCTTGGCACTGATTATTGTGAGATTTCCCAAGACCTTCTTCTTTTTGTCAGTAGTTGCTTTGCGATGCTGTGGTCTCCATGACTTTGCTCTCTGTCCTGCTTCTGTTCGGCTCAGTCCAGTCCTCTCCTTTATGTCCTTTAGCCAAGATGTTGGGGGTCTCCCTCGTCCTCTATATCCATTTACTTTCCTATGATGATTGCTTTCTCAAGCCCATCCCACTGCGTTGTGTGCCCGAAAATTCCTAAATTTCTCAATTTTATATTCTCCCTGAGCATCAGTCTGTTTCTAATTTTGCTCAGAACCCAAATGTTAGTCCTACTTTTAGTCCAACGATCTTAATTTCAGGTCTATACCAATACCTCTGCTCTTCCAGATATTATTATCTTTGTGCCACACTCTTAGCCATCCCCAGTCTTCTTCTAATCTCAGGTGTGCTTGATCTCTTGATGTTTATGGAGGAGCCAAGATATATAAGCTTTTCCATCTCTTCCAGTTTTTCTTCCATGATCTTGGTCTTACCAATATAAAGATGAAGTCTTTTCTGCTCAGTTTCTGACACAGCAAATCATGTCAAGCAATTCTTTTATTCCCAGATGTCAAAACCTAACAATCCATGCTTAAATGCATGAGCCAACTCTAAATACAGAGACAGCAATTGCTATATTGAAGAAAACCTCTTTTAGCATATGTACTTGGGTCCCATCAGAGAAGTGGTATGTACTCCAAGTAGGAAAGTACATTTTTGACAATTACTGTAAAGTACAAGGTGTGCCGTACTTTGTATAGACCAATATCTTGGTGTTAAATGTCTTCTGCCGTATCATTTGTGACATGTAGAGAGGAGAAATAGTCAAACAAATATTAACACTTTGGGTGTAAAGGTAAGACTGTTTAAGAACCTTTGCTTTTGAGGCTACAACCAATAAAAAGAGAATTATGCTTTTTTTATTATCTTTAATTCTTTTCTCACCAGATGTGGGTGGCATTTTTCTCCTCTGTAGCTGCGCACGTCTTCCAGGTCCAACGTTGCGGTGATCACCTCCTACAAGAGCAAAAGAGAGGTTATAACCTGTTTACTGGTACTATTATGCCCTCTAACTGTTCCTGTGACTATCTCCAAGTTACATGGACAAGGAAAAAAACAACTATTCCACTCAAGTCCACTCTGCTCAGACTAAATGTATATTTATGAGGTTTTAAAATGAGAAAAAAGAGCTTTGTTAATCTGTTAGTGTTATATAAACTAGGTTAAATGTCTGCATATTCATTGTTTCATTTATAAATATAAATGGTAATAAAACAGCTACACAGAAACAAAGGAAGCAGAGTGGTTAGCTCTCCTACTTCTCAGCCACCAATGACCCCTAACAGGAATAAGTGAAAGGAGACAAATGAATGATAACACTATAAGTTCCTGGGTTGAAAAAATATGAGCAAACCTGCACATTAAAAATGCATAATTATTATTGTGCTATCTGATTAGCTCATAATATATTTCAAAACCTTTGCAACATACCAATCAACAAACACATTTAGCCAGCAGTGTAACATCAGTCTTATTAGTTTTCATGAGTTAATCTGTGTTGCAGTCCTGCTTTTTACCACATCACTGAGGGAGAACTGAGATCCCTGGGCCACGATGTCTCCGTTGATGCCGATCATTGCACATCCATCGTAGTAAACTCTGTCCCCGTCGCACCCTCTTTGGTTTGCGTAAAGGTAGATGCCTCCACACTGAAAAACAACAACCAAACAGGTTTTCCACTGTCCCAGTAATTAGTGTGTGAAAACAACTGATGAGGTGTCGTAGCCTTTGCCAGTCTTTTATTTCAAAACCTTTTCCTGCACTGACAATGGCCCTGTTTCCAGAAGCAGGTTTAGTCCAAACTCAGAGTAGGTTAACCCTGAAAAGAGGGAAAGTCAGAGTTTTCCCTTTCATCTAAACCTAACCTTTAACCTAAACTCTGAGTCAGTTGCCATGGTCACTAACTAAGTGAACCTAACCTGGTCTGGAGCAGGTTTTCTTCCTCTGACTCTGAGTTTAACCCAGAGTCTCCTCCTGCTGTTGCCTGGAGATGTGCTCTGAATGGATAAATCATTTCCTCATTCACAACACTTGATTGATAAGAGTTTAAGGAATAATCATTTTTATAAATGAATAGTTTACATTATTTAATTTATGTTATATAATAATTTATCAATCAACTTTTATCATGCAAATAGAGACATATAATAATTGTGGGCTTACTTTAATAATTTTAACAGTGTCAGGTTTAAAAAAAAACAATAAATAATAAACAATAAAATACACTACACTTAAAATATCTAAAATATTTATATATTACTTAGATTAACCAAAAAAGGCCAGTGTGCAATATAATTGTGTTGAAAATGAAAAATAAAAAAGAGATTACATATATGATAGTATAATGTGTTCTTTTATTTGTATCCTACCAATTATTCATTAATCTATAACCTGTGAGCTACATCACTTTAATGTTAAACCTGAATAAAACCTCTCCAGAGTCACAAGACTTCCTTTTCCTCTAAAATAGCTGATTCCTTTGGTTTACCGTTGCCATGGTTACCTTTTCTTGGCTCGACTGATAATTGACTAAACTCCAAACCTGTTTTCTGAAACAGGCCATGGTGCAATGTAACAAAATAAAAGTACTTAGTGACTTTACTTAAGTGCAATTTTCATGTATCTATACTTTACAGTAGTACAGAGTACATTTTACAAGAGGTACTTTTACTTTTACATCACTACATTTTAGAGCAAGTATCTGTACTTTTTACTCCACTACATTTCTGAGTTGGTTTGAAGTACAAAGTATTTTGAGTTTTGGTTTAAAATCATGTGTTTTTGTCATGACCTCATTGTAGACACACAGTACTTAAATATAACAGATGCAGTAAAGTAGTACTGCTTTAGAAACATCAGAATAATAAAGAGCTCAGAGCTCAGAGACAGATTCAGTCTCTTCTACTGCAGCAGTTTGTTCATTTCATCTGGAATCAGCAAAATCCCTCACATTTAACACATTCATGAGCTGAGTCTGTGAGAAATACTTTTACTTTTTTACTTGCAAATACATTTAAAAGTGAGTACTTCTAGACTTTTACTGAGTTAAGAATTAAACTCAGAGTTATTTGAACCTGCTTTATGAAACAGGGTCACTGAGGACATGAACCTCTCTGCTGTTGTATTGACTATGGTGAAGTTTGGGGACTGAATGAAATGAGAGGTGGTAAACTACTTCTGGAGCCACAGCTGCCCTGGGCCAAACTAACAAAGATGTGGCAGCCATACCGTGCCAATGGCCTCTCTGACCACTGCCAAACATACCACAACAATCACACCAACAGATTCATATACCAGCGCCACAGACACTGGAGGTAAAGTGGGTGAAGTGTCTTGCCCAAGGACACACCGGCCGTATGTTGGTCGATTCAGTGTTTACAAACTCAAAAGACAAACGGCTAATCAGTGTCCCTTTTTCTAACATGGAAGGACACAAGTGAATGAATGAATGAACAAGAGCAGACCGGATGTTGAGGGTTTGTTGATTGGTGAGTGCTCCCTGGAGTGGATTCATGGGTGGGTTCCTGCATCACAGCGTTCTGAGGCCTCAGAAATTCAGTGCCAGAGAATACAGGATTCAGGGTTCATACACTTTTTACCAAGAATTTTCCATGACTTTTCCAAAACTTTTGACTAAATTTCCGAGACCCTAAAATAACTTACACCTTAATAAAAAGTATTCAAAATGTCCAATGTAGTGGATTAGAAACACATTTTTGTTGCAATTTCATTTGATAAATTTGGAAATTAGCCAGTTGGGGCTCTTACCCCAGAAATATATTATTCCACTAATTTTACTGACTTATAGCTTACACACCACTTATTAAAAAATAATAATACTTGGTAAGTTGGTTCAGAACGTATTTTTTAAAAAAGCTAATAAAAATACAGTGGGGCAAAAAAGTATTTAGTCAGCCACCAATTGTGCAAGTTCTCCCACTTAAAAAGGCCTGTAATTTTCATCATAGGTATACCTCAACTACAGGCCTCTCTCATCTTTTTAAGTGGGAGAACTTGCACAATTGGTGGCTGACTAAATACTTTTTTGCCCCACTGTATAAAGTAATCGTCTATGCTGTTTGAAAGCATTACCAATACCAAGAGCCAAAGAGCCAAATATTCTGACAAAAAATATAGGTCAGATTTTTGGGGATTTTTTTTAAATAGTAGTAGACCAATGTTATTCACACTGTTTAAATTTTCAAAACTTTACACCAAATTATAAAATTCCCAAACTTTTCCAGGACCCAGAAATTGCATTTTAAAATTCCATGACTTTTCCAGGTTTTCCATGACTGTACAAACCCTGAGGATTACTTAAACAGATGCGAATGAACCAAAACATGACTTCAGGTATGTTTTTGATGAGGGAAAATTATTGGTTGGAAGCTTAAAAGAGAAAAGTTTGCATAATATAGTCCCTTTAATAATAAAACTCATATGACACCTTATGGTCTATTTTTTTTTATAGAGGATTACCATTACAATATGATTTATTGTGTGTATTTAATCTTGAATAGTGCTTACTTTAGTGGTAGTGGAGGTGATCAGGTTGACTCTTTGGTCAGCTTTGCGCAGCTCGTGATGACTCGCCGAAGCATTAGTGAAGATCTCAACCCCGTCCAGACTCATGTTGATGTGGGGACTGAGTAAAAGAGCCATCAGAAATATAGAACATCCCATAATACAGCAAGAGTCCCTCGGCTGGTATTTACCTGTTTGGGCTCCACAGCTCTTGGCAGATCTCAGAGCCGATGCATGTGTCTTTAGTGGAGAGCACACAGTCACCGAACGGGACTGTTTCCTAAAAATAATACGAGGAAAAGAACAGTTCATGTCTAGGTTGTATTTTTAATTTTAATCTGTTTTAAGTTCCATGTTTGTAATTACCTGTCCCGTTACTTCCTGGATCATCCGGGGCAGGAAATACTCCTCAACCTGCCTTAAGGACAAAACAACAGTCAAGATCATTTGTTAAAGGATCATAATGAATTTAAAATGAAAGATGTGATTCCACTTTTAAGAATGTGACTTTGCAGAATGAAAGAAAGACAGACAGAGAGGAAGACAGACAAAGACAAACATAAAGAAAGACAGGCAGAAAGATGTTGGATGTTGGTATGAATGTGTGCAAACAGAGCATATAATGTCAAACAGTATGTTACGACCAGGATTCAGTGGATTCAATGTAAATATTCATGAGAGTACAACTCACATATCCACCACTGATATACTGCAAGCTCACTGAATTCAAATTAAGGCTAGCACATGAACAGTATAAAGCACAGAGCATCACCTGCATAGGAATAAAACTCAGCTTTTGAACGGCCTTTACAAAATTTTCAAACAGAACAAAAAAAAGGAAAACGGTTTCTAAATGCCTTTGTAAATGCTGTTCCGAAAATCCTTTAGCTTTGTCATTTAGCCACTTCATTTCCTCCCAATTACATGTGGAGGAAACAGACTCTAATTGGGCATAGACACAATGGCTGACAAGGACAGTGGTGTAAAGGTTCTTGTAAAAGTTGTTTCTTCTAAGTAATAATTGTATTGTGGACAACACACCTGGTCTGGCTCCAGGGCGAAAACCAGCGCAGCTCTCTGTGAAGTCCCACATTAGCCATCAACATCTTAGGCCTGATCAGAAGAACCTTCCTGCAATATGGAGGAAAAATTAAAAGAGTAGACCATAAAAATAGGAGCGTGATCAGTGGTTCTCAAGCTGTGATAAGAGTCTCACTAGGAGTTTAATTCAGATCCAGTTTTACTCCTGTTTTAGGAGAATACACCACTGGTTTCATCCTAGATTAGTCCTGGTTATGTGCTAGTTTAGTAATGCTTATTTTAGCCAATTAAAGATGCTATTTTGAAAGCCAAATACTTTCTGAGGTGGTACTTGATGTGAAAAGCTTGAGAATCACCAGATGATTAAGGTCTTTTTTCAAATTAGATTTCCTTTTTCATATTCTACGCTGTTACACACATGTAAATAAAGTCCTACCTGTTGAGAAAGAGGACTCTGCAGTTGTAGCGTACATTATGATGCATGATGGGCCTAAAAACAATTAAACAGGAAATAAAAATTAAAACAGAGGTATCAAAAATAGGCTTTGGGTCCAGTGTGAGTTATTAGTTAGGACTGACACTAAGCAACCATATAGGTTTTAATTAAAAAACAAAAAGATACAAGTGGACAGAGCCGATACCTACATCCCCACGTCACAGATGATGTCCTGAGTGACGGGTGACTCCAGAAGTTTTCTCAGGACTTCAAAACTGTGCAGCAATGTGTCCGACTCGTAGAAATGATCCGCACAGCCATAGCCACTAAAATAAGGAATTAAACATAAGAATAAGTGAATCGACACAGAGAGACACACACAGACAACCATTCACATTCATATTCATTCACTATAGGACATTTAGAGTCACCAATTCACACATTAGAGACGGCCTGAGGAATGAACCCACAACCTCCTAGCTACTACTTAAAACTTACTGCAAAAGATGCACTATATTTCCAAAACTATTCACTGACCCACCCAAATAACTAAATGTGGATTATGGTGTGGGGTTGTTTTCAGGAGTTTAGTTCCAGTGAAAGGAACTAGAGGAATTTTGTACAATTCCATGCTCCCAACTTTGTGGAAACAGTTTGGGGATAACCACTTCCTGTTCTAACATGATTGGACCAGAGCACAAAGCACGGTCCATAAAGACATGGATGAGTGAGTTTGGTGTGGAAGAACTGCACAGAGTCCTGACCTCAACCTGACAGAACACCTTTGGGATGAATTAGAGTGAAGACTGCGAGCCAGACCTTTTCTACAACATCAGTGTGTGACATTGGACAAGAACATCAGACACGTAGATGTCTGATGTTCCCTATGATGAACCCTATGGATTAAGAATTATGTTCATATGTGTGTAAAAGCAGGTGAGCTAATACTTTTGGACATATAGTGTATTTTAAGAGATATTCGTGTTTTTATAATGAGATGAGTTTTGTATGGTCGATAAGCGTCGGCAGTTGATAAATGTGAGAAAATGAAATGGCTGTTAGGACCCAAATTTTGGGGTTATTCTGCCTGTGTCGTGTCAAGTTAATCTGAGACTATAAGTTTTGGAGCTGTAAAGAGCTTTAGGGCAGGGGTGTCAAACTCAAGGCCTGTGGGCCAAATCCGGGCCGCAGGATAATTTGTTTTGGCCCGTGAAATAATTTCTAATATATATTAAAAATGGCCCACCGATATATTGCACGCAACTTGTTTGAACTGCATCTCCCATAATGCACTGCAGAAGCCGCAGCTGTTCTACCGCTGTTTTAGCGAGCAATGCTAGGTGTGTTTGAGATGAGCAAGGCGGACGCAGATACGATCGTCGCTCATCGGTGCACAGTGCATGTGGTTAGTTTTGTCCAACGTGCCACAGACTCGCTCTGACGTAACCTGTGCTGGTTACAGGAATCTCCTGAGAGCAAGACGGACGCAGTTTTTGAGCCAGGTGAGCGCAGTTGCTCTCCACCAACTGCGGCCTCCTGTGTGGACTACAAACGCTTAATGCATGATGGGAAATGGTGTCCTGTCCACACTCGCACTGGCAGCTAATTGGCTCGGAGTTGTGTTTTGATCAGAAATGTGACGTCCTGATGCTCGGCTGCCTCCTCCTCCCAACTTTACACAAACTAGTGCTCTAGATTAGACATTGACAAATGCTTTAAATGTGACTGAAAGTGTCCAGGGTGTTGTCAGATATGGATAACATCAATAATAAATTATCTTTTTGAGAATAGCTTCATGATCCATTTAATATTTTAAGCCTAAGCTGTAAACCCTGTAACAAGAGCAGCCTCATCTCTTTGCTTTGATAATAAAAGTGTCAGTGAGCGGAGTCTGAAGGAAACAGGAGCGTTCACAAACTTTTAAAATAACGCAAGATCAGTCCTTTCAACGAGACGCTGCGTGATCTGAGGCTCTCCACGCTGTTCTCGGCTGGGGAACTGTCCCAACTTGATTTCAGGCGCTTTTCCCTGCCCCCTGCTGCGGCTGCCTGTTCTCGCCTGGCACAGTTCATCTCAAACACACCTACTTAAACAGAGCAGCAGGAGCAGAGCAGAGAATGAGAAAGAAAGAAGAGGGGACAGTGAAAGCAGGAGCGCTAATATTTATTGACATAAGGGTCATGGCATGCACCTAAATGTTTATCTGCTGTTTATACTGTCACAGTAAAACAGAGCAGACCTGGTGAAAACACCTGCGTTATATGAGGAGTTAGGTAACTGTGGCAGTAAACAATAATACGTACATAATAATTTCTTAGTAGTTTGTGTTGTAGTCTGAGTCTGTGGCTTATTTGTTGTTATTTCTTCAGTTCTAAGTTCAGATTCAAGGCAAACAGTAAACTATGAATCCCCTTAAATCCAAAAATCTACATTTGTACTTCTGTGGAGAAGTAATATTCTCTGTTAAAACGCCAATTGCGGCCTAACTGAGAACAAAAATACAATAAGCTGGCTTTATTATTTATCCAATACTCATATTCAGCCCGCAACCAAAGTGTTTAAAGTGTGCAAGGCATATCAAAGATGTGTGTTTTGTTTGTGTTCCAAAGCATGCTCTTGAAGTGCTCTAATGTAGCACAGTCCCACAGCTCTGGGATATTGTTTAAAAGTTTGGTTAAAGAAAGGAAGGGGGAGCAGTCCAGTGCTCTGCTGGTGGGATATGAGATGCCAGGCTGGCTAAGAGTTGTACCCTCATCTGAATAGCAATTTGTTTAATAACAGGACAGAAAGTTAAAAGAGCTTGAGGTAGTGCTCTGTGGAACAGTTTATAAGCCATAACACATCAGTGCAAAATTCCTCCGATGTTCTAGTGGGGTTAATTTCAGCAGGCTGTAGTCCTCATCATGGAGTTGTTGTGGATAAGGATAATTTAATATAATCCTGATTGCATGGCGCTGTAGCTTTTCCAGTCGATTTGTTTGAGTAACGTTCAGTGCAGCCCAGACTGGTGATGCATATTCGAAGTGTGGTAAAATATAACATTTGTACAATCTTAAGAAGCAGATTATGATCTGTAACAGAGAGAGAAAGTTTGCGGAGCAGAAATATTTGTGATGCCACCTTTCTGCAAACTGAGTCTACTTGTTTGTCAAACTTAAGGTCATTTGTAATAAAAAATAATAATTTCAATAGGACGATCCATAAATCTAATATTAATAGTTTGTTATTGTGCCTTAGAATGGAACATGGCTTTTGTTTTACTTTGATTAAACTGCATTCCCCAAGTTTTAGCCCACTTGTTTTCTAATTTTGGCCCTCGCTACGATTGAGTTTGACAGCCCTGCTTTAGGGCATTGCAAGAATATTAACATTCTGTCTTTTGCACTTGTCTTGTCTTTTGACACAACTGCAGTTCCTTCATAACACTAACTGTGGTTTCCTGGGGCTCCTTGCAGCAGAGTGGACTACTTCTTCTATTAGACAAATGGAATAATTTTATGTACACTGGTTTGTGTCACTACTGGATACATGTCTGAATAGATGAATGCAAGTTTTATAATTACCATATTTCCAGCTCTGGTCCAAGTCTGTATTTGGCTCCTTTTGCTTTGGCGATCTCTATACCTGCAACACAATAAGCAGCCCACTTCTTCCACCACTGTCTATGACTTTTGCACAGTACTTTTAACATAATGAATTTAAAGTAAGTTATGAAAGCTCGAGTTTAGTAAAGCTTCAGTGTTGAGCGTTGACACAAAGTTCTATCAACTGCATTTATAAAACTAAATCACTCATCGTGTCATTTCTGCAAAACACACTTTAACATGATTTAAATATCCATCTTAATGTGAGAAATGTCAGGACTTACTTGTCAGTATCCTCTCCAAGTTTCCTTCAAAATCTAAAGCCCACTGGTTCAAGGAGCAGGTCGCTAACGTCACTTTCCGTCCCATATTTGACTGAAACCCGCTGCTAAAACACAGAAATGTGACCAAACTGAGAGGAAGCGCGGCTGTGACAGCGCTGACAGGAAACACAACACAAACTCATGGATTTCACTGCAGCAGAAGTAAATGCCCCGTCGTTGTTGAAGGAAAACGTGAATGAGAAGTTCAGCTCCGACTCTATCTTCTTCTACGGCCTCAAATCTGGACGTTACCTGGTGTAGTTTATGGGCTGCACTGCCATCTAGCGGCCATATGTAGTAAGTTCAAACATCCTTTAAACGAAACCACAGTATTTGAGAGTGGCCCCCTGGAGCGAGGAAGTGAAAAAGTTCAAAAAGACTTTATTTTAAGGAGAAGAGGTGAGTGTGAGTTTTATTTTTATTTTTATTTAAAGTTAGCCTACTTTAAAAATATCTCTAAACCCATTTCTTTTTCTGTGTGTGTGGACTGTGTGTTTTTCTCAGTGTGTGGACTACAGTTTGTCTGTGTTTGGGTCCTACACAGGACAACTTCCTGTTATAATAATATAGTAATTTATTTATTTATTTATTTATTAAACACAAAAAGACAAGATACAAACTCTCGTAGAGGATAACTTAAAAAACAAAAACAAAAAAAAAAACATGTAATTGACCAGCAAGGACAGTGCAAGACTTTGTATCAACAATTAAACAGAAATGAAGCAGCAAAAACATACAATAGAAAATAAACGAAAACAATACCAATCTTGACATCTGATGTGAGATGATTCTTGCAGTTTTCCAGGTTTGCAATCTGGTTAATGAGCTGTAATATAATTTAAACTCATTCATAAAACAGGAGAAGGAGGCTTTATCACCTCTCCACTATCTGCAGTGAATGTGGTATTTTGCCAAAAGAATAACAATATTAACAACATTGGAGGAAGACTGTTGTTGCTGTGTAGGCCTACAGCACTTTTCAAAAATAAGATTTAAATGATGAACATCAACACAAGTGGCAAGAAGCATTTTTTGTTGAAACAATAAAAGTAATAGTAGAGATGCTTTGTACTCTTTTCTTTTCTTCTCCTCTCTTTTCTTTTACCTTGCAGACACAGACAGAACATGGAGAAAGACAGTGTGGATGAAGGGAAGGTGCACATTTCACAGCCATTATAAAGAGAAAGGCGTGTTCCTGAGAGCAGCTCCTGTCGGTGGCTCCGGGCCAGGGCCCTCTCAAACACAGTGAGTACCATCAGCAGCAGCTGTTTGTGGCTCCTCTGCAGGACACGCTCTGGTTGAATAGTTTGTTCTAGGATTGAACGATTTTGGAGCAAAAAAAAATCACGTTATTTGTGAGTGGTTTATGCATTATATTGTGCGGAAACTAAAATTATATACATGCTAAATTGCTCGTTTAATGCATGTTAATCTATATTGTATATAAACTTTTTTTTTTTTTCCTGTGGTATACTCTGGCAAATTGCTGCCATCTGATATGTAAATAAGAATTTAACGTGTGCAAAAAGCCCACAGACTGCAGCCATGTTGATTTCATTTTATGTCAACCTTACATTATTCAAAACAAAACGGGATTGGGCGGGGTCGGGGGACATCTCAAGGTACGCACAGTGCGTACTGCTGTACACCTGCAGGCACCACTGGTGTTAACAGTGGTGAATAGATCTTTCAGTTTGACGTTTGACGAGGTCTTTTCCACCAGATTCCCTGCACACTCTATAGACACGAACTACAGCGCGGGGACTATGTTGAAGCGCATTATTGTGAAGGGCTCAAGCGTGGCTTTTATGTTTAAAACATATGCATTTCTGTGTAATTACACCTCTGACCTTCAACACACGCTTAGGAGGTCAAAAGAGTCAAATGTAGTCAACACTTTGTTCTGAGTTGTGCCTGAGTTAGCGGATCCAAGCAAACAGTTGCCGGATTGGACCCGGTAAAATTAAGGGAGTTTCCGGATCCTGTTCCGGCAAGATCCGGCTCAAATTAAGCCCTGCCCTGCTGCAAAGTCAGTCCCTGTTTCGAGCAGAGCAGCGTCTCTCGCAGCAACAGTGCCCTGGTAATGCGCCTCAGAGGTTAGGGTGCCAAAGAGAAAGTAACATGGAGGTGCGGCCCTGAGGTTGGGCGCAATCAAAAACAGAGCGGCACGGATTTGTGAATTGCTGAAGATGGGCGCACACATAAACAGAGTGGCACAGAGACAAGAATGAAGTTTGAGGTCATTGTTCTAAATGTTGCAGGCCAATAACCTTCCTGAAAACCTATAGCCCAGCAAACGTCTTCTGTTTTTTAATGACTGGATGTTCTACAGCACACAACAGGAATCACCAGAGAAGATCTGAGTGGAACAGAATCAGAATCAGAGGCAGTGTAATAGCCCAAAAAATAGCCTACAGCAATGTCATTTAAAAAAGCAGTAGTTTGAGAGCTGTCATGACAAATTTCCTCTTAAAGCAGGACTAAGCCAGAACTAAACCAGGTCTGACCAAACCAAGTCTAAACCAGGTCTAAAGTCTGCTCCTCTGCTACAAAGATTTCCTTCAGGATTAATAAAGTTCTATCTAATCTAATCTAAACCAGGCCTAAACACAGATCTGACAAGCGGGAAAATAAAGATAAGGGATAATCCAGGACTAAACCAGGACTAAAAAAAGGTCTAAATTATGTCTAAACCCAATCTAAACCAGGACTAAACCAGATCTTTAGTGGTCTGGTTGCCTAAAAACTTTACGACTGGATCAAGCTGGTTATAAACTAAAGGTGGACTGTAACAGCAAAAGACTTTTGAGGACCACTAGAAGAGGTCTGCGTACCACCAGCAGTACCTGTACCACAGTTTGAGAAGCACTGGCCACTGAAATACAGTATACGTAAAATTCCAGCTGTGTTGTCCACATAAACTCAAGGCCCCACATTTCTCAGGTTGGCTGTTGTTAAAGTAAAGCTATGATTAACGGTGATGTTACTGTGGCACCGTGCACTGTCTGAGCAGAGCTCACATCATTACAACTGCTGCTGGTTCTCAAGCTGTGGTACAGGAGCCACTGGTGGTACGTAGACTTTTCTGGTGGTAGTCAGGAGTCTTTTGCTGCTACAGTCCAGATTTAGTTTAATTTAGAGACAGTACCAGTCTTAGTCCTGTTCTGGTTGGGGGCCTAGGGTGAAGCTTAGACCACTGCTTAGCCCTGGTTTAGCCACATGTTAGTCTTAGTTTAGACCTTGTTTAGTCCCAGATTTGTCCTGATTGAGTTCTGGTTTAGTCCTGGTTTAGACCTGGTTTAAACCTTGTTTAAATCTGGTTTAGTCCTGGTTTAGATCTGGTTTAGTCCTGGTTTAGATCTGGTTTAGTCCTAGTTTAGAGCAGTTTCCAGCATTAACCTGCTGTTTCTGCTGCTGATCCCGGTCGCTGTGATGATCGCTTTATAAATGAACAGCCATAAAAAGAGGGACCCTTGATATGATGAGAAACAAATCCGATGGCCACATGATTAATCCAACATGGCAGACGTCCTTTTGGCCAAAATATTTTAATAATAATAAAACATTAGATTTATATAGCACCTTTCTAGAGACTCAAATCTCTTTACATTCCATTATTCATTCAATCGGGGATTGAACCACCAGCCTACTGGTTTGTGGGTGAACATTTATACTGATTGAGCCACTGCCACCTCAAATATAAAATACATTAAGAAATGCATTTTCCTGGCGCTATGAGCCCAAAGCATTTACCCCTGAACTAGAAAATCTTCAAGTTTAAATATCTGCACTTTCTGCACTATCTTTAGCATTATGAGATAGGACCAGTGCCTTGGCGGAGGTCTAAGCTCACTGAGTTTGTAGTTTTTCAGACATTTTTAGAATGTTGTGTATTTTTGTTCATTGATTCACCTTTCATTGTTCCATAAACTGTTGTAATGTACTGCAAATGTGTTTGATTTAGTGATTTTAGTATTTTTTAAATTTTTTTATTATTTTTACAGAATTTTTTACAGAAGGAATCACAAAAGATGCCAACGCAAATGTGGAAAAAAATATTTATAAAACATCGGAAACTCTTCGAGTTCCTCAAGTGAATGGGGCCGTATCTGATTTTTGTTTTTTGTATGTTTTGTTATAAAAAGTAGGATCCACAACAATGCTTTTTAGCTCCAATTTTTATTTTTCACCACGAGTGATGTTTCGGGCACCTGCCCTTCATCAGACATGAAATGAGCATTTGAGACACATCTGCTTTTATCTGTCTATGTGGTCACCTGATCAATGTCATGTGATACATTTTATACAAAATTACAATGACAGTGCTGGAAATATAATGAAAAGCTATTTAGCAGAGAACATTATAAAAGTGGAAAATTGTAATTACAAGACAAGATAATTGGACCATTATAGTAAAGTGTTACCAAAAGAACCAGATTTGAAGTTCAGAAAAACTTAATTACAAGACAGGACCATCAGGTGTGAACCGTCATGACAGCAATACAAGGAAAATTATTTTTTATTATGGGTACAAGTTTAAGACAAGTTCACAGAAATATAAAGGTGTCCCTGCTGACCTCAAAAGTGATGAAACATTTTGAAAAAAATCTGTATCCACAGGTATATACAAAAAATAAAAAAAGTAGAAAAACAACAATATTAACAACAACACAGCAGTGATGGAGTATTATATTATAAATCTTCATCACTTCTGTGTTGTGCTGGGAGTGGGGGAGTGAAGGTGCTCGAGAATGAGCACAAATCCTACAGATTTCATGAACCAAGCTCATAAACAGTCATCCTAGAAGACTTGGAGCTGAAAGTCCTTCAGAAGGTGGTTTTATAGTATATATCTATAGAATATATCTAAAACAAACACTAATTAGCAATGAGCCTTCAGAATGTGACAATGATCTGGACTGTTAGGATCCTTTAAAACAGAAATTATGACATTACAAAAATTAGTCTTAAACTATTAGCATGTGCACTGGCCTGCTCACAGGAAGAAGAAGCAGAGCTGTGCACCTCTAACCTTTAAAGGCTCCAAATCTAATCCTGCCACATACAATTTAAATAAAATCATCTTCATTAAAGGTCCCCTATCTTAAATTTCTTTCTTTATTCTTTATTTCAGACACATGATTTTGGTCCATAACATTAATTAAAAACACACAAAAAAGACAATAAGATAATATTTAGTCCATTAAGTGTCCATTAAGAGTGATTAAAGTCTCTTAACCCAGTGCTTCCTCAGAGCAGATGTGTATCTATAACAGCTCAGTGCAAGGTTAGTTTGAGTCTCTATGACTGAGTTTTCAGACTCCTCCACTCATTGCATAAATGTATATATTATTTGTCTCAACAGTGTCTCACCTGTGGGGACATGAGAGCCCACAAACAACTGACTAGGACTGTGCCACCTGGGAACCTTCAGTAAGAGTCTAAAACAGGGGTGTCAAACTCAATCAGAGCCGGGGCCAAAATTAGAAAGCCAGTCTTGGCATCAGTTTCACTACTGTTGTGCAAATGGAATAGACAACAGGTGGAAATTATAGGCAATTAGCAAGGCACCCCCAATAAAGGAGTGGCTCTGCAGGAGGTGACCACAGACCACTTCTCAGTTCCTATGATTTCTGGCTGATGTTTTCGTCACTTCTGAATGCTGGCGGTGCTTTCACTCTAGTGGTAGCATGAGACGGAGTCTACAACCCACACAAGTGGCTCAGGTAGTGCAGCTCATCCAGGATGGCACATCGATGCGAGCTGTGGCAAGAAGGTTTGCTGTGTCTGTCAGCGTAGTGTCCAGAGCATGGAGGCGCTACCAGGAGACAGGCCAGTACATCAGGAGACATGGAGGAGGCTGTAGGAGGGCAACAACCCAGCAGCAGGACCACTACCTCCTCCTTTGTGCAAGGAGGAACAGGAGGAGCACTGCCAGAGCCCTGCAAAATGACCTTCAGGGTTAGGGGGTTATTTTTGTGTGACTTTGTTGTCAGCACATCCAACTATGTATAGAACAAAGTATTTAATAGGAATATTTCAATTATTCAGATCTAGCATGTGCTATTTTAGTGTTCCCTTTATTTTTTTTTTGAGCAGTGTATTTTTGTTCTCAGTTAGGCTGCAATAGGTGTTTTAACAGACAATATTACTTCTCGGGGTGCACGGTGGCAGAGCGGTTAGCGTTCTAGCCTCCCAGCAAGGAGGTCGTGGGTTTGAGCCCCGGGCGGACCAACACACCATCACACGAACTCTCTGGGTGGAGTCTGCATGTCCTCTCCGTGTTACCGTGGGTTCTCTCCGGGTTCTCCGGCTTCCTCCCACCGTCCAAAGACATGCATGTGTTAGGTGAATTGGTGACTCTAAATTGACCCTAGTGAATGTGAGTGAGTGGTTGTCTGTCTGTGTTCGTCTCTGTGTCAGCCCTGCGACAAGCTGGCCCCTGTCCAGGATGTACCCCGCCTTCGGCCCAAAGTTACTGGGATAGGCTCCAGTCACCCGCGACCCCTAACGGGAAAAGCGGTAGAAAATGAATGAATATTACTTCTCCACAGAACTACAAATGTATATTTTGGGATTTAAGGGGATTTATAGTTTACTGTTGCACTGAATCTGAACTTAGAACTGAAGAAATAACAACAAATAGGTTATAGCCTATTTTTATTACTGCCACATTAGTTCAACAAACAAAGTATAGTTAATATATATTAGAAATTATTTTGTGGGCCAAAACAAATATTCCTGTGGGCCGGATTTGGCCCACGGGCCTTAAGTTTGACACCACTGATTTACATTGACAAACTGGTACCTATCAGATAATTAGGATTTAAACCAGCAGGGGGCGCTCCTCTGACCTCTATGTCACATTCTAATCTCTGGAGTAATGCTGCCTTCATGATACATCGGAATCTCGGAAATTCTGACCTCCGAGTCGGAAAAAGGCCTTGAGTGCCGTCTCGGGTTGGAATTTTTGTTCGGAAACTCATGCGGAAGTGTTGGACTTCGAGTTCCCGAGTTGACGTCACAATCACAGGGACTCCCTCTGTGAGAGGTAAACAGTGTGATTACTAACGGGGAAATAATCGTTTTTTTTTAAACAAGAGATCTTATACTTCTGCAAAAATGTACTCATCTTTATATAATGAATGAAGTTCTCAGTGCTACAGCTCTGCAAAAACATCTTTGAATGTTCATTTCTCAGTAAATGACTAAAGTAGAGATAGAAACCCTGATATAACTCAGTGCCACACCAAACACTTTTATCAAGGGATTTATTTGTTTCCTATCAAACAAGATGAAAATGCAAATATGGTTTTGTTGTTATTGTGCTGATCCACATGTGTTTTCCGAGCTGAACTCATGAACGGATGTTTTTCAGAAGTCTGCTTTTTTAAGTCGGGACTTCCGAGATTCCGATGTATCATGAAGGCAGCATAGGATGCTGTGGTCAATGGTGTCAAAGGCTGCACTGAGATCTAACAGAACTAGGATTGAGACCAGTCCATTGTCTGAACTTAATAACAAGTCATTTGTGACTCTAACTAATGCAGTTTCTGTGCTATGGTGGGGTCTAAACCCTGACTGAAAATCTTCAAATAAGCTATTGTCCTGTAGGTGGCAACATAATTGTTTAACTACAACTCTTTCTAAGATTTTTGAAATAAAAAGGAGATTTGATATTGGTCTATATTTGGCTAAAATGTCAGGATCTAGACTGGGTTTTTTCAGAAGCGGTTTAATAACTGCAAATTTAAGGAGTTTCTAAGGAGGCGTTTATTATGTTCAGTATAGATTCATTAATTAGGGGAAGAGTTTCTTTAAAAAGTTTGGTAGGTATTGGGTCTAAAAGACAAGTTGAGGTTTTGGAGGACATAATGACTGATGTTATCTCAGCTTGATCTACAGCGATGAAGCAGTCTAACGTTACAGATGGTTTTATAGTGGCCTCCATTTTTACAGCTTTGGCTTGCTCTGAGCTGATCGTAGGGAGAATTTTATTTAATTTGTCTTTAATACTTGTGATTTTGTTGTTAAAAATGTAAGAAAGTTTTCACAGCTGAGAGTAACAGGGATACAGGGTTCTACTGAGCTGTGACTGGTGGTCAGCCTGGCTACAGTGCTGAACACAAACCTAGGGTTGTTCCTGTTTTCTTCTATTAAAGTTGAATAGTATCTGGTTTTGGCCTCACGCAGAGATTTTTTATAATTTAAAAGACTATATTTACAGGCATTCAGAGACTCCTCTGAGCTGGAGTGACACCATAGCCTTTCTAATTTACGGGTTGCTTGTTTAAGGGAACGTGTTTCAGCATTAAACCATGGTGCTACTCGATTCAGCCTAACAACCTTTTGTTTTAATGGAGCTACATTATCAAATGCTATTTTTGATGAGCGCATGGCACTGTCAGCAAACCCATCACTTTAAATGGGACTTGAGCTATGGGAGCTGTTCTCATCATACTCACTCAACATTGTGCTAAATATTGGCTTAATTACATGTTTAAACTCTGACATAGATTGGTCAGGTAATGTTTTTCTAATCTGTTTTTTTTTTTTTTTTTTTTTCATTGGAACAGTAAAGTCTTTGATGAGCATAAAAGGTACTACTGATTAGGTAGGTAGTCATTACTGAAAGGTAATTAGAAAGTGATCTGAGAGTATGGGGTTATGAGGGAGGACAGTGAGCTCACTAATCTCTATACCATAGGTTAAAACAAGGTCCAGGGTGTGCTTGTGACAATGAGTGGGTTCATTTACGTTTTGAGTAAAACCTATGCTGTCTAATAAGACTGCAAATGCATTACCTAGATAGTCGCTGCTGTCATCAACATGAATATTAAAATCCCCTACTATTACAATCTTATCCCAGTCTAACCTTATACTGGATAGAAAATCAGAGAACGCAATTAAAATTTCTGAATAGGGACCAGGAGGCCGGTAGATGATTATAAATTATATGTTTTTTGTTTCTTACACTTTGGGTGATTTATAGTCAGTATGATGCTTTCAAAGAACACTTCACAGGAAATTTACACATCAACATGTTTGCCTGTGCATAGAGTTTACAACACTGTCTGTGGAAATCTCTGTCATCACACCAGTCATTGGTTACAAAATGTCTGAGGTATTTGACCTCTCTGCAGGCTGTATGAGGCCTGTCACCTAAATAAAACACAGGAAAGTTTAAAGTTTTATCCTCTCTGCTTCTAACAATCATGATATTTCTCTTAGAGGGGTAGTTAATGTCAAACTCGCTGCCATATTCTGAGCAGACCTTTAATAACTGCTGCATCCCAGCACTGTATGGGCTGATAATAACCAGATCATCAGCGTACATAAGCTGGTTAACAACAGAGGATCCCACAACACAGCCTGTATTACAGTTTAGTTCTATTGATAACTGATCAATGTACATGTTAAATAAAACCAGGGAGAGAATTCCACCTTGTCAAACACCATTAGTCGTGTCAGTCTGGCTTTAGACCAGGTCACAGTACAGTTAGTGCCACAACTAAGGTTTTAAACAACATCTTCACTGTACTTGACAATAGACAGGAATGTATGGCACTATTTATTGACTTAACAAAAGCCTTTGACTGTCAGAGTTATCTCTCTGACAGGCTGTAATAGCTGATAGTTTTACATCAAACTTTTTAACTATTAATAAAAGGGTTCCTCAGGGCTCAATTTTAGGCCCACTGTTATTTACAAATTTTAGCAACCCAATTGGGTGCAATATTAGGCAGAGTTTTATTCATTTATATGCTGTTTTGTATTCAAATGCGCCCTCTGCTGGCCAGGCTGCTCAAAATTTGCAACAAGATTTCAATGAAATTTAAAATTCACTTATAAATCTAACATTATCCTTGAATGCAAATAAAACTATATTTTGTTTTCTAAAAAAATTCAAGTGCAAAACAAACCATAAATATCTATGCTCTTGATGGTACAGTCATTGAAAGGGTTAACTCCTATAAATATGTGGGTTTCTGGCTGGATGATGAACTGTATTTTAAAGTACATTTTTACAAAAATTATGCAATAGTTTGAAATCCAAATTGTCATTTTATTACAGAAATAAATCTAGCATTCCATTAAATTACAGAAAAGAAATTGTTCAAGCCACTTTTTTTTAATCAGTTTTGGGTTGTGGAGTAATAATTTATATGCATGCCTCACCCTCTGCCTTAAAATGTCTGGATACAGTTTATTACTCAGCCCTTTGTTTCATAACTGGTGACAACTACAGAACTCATCATTGTTTACTTTATGACAAAGTTGGATGGATGTCTTTATCAGCCAGGACAGAGCAACGCTGTATTCTGTTTATCTATAAGGCACTTGATGGGAGGCTTCCTGAATATGTATCGTCTCTTCTGAATTATAACTCTGGCCCCCACATCACAAGATCTCATGACTTTTTAGCTCTGGAAGCTAAACAAGTCAGGACAGAAATAAGAAAAAAGGACTTTTGTTTTTATGCTCCCCACAAATGGAATGACCTTCATAAATATCTTAGACTGGACACACTGGTGCCTCTCTCGCACTTTAAATTGTTGAGCTATTCCTTTTGTACTGTATGTCTTGTATGTATCTATATTTATTTGAATTTGTTGCTTGTTTGTGTTGCATTTCTGTGTGAAGATAGGGTGCCCATGAAAAAGAGAGCCCTGGACTCTCCTTGGGCTCTCCCTGTATAAATAAAGATAAATACTAACATGAAAATGAGACACTGTCCCATTTAACTTGCAGCAATTGATTTGAATACCAGAAGATTAAAATTCTAACTAAATATTTTGGCACTTCTCTACTCACTAATTTCATAAAAAGCTTTTTCTGATTGACTCTATCAATTGCCTTAGTGGCATTGATAGAGCAAAAAAATAGTGGAATTCAAATTATGGTATTTACCGACACATGTCTGTATTGTGCTTCTTTTTTAGAGCCAAATTGATTACTACTTGATTGTACCCACAATTCTAGCTTGTATACAAAATACTCTCTAAGACTTCAGAAAGAATACTGGATCGAGCAATAGGCCTGTAATTTGTAAACTGTTTAACTTTGCCGATTTGTCTTTAAAAACAGGAACCAAAACCACAGAGGTCATTGAATCAGGAAGGATAGGAAGGAGTTAAGAAACCAGTCAAACACACTGAGAGCAGAGGGCACAGTCTATAGCTTGAGTATTTGAGGTGCTCAGCTGTTATATTATCTGATCCACAGGCTTTGTTAATACCAAGCTTTAAAATGGCATCATAGGCACGCACCACCATACAGTCAATCAAATCAACATTATCAATCACAAATGTATCACTTTTCACAGAGTTAAACAAGTCACATTAAGGAATAAGCCACAATTCTGCTATCTTTTCAGGGCCACATACACCTTCAATGTTGGATGGCAATGGAGTTTTAGCATTGTTCATGACTTTGATTCCTCACTCCAAAATTCATTGTGATTATTACATTGAAGTCTTCCTACAAGTGAATCTGCTCTCATTGTGCTCTCTTTTCTTTTATTATAACAAAGAGCATATTTAAATCTAGCATTAGGGACTGTCTTGGATTCAAACAATGGTTCCTGTTTAGGCTTTCCTGCCTCATGCCATAGTTTAAAAGCTTCTGCAGCATGTTGTTCAGTCACAAATTCATTCCATCCAGGTTTGATATGATGACTTTTGTTATTCCTTCTCTGAAAGGACACACTACTGTCCTTCAGGATCTGTATTATATTTTCGTACATATCACATCGTTCACTACACTGCTGAGTATTCTTACAATTGGGAGCAATACATCTCTAAGCAGTTTAATTGTCTGCAACAGTACATCTGTCAACATGTTAACAAATTGACTTTTTTGAGCTTTTAACCGTGTTATAATGTTGTTTCCACCTCAAAAACAGACCTGAAGTAGTATTTTGTTTCATACTTGTTAGAGTAATCCTGTATGCTCAGCCTGTCTTCTTCGATCTGAAAACGCTTGGTCTCACAGCTCTACCTAGACTCGTGAAACCAGGAAGTGCTCCTGCATGTTTCTAAAGCCCATACACCGTGTTCTGATCATTTCAGTGTTTAAACTGCCGTCACTACGATGCAATCAGCTCATTTATTTGTTAGCTTAATTTTGCTAATAAGCCATTTTATGCTCTGTCCAGTCCCCACTGTTGCCAGCAGGGGGCAACAGATACTTAATCCAAGCCTTCTCAGTAAAGTCAAAGTGCTAGCTCATTTTATATACATACATTATTTTAAACGTGAAATACTAATGCAAAGGTGTCCGAAATAGCTTCAAAAGCCTGTAAAATGTTGCACCCTTGATGGATCACATGATTAAAAGACCAGAGCCACATCCAGTGTGCTTTTTTTGTGAATGTGTTAGTGTGGCTGTGTTTGGTGGTGGTCGGAGGGGCCGTTGGCGCAGATTGGCAGCCACGCTTCTGTCAGTCTGCCCCAGGGCAGCTGTGGCTACAGAAGTAGCTCACCACCACCGAGTGTGACTGAGGAGTGAATGAATAATAGATCAAAAATTGTAAAGCGACTTTGAGTTGTGTGAAAAGCGCTATATAAAATTGATGTATTATTATTATTATTATTATTATTATTATTATTATTTTTAAACAGTGCAAATACCAATAAGAATCAAAACAAATAAATAATAGTGAAATAATTACAACCATGCAAAATAGAGAGGCTACACCTATAACAGAGGAACTTTAAATCAGTTAAACCAAACTGACATTATTAGGACAAAAAGGATTAATATGTCAAATTATAAAGAAAGTATTTTACAATATGTGGGTGCAATGCTGTCAAAGGCGCAAGACTGTCTGACTAAAAATGAATAAACCTAAACAAACAAACAAACAAACAAACAAACAAACAAACAAACATACAGCCAGGCTAAACCAGAACCAAGTATCAAAGCTAAAGTAAACCTAGATAAACCTAACAAAAGACGGGCAGCATGGCGTAGCAGAGGTGGCAGGGCTGTCTCTTTCAGCTTGAGTCCTCTGACAGAAACTGCAGTACGATCAAAATGCAAAACCTTAAGATAGCAAAGATATTATAAAAGATACACAGAGAAGGCCACTGGTGACAACATCAATCTGAACAGGACTCCATTTTATATTTATAATAAGAATAGCCTCATTTCTACTTGACTTGAGCGTACAGGTCGTCGAAGTGCTCAGGAGCTGCTGCCTCCAGTGTGACCTGAGAGTACACAGTCTCCTCCGGCTCTGGACCAGGACACACTTTAGGACTCTTTAACCTGCTGAAGTCAATCTGTTCATAATGGAGGACATCTTCTTCATCTTCTTCTGCTTCTGCTGCTGTGTCTGCTTCTCTCTGTCCAACAACACAGCAACAGTCACTGAGGTTATATCACATGAGCACTTACTGTTCTGCTACAGTCAACAGTCGAGCTCATCTCACCTCTGACTCTTTCGGAGCTCCACGTCTGGATATGAAACACCTGAAAAACATTTTTATGGTAAATTTGACATTTACAGTATGTCATAGAATAGTTAATTGAGCCTAATTTCTGTACAATTTTGGCTAGATTGATATTCAGCCATAGGGAAACAGAAGCCAGTGCACTCTTTGTACCAGTCCAATGCATAATATTTGCAGTAGATAAATGAACTGCATACATACAGTAGTGATGCATGGGTCGACCTGTAACATATGGTCAGCCTGCAAGTTAGTCAGACGAGTTACAAAAAACAAAAAACAAAAGTCCAGTGCTGGTCAAAAAACACTTTCATTTGAGTTTGTTTTGTTTGAAAGTTAATGGCGTTACATCCTGTAGGAGAGTTGTTAGATCGTTAAGGTTAAGGTAAGGTTTAGATGGACTTTATTGTCTCTGTAGGGAAATTTGTTCTCTGCATTTGACCCATCCTTTAATGCCACTGGGGCAACCTGTCAGGAGCAGTGGGCAAATGCAGTGCAGCACTCTGGGACCCTTCTCCAGATCTTGAGCCAGGATCCTGGTCAGGAGTACCTACAGCTGCAGGATTAGCCTGGTGTGCATGTTTTGAAGTTGATGGGGGAACCTGGAGCACCCAGAGGAAACCCACCCAGACACAGGGAGAACATACAAACTCCACACAGAAAGGCCTCACATGGTCCAGGAATCAAACCCAGGACCCTCTTGCTGTGAGGTGAGAGTGCTAACCACTAAGCCACCATTTACAAATCTCTAAAATGAAATTAAAATTAGCAATAAAAGTAGTAAAGCTCAGAAAAAAACTGACGCCTGCCGAATGAACATGTGACTCACTGCACTCTGAGAGGCAGATGATCTATGGTGGCGACCCCAGAAGAGAAAACACAAAATGAAAGAATAATTTTTGCTTGACTGGCCAACCATCCAAATATTTATCTATTCCATATAAACAACTCACCAGGTTCTTGTTGTAGCTCATTGTAGACATTGCATTCACCTGATAATCCATTTACTGACTGAAAACCATGACTACTTGTACAGGAGTTAGTTAGTGAACCTTTGATCCGTGACACTTACCAAACAGAAAGAGCCAGACAGATGAGTATCAGGAGTCCAACACTTCCTCCAACAGCAGCCTCCCAGGTTACAGCAGCTACTGTGGGGAATGGCAAAAAGAGCATCATAACGTAGATGAAGTTTTACATACAGGCAGCATCACTGGATTTTAGACAGCAAACAGTTTTTTTTTTTTTTTACAGTGATTTTCTCAGTAATATTTCAGTGGGTCTGTTGTGCAGAAAAACAATGTGTGTTGAGATCCCTCCTCCTTAAAACCTCTGCAACAAAGCTACAGAGTCACAACAAAAATATACACCGTCAATGCGCCATGAAGTAGAGCTAATGGTCCAGAGTTGAACTCACATGTAACACTGAGAGTGATGTTGGAGGCGGCCATCTTGTCTCCTCCGTTCACAGGATACGCAGCAGAACATCTGATCTGAAGTCCATCGTGCTGCGCAGATAAAGTGAGGCTGTACTGGATTTTAGTGGTAAATGTCCCGTCTGTGTTTGTCTCTCTGATGTTGGGAGGCTCTTGTGGGACGTCCCATGTGAGTTTAGGAGGAGAGTGTGGACAGGGAGTGACAGCTGAGCAGGTTATAGTCACCATCTCTCTCTCCTTCTGCTCTCCTGTAACATTTATTACAGGGCTCCAGGGAAAATCTGCAGAAAACAAAACATTTTGAGAGGATCTTTGTTGACCCAGTTTAATGTTCCTTTCATTGCCCTGTGATAGTAACACTGAAGTTAAAAAGAAAGATAAAATAGAGTTTGATTTTGAGGCATAACATTAGAAAATAATGAATAATAATGAATGATGAATCAACATTAGTGTGGACACAACCTGCAGAAAATAATTTTCCTCATTTCTGTAAATTGTGCTGCATCAGACAAACGTTTATGTGCCTTTTTCCTTTTTTTTTTTTTTTTTTTTTTTGCGCAGACATATTTTAACTACCGGTGGTATAAATGATAATCTCTTTAATCTGTTGTTCTATATCTCTATTATTAAATGATTTTGATGTAAATTCTGCATTTTATCATTATTGTATATAATCACGCACTGTTTAGAATGAAAAGTGTCCTTACCTTTAACTGTGATGTTAAGAGGGTCACAGGCGGCAGTCGCCTTAAAATCGCCGTTCTCTATTCTGAAGTAATACTGGTCTGTATAATCTGTTCTTAAATTATTGAACACTGTGGTACAGTTTTTATCTCTCAGGCTCCCAGTTATATTCATATCATATTTGTTCCTGGGGTTACTGCTGTTGAACACCACATAGTCTGGAGTTTTGTGAAAGTAAGGATGTTTTTTACCCCAAATGCCAGAAATATTTTTTTCAACGTTGAAAGGATCTCTCTGTTGATTTTGTGGTCTAAAGTTGCATGGGATTTGTAAACAGGATCCACTCAGAGCCTCCATCCTCTGTACAGTGATGAACAGGCCTGAATTACAGTCGCCTGAAGCACCTGGAAACATATTTAGAAATGATTACAAAACTTGAAAGATAGGCCTACAGAAGCAGAAAGAGGCCGACACACAAGCTCTTAAAGTGGAGTCTGCATGTGCTGGACCCCTGACGGCAATAAACAGAAAAACATGAATGAATGTACAGTATCTTAACATTTCACCATTAACTGACTTTCAGATATTACAGTTTTTCTCAGTCGCTTTGGTATCTTGATGACATTAGACCAGGCTGCACTCTCCCTCTGTCGTTTACTGGGAACATAAGGAACAGGACTTAAACTGTGTTGCCTTTTACTGACACACTGTCATTGTGTTACAGAAAAGAATGAGACATTTACGGCACCACTACAAACTGAGATAGATATTTTTACTCAAACAATTTACATATACATTTAATGCACATTTTTAAGTATAAGACTTTCTGGGTTCAGTTTTCAAAACATGCTTTTACTTTACTTACCACATGTTTCACATTTACAGTGACTTGGCAGCAGCAGCAGTTGTAATAGTGGTAGTAGTACTAGTAAAAGTAGCAGTAGTGATAGTATTATAGTATTCCTGGGAATAGTAAGAGTGATTGTAGCAGCAGCAGTAATGGTAGTGATATTGGTAGTAGCAGTAAGTACTTTCTATACAGTTTTATCATTTGATTAAACACATTTCTCCATTCAGAGTCACACAGAAAACCCAAACAGGTTTTAGGTTCTCAAAACAAAGGTTTTTCTTTGCAAAATGTTGCTCTGCATCAAAACTCTTAAAATGTCACCCAAAAGCAAGTTTTTGCATCAAACTGATCAAACTGCAATCAGGTGACTTCAGGTCAAAAGTCTGAGTCCTGCTCACAGTAACTGCAGTTCTGATTTACTGCAGTTCTGATTTACTGCAGTTCTGATTTACTGCAGTCAGCTACTGGGTTCAGACTTTACACAAAGGAATGATCAGGAGACTGTGAATATTTTCACTCCTTAAATCCTGACAGCTTTTATATTTAAACAGTTAAAATGTATTTATGTAAGTAGAGAATATGTATTTTGGGGATTACTGTGTTGTACTTTACTGTTGGGGTTTTGTGTTTTCTCCCTGCAGAGCTTGTGTGTGGCAGGGGCTGTGGCTGGCTCCTCCCATGGCAGTTGAGACTCACCTGCATTCAATCTTCCAATTTACTCCAGTACAAAGACCTGGCCTGCTCTCAACTACTTTGCCAGATAATTCCGTCCTGCTCGGTAGTGCTTCTGTGTGTCCTGCTGCTTCTTTTGTTGGAAATTTTTGGACTTTTGAACTTACCTTTGTTCCTTGTGCCTAGATCTCTCCGGTGTCTCACTGCTGCTGTTACCAACTGAAGCCAGCCAGCTCCCTGTCGCCTCAGCCTGTTTTGTGAATAAACTGGTTTAAAACCTAACAGTTTTGGCTCTGCTTTGGGGTTCCCCCCTGCCGGACTGTAACACTTTACAACATTTTACAGTCTTTGGTAACGGTGATTTGCTGTGAACCTGCAGTAGTGTATTTGTGATACTGTAGTAATACTGTCAGAAAAGACCATTACAGTAACAGCAAACTGAAGCTTTGATCCTCTTGTGATGGCTGCTGGGAAAACCTCCAGAGTGACTGATCCAACCTCACTGTAAACAGGTGTCTTCAGTTCTTATAGGTCTTTTTTTTTTTTTTTTAGAAAATGGGATGAAAACAATTGTTTGTTTGTTTATTTATATATATATATATATATATATATATATATATATATTCTGGTTATTGTGCAGAGACTTTCCTTTTGATTCCTGTGTGAAAGCAGTGAAACAGAAGTCATTTCCTTTTAGTCAGATGCTGAGTGCTTAAAAATGTTAGATTTTTGGGGCTACATTTAAGTTTCTATATTTCAAGAGACATAATTTTGACCAGAAAAACTGTAAACTTAAGGTTTAAATGTTAATACTTTTTACTTTTACCTGAGTAACAGTTTTGTAAAGTACGTCTAACCAAGTATTACTGTGTTGAAGTAACAGTCCTTGTACTTGGTAAAGATCTGGAGTGCTTCTTCCACCTCTGAGTTTGAACTTTCATTAGTGTAACTCCGAGAGAGCTGCAGTCACAGTTCTTCACTAATTATCACTTTTAACTCTCATAAAAATGTATGGGAAATATGTCACATGACATATCATATACCTCTTTTATAATATCATATCAAGACAATTGGTTTATCCATTTTGGTTGCAATGACTTAATGTAATGAAGTAAAGTAGCTACAGAGTATGTTCAGCCTTGAAGACTCCTCTCCTGCTCACCAAGCTGCTGCTTCACCTACACCTGCTGCTGAGAGGACTCCTCATCTTCTGCATGTCCCGCCTCCTCTGCTCTGCCTCAGCCTATCATCGCTCAGCATGTCATCGCTCAGCATGTCATCACTCAAGCAGCATTTAAACAGGCCTCATGGCCTCCCCAGCCAGCTCTTCAGCTCATGCAGCCCTCCCCCTCCCCATAACCAACTCTGCAGAGAGTATCTCCTCTTCATCTCTGCAGCAGAAGATCTGCCTCATCTCCACCATCCCCAATGTCTTGGCTCCAGGGGAAAGACTTCCTATTGTTCACCCTGCTCTGCAACTTCAATACATTGCTCAACATCTTTCCTGCTGGGGTCTAAGTGCCAAAGCTATGTCAATAATTGTTTTCAATAAATCTTTTCTAATGCATACATTCATCTCTGCTTGAGTCTGTCCAGGTTGAAATGCCTAAATGTTTAAAGGTTAGACTATTCAGCAGAGCCAGTATAATGCATTTTGCTCAGCATGATAAAAGCAACTGACAGTGTAAGAAACAGCAGACAATGGTCTGAGTCATTTACAGTAATGCACCAAAGCATTTGCTATTTGTTAAAAATTAACAAGAAACTGATTTTATGCTTTGCAAAAGTGATTGAAGAATCTGAAGGTTGAACAAGTAGTTTTTAAGTTCTGATCTGAGAAATGCACCAAAGACACTGAGAAAAACTGTAACAGCTTAACTGTGGCTCACCTGAACTCAGCAGCAGACAGAGTATGATCCCAGTCAACATTTCCACACACACTTCCATCGAGCTGCTCAGTAACTTGTTAGTCTCAAATAAATGGCCTCTTCAAAAAAACTCAGGCTGGCTCTGACTGATGTAACAGAGCAGCTTCCTCTTGTGTACCAAAAGAGAGGATATTTCTGCTTTTTTTTTTTCTTCATTTTTCAGTTTAACCAGAGAATAGGGCATAACATTCATTCAGAGACACTCTCACTTCTTGGAAACTGAAACAAATGCTAAAAACAATACATTACAGTCTATGTGATCTTTTCTGTAACTTGACATGTTTTTGTGTATATTATATATTATCATTGTATTTGATTTTTTTTTCATGATGTAGTTTTTATCAAATAGTGGCAGAGTCTGTGTGCAGTGGAAACATAAATCTGCAGACATGAAGACAAGGTAATGACACTTTAGAAAGGCAAAGTCTGTATTGGGTTTCAAAAAGCAAAGAAGAAGCTAAATGTGCACATGATCCATAAACACTGCCGTCTTCTGTGGGCCAGAGCTTATTTAAAATGGACAAAATAGAAAACTGTTCTATGGTGAAATTCAATTAAGTTTTCATATTTGCCGAGAGAAAAGAGTTTTTAAAGTTAGTATTCTACTGATGACTTTTGCGAGATATTCAAGGTGCTTCTTCTTTTGTTTCTATAGTTTTGTCACCATAATGAAAACTGTGAACATGATCCATGAGGCCACAAAGGTCTGGTGACATCTAGTGGACAAAAGAAAACATAGCAACAACATTAAAAACCAATAAAAACAACATAACAAGCCAAAATTCAAAAGAAAGATAGAACGCTGTGTAAAATGTAAATAAAAAAGGATGCAATGGTTTGGAAAGCTCACAGAATAATACCATACATACATTATCAACATCTCAGGTGTTGAAATATCGAGACAGACATTGTTTAGATAATATGAAAAAAAACAAACCAAAACATAAATCTATCACAAATACTTATCTAATGCTTAAAGGTACTATAAGCAGCATTTGCTCATACTGGTTTGAAAATGGTACTGCAGTCTAAATCAAAACAATGGTCTCTTTTTTCCGATTGAATAAAAAGCAATGCAGTTTTAGAACCAAAAAAAAAAAAAACCCCAAAAAAAACCCCCCAAAAAAACCTTGCCCTTATGTAAAACATATTTTTAATTGTTAATAACTCAGCTGTACCATTGTTATTAGTGAAACTAACATTTGATTTAAACATGTTTACATCATATCTTGGGACACGTGGGTCATTTTTATGAAATATTAAAAAAATATATATTGCTCATAGTACCTTTAACTGAAACATAATGGCATGTAGTAAAATATACAGTATTAGCTCAATTTGAACTCAAAAAAGTTGGGATGGGGCAACAAAAGGTTGGAACAGGTCAGTGACGTGACTCAGAGCATTACAGACTGAGACTCTGGGATGAAAAGATGAGCAGAGGTTCACCAATCTGCAAAAATCGACATTGTTAGAGCCATGCTTCTTGTGTGCATGTGTGTGACCAGTAGGAGGCACTGTGGTGTGGGTTAACCCTCTGTCCTCCTCAGGTCTTCTTCTTCTGCTTCTCTCTGTCCAACAACACAGCAACAGTCACTGAGGTTATATCACATGAACACTTACTGTCCTGCTACAGTCAACAGTCGAGCTCATCTCACTTCTGACTCTTTTGGAGCTCCACGTCTGGATATGAAACACCTAAAAAAAAATTTAAAAAATGAGTTGGATTTCTTGGAGGTGGATTAAATGTGCACAGATGAGCCATCTCCGAATACATCTGGACAGACAGATGTCTTTCCGCACATCTGTAAACACCTTAAGACTGAGGAGAAAACAAGGAGCACTACAGAAATATACAGAATAAGCTGCTTTGGGTTAGGGATGCAACAACTAATCAATTTAATTAATCATAATTGATTATTTAAGGGATTGTTGACTCATTTAATTATCAATTAATCACTGTTTGGAGAGTACATGATCTATGATACATATTAACCATTATTAACCATATTAACAGGGATCAGTATTTCCCCTAATAAATGAATAAATACAAAAGTAAATGTTGTGGACATTGCATTAAGCTATCTGTTTATTGATTGGCTACAACTACTCTTACAGTAATCTGGGCACTGTTCTGCCTTTGATCCATGAAACTTACCAAACAAAAACAGCCAAACAGATAAACATCAGGAGTCCAAATCTTCCTCCGAGAACAGCCATCCAAGCTACAGGTGATTCAGAAAAATAATATTAAACTACAGACTATCTATGGACAGAACAAAAGACTTTTTACTGCAACAAGATAATGACAGTCCATACAGAGAGTTTTATATGCATTTAAAGTTTTTGATATTTTACAGATTCAGTAGAAAATCCTGTGTGACCATTTTATTTGGGTCAAAGTCTTAAACTCTCACCTTCAGTTTGCAGATGGACCAGTGTAGAGTTTTGTTTACCAACTTCATTCATGGCCTCACAATAATATAGTTCTTGTGTGACATTGCTGAAGGTGAAACTGTAACAGTGTCCATCAGAAACATGGACAGGTCCCTCAGAGCTGATCCTGAACCATCTGTAGAGGGTAATGGGAGGATTGGCTTCACTGGAGCAGCTCAGATTCACTAACTGACCTGCTGTCAGCAAACGGGACGGACTGACGGACACTGAGGTGTTTTTAGGAGAATCTGAGGAAACACAGTTCACAAATATGAGTCATAGTTTATTGTAGAGTGAGGCCATGAGCTGGTCCAGAGTTGAACTCACATGTAACACTGAGAGTGATGTTGGAGGCTGCCATCTTGTCTCCTCCGTTCACAGGATACACAGCAGAACATCTGATCTGGAGTCCATCGTGCTGCGCAGATAAAGTGAGGCTGTACTGGATTTTAGTGGTAAACATCCCGTCTGTGTTTGTCTCTCTGATGTTGGGAGGGTCTTGTGGGACGTCCCATGTGAGTTTAGGAGGAGAGTGTGGACAGGGAGTGACAGCTGAGCAGGTTATAGTCACCATCTCTCTCTCCTTCTGCTCTCCTGAGATCTTTATTACAGGGCTCCATGGATCATCTGCAGAAAACAAAACATGTTGAGTGGGTCTTTTTTGAACCAGTTCAGTGTTCCCTTTATTGCCCTGTGACAGGAACACTGACCCTGTGGCCAGTTTTGAAGGAAGATGAAATGAAGTTTGACTTAGTTTAAAGAGAGATATAAATCTGCATGTGGAACACGTCCAAAGCTCATGTACTGTACTATCTTCAGTGTCACAGTAACACTGTGCAGCTGCAGTGATTGTGCAATGTTGTATAAATGTGAAGGCGAGTAACTCTGTTGTGTTGTCGCTCTATTGTAAGCAGCCATCTTGAATGTTTGAATGTTTGGAGCAGGAGCTGTGTGTCTGTGTGACGCAGGAAGAGAGGACTGGGCTCAGGCCAGACCCCAGCTCCAAAACCAGTGTCACTCATTTAAACCACACCAACCAGAGGAAGGACTGCAGCAAAATATGACATATGACAGAACTACTATACACCACAGAACAGGACCAGGCTATTCTTTTTACACATTTTAAACATTTGGTACAAATTTCTAGATTTAGAAAAGTTCCAGACTGCAGCTTTAATACAGACAATCTCTGGTGGACATGTTCTTATTATATCTTTTGGCATCTGTTGAAGTGATTTTTATTCTTTTATGGACCCTCATCGCTCTTGTGTCCTGATTGTTGAAGCCCTGAGCACTTCATGAGTATTTTATTATGTTTTTTAGTCATATTGTGTCTTTTTGTTTCATGTTACATCTTTGTACTTTATGTTACGTTTCTGCTTACAGCCATTATCTGTCCTAACTGCAAAACAAATATGATACAAATACAGTAACCTTGAACTTTGAACCAGTTTGATGAAGTAATCACTGTGTGCACTTTTCTTTATCTCTATGACTTTGATGTAAATGCTGCATTTTATCATTATTATATATAATCACATACTGTTTAAAATAAAATGTGTCTTACCTTTAACTGTGATGTGAAGAGGGTCACAAACAGCTGTGGCCATATATCCTCTGTTGTCTATTCTGAAGTAATACTGGTCTGAATAATCTGTTCTTAAATTATTGAACACTGTGGTACAGTTTTTATCTCTCAGGCTCCCAGTTATATTCATATCATATTTGTTCCTGGGGTTACTGCTGTTAAACACCACATAGTCTGGATTTTTATGCAAGGAAGGATCATTTATACACCAAATGCCAGAAATAGGTTTTTCAATGATGAAATGATCGCCTTCTTTAGGGTTTGGTGTAAAGGTGCATGGGATTTGTAAACAGGATCCACTCAGAGCCTCCATTGACTTTGGTGCAGTGATGAACAGATGAGCCGTTAGTGAACAGTCACCTGAAACACCTGGAGACATATTTACAAGTCATTACAAAAATGTAAATATACACAACTGGGTGACACACGAGCTCTTTAAGTGAAGTCTGATGTCCTCCCTGTGTCTCTGTGGACTGTGTGGGGCGTCCTGTCACCGTCCAAAGACATGCATGTGTGAGGTGAATAGGTGAATTTAAATTTCCCCTAATGAATGAATATGAATGTCTGTCTGTTTCAACTCTGTGACAGAATTGTTCAGGATGTACCCCGCCTAAAGCCCATAGTTGCTGGGGTAGGCTCCAGCCACCTGCAACCCCTGACATCAATAAACAGAAAAAACATGAAATGTACAGTATCTGTTTGAGCTTTTTAAACTTGTAACATTTCACCATCAACACCTGAGTTTTAAATATTAACACTTTAACTGTGGCTCACCTGAACTCAGCAACAGACAGAGTATGATGCCAGTCAACATTTCCACACACACTTCCATCGAGCTGCTCAGTAAATAAACTTGTTAGTCCCAAATAAATGGCCTCTTCAGACAGACTCACACAACTTCTGCTGAGTTTGTTATAAACTGATTAGAGAAAAACAGCAGCTTCCTCTTTAAGTTTCAACAAGAGTCTGAAGGGTTAAACCTTCAGACTCTTGTTTACGCTTGTTAGGCCACACCTACAATATGGAGCAACTATATGGACCCCACATCTTAAGAGAAATATAGAGGCACTTGAGAAGGTTCAGCGTCGTGCTACGAAATTACTCAGCATCTGAAACACCTCCCCTATCAAGAAAGACTGAAGCGTATAAACCTACCGACACTGAGATTCCACAGGTTACGTGGGGATATGATTGAAGCGTATAAGCTATTGCACAGAGTGTATGACGACAGCCTACCTCCAATTCTCCAACTCTCGCCCAACTATAGAACCACTGGACACAGTCTGAAGTTAATAAAGTGTAGAACAGTAACCAGTATGAGGCAAAGGTTTTTTAGCAATAAATACATGGAAGGCCCTGCCAGCCTCTGTTGTATCTGCTCCAAGTCTGAACGGCTTCAAATCACGACTTGATAAACTCTGGAAACACCACCCATGGTACTTTAACTGGGAAGATAACTCCTTTAGTTACTTCAAACCCAGTATGTCGTAAATCACAAACGTTATGAAGTAAAGTTCAGCTCAAGATCTGGTCATAGAGGCCACAAGGCCTGCGACCAGAAAGCACCTAAGTAACCTCAGTAAGTTTCAGAGAACAACCAATGTTTGTTGTGACAGTTTTGCTCATTTGTTTTAGCTTTTTTTTTTATTGAAACCTGGTTCAGGTCAATCTTTTTCTTTAAACTTATATTTCAACAGAATTCTGTTTGCAAATTATTTAGAACATTTCTCATCATTTCACACAGTTTTCAAACTATTTCTCAAAACGCTGCACACAGCTCTCACACAGATACACAGCTCTCACACAGACACACAGCTCTCACACAGAGACACAGCTCTCACACAGACACACAGCTCTCACACAGAGACACAGCTCTCACGCAGACACACAGCTCTCACGCAGACACACAGCTCTCACGCAGACACACAGCTCTCGTACAGACACACACAGCTCTTACACAGACACACAGCTCTCACGCAGACACACAGCTCTCATACAGACACAGGTCTAAAGGCCTCCATACACCAAGGCGACGATCGCCCATCTGAAGCCGTCTGAATGGTTCTTCCGTGTCGCTCATTTCCGTCTTTTTGATATGTATGTGCCGTCTGCCCCCATCGCTCCAGGACGGAGGCCGTCTGACTAGTTTTCTGCCGATTGGCCTTGTTGTTGAATCAGTGTCTTTGGTCTTTGGCACGAATCGCTCTGATAGGCCTAGCACTACAGCCTCCGCGCCAATCAGATCACGGGAATTTTAGCAGAAGTGACGGAGTGACGAGAGGTGAAAACCGCTGTGGCAGTGTGTTTTCTTCTCCTTGTTGGCCTCTGTTCTTCTTCAAGTAACAGAGCAGCGGCACCTAATCCACACAAAACAATGTCCAAACTGGCCATTATCACGCTTCTCAGATGTTCAAACAAGCTGAGAACAGTGGCAGACCAAGGCGCGCTACATGCATATGTACTCCACAAACATTGTGTCATTTCTGTTTATCTTTGTTCACTGGCTAGTGCCATCTGCCGTTTTGGGGGGGGGGGGGGGGGGGTATTACATCACGCGCATGCGCAAGACATGGTCTTTAGGTCGGTTGTCGCTTCGGTGTATGAAGAGGGAAAAAGGTCATGCGACGTGAGGAAACGGGAGGGAACGAGAGGAGACGGGAAGAGACAAGCTGTCGCTCCGTCTTTTTGGTGGCAGTCTGGGAGTCGCCTTGGTGTATCGAGGCCTTTAAACAGGCACACACAGCTCTTACACAGGCACACAGCTCTCACACAGCAACACACAGCTCTCACACAGACACACACAGCCCTCATACAGACACACAGCGACACACAGCTCCCACACAGACACACACAGCCCTCATACAGACACACAGCTCTCACACAGCTCTCATGCAGTTTTAGGTAGTGGAAATATCCACAGTCTCCTGTTCATTAATTTGTATAAGTATGTAAGTAAGTAAGTAAGTAAGTAAGTAAGTATGCTTTATTTATATAGGACATTTCTCAGACAACAGTCACAAAATGCTTCACAATAAAAAGACATAATAAAATACAATACAAAAAACACTTTAAAGTACATTATATAGCAAATTACAATATCAGTCAGTCAGCCCTGTAAAGTCTGAACCCAGATGCTGACTGCACTAAATCAATGAGAGCTGAGAGCAGGACTCAGAGTTTTGAGCTGCTGTGTGAAAAGAGTGAGTATGCACCTGACGTTACCTGATAGGAGTTTGATCATTTTGATGCAAAACAACATTTTGCAAAGAAAAACCTTTGTTCTAAGAGCCTGAAGCCCTGTTTGGTTTACTGTGTGACTCTGAATGGAGAAAAGTGTTTAAGCAAATGAGAAAAACTTTAAATACAGCCAGTTCCTGGAAACTGGCACCAATGCCAAAAATACAACATTTGTGACCCTTCCTGTAACATGTCATATTTCTGTGGATACTACAGTGCTCATTTTCTGAAACTTTGGCCAATGTGGAAAAACAAACTCCAAAATGATATCTTCTCAAGTCACAAAACAGTTCAGAAAACATCTGGAAAATCAAACACTATGTGAAAAGAGAGACATTGATTAGACAATATAATAATGCTTTGTAAAAAAAAAAACAACCAACCAAAACAAACAAACAACAAACAAAAAACAAAAATACATAATGGTATGTAGTAAAAAATACAGTATTAGCTCAATGTGAATTTTATGGCAGAAGCACATCTCAAAAACTCTGGGACAGGGGCAGCAAAAGGCTGGAAAAGTAAGAGATAAAAATTAAAAACAGCTGGAGAAGCATTTGCAACTATTTTTAATTTGGCAACAGGTCAGTGATTGGACTGGGAGCATTTCAGACTGACACTCTGGGATGAAAAGATGCGCAGAGGTTCACCAATCTGCAAAAACTGAACTGAGATATTCCCACTTGAGCATTTTAATACATTTACAAAAACAATAGTATATTTCTTCTAGACTTGAGTGTACAGGTCGTCTCAGTGCTCAGGAGCTGCCTCCAGTGTGACCTGATCCATATTTGGATATGAAACCCCTGAAAAACATTTTTATATTATTACATAATGTATGGTAATATATATTTTAACATCTCTGCTGAAGGAAGATCAACCAATACATCTATTTACTAAGTTTGCCAGACTGGTCAACCATCCTACTTTTTATTTTATTTATTTCTTTTTTTAAAGAAGAATTATTGTGGTTCCTATTGGTTTGAATAATGTGCACAGATTAGCCACCTCTGAATACATTGGGATAGACACACGTCTTGAACCATATGCTCTGGTGTTAGACTCTTGTCCAGGTCTCAGATGTGGCCATTTTACTTTTCCCCCTTTATTTAGAGTTAGTTCACAGGGTTTGGTCTGGACTTGGTCTTGGTTTGCCTTGGTCTCGATATCAACTGGGTCTCAGTCCTTAAAAGTCTCGGTCTTGACTCAGTCTTGAACCCTTAAAAATCTCAGCCTTGTCTTGGTTTTGGTTCACTCTGGTCTTGGACTGGTCCTGGTCTCAATTAGTATGGTCTTGACTACAACACTTATTAGTTTAATAGTATTAACCTTTACTAATGATTGGTAATTCCCTGAATACTGTTGGCTGCTGCATCTTATTGTAACTTTGTTAGCTTGTATATACTACTACTACTACTACTACTACTACTACTACTACTACTAATAATAATAATAATAATAATAATAATAATAATAATAATAACAATAATAATAATAATAATAATAAAGTCATCTGGGAACTGTTCTGCCTTTATTCATGAAACTTACCTTATAAAAATAACCAACATGATGACCAACAGGAGTACATAACATGCTTCGAGAACAGGCATCCATGGCACAAGAGCTAAAAGTGAACTTGATTCTGAAAAAGAATATTATAATATAAATATCTGAGGAAATAATAAAAGCCATTTGCAACAACATAAATAAACAGTGCTCCAAGCTGATAACCAGTTCATACAGAAAGTTTTACATGCATTTAAGGTCTTTTGATTTGACATAAAGTGGCTTCCTGTTGAAAATAAATCATTATATTTTATTACAATTTTTATTTTATTTTCATTTGCATATTTTTGTTGTGACTTTATATGGACAAGACACCCTAAACCCAACCCTAAAATGCTTTATTTTACAGTGACAATGCCTTAAGATTCAATAGAAAATCCTTTGTTTGTGTCAAACTCTCACCTTCAGTTTGCAGATGGACCAGTGTAGAGTTTTGTTTACCAACTTCATTCATGGCCTCACAATAATATAGTTCTTGTGTGACATTGCTGAAGGTGAAACTGTAACAGTGTCCATCAGAAACATGGACAGGTCCCTCAGAGCTGATCCTGAACCATCTGTAGAGGGTAATGGGAGGATTGGCTTCACTGGAGCAGCTCAGATTCACTAACTGACCTGCTGTCAGCAAACGGGACGGACTGACGGACACTGAGGTGTTTTTAGGAGAATCTGAGGAAACACAGTTCACAAATATGAGTCATAGTTTATTGTAGAGTGAGGCCATGAGCTGGTCCAGAGTTGAACTCACATGTAACACTGAGAGTGATGTTGGAGGCGGCCATCTTGTCTCCTCCGTTCACAGGATACACAGCAGAACATCTGATCTGGAGTCCATCGTGCTGCGCAGATAAAGTGAGGCTGTACTGGATTTTAGTGGTAAACATCCCGTCTGTGTTTGTCTCTCTGATGTTGAGAGGGTCTTGTGGGACGTCCCATGTGAGTTTAGGAGGAGAGTGTGGACAGGGAGTGACAGCTGAGCAGGTTATAGTCACCATCTCTCTCTCCTTCTGCTCTCCTGAGATCTTTATTACAGGGCTCCATGGATCATCTGCAGAAAACAAAACATGTTGAGTGGGTCTTTTTTGAACCAGTTCAGTGTTCCCTTTATTGCCCTGTGACAGGAACACTGACCCTGTGGCCAGTTTTGAAGGAAGAATGCTGCATTTTATCATTATTATATATAATCACATACTGTTTAAAATGAAATGTGTCTTACCTTTAACTGTGATGTGAAGAGGGTCACAAACAGCTGTGGCCATATATCCTCTGTTGTCTATTCTGAAGTAATACTGGTCTGAATAATCTGTTCTTAAATTATTGAACACTGTGGTACAGTTTTTATCTCTCAGGCTCCCAGTTATATTCATATCATATTTGTTCCTGGGGTTACTGCTGTTGAACACCACATAGTCTAGATTTTCATCCAATAAATGATCATTTTTACCCCAAATGCCAGAAATAGGTTTTTCAATGTTGAAAGACTCTCCCTGTTTATCGTCTGGTGTAAAGTTGCATGGGATTTGTAAACAGGATCCACTCAGAGCCTCCATTGACTTTGGTGCAGTGATGAACAGATGAGCCGTTAGTGAACAGTCACCTGAAACACCTGGAGACATATTTACAAGTCATTACAAAAATGTAAATATACACAACTGGGTGACACACGAGCTCTTTAAGTGAAGTCTGATGTCCTCCCTGTGTCTCTGTGGACTGTGTGGGGCTTCCTGTCACCGTCCAAAGACATGCATGTGTGAGGTGAATAGGTGAATTTAAATTTCCCCTAATGAATGAATATGAATGTCTGTCTGTGTCAACTCTGTGAGAGAATTGTTCAGGATGTACCCCGCCTAAAGCCCATAGTTGCTGGGGTAGGCTCCAGCCACCTGCAACCCCTGACATCAATAAACAGAAAAAACATGAAATGTACAGTATCTGTTTGAGCTTTTTATGCCTGAAACTTTATTTATTTTTAATTAAACCACAAACAACAGTTCCACACAAAACCAGAATCATCTGACAACATGTGGAGAAAACAAAAACAAACAACACAACAAACATCAACACCCTCGCCCTCCCTCCCTCCCCTACACACAAAAAGGGAAATAAAAGGAGACAAAAGTTTTATATCTTAAAAATGATAATAAATAAATAAAAAAGGTGGGATGCAACACATATGCATATGTTTACAACATAGCTATCAGTTCAGACAGAGGTAGTTTCTTGAGCTAGGAGACATCATTGACCTGTGTAGGAAAAGCAGTGGGACTGCTAACTGTTAAAGTCATCTACTCTGTTCAATAGTCTGTATGATAACTTCTAGTGCAGCACGTTGACCTAGAGACGAGTGCCAACTAAGAGATGGAACAGATGGGGCCCTCCACTCCCTCACTAATAGTTTCCTCCCAAGCATGATGGTCGTCTGAACCCAGCACTAGAGGGAAGAGGGCAGGTGACCCAGAACTGAGAAGTCCCCTGGAACATAAAGCCTGCTTCAAAAGAGAATGTCGCGACTGACAACTCTCTCCACCACAGTATGAACAGACGACCAGTATTTCTGGACATTTGGGCATTCCCAAAGCATGTGCCAAAGTGTGCCACTATCATCCAGCAGGCAGAGGTATCTGGCAATCCCACCTGATGACACCTACTAGGTGTTCGGTGTATCCTATGTAAAATCCTTAACTGAACCTGATTGTTCGCAATCCCTGCAAAAATGTTCTTTATATTTTTTGGAATCCCATTCCACTCGCCATCTCTAAAGCAGTTATTTAATGATGTATTCACATTGGAAAAGTCCATTGTTCCGCTTCTTTGCTCCGGATCAAAGGCAGATTTTATTCTTATTTTTTTTGTTTGGTTCAGATCATATTCTCATTGCACTTTTTGCAAGACTACTAAAATGTGTAAGCAAACGCATGTGTGTGATGATCGCTGCACCCCTTGGCCAGAAATTACGTGGGCAGGGCAACGCAGAGACGCGGAACCTGAGGAAAACAATCAGGGCTTGCGCGCTGCACTTGTTATCAGGATATTTATTCTGATTTTACAGGTACAAATCTGTGAAAACCATTTTGAATGTCAAGAGCAGCTAATTTGAAGTGAGTTTCCCCACGTTCTATTTGTTATTTTGCAACGACAGAGGTGGGCTGTAAGCCGGCTGCAGGTGAGAAGACGTCCTCTCTGTGCTCCAACCCTAACCCTAACCCACAGCCTGCTAACTGCTGCGGTGCTGAGCAGAAAACGACAGAACAGATAGACTAGTTAGGAACAAATATCAAACAGACACTGTATCCTCATTGTTCCAACTTTGTCCTCAGCTTTTAGCGTGAGTTCTGCAACTGTTTATTTCCCATAATGCCCGGCTATGGTGGCTCGTTAACTCCAAAAAGGCTGATTACGTTTGTAGTTGGGCTGGTTCAGGGCTGATTCATATTCACACCATAAGCGAACTGTACCAGAGTCCGTTTGGAAGCGGACCGAGAACACGACTTCAGCTGGGTCTCAGTCCACTTGTTTGGTCTGGACCTGAGTTTACATGAGTGCATTCACACCTGCACACTTGGTCCGGACTATCAGTGGGAAACAAACTCTGGTCAGTTTTAACCTGACCAAACAAGACAGGTGTGAATACAACCTAAATTAGTTTTATTAAAGGACAGCATATTGGTATCAGAAGCTGTCATTAACATTTTATAATAGGCTGAGGGTTCATGTCTGCATCCAAATGCCTTCCTAATGTCCTCCAGGTTGCTGCACTTTAAAGAGGTTAAAGTGGAGGAGTCTTTATTAATAAGTGTGGCAACTGCAGGTATCTCCAAAAATCTTGCCGAGGTAACTTAAAGTCCAGTACTAGCATTTCAAATGATTTTATTGCATTGTCTTCATATAAATCCCCTCACACTGGCACACCTTTAAGAATCTAAGATTTCCAGAAGAATGGTGATTTATCTAAAGTTTAGGATTATGCCAGATTCCAGCAGAATGATAGAGGTGGTGGTCAAAATCTGTTTGAGCTTTTTAAACTTGTAACATTTCACCATTAACACCTGAGTTTTAAATATTAACACTTTAACTGTGGCTCACCTGAACTCAGCAGCAGACAGAGTATGATGCCAGTCAACATTTCCACACACACTTCCATCGAGCTGCTCAGTAAATAAACTTGTTAGTCCCAAATAAATGGCCTCTTCAGACAGACTCACACAACTTCTGCTGAGTTTGTTATAAACTGATTAGAGAAACAGAGCAGCTTCCTCTTTAAGTTTTAGAGAACAACCAATGTCTGTCGTTACAGTTTTTCTCATTTGTTTTAGCTTTTTTTTATTGAAACCTGATTCCACACAATCTTTTTCTTCAAACCTATATTTCAACAGGATTCTGTTTGCAAATCATTCAGAACATTTCTCATCATTTCACACAGTTTTTACACAGAGACACAACTCAGGTTTTAGTGGAATTAAAAAGAACTTGCTGACTGTTTAGTTCTTTTTAGTATCTTGTTGATGTATGTTATTTAAACAATTTAATTGCTTTTATACTCGTAGCTCCCTGAGATCCTCTGGAATGAAAAGTACTTTATAAAAAAATATATTATTATTATTATTATTATTATTATTATTATTATTATTATTATTATTATTATTATTATTATTATCTGATGATGCAAAAACTTGCTTTTGGGTGATATTTGAAGAGTTTTGATGCAGAACAACATTTTGCAAAGAAAAAACCTTTGTTCTGAGAACATGAAGCCTTGTTTGGTTTACTGTTTGGCTCTGAATGGAGAAAAGTGTTTAAGCAAATGAGAAAAACTGTAAATACAGTCAGTTCCTGAAAACTGGCACAAATGCCAAAAATACATTTGTGACCCTTCCTGTAACATGTCATATTTCTGTGGATATTACAGTAACTATTTAAAGCTTGTTTTCTGAAAGTATGACCAGTGTGGAAACTTAAAAAAACTAATTCTGACATTACATTTCTTAAATGCTGTAAATATGCATAAAATGCAACACAACAAATATATTTGATAATTTTTTATTTTTTATTTTTTTCTAAGCTGTTCTTTGTGTTTCAGCTCAAAGCTGAGTCACTGGTTCAGACCTGGTTCAGACCTGGTTCAGACCGGGTTCAGACCTGGTTCAGACCTGGTTCAGACCTGGACCTCAGCAGAGATCTATTTGGGGGTTACTCTGTTATAAAAACCTGAAACATCAATCTATTGGACTCATATTTCATGATGTAGTTTTGAACAAATAGCGGCAGAGTCTGTGTACAGTGGAAACAGAAATCAGCAGACATGAAGACTGTGGTAAGAACAAAAGATGGGAGAGAGCAAAACAGGCTGGAAAAAACTGAGGCCTTAAAAAGACAAAGTTTAACTGTTCTATGGTGAAATGAACCAGAAAATTCTGTGTTTAAAGTCATTACTGCTGCCCTTTGCAAGATATTCAAGGTGCTTTGTATTTTGTGTCTATGGTTTTGACAAACAGGTAACCAATCCATAATGAAAACATTTATATATGGCCTCAGATATTTGTAATATGAGGCAACAAAGGTCTAGTGACATCTAGTGGACAAAAGAAAACATGCAAAACAACGTAACAACACAACTGTAAATGAAACAGGATGAAAAGCTCATTATATATCATACATAGTTCCAACATCTCAGGTATTGAAATATTGAGACAGACATTGTTTAGATAATATAATATTTTATAAAAATACATAAACCCATCACAAATACTTACCTAATACTTTACTATAATGTAATGGCGAGTAGTAAAATATACAGTATTAGCTCAGTTTGAACTCAAATAAATTGGGATGGGGCAACAAAAGGCTGGAACAGGTCAGTGACGTGACTCAGAGCATTACAGACTGAGACTCTGGGATGAAAAGATGAGCAGAGGTTCACCAATCTGCAAAAACTGCATCGACATATTGTGGGAGAGTTATTGGACAATGTTCCTGAATACAATTTCTATTTTCACTTGAACATTACAATACATTTTATAATAAGAACAGCTTCATTTCTTCTTGACTTGAGCGTACAGGTCGTCGAAGTGCTCAGGAGCTGCTGCCTCCAGTGTGACCTGAGAGTACACAGTCTCCTCCAGCTCTGGACCAGGACACACTTTAGGACTCTTTAACCTGCTGAAGTCAATCTGTTCATAATGGAGGACATCTTCTTCATCTTCTTCTGCTTCTGCTGCTGTGTCTGCTTCTCTCTGTCCAACAACACAGCAACAGTCACTGAGGTTATATCACATGAGCACTTACTGTCCTGCTACAGTCAACAGTCGAGCTCATCTCACCTCTGACTCTTTTGGAGCTCCACGTCTGGATATGAAACACCTGAAAAACATTTTTATAGGAAATGTTTGACATTAGTAGAGTATGTAAAATGAAACACTTATTATTACATGTATAGTAATATATATTGTAAAATTTCTGCTGAAACAATGAACCTCTGGATAAAAACTGGAAAACTACCAATATAAACAGAATAAGCTCCTTTGGGTAAGGCCTGAAACAACTAAATCAATATAACCTTTAACACTTAATTATTTAAAGTGACCGCAACCTCATTTAATAATTGATTAATCACTATCTGGAGCATGCATTCACAAACTGTGCTACGTATTAACCATTAACTGTCAGGATCCTCCCCTGGATTTGGTCCCTGTATGTCTTCTCCTCCTCTTTACATTTGTCTGTCTCTCTTCTACGGGTTTACTACTACTGTCACAGTAATCTGGGCACTGTCCTGCCTTTATTTTTCAAACTTACCAAACAAAAACAGCCAAACAGATGAACATCAAGAGTCCAACACTTCCTCCGAGAACAGCCATCCATAGCACAGAAGCTACAGGTGAGTCTGAAAAATATTAAAATGACAAAACAAACGTTTGTAACAGTTTGTAACAAGATAAATAGAGGAGGCATGCTCCAAGCTGACGAGACAGTCCATGCAGAGAGTTTTACAAGGTCTTTGGATTTTACATACAATGGCTTTCTGTTGAAAATAAATATTATTGAGCACATTTTTGTTGTAAATTGGACAAGACACCTTAAACCCTGCCATAAACTGCTTTATTTTACAATGACGGTAAAATATTCCAATTCAGTAGAAAATCCTGTGTGCCCATTTTGTTTGGGTCAAAGTCTTAAACTCTCACCTTCAGTTTGCAGATGGACCAGTGTAGAGTTTTGTTTACCAACTTCATTCATGGCCTCACAATAATATAGTTCTTGTGTGACATTGCTGAAGGTGAAACTGTAACAGTGTCCATCAGAAACATGGACAGGTCCCTCAGAGCTGATCCTGAACCATCTGTAGAGGGTAATGGGAGGATTGGCTTCACTGGAGCAGCTCAGATTCACTAACTGACCTGCTGTCAGCAAACGGGACGGACTGACGGACACTGAGGTGTTTTTAGGAGAATCTGAGGAAACACAGTTCACAAATATGAGTCATAGTTTATTGTAGAGTGAGGCCATGAGCTGGTCCAGAGTTGAACTCACATGTAACACTGAGAGTGATGTTGGAGGCGGCCATCTTGTCTCCTCCGTTCACAGGATACACAGCAGAACATCTGATCTGGAGTCCATCGTGCTGCGCAGATAAAGTGAGGCTGTACTGGATTTTAGTGGTAAACGTCCCGTCTGTGTTTGTCTCTCTGATGTTGGGAGGGTCTTGTGGGACGTCCCATGTGAGTTTAGGAGGAGAGCGTGGACAGGGAGTGACAGCTGAGCAGGTTATAGTCACCATCTCTCTCTCCTTCTGCTCTCCTGAGATCTTTATTACAGGGCTCCATGGATCATCTGCAGAAAACAATAATTGCAGAATATTGAGAAAATAAAATCAGTGCCCTGATCTTAAATGTGAATAAAACCTATGAATGGTTTCACTAGCGCCCTCAGCAGAGCAAAAAATGTGCTTGTATGGGTTAACTCAAAACTATGTAGAGCACAAATCCATCTCATGGCCATGACCAAAGAAATCCTGACCATGTCCTTGCTCCGACTGCACTTCCATGTGTTGTTTAGGACTTTTATAAGGTAAAGGTCAAATGGACTGAAATAAATAATGAATGAGACAGTGTGCAGGAGGTTTCTGATCTTTCTGAGAGATGTACTCGTCCTCAGATGCACCTGTCGTCATCTCAGCTATAGAGAGATCCATAATAAACGTATTTACATGTATTATGTCAAACAACCTTTAACACACTGGACTGAAAACTCATACACACTGAATTATACAGAATTATATTGTGGCTGCAGTCTTTAACCAGCAGGTCCACCAAATTAAACTGATCATGTGACAAACTAGTTTTCTCACTTCAGAGAGTAAGTGCAATAGCGCCCCCTGCAAAGCAGAAAACACACCCCTAGAAATACAATACACAAGTTTTGACACACATTTCTGAAAAAACAGTAAGCAAATAAAATAAAATAAAATAAAAAGTCTCTGTGAGACTTTTTCTCTCTGCAGCTGTGTTGCCAGGGCCATGCCCCAAAATCTGTAAAACACTGAGCCTCGTCCTGCTGGAGTTCAACCCCTGCACCAGCGCTGTACCAGGCCAGGACCCGTCATCAACATTTGTCTCTGTTCTTCTCTTTTGCTTTCAGTCATAGTCACTATAAATGCATCATTTGTAAACTCAGATATGGATTTACAGCTTGTAAAAACAAAGTATTGGAAGATTAAGCAGAAAATAGCATTACATGTTTAATTCATTTGTGACAACTAAGAGGACTGTTTTCAGCTCTGCCTACTACACATGAAATATTTCATTATTTAAACATACATTAGAACAATGTAACTAAACTTTTTTAGAACAAAATTATTTATTTTAGGAATTAAATATAAATAGATGAAAACATTTTAAACTGTTGTTCATCACAAAAAAATTTGCATAATATACCTTTTATTAAAACCTGATCACTGTATTTCGCAAAAGAAAAAAGTGTCTTACCTTTAACTGTGATGTGAAGAGGGTCACAGACAGCATTCGCCATAAAATCATCGGTCTCTATTCTGAAGTAATAGTGGTCTGTATAATCTGTTCTTAAATTATTGAACACTGTGGTGCAGTTTTTATCTCTCAGGGCTCCCAGTTATATTCATATCATATTTGTTATTAAGTTTACTACTGTTGAAAACCACATTGTTTGTATCATTCCTACACCAAATGCCAGAAACTGTTTTTTCAGGGTCAAATTTTGAGTTTTGTGAAGTTGTAAAGTTGCATGGGATTTGTAAACATGATCCACTCAGAGCCTCCATCCTCTTTGGTGCAGAGATGAACAGATGTGATTGTTTAGAACAGTGACCTGAAGCACCTGGAAACATATCTGCAATTTATTAAACAATAAAAGTATTGTTTTTTTAGCTTTTGCCACTTATTATAGAGTATTTCACCATCATGTTTGTTTTAGATATTATTTATTTAGATTTTAAATAAACTGCAGCTCACCTGAACACAGCAGTAAAATGAAGACTGTGTGAGTTAACATTTCCATGAAGCTTCTGCAAAACAAAAACTTTTATTTCAGTAGCAAAGCGTTACTAATAAACCTCTCCAGACAGACTTACATGAGTGGATCATCAGTACGGTCCTCACAGCTGCAGAGTTTGTGACTTTGAGCAGACGTTTACAGCAGCTTCCTCACAAGACTTCACAACAACATTTTGTCTTTCTCACCTTCAGTGTGTGTCCATCTGGGCGTGTGCAACAAAAGAAACCACAGATAATGCACACAATATGTCAAACAATAGTCAGCAATAATCTACACCAGACAGTAACAGATAATATGATGACAATATGTATGTAATGTGGATTAAACAACATTTATTAAAAATGTATAGGCTTGATACTTTGTGTGCTATTAATTAAGCAAAATATATATTGTTGTCTGATTACGTATCTCTACCTAACATCTTCACACAAAATGTGTCATTTTAGCCACAGATATTAGATGTTACTTCTGTTGTTGTTTTCAGAAATTTGGTCCACACTTCTCTTCTCAAAATAATTTGCATTAGCTCCTTTTTATAAGTCTCATCAAGGTAACGTAGTAGTTGCAAAATGCACAAAATGTGTCATTTTAAATCAAGAAAAAAAAATTAATCAAATAATAGGGTCAAATTAATTTTAGGCGAGATACTTCAGGTGAACAGTGTACATCTTTAACAAACAGAGATTATTGTGAAACTTTTCAGGTAGGTTACAGGCATCAACATAAAAAAATGTACTGCGGATGTATTGTGTAAAGTAATGTGCAAATATGCAAATTAGGCATTATCTACTGAAAGACTCACCTAACTCAACCCTAAACCACTTTGTTAGTGGCTTTAGTGGTTTATCTCAAAAACAAAAACAAACAAACAAAAAAAACAACAACATCTGAATTCATATTTTGTGATGAAAACAATTGTATATATTTATTTGTTTTATTTCAGTAGTAATGTGTAACCAATAAACATCTCCAGACAGACTTAGATGAGTGGAGCACCAGTATGGTTCTTACATCTGCTGAGTTTGTGACTTTGAGCTGAGTTTTAGAGCAGCTTCCTCTTTATGTTTTGAGAAAAAGACTTCACCTCAACTTTTTATTTTTCACACCATCAGTGTGTGTCCATCTGGCAAAAAGAAACCACAATAGAACACAGTATCTACTGTATGTCACACAATAGTCAACAGTATTGTACACGAGACAGGAGATAATCCACTCAATTCTTTTTTTATTTTTTTTTTATTCATTAGTTTTTGGACATTTTCTTATTACCTCTTCTCATTAGAGAGTCTCAGTGGCCTGTCCCAGCAGCTATGGGCCTGGGGCGGGGCACACCCTGAACAATGGCCAGTTCGTTGCAGAACTGAGACTTAGAGATTGACTGAACACTATTCACTATTGGACAGATAAAATATATAATATTTAATATAGCACGCATGCATGGTTTAGGACAGAGGGGGGAAGATGAGAGAACCCACAGTAACACAGAGAACATGCACACTTCATTCAGAGAGAACTGTGTGTCAATCTGGAAATCAAACCCACAACCTTGTTCTGCACCCAATCTTTTTCCCTTTTCTACAAATTGTGCCAGTGTTTTTGTTTATGTTTGTTCTTCACCTGTGGCTTTGTTTAAAGAAGTGGCCTTTGTGGCAGGAAACTCTTTTACACTTCACACACAGATGTTCAGGTCATTAAAACTTCTGCTGCTTTTGTTATTGTTCTTACAAATGTCTCACCATAAAATTGACAAAAACACAAAAACATGAAGATTTTTTCCATGAAGTAATGTTTAAATGAGGCAAACTTCTTGTACAGGAAGAACTCGCAGACATTGTACCAATTAGATCAAAGAACAGGTGAACTACAGATAAAAAGTGAAGAAACATAAAAGACCCATAACTTTTAACACTTTTTATTTAGCACACTTTAACAGCAAAGATGCATTTTAAAGATAAAAAATATAGCAAAGCAGTAATAATAACTTAATACGTAGATGCAGATATGGACCAACAGCTTTTACTGGGTCCAAAATAATTTAAATCATAGGCTCTGAACAAACCTCTGAGTAAAAGATTTCCTGCAGGAGTTGGCATCACTTTTTTATGACAATATTTAGACACATTTTCAATACTGCCTTATCCTCTTAGCATCGAGTATAATACTAACCCATTTACATTCATAGATATTAACTGAATAAACAAAAAACAATCTAAAGTAAAAAATAAATAAATGAAACCAACAGATTCTACTTCTATTGTTGTTCCTATAAAGCTTTTACCACAAAATTGCAAAATCACAAACACAGAGTCTGCTACTAGCTACAGATTAATTAATAAACCATTAATCATAGTTAACGCATTAATCCTCAGCAACAACCACAGAGCAAAATGTCATCCTGTGGCTCAGCTGAACACAACTTCCTTTTGTACAACGCATTTATTAAGCATCAGTTTGGTCAAAAGCGGCACTAAACTCCACTCAGTAAATAATAAATGCACAGGATGAAGCTGCAGTGGTCCCTCACCCTCACAACTTGAGCCTCACTTTTATTTAATTCATTTGCATTTCTTACATAAAACGTTGATAATAAAGCCCAGACCAAATCTTCACATGTTTGTTATTACAGTATTATTTTAGATGACAGTAACAGTTCTACTCAAGTGACGTCAGTGTTGTAGAACCATCACCAGGGTTCGAGTCCGAGTCTCTAAAGACTGGTCTGAGTCCAGTCTGAGTCTGTGATGATTCGAGACCCGGTCTGTGTCTTGTCTCATGGTTTTGTGTCCTGCCTGTGCTCAAGTCTCCTGTGTCAGCTGTGTTTTCTGTAAGTTTGTATTTTTCATTGGTTGTTCCTTTTTTTGAGTATTTTGTGATTCTTTCTGTTTTTGTTTTTTGGATTTTTCTGAGTTGGAAGTTTTGGGAGTTAAAGTTTTCTTCTTTTGTTTATCTTTTTTCTACTGCAGCTCTGCATTTTGGGTAGTTTTTCCATCATTTTGTGACAGAGTTGAGTAATTGAAGAGGGAGTCCGAGTACAAGTCCGAGTCACCAGGTCCAGCAGGTCAAGTCCAAGTTGAGCCAAAATGAACTCAAGTCTGGTCCAAGTCGAGTTCTGAGTCCTGGTCTGTGACAAGAAACCAGTCTAAGTCCTAATCTGACACACCAAAAAATGACTAAGGCAAAGTTTAAGCTTGAGTCAAGTCCCAAGTCCCAGTACTTAGACCCATGACTCCATCTCAGATCGACTCCCTGCACAGTTTAGGCACAATAAAAACTTGATGTGAAAGCAGCAGAGGTTTCCTTCATTAAACTTGACTTTCGATCACACAGTTAATGTAATCTGCTTCATTTGTCCTCTGAAAAAGACAAGTGAGGTGTTAGTGTTGGTGGATGGTGAGATGTTGTGACTTAAAACTACAGAAATATTTGAAACCTCTTTTTAACCTGTGTATGCCACTGTATTACTTTACATAATTTATTAAGAGAGAAGTAAGTCAAGTAAATTAGGAGATTACCTGCTGTTGTTGGTGTCTGTAAATGGCTCTGGACAGACTGAAAGAAAGGAATAGCAAAACTTAACATCTACAGCTTCACACAACAACGGAAATGACACAATATTAGGTCTCACCTTTCAAGCAGGACCAGAGAGATGTAGAGCAGGACAATCCCACAGATCTTCACTGTGTTGTAGACACCAATCCCAATATCTGAGCCTGACAGAATTAAAACTAATTTAACTCTTCACTTTTACTAGAGTTACGTACTGTGAAGGCATGGTTGATGCTGCGATTTAAACATATTATTTGTAATACTGAGTAAAACTGTTCAGTCTCACCTTCAGTTTGCAGATGGACCAGTGTAGAGTTTTGTTTACCAACTTCATTCATGGCCTCACAATAATATAGTTCTTGTGTGACATTGCTGAAGGTGAAACTGTAACAGTGTCCATCAGAAACATGGACAGGTCCCTCAGAGCTGATCCTGAACCATCTGTAGAGGGTAATGGGAGGATTGGCTTCACTGGAGCAGCTCAGATTCACTAACTGACCTGCTGTCAGCAAACGGGACGGACTGACGGACACTGAGGTGTTTTTAGGAGAATCTGAGGAAACACAGTTCACAAATATGAGTCATAGTTTATTGTAGAGTGAGGCCATGAGCTGGTCCAGAGTTGAACTCACATGTAACACTGAGAGTGATGTTGGAGGCTGCCATCTTGTCTCCTCCGTTCACAGGATACACAGCAGAACATCTGATCTGGAGTCCATCGTGCTGCGCAGATAAAGTGAGGCTGTACTGGATTTTAGTGGTAAACGTCCCGTCTGTGTTTGTCTCTCTGATGTTGGGAGGGTCTTGTGGGACGTCCCATGTGAGTTTAGGAGGAGAGTGTGGACAGGGAGTGACAGCTGAGCAGGTTATAGTCACCATCTCTCTCTCCTTCTGCTCTCCTGAGATCTTTATTACAGGGCTCCATGGATCATCTGCAGAAAACAATAAATGCAGAATATTGAGAAAATAAAATCAGTGCCCTGATCTTAAATGTGAATAAAACCTATGAATGGTTTCACTAGCGCCCTCAGCAGAGCAAAAAATGTGCTTGTATGGGTTAACTCAAAACTATGTAGAGCACAAATCCATCTCATGGCCATGACCAAAGAAATCCTGACCATGTCCTTGCTCCGACTGCACTTCCATGTGTTGTTTAGGACTTTTATAAGGTAAAGGTCAAATGGACTGAAATAAATAATGAATGAGACAGTGTGCAGGAGGTTTCTGATCTTTCTGAGAGAAGTACTCGTCCTCAGATGCACCTGTCGTCATCTCAGCTGTAGAGAGATCCATAATAAACGTATTTACATGTATTATGTCAAACAACCTTTAACACACTGGACTGAAAACTCATACACACTGAATTATACAGAATTATATTGTGGCTGCAGTCTTTAACCAGCAGGTCCACCAAATTAATCTGATCATGTGACAAACTAGTTCGCTCACTTCAGAGTAAGTGCAATAGCGCCCCCTGCAGAGCAGAAAAAACACACCCCTAGAAATACAATACACAAGTTTTGACACACATTTCTGAAAAAACAGTAAGCAAAATAAACAAATAAATAAAATAAAATAAAAAGTCTCTGTGAGACTTTTTCTCTCTGCAGCTGTGTTGCCAGGGCCATGCCCCAAAATCTGTAAAACACTGAGCCTCGTCCTGCTGGAGTTCAACCCCTGCACCAGCGCTGTACCAGGCCAGGACCCGTCATCAACATTTGTCTCTGTTCTTCTCTTTTGCTTTCAGTCATAGTCACTATAAATGCATCATTTGTAAACTCAGATATGGATTTACAGCTTGTAAAAACAAAGTATTGGAAGATTAAGCAGAAAATAGCATTACATGTTTAATTCATTTGTGACAACTAAGAGGACTGTTTTCAGCTCTGCCTACTACACATGAAATATTTCATTATTTAAACATACATTAGAACAATGTAACTAAACTTTTTTAGAACAAAATGATTTTTTATTTTAGGAATTAAATATAAATAGATGAAAACATTTTAAACTGTTGTTCATCACAAAAGAATGTGCATAATATACCTTTTATTAAAATCTGATCACTGTATTTCGCACAAGAAAAAAGTGTCTTACCTTTAACTGTGATGTGAAGAGGGTCACAGACGGTCTTCACCTTAAAATCACCGTTCTTTATTCTGAAGTAATAGCGGTCTGTATAATTTGTTCTTAAATTATTGAACACAGTGGTGCAGTTTTTATCTCTCAGGCTCCCAGTTATCTTCATATCATATTTGTTACTGAGTTTACCACTGTTGAAAACCACATTGTTTGTATCATTCCTACACCAAATGCCAGAAACTGTTTTTTCAGGGTCAAATTTTGAGTTTTGTGAAGTTGTAAAGTTGCATGGGATTTGTAAACATGATCCACTCAGAGCCTCCATCCTCTTTGGTGCAGAGATGAACAGATGTGATTGTTTAGAACAGCGACCTGAAGCACCTGGAAACATATCTGCAAATTATAAATCAATAAAAGTATTGTTTTTTTAGCTTTTGCCACTTATTATAGAGTATTTCACCATCATGTTTGTTTTAGATATTATTTATTTAGATTTTAAATAAACTGCAGCTCACCTGAACACAGCAGTAAAATGAAGACTGTGTGAGTTAACATTTCCATGAAGCTTCTGCAAAACAAAAACTTTTATTTCAGTAGCAAAGCGTTACTAATAAACCTCTCCAGACAGACTTATATGAGTGGATCATCAGTACGGTCCTCACAGCTGCAGAGTTTGTGACTTTGAGCAGACGTTTACAGCAGCTTCCTCACAAGACTTCACAACAACATTTTGTCTTTCTCACCTTCAGTGTGTGTCCATCTGGGCGTGTGCAACAAAAGAAACCACAGATAATGCACACAATATGTCAAACAATAGTCAGCAATAATCTACACCAGACAGTAACAGATAATATGATGACAATATGTATGTAATGTGGATTAAACAACATTTATTAAAAATGTATAGGCTTGATACTTTGTGTGCTATTAATTAAGCAAAATATATATTGTTGTCTGATTACGTATCTCTACCTAACATCTTCACACAAAATGTGTCATTTTAGCCACAGATATTAGATGTTACTTCTGTTGTTGTTTTCAGAAATTTGGTCCACACTTCTCTTCTCAAAATAATTTGCATTAGCTCCTTTTTATAAGTCTCATCAAGGTAACGTTGTAGTTGCAAAATGCACAAAATGTGTCATTTTAAATCAAGAAAAATAAAATCAAATAATAGGGTTGAATTAATTTTAGGCGAGATACTTCAGGTGAACTGTGTACATCTTTAACAAACAGAGATTATTGACAAAACTTTTCAGGTAGGTTACAGGCATCAACATAAATTCAATTCAATTCAATTCAGTTTTATTTGTATAGCCCAGTATCACAACAAAAGTCGCCTCAAAGGGCTTCACAACAGTTGATCAAACATAAACACACAATCAGACTTAACACACAATTAACACAAACAATAACTACACTAAACAGACCCAGGACACTCCTGTCCTTAGACCTTCCTTCTCGGTAAGGAAAAACTCCTAAAAAAAAAAACAGCTGTGGGAAAAAAGAAGAAACCTTATGGAGCCCATATTGAAGGAGAGATCCTCTCCCAGGACGAACAGACAATGTGTCTAGGAGTTAGTCCCTTAGTTCATCTATAGGATCATAGATCAGCTCTGTAAGGATTCATCCAGGGAGTGGGGTGAGGTAGGTTGAGGAAGTCCAGAGGATGCAGCAGGTGGCCTCATCCAGACAGGGGAGTGGGGTGAGGTAGATCTGGGAAATCCATAGAGGTGAGGTTGAGGGCCCACAGGTTGGGACAGGAGCACAGATGGGGTCAGCTAAGATCCAATTGTCACTGGGACATCTGCCAGCAGCCAGGCATCTGAAACAGTCCCCACTCCCCCAGAGGGGAGCGGGAGAGAGGGACAACTTGTGAATAGCAAGGAACTGATTGGAGATATAGAATATTAGATAATATTAATCACAGTGATAGAAGAGGAGCAGCAGATGAAACCAGAGGACAGAGGTCAGTGCACCATACTTCCCCCAGCTTCTAGCTCCTAGAGCAGCCTAGCTTCAACTGTGGAATTAACCTTGTTCCTAGCTGCCCTGACCATAAGTTTTCTTGAAGAGGAACGTTTTAAGCCTAACCTTAAATGTAGAGACTGTCTCTGCCTCTAACATGAGCTGGAAGCTGATTCCATAAAACAGGAGCTTGGTAACTAAAGGCTCTACCTCCAACTGTACTTTTAGAAACCCTGGGAACCACTAATAGCCCTGCATTTTGTGAGCGCAGTACCCTGCTTGGTTGGTATGGCACTATAACATCATTAATGTAGGATGGGACTGTACCATTTACAGCCTTGTAATATGTTCTCTCCTGTTAGTTCCTGTTAATAATCTTGCTGCTGTGTTTTGAACAAGCTGAAGTCATTTTAAAGCATTTTTAGGGCACACTGCCAGCAGAGAGTTACAGTAATCCAACCTAGATGTAACAAACACATGGACACGTTTTTCAGCATCACTTTTAGATAAAATATTTCTGATTTTGGCAATGTTACGTAAGTGAAAGAATGCTGTTTTACAGGCTTGGTTTATATGAGCTTTAAATGATAAATCTTGGTCAATTAAAACTCCTAATTTAAGCGCTTATATATTCAGAAGGGACAAGGTATGTTTTTAAGGTGAAAACATAACACGGTTAAAAGCTCAAAAAAGTTGATTTAGCATAAGAGAAGAGCTTTAAGTAATCCCCAAAATGACTGTGCTTTAGTTAGCAATAGCATTTTGACTTACATACTCATAGGACGTTACAAGAAGCACTCAGGGGTCAGAGTGGGTGTTGTTTAATGCAAATGTTTGAGTTTTATTATTCGACTGCATGTTGTATCTGGTCTCAGTGAATGTACGTCATCTACTATTACATGTAAATTTCAAACAAAAATAGCACTCACACAGAGACCAACATTACAAAGCTCAAGTTTATTTCTCTCAAACATGCAGTTGGTGTCAAGGACGGTGTAAATGGGTGAAAACATTGTTTGGCTACAAAGCTACTGAAGGCCACAGATTATTACTGATAATGTCCAAAATATACAGTCTATGGCCTTACCACAGTCTTATAAAACAGCAGTTTGTTTGTGTCTTTCCAAATGAGAGTGAAGAAGTGTGAGCTGACAAAGCAGAGACAGAAAATGTAATCTAAGGCCAGAAAAATCGTGGGGAAAAATGTACTGAAATTGTAAATGTGAAGCTGCTACTGTGTGCTCATTTAACAACATATATTACAATAACAAGGCAATCGTTCCAATTTTAAACTTTCATATTATTTTTTTCCCAATCACACAAACAATAAATTAAATGACATACTGTTTGTACAAGTTTCAAAAAGGTGGCATCATATGCAATACACAAAACACAACTAGCCACAAAACACAGCTTTAAAAAATATGCTTAGCCCTGTCGAAGAAGAGTCTAAAAGGCAACATAAATATTAAATGTACATTAAGTTTCCAGCATATATGGAGAAAGCAGAAACAATTCAAGAAAGTGGTGAGGTAACATAAATGATCTGTTGTTCCCAGACTAAATATTGTGCATTGTATAATTTTGACAGGAGGCAAAGATTAAATTGACATTGTCCCAAGTGAATGAGCGTGAATGGTGTCAGTGTACAATCTCTGTGTCAGCTCTGTGACTAACTGTCCACTGTCCTATGTGTGCTCCGGCTAAGGCTATATCCACACGCAGACGAAAACGTTATTGTTTCAAAAACGTTTTCCATAAACATGGCACTGTCTCAGAAAATGAGCGTGTCCACATGGATCCACACAAAACCACTGAAAATGCTGTAATACATAGGCTAGGCGTGTTAGTGGTGCTGTACCATCACTGTCACAGAAACACACCAAAAACAGACAAGCACACCTGTGTAGAAAACTGATGCGCTGTAAACAAAGGAACATGGCAGGGAATATAAATGTGTGAGCTACAGAGGAGACCTTATTCTGCAGAATATTCTGCTGTAAAAGCCATAAAAAGCTTTGTAGCTTTGCAGCTCGACCGCAACGCCGTAAGACGCCATTGTTGTTGTTGTTGTCGGAGTTTAGTGCATGCAGATTAAGGGAGAGATGGGGCTACAGCGTCATTATTTCAGAAAAGACGCGTATGAGCTGTAAACTTGGAAACATGTTTACGACGTTTTGAAATCTTTCCACTCAGGGACCCAGTTTCAAAAAATTTGTGTATTTGGCCCAGTGGTGGAATGTAACAAAGCAAAAGTACTTACTTTATTTAGTTACAATTTTCATGTATCTGTACTTTACTTGAGTACATTTTACAAGGGGTACTTTTACTTCACTACATTTTAGAGCAAGTATCTCTACTTTTACTTTAGTAAATAAGTTGAGTACTTCTTCCACCACTGTCTCCCAAAACGCCGGATCTGTGTGGACGAAACACCTTTACGATAAAAAACCTTGCGGACACACCTGAGCCTGGCTACATGTGGACAAGGCCTAGGTCCCATAGTTACACAGACCAGCAACCTCGAACAGGAATTATCAGAGGATGTTTCTAAATTGTGGCTATATTACATTTTATAGCTCTTTTTTCCACAGTAGGGGGCGACAGTGGCGCAGTGGGTTAAGCTGGAAGGTCTGTGTTTCGAACCTCACCTGAAGCTCATTGTGCCCCCCGACAAGACTGTTCACCCACATTGCCTTCTCCAGTCACAGTAAGTGGCTGGTTATGAAAGGAAGGGCATCTGGCATTAAAAAAAAAGAAGAAGAAAAAAAAAAAGCCAAATCACTGTGCGACAGGTTTGCTGTGGTGACCGTGAATAAATGAAGAGAGCAGCCAAAAGGTTAAAAAAACAAAAATCCACAGTAGATACAGTTGTCTGCACACTGTCAGTTTGGAAAAGTAGACAGGAGCAAAGTTTCCGAACCATGCACTGTTAAATGGTGTAAGTGCTGTTTAATTTAACATTTAAAAAACAAAAAATATTCGATTTGAATGCGAATAGAGAATATTTTCACAAGGTTAAACGTAAAGGTCATATAGGCAAGGTTTGTCCAGGGTGACTTGAGAACCTACACAGTCCTCTTGCTGAGAGATTGGCAAAATTTTGGTTCATATTGAGGTGCTTGTTTTGAAGAGTCCTTAAAGTTATAGGAGTTGTATAAATAAGTTATGAAAAAAGTAGTAATCGATCAAAAGCATGCACATTTTTGTGATGTAAAGGTCCCAGAAGCAGCCATTCATAACGCACAGCTCCTGTCTGCTTCTCCAGAGTCGTCATATTTCACAGAACCCACTTTTTTCCAAGATACTGGACTGAGTGCTGGTCAAACTAAGTAGAACATACATATACAGCACAATGCAGCAAAAGTCATAAAATGGTTTAGTGTGAACATTAGTGTAAAAGAGCATATACGTAGCTTAATTCACTTGTCATCATAATAGAAAGCATTCAGACAGATGACTTTAGCGACAGTGATCTAGCAGCAAAGACTGAGAAATATTCACATAGAAACAGTTTTGATGAAAGCACAGTGCTGTTAAAGGCACCGTTCAGCCCAGATCTGCAGAGTTTGACCACAAAACGGGCATGGTGCTCAGAGAGGTGATAGAAATCCTTAAACAGGTGCATGTTAGTGAAAAAGTCCATTTATTTCAGGAGTTAAATTCAAACTTAAGCCCATATATTGTATAGATTCAGTACACACAGAGTGAAATACAGTACTCTAAGCTTTTATTCATTTTAATTGTGATAATTATGGCTTATAAATCTCAAATTTAGTTTTTCATAAAATAATATACATCCTCTAATCAGCAAATTACCTGGAAACACCAGGTTTTTTAAGCCTTTAAATGACCTTAATCAGGTTTAGTAGACTACACAATCAGGGGGAGGACTGCTGACTCGCTGTCCAAGCACGTTACTGGACAGCATGTCTTAGAAGAAAACTTAAACAACCTCACAATTCAAATAAATATTTGAAATAAGTTGTGGCTCTTGATTGTGAACGATGAGAATCAATTCTGAGAAGTATATGATTTTTTTTTTTTTTTTGTTTGTTTGTTTTTTTACTCTCGGATTGAAATTAACAAGCTCTTTTTTGTTGTTGTTTTTTGTTGTTTGGTGAAAAAAAACTCATAAGAACAAGTAGAACCTCAAAAAAAGACGAGGAGAGAGCAGACACATTAGTCAGAAGTCTCTAGTTGTAAATTAGTTGTTTATATTGTTAACAATATTTTTTGTGGTAAATTAAATTATGAACTAAAAGTAGTTTTGCATGAAAGTTTATTGTTGCCTGCTCAGTTTTTATTGACATTTTTTTGTGTGAACATATGTCATGGTAGCTATATTTTGCACATTTTGAACATAATAAATCATAAATGGTGGTCTCACTCTATGTGGAGGACTATGACGTTGCCATTAGTGAATTTAGTCCACATGTGCTCATTTTATCCTTAATGAAAAAGACAATAATTATGTCCCACCAATAGAATACGATTTATTTTGATTAAAATTATTATGTTTCACTCATCCCAGTGTTTATTTTCTGAATGTACTGACTGGGTTCTTAAAATTACATAAATATAAAAATGCGTTTTTGAACGGCTCTTTGAAATCAAAAAGATTCGGCTCCTGTCAAAAAGCCATGAATCCCATCTCTACTGTCCAAGGTGTTTCCCACTTTAGGCCCTGCGTTACTGGGATAGGCTCCAGTAGTATAACGGGAATAATATTAATAATGGGGACTGAATATTTCGCTCTGTGTGTACTGAATCAAAATAAGAGTTTCACTTTTTAAATTGAACTACTGAAATCAATTGACTTTTATCTCACACACAATATACCAAACAATTGTAATGCAGCTCTATCTTGCAGTAACATACTCTGAGTTGTTTATGAGCGGTTGTTGTACGTGGCCTGCCTGTCAGTGTGGAGGTTGCAGCCGACTTCTAAAGTCCAAAGACATGAATGTGTTAGGAGCATTGGTGAATGAATGAGAGAGTGAATGGTTGTGGGTGTCAGTGCATGTATCTGTGGAGCAGCAGAAGAAAATAAATTAACAAAATAGTTATAACATGGAGACAAACTGCAAGTTTTTCCAAGTTGTCAAGGAACACATTAATCAGGGTTCGTACAGCTATTCAAATGCAATTTCCAGGCCCTGGAAAAGTTTTGGAATTTTTTATTTTGGTGTATATTTTGGAAATTTAAACAGTAACACTGGGCCACCCCTAGTTAACCCTGCCCAGCTAGAATACAGTAAATATAAGTGTTCAGTAGAAACGCTGTCTTCTTGGCCTCTTCTTGTTCTCACTGCAGGAAAAAGTGACCTGTATCTATTTTTTGTCAGAATATTTAAACAGATTTTTTTTTTTTTTGCTGGTCTCTGGCTTTTTAGGTTTTGGTAATGCTTTAAAACAGCATAGATGATTAGTTTATATCTAATATAGCTTAATTATCTTTTAATCACCGGTGTAGGCTTTAAGTCAGCAAAATTATTGCAATAATATATTTCTAGGGGAATAAAACCCAACTGTTTTTTTTTTTTTTCTTTAACTGACTATTTTCCAAATTTAACAAATGGAACTGCAGCAAAAGTATGTTTCTAATGTACCACATTACACATTTTGAATACTATTTAAACACAAGTCAAGTCAAGGAAAATTCTTGGTAAAAAAGTGCATGAACCCTGATTAATGCAGCATGAATTATATAAATTGGGGGCCCAAAGACAAAAACTGCTCAGTGACTTACAGTATCTTATGAACTGCCACAATCTGACTGGTCTGAAATGAATGCAACTCGTTTTAACTTCAAGACTCCAAAACATACAGTATATCCAAATGAACTGAAGACACAAGGCTGTACATCCACAGTATCTCAGCTCAAAAAATTCAAAATGTCTCTTCTCAACATTAATATTGAGAGCATTCAGTCAAAGGCAAGTCCTGTAGTCTTTAATGATGACGTTTTGTGCATTTTGGGTGGAAACTATGGTGAGATCCATGGTCAAAGTAATGTGGAATCTCCATCCCGGTGTTGTTGTGCATGCACTGGCAGCTCTTCTGTCTCTGTCCCAGGTTAGAGTCACGTAAAAGTGGGTCACTGTCCGGAGAAGGTGGAGTAGTGTTTTGGAGACAGTGTGCTTATGTGCGGCTGGGACTGCGTGTGCAGGCTGGACAGGGGCAGCGTGGAGTGGCGGTTCACAGACAGGCGCGTGGACAGCAGTTCATCATCTGTGGAGTCTCCTAGGAAAAATAGAGACAGTTGAAATTTTATAAACAAAAGCTTGCACATTAAAAAAAAAAAAACAATTTTCCCACTTGCTAATGTGCTGCTGTTAGCTTACATTAGCTTATTTCCTTGTGCAGAGAACAGCCTCCCTTTTAACCTGCATGAAGATGGCCCTCCACATGACTGATAATTAACTAAACTATGTCAGATGGTTTGTGCAGGCAAAATGAGCATTTGTGCACACTCTGTTTTTGCGATAATACAGCTCAACAGTGACTGGCCATGCACGGTTCCCGAAGTAAAAGTCCCATTCATTTTCACCACTGACTTTTAGAAAAATCCGTATTTTAAAAGTTCAGTGGCTCGAGGGAGGTTAATCAGCTCTGTGGTAACTCATGGCCATAAAACAAATAATTTGGCTATAAACACGTATCTGAAACTTGTCAAAAGGCAGAGTTACAAACACATTTTACTGAATTTTCAAGTTTTTGTTAATCTTTTGATAGAAATCAATCGTGTTATCATCATGAGTTACAACAGAGCTGATTACCCTCTGCCACGCTTTTAAACTCTTAATATATGCATTTTTCGAAAGGACAGCGCAGACTGTATTTTTTAAGACAACTAAGGTCATTTAACATCTGCAGAAAAATGCTTCAGATGTTCTACCAATCTGTTGTGGCCAGTGCCATTTTCTTTGGTGTTGTGTGCTGGGGCAGTGGGGCTAAAGTGGCTGAAACCAACTCAATAAGCTCATCAGTAAAGCTGGTTCTGTCCTGGGACTGAAGTTGGAGTCCGTGGTTGAGGTGGCTGAGAGGAGGATACTGAAAAAATTCAGTATCCTCAGTATCAGAAACAATCCATCCCACCCTCTGCATGAAACTTTGGTCTCCTATCCGAGTACTTTCAGCTGTAGACTCAGACTGCCAAGAAGCAGCACAGAACGCCACAGGAGGTCTTTCCTACCTGTGGCCATCAGACTGTTTAACTCCTCCCCTTTTAGTAAGGGGAGGGAGTGACTCGGACCATCTTGTACAATGCGTAATAACTGTGTTGGTCCTTTCTATCTTATTTACTAATTTATTCATTATTTAACCTGCATCAGCTCCACTTTACATTTGGAGGAACACAGATTGTACTTTTACTATTACTCAGTTAATAGAATTAATGTTATTGTATGTTTATGCTTTTGTGTATGTTCATGTCTTTGCTCCTCTGGCACAGAAATTTCCTTCGGGATTAATAAAGCTATTTCTTATCTTTCTTATCTTATCTTAAGTCTATGGGAAAAATTAATGGGAAATTTACTTCCAGCACCAGAGGGGGGCGGGCACTGTTGCGCTCCATGACGTGGGAAACTTCAGTGTTACCATGGTTACTGAGTACGTTGTGGTACTATGAAACATACAGCACGGTGGGAGAGATGTGTGGTAGAAAAAAGTTGAGCCCCAGAACAAATTTACATAAAAGTAGCCAAGGCAGTTTATTTTATCGGTCATCATTAACGTAACATGCTGTGTGTGTTCAGACCGGCGGAGCTGCTGTTGATGTGGCAGGAGGAATAAACCAAGACATTTTTGACATATAAGATACGTTTTCCAATCATTTGTCTCATGTTTGGAATTATTAATAGTTGTCAAACTCAGCCAGCTATCTACTACAAAACATAGTATTACTTTGAGTTGCTTGTGATATGGGGGGCTGAGTAAAAGCAAATGAATTATTCATATTTGAAAAACACGGAGTGACTACAAATGTCCATTTTGTGTGCACAAATGTTGCATAAACAAACTGACATAGTTTTGTTTTTTAATTTTTAATCATGTGGGCAAACTGCTGCAATAATTCAGAATGTTTAAGCCAGACATGTCCAAAGTTCATAGATTCAAGATTTCATATGGCTCTCAGCTTCTATGACAAAATGTATGATCAATGACCCACCAGCAGTTTCATGCAGAATTTACGTAGCTTTGTCTGTACATTTGTGCAAGGTCTGAGCAAGTTTTGTATTTTTTGAACTAAAAATTACTCAGATGTTTTTTTATGTTCAAAGATGTTATTTTGTTGGAATTGATTTTAGATTTTGTTGTCAAAGAAAATAAAGTATAATAATTTGGCTTTCAATTGTATGTGTGTTTAGTTCCTAGAAAAAATCACGAGGGACTGTTGGTCCTTGGACCTTTGCACATCTTCAAACATCTTCAAACATGTCCCTCTTTGGAAAAAGTTTGAACATCTTGGTTTAAGCCATCAATGTGACAAGAAGTTTTTAATGTTGCATGGAAGTTTATTATTCATTGATAAATACTTGAGTTAAACACTTTAAGTGTTGCAGAGGTTTATTTACAGAAACCCATTATCCGCAAGGTGTAGTGACTAGCGCCACCTGCTGTTCTAAATAGTTATTACGTCTTGCACACGTGCAGAGCTACGCGCTGCTCGGTAGTGGGTCTGAGGTCTTTGGTGGGGAGACGTCAGATGGTGTGGCTTTACTCAGTCACCCGGCCTGGTGGTGGTAGTCAGGTGTTAGGGTCGGTGAGTTTAGATGAGTTTAGATGAGTTTTAGTTTGGTAGTCAGTGAGGCCAGACTGAGATGGTTTGGACATTTACAAAGGAGAAGATATATGGATAGAAGGATGCTGAGGTTAGAGCTGGAGGCCTGGAGGGAGACCAAAGAGGAGATTTATGGATGTAGTGAAAGAGGACAAGAAGTTAGTTGGTGTGAGAACAAAGGATGCAGAGGATAGGGCTAAATGGAGCCAAAAGGGAAAAAAAAGTAAATAAATAAAATGATCTGTATGAGTCATATACAGAAATTGAATGCAAACACAAAGGGATCCATACCGCTCTGGTTTCCAGTGATGTGATGCCAGTAGGCTGAGCGGGGCAGGATGGCAGTGGGGGTACAGGGGTAGGAGCCCGTCTCTGAACCTTTCGACAACAACTGGAGACATAAAAAAGAAGGAATTTAGGGGGAAATACACACAATTTACAAACAACTTAAAAACAACACAAATAGGGACAGTGACAGATTTTTTTTGTATTGAAATGCAGTTTTAAATCATAAAAAGGTGTCTAAACTAAACTTCCTCTGGTCAGCTGTTATTTGGTCAGAACTTACCAGGAAGGATACATAATGTAAAATGCAGTTGACTCACGTACATAGATTTGCACACTGATGTAGTGATGTGTATATAAATGTATAATGTACTGACCCTGCTGCTCTTCTCCATCTCCAGCAGGACCTTCTTGTGCTGCTCAGCGATGGCCAGTGTTGCGGAGTGGACCCTTTGGTATATCTGCTCTCCTTCTCTGGTCTGAAACGTGTACAGGCCCTCACCGCTGTCACACATCCTGAAAGACGAGTTTAAAAAAGATCGACATGAGGAGGAGAGTAAGTATATTCCGAATAGCAAACAATAAGTAAGCTTTTTTATTTTGCTGAATCCATTTGAGTGAATCCCCTTAGAATTTTGAATTTTACTCACTAACTAATTTTAAAGAGGGAATATTACGCTTTTATTTTTCTTTTCAAACCAATCTTAGTCACCCACTTCCTTCACTTTTACAATATTTAAAAACATTATCCCACTCATTATTTTACTAACTGCCATAAAGAAAAGGGTGAAGAGGACCAGCAGAGGGCAGCAGAGTGCAGAGCTGTAGCTATTTACTGATCGAGCTTGTTGATTGGTCAGTGCTTGCTGGCGTGGGCTGGGATTCGTGGGAGAGGCAGAGGTTTGTGGAATTGAGCGTTCTTTGGCCTCAGAAACTCAGCGCCAGAGAACACAGGATTATTCAAACAGGCGTGAATGAAACAAAACACAACTCCAGGTCTGTTTTTGATGAGGAAACAACATTATAACATGGTAGAAAGCTCAGAAAAGTCAAATTTGCATAATATAGCCCATTTAGGTCAAGATCTGTTTCTACCAAGTACAGTCACTGTATTTTATGTTACTTCATACATAATGCTAGAGACATTGCCATAATCAGTCCATTTCTCCTACTGTATAAACATTAAGCTTCAAACACAGAGCAACCACAGCTCGCCTCGGCAACGTGGGTTTGAGTCCAGATTCTAGCCATTTGCTAAATGCTTCTGCTCCATGACATCAAATTAATTCCATTTAGCGTCCAGCCCTAACTCATGCTAATGTTATCAAACTAGGCTCTGATATTACTCACATATGAAAAACTACTGCTGTATCTCATTAGATCAGACTATTACAAAATATTACAGAATGATCACAACTACTGTAAATCAATGCTTGACATAATGTATATTAGGGTTAGGGGTCTTAATATTGATCAATATGCTTGAATACACAGATTTTTTTGTTGTTGTTGTTGTTGTTGAAACAGTATTTATTGTCAGCATTCATTAGTTAAAAAAAAAGAAAAATTGAAATGTATTGAAGAAATATCCTCTAAGCACCACAAATTTAAATAGAAAATAATAAGTTTTTATAATCTGTTTTTCACTGGGTCAATTTCCAGTATATAGCCTCTTTGGTTTTACTCCTGTCTGCTTCTCCAAACTGAGTAAACACATTATCAGCCATTATTTAAAGCAGAGAAAAAATATGCATAACCAAAGGTACAGTCATTACTTCAAGAGTCATTGATTTGATAGTCCATTAGACTTGTTACATTATCAGGAAGTTTAATAGTAAATTGAGATAAATGTATTCTTTGGTGATGTATTATGGCAGACTCATCGCTAGAGGGCAGTGCTGGCCTTTCAGTTTCTCCCTCGTCCAGACTGAGAAAACCACACATTAATGAGAAAAAAAGTGCTCTGCCCTGTCACTGACTTCTAATCTTTTCATTTATTTAATCTTTTTATTTTTTTGTGTGAGGTTGAACAGGAGATTGTTGTGTGGAAAGGAAAAATACTCCAATTGTTACTGCACTTTCCAGATTTATGTTCCACACTACACAGTTTCAAGTGTGCATGATGAGCCATGCTTTTGCCTCAGCCTCTGCTTAATGCAATGTATACATGAGTACAAGACATCTCATGCTATTGTAGAGGGTTCACTAAAACTCAGCCTTCGCTGTATGTCCCAGTTATTCCTGATCAGGGTCACAGGAGATTTGTTCCAGCAACTATGGGCCTTAGGCGGGGTACACTCTGGGCAGTGGCCATTTAGTCACAGGGCTGACAAGGTTTTAAAAGTATTAAAAAGATATTAAATTTGATGGTGTCAAAATCAGGGCCTAAAAGGATTAATTCTAATTAGTAGGTAAAAGTTAAAGTTTGTTCATCCAGATATTAAATTCGTCAATTTTTAGTACCCTCATCACTATAACACTGTTTACAATATACTTTTTGAAAATTGTTAAATTTTATAATTCTGTAAAATTTTCAAGATTTTTTTTTATGCAGCGCTGGAGGTATTTCATCTATATTTTACATTTAATTTTTATTTGGTTGTTGACAATGTTGGCATTAATTTTCATTCTAAATGGCATTAAAAAGTCTTAAAAATGTCTTACCTGGAGCTACCCTTCACTCTTACAATCATTGGGCCTCATTCATGAATGTTCTTTAAGAAAAGTTTCCTAAGTACGCCTTCTAAGAACTGCTTAAGAGAACTCATGGTCGGATTCATGACACTGTTCTCAAGCTCGCAGATTCTTCTCATCAGAGCAGGGAGTCCATGAACACTGCTCATTAACATGGGATTTACATAGAATTAACTATGTATTAAGACAAGAACCGCCCTCAACACTCCGTATATGGTCATGAGACAGGACTTTAGTGTGTGTCTAGTCTGTCTAGCAGACTCACAGGGGAGCAGCTCTCTGACAGCTCCATTTACAGCAGTTTTACAGCAGTTTTACAGCAGTTTTACAGCAGTTTTACAGCTTCAACAGCGATTAAAAATGTCCAAAAACAGTAAGACACAGTCAGTAGAAGCATATTTTAGTCACTAACTCACTGAAGTTAACCAGGGATTTCATCTTTTTGTCTCGTATTTTGTGAAACATGGAAAAAAGAGGGGGAGTGAAGGCCAGTGCATCCTGGTCCTGGGGGTGGCAGGGGGGTGTTATAGAGACATGGCGGGGGGCTACAGCTCAGGCCACAGTAATGTAGTGGTGTATACAGAGGGGACTGGGGCAGACACAGAGGGCGTGTTCGCACTTCCCGTTTTTGGTTCGCTTCAGTCAAACTCTGGTGCGCTTCCTGGGAAAGTCCGGTTCGTTTGAGCAGCTGTGAATGCATCAGACTCAGGTGCGGCCAAACAGGTGAACCCTGGTCCACATGAAATCAGAGGTCTCGGTGCGGTGCATTTTGAGCCATGGTGCGCTCCTGGTGTGGTCCTGGTAAAGAGTGAACGCAACGTGGACCAAACTACAGACTACAGCACTGTTTACCAAGGGCAAAAAAACATACGCACATCTAACGTTACTATAAGAAAAAAAAAATACAAATATACTGTAAATAAAATGTATTTAAAAGGTTGCTAACATTAGCAAACAAATGTAAAAACACTAATGAAATAACACAGATTTCATATTAATCACAGAGAGAGTCCACAGCTGTGTTCAGATATCACTGCTCTAAACTTAAGAATTAAATATAAATTAAAGTGCGTCGTATGATATTATTGGGATATATTCAGCTGAAGAGGTGGACTTTTGACCAATAGATGAGCAGGGTTTCTTCTTCTCAAGTTTCTCTCAGTAAATACTGACATGCTGCCCTCTACAGGTGAGGTTTGTTACTGCTCCCTCAGTCAGTTCAGTTCATCTGACAGAGCTCAGTGTGAACTGGAACCAGACCAATGACATCATCGACACAGGTGAGGACTTTTGTTTCAAAGTGCTGTGGTCTCTGCTCAAAGCTGCACTGTAGCAGCAAGAATGAGCTCTGTTTTATGCTTGCTTGATCACTGCTTTTCTTTTACATAATGTAATTTTAATAAGGAATAATTTGTAAAAAAAAAAAAAAAAATCTACAATAAATAATTGTTTTTGTTTCATTAAGGGTCTGATAAAAAAAAAAAAAAATTCTGTGCGTAGAAAAACATTTTTCAGAAGGGCAACAGTACAAATTTGCACATAAGAAAGGTTCACGAATGAGGCCCAATAAGCCCAAGAAGATGAATAAATGATACTAACTTATGAACGAATGAATGATAAGAACTAATGTTACTAACTCCTATATAATCTTGTTAACTCATAAAACACTGGGCAATAATGGAGAGAAAACCAAATGCTCTTCTCACCGTCCTGCCTCGAAGGTGAAACGCGTGGCGTCCCGTCCGTAGCGACGCAGGGAGCACAGTGGCCATGTAACCAGTTTGGTGCGTGGGTTATGGATGTCCCATAGGTAGATGTTTTCGTGGGTGATCTGCATCATGCACTCTCCGTAGATGTCCAGGTTGGGACAGGGCAGCAGAAAGACGTTGAAACGCTCTGGGGAGAAAGATGACAATGGCAGAGTTAGGATGTTTTTGAAAAGTGGTATAAAAGTAGTTCTTTATTTATCACTGGTGACAGATTTAGCTGATCCAGAATAATGGCACAGGGTTGTTGTTTTTTTTGGTAACTTCTGTAAAATTGTTATCATTAGTTTTGAAAAAAAGAGGCTGCTGACACTTATCTGCTGTAGAGAATAGGTTGCCTGTATCAAGTGTAGACATACTTTTGGAAATCCCTTGGTGTTTCCCTGTACTTTTACTTTTACTTTCAAATAATTAATACTTTTAATACTTTTGGTTTTGCAGGTTTTAAGAGGCACTACATCACTTTCACATCACCATTTATCACTGCAACAGCCTCAGCCCAGCTCTGAAGACCTTGCCAGAAAAGACACAGAGGGTAAGTGGCACAGTTTGATATTGATATTTTTATTTCAAAAGGGAATAGCTTTTAACCACATTAAAAAAAAAAAAAAAACTGAACCACTAAAATGTGGAAATAAGTTTTCCACTGAGTCAGAGGCAGCAAAAGTAGACGACTGCCTAGAGCCCCCAAACAGTAGGGGCCCCCAACAGCCTCTGACAGGTGAGCCCTCTGACAGGTGAACCCTCTGACAGGTGAACCCACTGACAGGTGAACCCTCTGACAGGTGAACCCACTGACAGGTGAGCCCTCTGACAGGTGAGCCCACTGACAGGTGAGCCCTCTGACAGGTGAGCCCACTGACAGGTGAACCCTCTGACAGGTGAGCCCTCTGACAGGTGAACCCTCTGACAGGTGAGCCCACTGACAGGTGAGCCCTCTGACAGGTGAGCCCTCTGACAGGTGAGCCCACTGACAGGTGAGCCCTCTGACAGGTGAGCCCTCTGACAGGTGAGCCCACTGACAGGTGAACCCTCTGACAGGTGAGCCCTCTGACAGGTGAGCCCACTGACAGGTGAACCCTCTGACAGGTGAGCCCTCTGACAGGTGAGCCCACTGACAGGTGAGCCCTCTGACAGGTGAGCCCTCTGACAGGTGAACCCTCTGACAGGTGAACCCACTGACAGGTGAACCCTCTGACAGGTGAGCCCACTGACAGGTGAGCCCTCTGACAGGTGAGCCCTCTGACAGGTGAGCCCACTGACAGGTGAACCCTCTGACAGGTGAGCCCTCTGACAGGTGAGCCCACTGACAGGTGAGCCCTCTGACAGGTGAACCCACTGACAGGTGAACCCACTGACAGGTGAGCCCTCTGACAGGTGAACCCACTGACAGGTGAACCCTCTGACAGGTGAGCCCTCTGACAGGTGAACCCTCTGACAGGTGAGCCCACTGACAGGTGAACCCTCTGACAGGTGAGCCCTCTGACAGGTGAACCCTCTGACAGGTGAGCCCACTGACAGGTGAACCCTCTGACAGGTGAACCCTCTGACAGGTGAGCCCTCTGTCAGGTGAGCCCTCTGACAGGTGAACCCTCTGACAGGTGAACCCACTGACAGGTGAACCCTCTGACAGGTGAGCCCACTGACAGGTGAGCCCTCTGACAGGTGAGCCCTCTGACAGGTGAGCCCACTGACAGGTGAGCCCTCTGACAGGTGAGCCCTCTGACAGGTGAGCCCACTGACAGGTGAGCCCTCTGACAGGTGAGCCCTCTGACAGGTGAACCCTCTGACAGGTGAGCCCTCTGACAGGTGAGCCCACTGACAGGTGAACCCACTGACAGGTGAGCCCACTGACAGGTGAGCCCACTGACAGGTGAACCCACTGACAGGTGAACCCACTGACAGGTGAGCCCTCTGACAGGTGAACCCACTGACAGGTGAACCCTCTGACAGGTGAGCCCTCTGACAGGTGAACCCTCTGACAGGTGAGCCCACTGACAGGTGAACCCTCTGACAGGTGAACCCTCTGACAGGTGAACCCACTGACAGGTGAGCCCACTGACAGGTGAACCCACTGACAGGTGAGCCCTGCTGCTGTTGCATGTAGAGTCAGTGACAGGTTACTGGCAAGTGCCTGGTGAATCCTGGACACTAGGAACAGTTCTGATGAATAGCTGTGTGCCACAGCTCCAGAGCTTCAAATCAATCTTTCTTTGATAAAAATCAGCCTCATATTCGCGGAGATATGATCATAAATAGCTCATATAGACACATGCCTCCCCAAGAGCGATCAGGAAGTGCGACAACACAGAGGCACGCCACATATTTCTCGCAAATACTGTATCTCAGCTGTGTTTTGGCTCCTTAAAAGCTATATAAAATATAAGTTCAGGCGTCCTGGCAAAGGTTTTGTAGCCTTTAGTATTTTCTGCAGCCTCTGTCCAGAGCTGTGTGAAATGAAAAAAACAAAAAACAAAAACTGCCAAACCAAAGTCAACTGGTTCACTGTAGCGACTGCAAAAAAAATAAAGTGAGCAGGTGAAATAAAAAATAAAAATAAAATAATAACGTATTTCTTCCTGGTCTCATCATTAATAGCTATAACACAATGCCTATGATGCTGCTCCTGTCTGCTTCTCAAAACTTGAGGTGCCTGTACTGCGTTGTATAAAGATGACAACAGAATAAATCTGCCAAAATAAAAGCTTGAAAGTGCCTTTTACATAACACAAACTTGTGCAGACAGGCTTTTATAAACTTGTTGGCTTCCCCTTTTAGATTTTTAGTTCTTGCTTTTAGTTTTGCTTTTGCCGGTGACAAGGCAGCACACCTCGACATCACACCAGTGTAAGTGGTTTCATGCCCACTGTGTTTTTTTTTTTTATTTATATTTACCGCATGACTGAAGACAAAAGTGAAAGCATCTACTGTGGCACTCTAGCTTCCTCCCACTGCTCAAAAACATGCAATTATAAAAGATGAATGTGTAAATCTATATTACACACAGAATGAATGCAGTGAGCGTGGCTGTCTGTCAGTTTGAGTGCCTTTGAGGAGCTGTTTACACTACAATACATTTTGCTGAAAAACAATGACTCTGTTGCAGATAGGTCTTCCATTCACACAAGGCCGGCGTTCACACCTTGTAAAGCCACAAACTTTGCCTGTTGGCTGCTGACTGTGCAGACTGACAGTGATTTTTGTGCTGCATAAATTCATATATAGGTAATTCACTGTTAGTAACACATGTATAAATCCTTATTAAAGCTTTAGAGTTTATCAGAACCTCCCCAGAAAAACCACTGGATATGAAAGGGTCTACATTATGCAATTATGAGCGTTATAATGTTGTTCCCTCATCAAAAAAATACCTGGAGTTGTGTTGCTTCATTCAGATATGTTTAAGTAATCCTCTATTCTCTGGCTTGGCCATTCTGAGGCCTCAAAACACTCAGTTGCACAAAACTTCACCTCTCTCGCGAGGGTTCATGGTTTGTAATTTTGACAATAAATATTGAGGTTATTTGTCAAACTGGTTAAGGTTAGGGTTAGGGATAGGGTTGGGATTAGTTTATTTTATGTTTATTTTAGTTAGTTATTTATGTTTATTTTATGTGGTAGTAAAATAACATTTGTTACACTTTTTTCCTCTTACTCTATGCTGACAACACAGTAATAAACCCTCATCTTATCTCTTCATCTATCACCAAATAAACTCTATACTTATTGTTTATTTCTTGTTTATCCAAGAAAAGTTGACTTTAACGATCACCAACCGAGTGTGTGAGGTAAAGATGTTAAGCCCTGTCCTTGGGCAAAATGCCTGGTTTTTACTTAGTTTAACAAGCCCCAGCTGCTCTTCCATACATCCATCCATCTTCTTCCGCTTTATCCGGGACCGGGTCGCAGAGGCAGCACTCTAAGCAGAGATGCCCAGACTTCCCTCTCCACAGACACTTCCTCCAGCTCTACCGGGGGGCACCCCAAGGCGTTCCCAGGCCAGCCGAGAGATGTAGTCCTTCCAGCGTGTCCTAGGTCTTCCCCGGGGCCTCCTCCCAGTGGGACATGCCCGGAACACCTCCCCAGGAAGGCGACCAGGAGGCATCCGGAACAGATGCCTGAGCCACCTCAGCTGGCTCCTCTCAATGTGGACGGATGTTTGGGGATGTTTCCACTTCCCAAAGTGTTCCTAAAAAGTGTTCCAAACTGTTCTACTTTTGGCCCTCCTCCCTGATGGGGTCCAGCTCGGTTAAGCGTCTGGAACAGTTAGAGGTGGGCACTGCTGCGAGCTGATTGGACGAGAGAGAATCTTCTCTCAGGCAAAAACAATAAGTCAAAGAACATAAGTAAAAGCGGATATGTTTTTATTTTTTATTTTTAATCAAACACAAACAGCAGTTTTCAGAGAGAGGACGAGCTAATGTTGAGGTGACTTTTTCATAAAAGAAAGCTAGCACACATTAGCAACAGTTGTTTCCAGTTTAGCGAAGTTGAGCTCTCGCGTCGAGAATCTAAACGTTTAATTTTTAGTTTAGATTGAATTAAACACAAGTTAAACTCATGTGGTTATATGTTCAGAGGTTAAAATGTGTTAAAGTGGAGCAGAGAAGTGAATTTGATTCACAGAAAGCTGGAGGTAAACCTGAAGTAGTCTCCTGTTTACTGAAGCTAATTCAGCTTTAGCTCCAGCCTCACACAGACACACACCATCCTCACACCGACACACACCATCCTCACACAGACACACACCATCCTCACACCGACACACACCAGCCTCACACAGACAAACACCATCCTCACACTGACACACACCATCCTCACACCGACACACACCAGCCTCACACAGACACACACCATCCTCACACTGACACACACCAGCCTCACACCGACACACACCATCCTCACACCGACACACACCATCCTCACACAGACACACACCATCCTCACACCGACACACACCATCCTCACACAGACACACACCATCCTCACACCGACACACACCAGCCTCACACAGACAAACACCATCCTCACACTGACACACACCATCCTCACACCGACACACACCAGCCTCACACAGACACACACCATCCTCACACTGACACACACCAGCCTCACACCGACACACACCATCCTCACACCGACACACACCATCCTCACACAGACACACACCATCCTCACACCGACACACACCATCCTCACACCGACACACACCAGCCTCACACAGACACACACCATCCTCACACCGACACACACCATCCTCACACCGACACACACCATCCTCACACCGACACACACCATCCTCACACCGACACACACCAGCCTCACACAGACACACACCATCCTCACACCGACACACACCATCCTCACACAGACACACACCATCCTCACACCGACACACACCATCCTCACACCAACACACACCATCCTCACACAGACACACTCTCACACACATCCCATTCTGCTTAGTGGAAAAGCACCTACAGGCTAAAGCAGGCTAAGTCCTGATAACCTAACATTGTCACTTTTTGTGTGTTGTGGCTGCAGGTGCACGAGGCGAGCACGTGGCTGGGTGTGCCTGTGAGCTGTGCGGTCCCAGTGAAGAACTACTGCGAGGAGTTCAAAGTGGACCTGAACACGGACATCCTGCTGCTCACCTCTGTGCTCCAGATGCTGCGGTTCGCTGACAATTACTTTAATAAAATCAGCGAGTGCCTCAATGGCACACAGCTCAGCTAATAATAATTATTACAATGACAAGCAGTAACCCTTAGTAACCAGTGTTCACGCTATTTGCTGAAAAATTGTAGACCAGGGTTTCTTCTTTTTACATCAAGAGCCATGAAATTAGGCTGTGCTTCATCCCCCACAGACATAGTAAAAGTTTAGTTGAATTATTACATTAGTGTCATGAGATGCCTTTGTACTCACTAGTCAAAACCTAGTCAAAACAATAATTACAGTGAATTACTATTGTTAATTATTATTTGTACTTGAGCCTAATTCATTTATTAGCTCTGCCAAGGGGGTCATGTTTTTTCTGCAGGGACAAATTGATTTTTGTTTGTCGGATGTTTGAATTTTGATAACATTTTCTGGAAAGGTCAGTAATATTCTATTCATTAGTAAGAGAGGAACTGTAATGCCTTGGTGGAGGTCTGCTCTCTTTGAGTTCATTTTGTATTGTGATAGAAAAATAATGTTAAAATTTTAAGTTGCTCCTCCATAGGACTAGTTGTTTTTGTGAACTGGGGCAAAGATAACTTACGCTCTGGTCCGAGGTGTGTGGGAAGGAGCTAAAGAGTATTTATCTGTCTGTGAAACACTCTTCTGGGAGATTGCATGCTGAATAAAGAGAATTACACTTCAAGACTCTCTCTGAGTTTTACTGAGAGTCGTGAATCCTCTGACATATTAATTTTCAGTTCTTTGCTTAGGGGCAAGAGTTCAGATACACACCAGACAATCACTGACTTCTGTTTCACTAACAGAAGCCCATTGTAACACAGGGTTATGGTCACATAACACACACATTATCCCTGACAGGGATCATCAATTAAAATTCACTGAGGTCAAAATTGTGAAAATTTTCTCAAGGAAAGGTCCGGAACATGCCAATGTTATTTTGTGCCTAAAAAAAAGCATTATAGTTACATCAACATCTGTGTTTATAGTGCAAATACAGTAGAGGGTAGACATATTTTTTTCTTATATCAAACAAATACAATTTTAAAATAAAAATGCTTTTAATAATGGTTTCCAGGGCTGGCATGGCTAATTGGGAGAATCGGGAGATTTCCCGAAGGGCCGGTCAGTTTGAGGGCCGCTAGAGCCACTGTACATCAATGCTCAAGGATCAATGGCTGCGCATTGTACAGTCGCCGCTGGCTCAGCTGTGAGTTTGCACGACTTCTGTGATCTGAGGGCTGTCACTCCCATTGTCCTCTAAACACTGAGCAGTGACTGCTGTTCAGGCTCTGTCAGGGACACAGTCATCTATTTCTGACTGGATGCACTCCACAGATGCTTCCTTACTCGCCCTGTCATTGGTTACGTTTATGGATCTCCTGGCTTGATTCATGTGAGACAAACTGTAAACAGAATGTGACATGACAGATAAGAAAATACCAAACAATATTACTTTAAACCAGGAGCTGGACACAAACATGAGGCGGATTACAGACGGAATGGGACTTTATAGCTGCATTAGCGCATTCTGAAGCAAAACACGAGTAAGTGACAACAATGTGGATAATAATAAGCTATAAGCTTTCAGGAACGTTCAAATGACAAATAAGAAAGAACATATTGTTAATAAAACCACTGCTTGATGTTTTCTGTCAGGTTAACAGTGTGAGCAGTGTAAAAGCTGAGCTAAAGCTAACAGCAGCTAAAGCTCCTGCAGAGGAACAGGGCTGGTTATATCACAGTCTGTGGAAATGTTCTGCTAAAGGTAAGGCTGGCATTACTGTTGCTTCTTTCTGTGAGGATTTAAGTTTAAAGGGACATGAGAGTCCATATTTTGTGGCTACATTCTAGGCTGCTTTAATATTGTAGGCCCATAATAAATATTGCTCAGACAGTGTCATTTCTAATTTGTTGAGCAGATGAGATGCTTGTTTGGACTGATCACTAAAGGAGTAATGGACTTGATCTTTTTGCAGTATAATCTCAGTACACGTGTTGAAGTGCTTTCTGATACAGAATGGGACAAGTCACTGTTGTCATGCAACATACAGAAACGTGTGCATTTAACCCCAAATATTTATTACACATTTTTACTGTATGGCCCCTGATTCTTTGAGCCCTGGGCTCTGGCAGCTCTGGCCCTGTGTCATTTGCTGCAACTGTGTGTAAGACTCCTGCAAATTCTCTTTTTATTCTCTAAAAGTATAGCCTATAAAGCATCACTTTAGCTTTTCACACCTCTTACTTGTACAATAGGTAGGTTAAGTACTTTCTCACTTTTCTGTTAAAAGCTTTTGTTGAACAATTTGATTTGGACCTGATACAATGACAATGAGATTATATTCTATATTGTATTCACACTAAACCCAACTAATATAATTGAAAACAACAGGACACATAAAATTACATCTTTTTTTTTTTTTTTAATTTTCTGGGGGAGGACCTCCAGACGCTTCTAATATATTATTATATATCATGTACCTTTTTTCGTTATTCACACTCTCAGAACTGTGATCTAAAAACTTTTTTAGCATTTGAATGCCTCTTGAATATAACTGTTTTTATGCATAAGAAAAATGACTTTGAAGTTGAATGAGGGCTGGTCTATAAAAAAATTCCCGGGCTGAAAATGAGTCCCACTCCGGCCGTGATGGTCTCTGACTCTGACACAGGAGACACGGGGGTTTAGAGCTGACCTCTGTTCCTTTGTACATCTGTCTGTCTCTCATTTCTATGCAGTCTGCCTAACTCACAGTCAAACCGCTACAATGCCTCCCAATTCTCTGGTGAATATGAGACAGTTCCAGGGACAAACTCTGAGGGGAGGGGCGAGCTATGGGACAGAACTGTTCCCAGCGTGTGTCATCTCCAGCTCGTCTCACAGATCTGTAAAGAGAAAACATCTATCTGCTGTAAATGGAACAGTCCGGTCCCTCCACACAGAGTCTGGAGCTAGGCCTGTCATTTTGTTAGACAGTAACAAAAAAACATCTGATTTAAACCTTGCGCTGGTTTAACAGGTTTGTGTCTGTGGTGCGAGACAAAGGTTTGGTCTATGTAGTTAGTAGGGGTGGGAATTCTCCTGCTCACTGTTGTACCGTTTAATCAAGTCTGTATTACAGCCTGCTTGATCTCTTCGGTCAAATGTGAATCTCCTGCTGTCACTTTTGTGTCTTGAATAAGTTGTGAATGCAGGGGTGCAATCAAAGATATACAGTGGGGCAAAAAAGTATTTAGTCAGCCACCAATTGTGCAAGTTCTCCCACTTAAAAAGATGAGAGAGGCCTGCAATTTTCATCATAGGTATACCTCAACTATGAGAGACAAAATGAGAAAAAAAAATCCAGAAAATCACATTGTCTGATTTTTAAAGAATTTATTTGCAAATTATGGTGGAAAATAAGTATTTGGTCACCTACAAACAAGCAAGATTTGTGTCTCTCACAGAGCTGTAACTTCTTCTGTAAGAGGCTCCTCTGTCCTCCACTCGTTACCTGTATTAATGGCACCTGTTTGAACTGGTTATCTATATAAAAGACACCTGTCCACAACCTCAAACAGTCCCACTCCAAACTCCACTATGGCCAAGACCAAAGAGCTGTCAAAGGACACCAGAAACAAAATTGTAGACCTGCACCAGGCTGGGAAGACTGAATCTGCAATAGGTAAGCAGCTTGGTGTGAAGAAATCAACTGTGGGAGCAATTATTAGGAAATGGAAGACATACAAGACCACTGATAATCTCCCTCGATCTGGGGCTCCCCGCAAGATCTCACCCCGTGGGGTCAAAATGATCACAAGAACGGTGAGCAAAAATCCCAGAACCACACGGGGGGGGGACCTAGTGAATGACCTGCAGAGAGCTGGGACCAAAGTAACAAAGGCTACCATCAGTAACACACTACGCCGCCAGGGACTTAAATCCTGCAGTGCCAGACGTGTCCCCCTGCTAAAGCCAGTACATGTGCAGGCGTCTGAAGTTTGCTAGAGAGCATTTGGATGATCCAGAAGAGGAATGGGAGAATGTCATATGGTCAGATGAAACCAAAATAGAACTTTTTGGTAAAAACTCTACTCGTCATCTTTGGAGGAGAAAGAATGCAGAGTTGCATCCAAAGAACACCATACCTACTGTAAAGCATGGGGGTGGGAACATCATGCTTTGGGGCTGTTTTTCAGCAAAGGGACCAGGACGACTGATCCGTGTAAAGGAAAGAATGAATGGGGCCATGTATCGTCAGATTTTGAGTGAAAACCTCCTTCCATCAGCAAGGCCATTGAAGATGAAACGTGGCTGGGTCTTTCAGCATGACAATGATCCCAAACACACTGCCCGGGTAACGAAGGAGTGGCTTCGTAGGAAGTATTTCAAGGTCCTGGAGTGGCCTAGCCAGTCTCCAGATCTCAACCCCATAGAAAATCTTTGGAGGGAGTTGAAAGTCCATGTTGCCCAGCGACAGCCCCAAAACATCACTGCTCTAGAGGAGATCTGCATGGAGGAATGGGCCAAAATACCACCAACAGTTTGTGAAAAGACTTACAGAAAACGTTTGACCTCTGTCATTGCCAACAAAGGGTTTATAACAAAGTATTGAGATGAACTTTTGTTATTGACCAAATACTTATTTTCCACCATAATTTGCAAATAAAAATCTTTAAAATTCTTTAAAAATCAGATGTGATTTTCTGGATTTTTTTTTCTCATTTTGTCTCTTATAGTTGAGGTATACCTATGATGAAAATTACAGGCCTCTCTCATCTTTTTAAGTGGGAGAACTTGCACAATTGGTGGCTGACTAAATACTTTTTTGCCCCACTGTCGTTGGGCTGCCCTCTGCTGACATGAGGGTTGTGGCATCTTTTAGGGGCTTGAGGGCCTTCACAAGATCCTCTGCATTAGAGATGTCCTTCTCACTCAAAGTGCACAGGTCCGCCTCTCCTCTTCTCACCTGCTGAAAAGGAAAGCTGCAGAGACTGCAGGCTGTTGTGCTAGAAATCTCTCAACCATGTCGAGAGCACTGTTCCACCTGGTAATCACGTCTGTTTTTAGCAAGTGATGAGGCAGGCCCTACAACTTTTGCTTCTCCTCAAACTGGTGCTTAGCAATAGTGCTGCGATGAAAAAATGTAGCGATCCGTCTGATTTTCCCAAGTAGTCTGGCAACAGAAGGCAAACAGAGCGCTCCCTGAGTGGCAAGATTTAAGGTGTGAGCATAACATCGTACATGCACAAACCCCCCCAGCGGAGCAGCAATAACCATGTTTGATGCGTTGTCGGCCACAAACACCAAGTCTCTCGTGGGGAACTGCCATTCCTTTGTGACTTTTTGTAGTAGTTCAGCCACATTAGCACCTGTATGACTTCCGTCTACAGCCCTAGTTTGCAACACAAGAGACGCCAACCGCCAGTCGTCTGTGATGAAATACTGTCACAGTAACATACGAATCCGTAGCAACAGACGTCCACGCATCACATGTCAGTGTGATCCTACCTGCTTTTTTCAGGGACTCCAAAATTTTATACCGTGGATCCCGTGTTTGCATCATCCTGCGAAACCCCCTTCCTTCCACAACAGAGTATGGGCACAAATCTGATGTAATGTACTCGGCAATGGATTTTGTTATTTTTCTTGCTCTTCCTGAGTTTGCTGGAAGAGTGGTGGACAGTGCATTTGGAAGAGTCAGGTTGATTAGCAGTGGGTCCAGCTTGTCCAGCATTCACATCTGGGTGGTAGCGGGTAAGGTGATTCCTCATGTTTGTCATGTTCCTGAAATATTTTATCTTCATCTCACACACCTTGCACATGGTGTAACTCTTGTCCAGATTCCGCCCGCTGTCTGTCTCTGTGTCATAAAAGCCGAAGTGTTTCCAAACATTTGCTTTTAAAGAGGCTGGCGACGCTCGTATGCGTTTTATTTGTTCCGCCATCTTGTCACGTACTAGCGAGCGCAGCATCTGACGTAAACGCGCTAGAAGCGCATGCGCTACTTTCTGTGGGCCGACGACAACACATTTTGGTGGCCATTTATTTATTTAAACTCAAGAAATTGATTATTAAAATCTCTGCATCGATGCAGAATCATTTTAATGCATCAAAAAAACGATTATCGTTCCCACCCCTAGTAGTTAGCTCTGCTTTTTTACCACTTCGCCGTAACAAAACAATGCATAATAGCCCCAGGAGCTTACCATTCGATATTGTAAAAGTCCACGACAAAATTGTGAGACTTTTGATATTATTACATTTCAACTGCAAACTTGTCTTTTCACAGGTAGTAAGGCCCAATCCCATTTCTTACCTCTACCCCTTCCCCTGGCCCTTCCCCTTAGACCTTAAAAAAGAGGGGTAAGAGGTAGGGCTGACAATACAGCCCTAAGAAATGAGACAGCCCTCCACTGTTTTGCTAAGTTATACATCATTGCACAAGCCATAAATTGTTTTCTGACTTATATTGTTTTGAATATATATATTTTTTAAACACTGGACTAGTTTACAAACCAGACCTAACCAAGGACAAAATCAGCACATAACCAGGATAAACTTAGGACTAAACCAGGACTAACCTATAGGACAAAACCAGCTCATAACCAGGACGAACCTAGGAAAAAGCAGGTATAAACCAGGACTAACCAAGGACAAAACCAGTACATAACCAGGACTAGCCTATAGGACAAAACCAGGTGTAATCCAGGGCTAACCTATAGGACTAAACCAGAACATAACCAGGACTGACCTAGGACGAAACAGGCCTAAATCAGGACTAAACTTATTCTATATTCTGTGTTCATTTTACACATTTGCAACACTGATAACCCTGGCGCTTGCTTAGGGCCCAGACCAGAATGGGTCAGACAGTTGGGTCTCTGCAGTGACTGTGTAAAAAATGATTTCTCTGTACCTGTATGTTCACACTGGACCCCAGCCGCCAGCAGGTCCGGCTCTCCCAAACTGATGTCATTGAGCCGTGAGCCCAGACACTCGATGGACAGGGTCTTGAACCAGTCCTCTGCCTCCAGCTCTGAATGGAGACAGAAAGAACATTACAAATACAACACACTGCTGCAGCCTGATAGGGACAGGTTTTCATTTACCAACTTTTCACTTCATGGACCTCCTCAGAAAATATGTCTTTAATAGTATCAGAACTGACAAAACCAGGACTAAATCAAATCTAAACCAGGTCTAAACCAGGACTAAGCCAGGTCTAAACAAGGTCTAAACCAGAACTAACCAAGAACTAACCCAGGTCTAAACCAGGTCTAAACCAAGACTAAATCAAATCTAAACCAGGTCTAAACCAGGACTAAACCAGGACTAAAGCAAGTCTAAACCAGGACTAAGCCAGGTCTAAACAAGGTCTAAACCAGAACTAACCAAGAACTAACCCAGGTCTAAAACAACACTCAAGTGTTAAACCAGTACTAAATCAGGTCTACTAAAATAGGACTAACTCAGATCCAAACCAGAACTCACCCAGGTCTTAACCAGGACTAAATTGAGTCTAAACCAGATCTAAACCTGAACTAACCCAGGTCTTACCCAGGACTAATTTGAGTCTAAACCAGGACTAAACCAGGTCTAAACTCTAAATTCAGGGGCATCTCAGAAGATCTTATGTCTTCCATAGAGTTTACCCGATTCACAAGTGAAGGTCCTGGAAGTGTCGTCAGTGAAAACGATGGCCACGGCTTGTCGTTTGGTATCCCTTGGCAACCGCGTGACATTTTTGACATTGCTGATTTCTGTAACCTGCAACACACACACAGACAGAGAAATGAGTGTAGCCTTAGACATTTATTCATGAAGTCATCTTCCTCTGCTTATTTCCATTGGAGGTCATGGTTAGCTGGAATGAATCCCAGCAACTATGGGCTTTAGGCAGGTTACACCAATTACCAATGCCCTGAATTTACCAACACATTACTTTAACTTGCACCTGAATCAACTTTCAGTGTAGTCAGTTACTAAATACTTTTATTTTTCATTGTGACAAAGATGAAATTGTTAGTGTCCCACATTTGAAAGTAGGTTAGTCAAGTGTACAGTGGGTGAACAATGTGAAACAAAGTCCAAATAGCAGCTTGATAATAATAAAACTGAGCCAAGAATAGATTCTGGGTCAATAGTGAATGAATCTGGAAACTGGAGAGCAGTGGGTGACTGAGGCATAGAGCAAAAATACAGTCATTTTGAGTGTGACATTAACAGAAGTGGGGTCCATACAGCAGGGGATGGCTTCGATGCTCATTACAATACATACAATATACTGTATTGCATACATTTCTTTACTGGTTATTAGGAACTTGGTCATAAGGAGAGCAGTCTAATGAAAGAATTTCGCTTTCCCTAAACCGTTCCTTCAGCTCCTTTGGGGAATACCAAGGCAGTCCCAGACCACACAAACTGACCTGGTTAGCTCTGCTACTAACAAACTATTCTCATTACAATACAGGACTCAAATTTAAAATATGTTTGACTTAGGCATGTTATATCTATTTTATTGTCACAAGGTTTTAACTATAACTCATATCTTACATACATTTCCCATACCTCACTTTTTTTCAAGAAACTTTTTAGCCTCTACAACAGTGGTTTTATACCAAGGTCTAACTTTTAACAATCAGGCCAAAACTAGGACTAAAATAAAATAAAAAATAAAACCAGGTCTAAACCAGGATTTTTGGGTGTGTTCACATTTGCCGGTCGGCAGGACTCAGTGCGCTTTGGGGCGAAAGTCCTCACCTGTGTCGATGATGTCATTGGTCTGGTTCCAGTTCACACTGAGCTCTGTCAAATGAACTGAATAGACTTAGGGAGCAATAATAAAGCTCGCCTGTAGGGGGCACCACATCAGTATTTACTGAGAAAAACTTGGGAAGAAGAAATTCTGCTCATCTTGCAGCCAAAAGTCCGCCTCTTCAGCTCTATATAATAATATCATATGGCGCACTTTAATTAATATTTAATGAAGTATTAAGTTTAGAGCAGTGATATCTGAACACAGCTGTGGACTCTCTCTGTGATTAATATGAAATCTGTGTTGTTTCAGCAGTGTTTTAACATATGTTTGCTAATGTTAACCTTTTAAATACATTTTATTTACAGTATATAGTAGGCATTTTTTCTTATTTTTTTTCTATATTTTATTATTTTTTCTTATAGTCACGTTTGACGACCTTATGTTTCTTTGCCCTTGGTAAACAGTGCTGTAGTCCACTCCCTGGCGTTATGCTGCGAGTTGGGCTTTGACACTCAAATAGCGTGGCGCAAATTGAGTGTTGACACATCTGACACGCGAATCGAGCGTCTGACGCCCTAGACGCCTGAGTTGAAAAATCTGAACTTTGGTGAATATTAGTGGCACGTTAACCAATCAGGATCTAGCTTCTGCAGTGAGGTGGGAGGACGGAGGAAGCAGAGATCCATCAAAACAATCATGGTGGACTTATCGAGGCTTCAGTGTGAACCTGGAGCTATAAGCTACTGCCTACAGCACCTCTGCTACAGCAGTCAAAAAGATAATAACAAGATATAAAAGGGACCTTAACTTTAGTGTGTGCTGACTTAAGCTCGTTGGATTAGCAGTTACTGCACTCCCCAAAACAACAGGGAACAGAGTCTGTGTACTGACTGCTAGCGTAGCCTATAACCCGCTAAAACCACTAGAGACCGCTATTAAACAAGAAATAACTCCTCGATATCTCAGCTCTGCTGCTGGTGTTGGATGCTTAAATACACAAGTAGTGTCCTGGGGACATGTCCTCACACTGACACGGGACACAGGTGAGCAAACCGGCATGGCTTCAGTTAGAATTAGCCCTGAAAGAATGGCCAATATCCTGGCACTACAGACTTCTCCCATGACGCAAATTTGCATCTGAACACACTTGTTTTGACGCGCGAACAGAGCGAACTGGACGTGTGAAAAAAGCATCTGACTTCAAGATGTTCAAGTGTCCAACTGGACGCGTTTGATGCAAATGTGATGCCTCAAATGCGTCTAGTGTGAACACAGCATTAGTTTGTAGTTTGGTCCTAGTTTGGCTCTAAACTTAATACTTCACTGGAGCTGAAGAGGCGGACTTTTGACCAAACATACCTTTAAATTAATTAAGAACTGGAAGGACAGGCTGATACATTGTAGCAGTGGCTTTCTGACTGCCCTGAGGATAGAGTTGGTAGATGAGAGGTGTAGACTCTGAAGGAAGACCAAAGAGGAGCTTTATGGATGTAGTGAAAGAGGACATGAAGTTGTGAGAGAAGAGGATGCAGAGGAAAGGGCTAAATGGAGCCAGATGACTCACTGTGCTCTGAAGAGAACAACCGAAAGGCAAAGGAGATTATACTATAATAGACACTTTGAAAAACACTGGGTTATGTATAGAAAGTATAAACAGAAAAAAACAAGTCAAGGTTGGGAAGGAATAAAAGATCAGAGAGTTCGGAGATGGACAAAGTCACTGAAGTTTAAAAATAAAAGTTGTTTTAGTTCATAATTCAGAAGTAACTTGAGAGTGCAGCCTTTGTGTTACAGTATTCAGAAGTTCATTTTCAGTTTAATTCTGCAGAAAGTTCTTGGGACAGACCTTGGGACAGGCTCGGATGTAGGCCGACTTCTCATCCGGGTATTTCTCCAAACGACGAGGGCCTTTACTGGACGACTTCTTAAACACCAGCCAACAGCGACGATAGATCTGCAACAAACAAATGCAAAACAATGATATTTAAAAGCTGTTACAAAGGAGAGAAAAGGCAGTGAGGAATTAATTAGTAAAAGTATAGTAAAAAATAAAAGAGAAATCTGTAAAATACTGACATAAGGATATATTAAGATTATTATGTCAGTTACCTCAAGAACAGCATTTCACGTTTTACAGCCTTTAAAAAATGTATGTGGCTAAAAGAAAACGTTTTAAAGAAGTACTCTATTAGTGCCATAAAGAAACAGGTGAAGAGACCAGCAGAGGGCAGCAGAGCACAGAGCATTGCCGTCTTTTGGACATACAATCAAAGAAAAAGAACACTTCACTTCCTTAAACTTTTTGTATAATGTCATTTTACTACAAATTGAAAAATGTCTGTGAGGAATCAGTGGAAACAGAGCTGTACACCATTTTATGGATAAATGAATGAGAGCAGACTGGATGTAGAGGGCTTGATGTTGATTGGTCAGTGCTTCCTGGAGTGGGCAAGAGTTCATGGAACTAAGCATTCTGAGGCCTCAGAAACTCAGCGTCAGAGAATACAGGATAACTCAAGCAGGTATGAATGAAGCAAAACACAACTCCAGGTAAAGAACAGTACAGTAGCCGGGCACAGTTCAATCTTGTAAGAATCCATTTTGCACCAAATATTTTTTGCCGCTAATTGTATTCTACAATTTATATCAGCATATGAAGAATAAGTAGTAAGATGTGACACGTGTAAGGTTGCCACAGTGCAGATGACAAAGTCCTTTACTTGCAAAACTCATCTAAAAATGTATATAAAACAAGAATACTTGATACTTTATGAGTATTCCATTCTAATAAATAAATGCTTCAATAATACAACTGTGTATTGAATCTGTATTATGTATAGAGCTGGGTATTGTTAAAAACTTCACGATTCAAGTCAATTTATTTTGATTCTTTAGTTTGCAATTCAATTCAATATCAGTTTTATTCAATATTGATTTAAATGCTTTAATATCAAAGTAAATACACAAATAATTAAGCACCTGCTGATATTTTTAAATAATAATGTGTGCAATATTTCTAATGGTTAAGAACAAACTGACCCCGACAATTTTTCCTGTCATGATTTATTTATGTGAATCTGTCTGTACTATCAATCAATCAATCAAAGGTGTTGCTCACAGCGCCCCCACTGGCCTGGGGGTTGAATCATTTCATCAAGTTTCTGAATCGCTATTGAATTGAGGAAAAAAAATATCACAATGCATTGCTGAATTGATATTTTTACCCACCCCTACTTAAGTATATGGTTCCCTCAACAACCTAAACTCAAACTATTTTAGGGACATTAACAACTTGTGTCTTGTATTTTGAATCATTGCATTTTTTTAGTAATTCTTTCAGTCATCCTCCTTCTCTCATCATTAAGAATCTCCAGTTTAGCAGCACTTTGATATCACTCCTGCTTTCATCTCTGCTATCTCACTTCACCCTCCTCCCCGGTCCTCACTATCAGCCCCAGCTTTTCCTCCGTGCTTTTCCCCCACTCAGTGTTTGAAATAATCAGGCCTCCGCAGACAGCTCCGCTCTGAGCAGCTGTAAGTGAAGTTAAAGGGAGAGGACAGGCCGAGGCTCAAACTGCTAAGTGCTGCTTCAAAGCCGAGTTTACAGTGAATCCTTTAGGGCTGTGATCTGTGACTGAGAGAGAAAAAAGCCTTGTTACAGTGTACGTGCTGCTGTTATTGTAGCCCTGAAGTGCAGACTTGGCAGAAGTCTGTAATGTCTGTAAGCTGAAGGACAGATGATTAAGTGCTGGTTCTTTACTTTCTTTAGTGATGCAACGGTGCTTTCTTTGAGACGTGCATAGCTTTTTAAATGCCTATTTTTAATACAAGTAACAGTATACTGCTTTGCACACAGAATTAAAAGTACAGCTGAAATATCACATATGGCCCAGGACTTTTCTTGAAAAGTTAAAAAGGCTCAAGCTTTTCTGTTTGCAGTTTGAACTGGAGGTGGCAGTGGTTCGCTCGCTTGGCCAACAGTGTTTTAGGTTTGCCGTAGTGATGGGATCTTTTAGGATCTTTTCTTCATTTCAGTGAGTCGGATCGTTTAGCTCAGCTCACCAAAAAGAGGCGGCTCTTTTGGCTCCCAAATGGCTCTTCATTATACCATCTATACCCTTTATGTTTCAGCCATATTTCGCGTAGTTTTGACTAATGAGTTGTGTACTAACAGTGGTGGAATGTAAACAAAGTAAAAGTACTTAGTTACTTTACTTAAGTACATTTTTCATGTCTCTGTACTTTACTTGAGTAAATTTTACAAGGAGTACTTTTACTTCACTACATTTTAGAGCAAGTATTTGTACTTTTTATTCCATTACATTTCTGAGTTGGTGTAAAGTACAAAGTATTTTGAGTTTTGGTTTAAAATCATGTGTTTTTTTGTACACACAGTACTTAAATATAACAGATGCAGTAAAGCAGTACTCCTTTAGAAACATCAGAATAATAAAGTCTCTTTTACTGCAGCAGTTTGTTCATCTGGAATCAGCAAAATCCCATTCATATACTTTTACTTTTTTACTTACAAGTACATTTGAAAATAAGTACTTTTATACTTTTACTTAATTAGAAATCTTAAGGTAATACTAAATACTAAATGTTTGCTCCTTTATCTGTACTTTTACTTAAGTAAATAAATTGAGTACTTCTTCCACCACTGTGTACTCATATATAACTCAAATACATGGATTGTGATGAAGTATTCAAAAGTTCTGATGATTTTAAACTACTCATTGAACTGATTTGCCCGCCTGTTCCCCAGACCTGAATCCAACTGAGCACATCTGGGACATCATGTCTCGCTCCATCCACCAACGCCACGTTGCACCACAGACTGTCCAGGAGTTGGTGGATGCTTTAGTCCAGGTCTGGGAGGAGATCCCTCAGGAGACCATCCACCACCTCATCAGGAGCATGCCCAGGAGTTGTAGGGAGGTCATACAGGCGTGGAGGCCACACACACTACTGAGCCTCATTTTGACTTGTTTTAAGGACATTACATCAAAGTTGGATCAGCCTGTAGTGTGTTTTTCCACTTTCATTTTGAGTGTGACTCCAAATCCAGATCTCCATGGGTTAATAAATTGGATTTCCATTGATAATTTTTGTGTGATTTTGTTGTCAGCACATTCAACTATGTAAAGAACAAAGTATTTAATAAGAATATTTCATTCATTCAGATCTAGGATGTGTTATTTTAGTGTTCCCTTTATTTTTTTGAGCAGTGTATAATCTAATAAAAGCTAAATAACAGAAACATATTGCAGTGTGCATTGGGCAAAACATCAGCACCAAACAGCTTCAGGTGTCTCTCTCTGAACTAACCACCGTCAACTATCAAACTGTGACTTTTAACTTTTATTTTTCAGGGCAGATTGAGGAAGACCAAGTGCCTCAGCTCAGAAAGACTGATCCAGTTTCTCTTCTCTGTTATTATCTGCCCTGTTTTTGAAAAAAATTCCTTCAGAAGAAAAAAAAAAAAAGAAAAAAAAAATGCTTGCAGATGGGAGCACCAGTTTATCAACCGGAACGAGCCTCTTGGCAAAACCTGTCAACAACATGGTGACGCCAAAAAAACACAACATGTGCTGCCATACGTGTATAAAAACTGCATAAAAATCTGTAATTTTTATTCATTTGGTTTATTGTGTGGATACGTTGCTGAGTTGTTGCTATGAAAGTCTAAAACAAAACACAGTAGACGGTCATTAGATGGCGCTTCATCCAATCACCTGTTTCTGTGGCAGGCTGTACTTATTTTGTTTAGAAGACATAAAAATCCTAACCTGGCAAAAGTCAGATTGGTGTCTGTAGCCCTCTGCCTCGTTATATTTCAGTCTGGGATGTCTCCTGTTAAAAACGTTTGTAAAGGGGAGGGGCTTTCAGTAGAATATTTGGAGGTGATTGGATAAAGCGCCACCTACTGACTGAATCTACCCCCCATGACTTGCTTTAGCCAAAATTGTTGGATGATTTTTTGTTAACAGGGCCGTACACAGAATTTTAAAAATACCAAAGTCCATCATGTTGAGTTTAGTTCTGGGTTAATCCTGGTTTGGTCCTGGTGTTCATTATTTAGCCCTGGTTTTCTTGTTCAGACATGGGTTAGTCCTGGTTTAGATCTGATTTAGTCCTAGTTAAGTCCTGGTTTATTTATGTTTTTTTCCTGCTGTAGAGTTTAGTCTTAGTTTAGACCTGGTTTAGACCTTATGTAGTCCTTATTTAGTCACAGTTAATAATGGTCTTGGTTTAGTCCTAGTTAAGTCCTGGTTTAAATACAGTTTAGTCTTGGTTTAATCCAGCTTTAACTCAGGTTTAGTCCTAGTTTAATCCAGCTTTAGTTCTAGTTTACTCCTGGTTTAATGGTTTTGTGAGTTTGTGAACTTACAAATCTTCTAACAATCGAGCTTGCAGCTTCAAACAAATCAATAACAAATCTAAAACCTTACCTATATCAGTCATCAAATACTAATAATGTAGTTTTATTATTTTAAATTACTACTGGACTGTCAAGGACTGTGGGGTCTGAAATACTTTTATCAAGCTGCAAGACCTCAGAAAGACGTCAGAGATGTCGTATCTCATACAAACTAGAGCTACTGAAAAGTACTAATTTCTGGTGAGTTCATAGAAATGCAGAAGTCATTCCACTATTTTTGTGGCTTCACTCTTCACTTCAGGCACAAGTCAAACACACATCTATTATTTCAAAAGCATTACAGAAATATGAAGGTCGCTAAGTATCCTTTATGCCCTACCAACACAATTTCATGTAACCGTTGGTTCAACTCTCTCCACTTCAGCCACATGCAGTGGCCTCAAAAGCGACCTTGTTTTATTTTTCAATATTTTTCTTTCTAAAACTTCTCTTGGAGGTTCACCCGGTTCAGTTCAGTTCATTACAGTGGTGACCTTCTGCAGCAAAAGGAAACTCACAGGAGATTGGATGTAACACTGTAAAAATACAGCACTGAAGAATAAGTCTAAACAAAGCTTGGCCATGACCAAATGTCCTTGTGGCTTCTGTGGATTTCTTATAGAGCTACTACAGCTACCTCAGGGATTAGAAAGAGGTTGAGATGACAAAAGATAATATACACTTCTTTACAGAATATATGACAGCAGTTCTTCACTCCATCTTTAAGTGACTAAACTGGGCCTAAATCAGGAATAAGGTCTAAACCCAAGATTAAAAAAGCCCACCCAGAGCAGGACTGACTAAACAGAAGAATGACTATGGATTTCAAAACTGGAAATCAACAGTAATATATTGAAATGAATGAGAACAAACTGGAAATTTACAGTCCCTTAAAAATGGATACTTTAACATAACAACCAGATCTCTGCCTCTGAATGGTAGTAACGTGTGAGAGAGTACGTCAGCTGTGAGAACAATGTGAGATACGATAAGCAGCGCCTTGAAGCAGCTCGTTGAAAATAAAAAAAAAATAAAAAAAAGAAGCATGCGCTGGGCATGGCTGACCTTGGAGAAAACTCTGCAGTTTCCTGTAGTGCACTCTTATAGACTTGTGCATATATCACACTGGCCACAGCTGAAATACACTCACATTTGGTGCTTTGGCCGGTGTGGGGGTCCAGCCCTGGTTACCATGCACCAGAAACTAGGTCACTGAGAAAAGTTCTGTGTTGTCTTAGACAAATGCGTTTTTTTTAACACATTCATTTTTCTGTAAATAATTAATTGTGATTAATTAAAGTCCCAGACCTAATACAAACACTTATCTCCATCAACCTGGTGGAAGGGACTAAGTGGATCTGAAGGCTCCAAATCCACCAACAAAAGCCACATCTGGGCGCAACTGGTCACTTTTTGGGAACACAGACACACAAATGTTCCCAATAGGCTCACAAGTAAAAAAAAAAAAACTGGTGGCCATCCAGGGGCAAACCTAAGACTTGAGCCAGAATTATCCTCAACAATGACACTGAAGAGGAGGAGTTGATGTTGAGGAAGTACAGATGGATGATGATGATGAGAGCCAGGACGAAGCCACTGAGGCCTGAAAGGGTTTTTTTTTTTTTTTTACATGGGGAATGGGACTTTTTTGGAGGGAGGGGTAGTTCATATAACTTTTTTGAGTGGAGGAAGTGATATTTTACTCAACATGCATGTTTAAGAAATAATTGATGTCTTCCCAGCTTCATTTCCCACACAAAGTTCATGGAAATTTTCAGGTAATTTACCGGAAAAATTCCACCCTTTTTCCAACCCAATGTGCAGCAAGTGAGTATTTCTTGTTCAAGCACCATTAAATCTTCTAGCATAAGCTCTCCAACAATAACAACATATCTATCTTTCCTGCTTTTATCTTAATAAAACAAGAAACTGGACTACAACCACAACATAAAACACACTAAGCCACACATAATAACTTGCAACCTGCCGAAAATTAATATAAATGCATATTAAGTGCACACAATGGAAACCCATTTTATTCTTCATAAATGGCCCTCAAACAAAGCTCAGAGCCAAATATCAAAGGTTTGTCTTCAGGAAAAGCAATGTATGGATGTTTTTTAAGTAAGCCAGATTGTGTACCATCATACCTTGTGGTGGCCTACACTTTATTTTTATAATTACGTCACAATTCTCTTCTCTTCCGATTAAAATCTTAACTCTTTTAAATTATTATCAACTGATTCATGAGGCATCTTTACATCCCTCCTCTGAACTCCTTGCTCCTTGAAGGCTGCATTACTTTCACAAACGTGATTATAATTCACCCAGACGACACCTCCTAATGCCTGCGGGCCGTCTCTCGTTTGTTCGAGACGTGACTTTGCCCGAGGTTACGGTAAAACCCACGTGTGAAGGTGAGAGTTTTATCTGAGGAACACGGAGCAACATCACTTCAGAGATGCACTCTGATCTCAGCCTCTGGCAAAAACACAAATGTAACTTACAGCATCCACACAAACGGTGATCAAAAAGAGGTTCGTGCAGAGAAGCGCGGGCAAGGCGGCTGAATATGTGTCTACTGTATACATTTTATCTCTTTTGTCCAAACTCTGATAATTTCAAGAGCCTGGTATCGTCTTAGTGCTGCTTTGTCCTGTTTTTCATTCGGCCCAATAACCTGTGAATGTGTTTTATGGGCCCTGAAGGCATCATTATATCACACTTAGAGACTACTACAACTGTCCCTGCCATAGACACACAGGCTGAGCTCTGGATCCAGCGTCACCTGACTCAAAGAGCGGCAATAGCTTCGGGCGTTTTGACCTGACTCCTTCTCCCTCCACTGGCCACTCATTATAACCGGGGCAGCTCATTAAAATGCTAATATGTCCAAGAGAACCTGCCGTCTCACTGTGATGGATCGAAATACACTCGTGCAAATAAGGGTTATTGTTAAATTACAATTATAAGTTATGTTAATCTGCCATTTATAAGATAGATGTCTGGCTCTAAGTGGATTGGAGCTTTTTGTATGGATGAGGTTAAATCTAAAATTAAGAGACAGGGTTGTGAGTTAAACCAAAGTGTCTGAAGAAAGGAGGATTATAGGAGTCCCAAGGAGACTGAATGCCCAAGGAGATGCAATAGGCCTTGTAGTCTAGTCTACAAAAGATGGTGTCTGTGTTTAAAGTTGAATGCGTTAGCTTTAGCTTTATTTTAATCAAAATTGTGATTTGAATTGTTGCCAATAGCAAACCATAAAGGTTGTGATTAATTACACAGTATAACATCCACAATAAGGCTGTGGATTCATGGCCGTGTCCTCGGAGGGATTATATTATGCTTTTATTTATATTTTTCAACCAATCTTGGTCACTTCAACCTTTAAAAACATTATCTGACTAAAAGAAAGCATTTCCCATAATTACTTTACTACTGCCATAAAAGAGACCAGCAGGGGGCAGCAGACTGCAAAGCTATTATGCTCTTTTGAACAAAAACAGAAAAAAAAAGCTTTTCACTTTCTTGAACTTTTTTTATGATCCCTTTTCAGTACAAAATGAAAAATGTCTGTGAGGAATCAGTGGAAACAGAGCTGTGCACAGTTTTTGGACAAATGAATGAGAGCAGACTGAATGTAGAGGACTTGTTGATTGGTCAGTGCTTCCTGGAGTGGGCGGGGGTTTGTGGAAACAAGTTTTGAGGCCTTCAGAACTTGGCTCCAGAAAATACAGGATTACTTAAACAAGCATGAATGAACCAAAAACACAACTCCAGGTATGCTGAGGGAACAACATTTTAACATGATAGAAAGCTCAGAAAAGTTGATTTTGCAGAATGTAGACCCTTTAACAGACAGTTAATGCAGGGTTTAATCTTTGAGCTGTATTCACTGTTAGCCTACAGCGTTGTGGCTGGGGAGAGCACTTTCATGTTTTTCAGGTCTGTTTTGCGGGACAGTTTGCTAAAAAATACTTCTTTATCTTGATCATCTAAATCAAACCAAACATCCTTCAATGAAACCACAAAGCAATTTTAAAAAAGAGAACTTCAAAAAACAGAGGTGGGAGACTCGAGGCACTTAAGTCACATTTATTAGACTTGAGACTTGCTTGACAAATATCCCAAAAAGACTTGACCTGACTTTGACTTGTTTTTCATGATTTTAGACTTGACTCGGTTTTGAGCTAAATGACTTGAAATGACTCCAATTCGGGATGAATTGGAGTGTAACATAAATGTATTAAAACAGTGGCGCATTTGTGTTAATTATGCTAATGAGCATAGGAGCTAGACTGGTACAATAACCTGAAAAGTGTCAAAGGCAGATTATATTTTGATGCTGTAGTGTCAGATATAACATGCTTTGGCAGCCTTCCTACACGCTTTTGCCTATAGCCTGCCTCGCACACATCATTCATCTGTTTTCTATTGCTTTATATTACAAGTTACTAATCAATAAGCACATAAAACATAGCAAAAATGACTAGACCACTCATTAGGTTTATTTTATTTTAAAAACTCTCAGCTTTGTGTGGCCCTCCAAATTTACTACATTCATTTTAAAAAGTCCCAAAAATGCTATAAAGTAATGCAATAAAAGTAAACCATTGCAAGAAGTGAATTTAAATCATATTATCCCCCTCATATCTACATTTCTTGTAGCCAGTTTTCTTTGCATTTTACTAATCAATTACTTAGTACTGCCTGAGTCCAAATGCACACAGCACTGGGAAAGAGAGAAATGCCTGTGCATCAATTTATTCATCTCAGAGTTCGTCAAATTTAATAATAATAAATCTTAGAGTAAAAATTACTTTGTAGGACTAACACATAATAATGGTAAAATAATGGTAAAATAAGGCTTTCTAGAGTCCTTTGTTATAATACTCTGTGTGTCTTTGTGCACTGAGGCATCCCTTGTGTTTGTGCAGTGTTTTAACTGAAAAATGTTACACCAATATACGATATACAGTATTTGTATTCTCATAATCGCTGTTCATTTGGGCACTTTATTAGCCTACTTTATTACTTTTATTTGACTTGTTTAGTTCTGGGGGAATGAGGAGTGTGCTCTGGGCACTAGTGCAAGGTGATATTAATATGGGTTGGATGTTTAATTAGACTACAGTGCACTATCATCGAGATTTTGTTTAAGCACAAAAAGATTCAGACATAGAACAGAAGTGGCCACAGTTCAAACTCCTGGCACAAGTCCACGCATGGATCCATGAGGAGCGAGCCTATTTCTGTCCAGTCCTTACGCGATTACTCCAGTGCCTCACGTTGCATCCGTGAGCTTCTCTATAGCAGCATCAGTGCTAGTTTTAGCTCTCAAGCTGAGTGAGCTGTGGTGTGTATTAGAGGCTGAAGGGCACATCCTCCCGTGCCTCAGTGCTCCACGAGCGAGATGTGCCTTTGTTCCGTAACTGCCTCCCTTTATTGAGGCACAAGACTGAACACGCCAAAAAGAACGACTCAACCTGGGGGCATATTCCCGTGGCCCACCGAGCCAAGCTTTGGTGCTTTCAGAGCGGGTCAGGGCACAGAGAAACTCTCCAGAGACGCACTGTGGAGTCGACTTTGGTTTGCCTTAACTCACGTGAGTTATAGATTAAAGTGTAGCTCTGATAATATTCTTCACTCATTCTTATAGAGGATAAGAACATGCCGGCTAATGGAAACCCTGGTCTGTAAGTCTGCAGTAAGCAATATATTATGTACGCTACAAAATGCAATACATTCAGAGCCGGACTGTAGTTGGTGTGTTAAAAAAGTTGTTGGTGTGTTTAAAAAAATCTGCCTCCTGTAGACCAAATGTCAAACTACGCCTATGCAGTTAGCCCAAAAACAAAACGTGCGTATGACTCGACATGACTTGCTTGGTTCTCATAAAGATTGACTTGGACTTGCTTGTAACTTGACGGTTATGACTCAACGCTTACTTGTGACTTGCACACAAGCGACTTACTCCCACCTAACCCGAGCCTGATAAAGCCAATGCTAAATATGAACACTGTACATTCACAACTATGAAGAGACGTTAAATCTCGGCAGTGTTTGTCTATCAAATTTGCCCTCAGTGATGATGTGAGAGCCAGCGCTGGTGCCAGATGGCCCGACTACTGCTGTCTGAGTGCTCGGCTGTATCCCATAATGCAGTGCGTACCCATTCTGCGGCTCACGGAGGCTGATGAGCCATTAGTCAGTGATGTGTGGCACATTTCAGTCAGGCCGATATCGTGTGATGGAGGGCCTGCGAGAGGTATTAAAACCACTCTAAATGTGTTTTCAACTCAGAGCTGATACCGAAACGCACAAATGATCACTCAATATCATTATCTGCCAGAGCTGTTAGCGCCGACCTTGCCTTTTCCTCACTCAAGTCCAATGTCATGGCCAGAAATAGCAGCTCAACATTTCAAACTCAAGTCTGATTGCTGAGTTTTGGACCAATCAGAAAAAAGCTTGGCAAGACTCCAGAGGGCCAGGACCAGAGACACAACAACAGATTTGACAGCAAGTTTAATCTAAAATGGCATTCACATACTCCTGTTTAGGGTTGACATCTCTGCTATGAGATGTTTGATATTTTCCTGGTCAAACAGAGGCAGAATCAGTCTCAACAAACACTCCACAATAACAGGAGCCATTTGGTTTGTTTTTAAGATAGGATCCAGCTTCATGTAAGATGCACTGGCTGTGTCTGAATGTCATCCCTAATCCCTACATAGTGGACTGTACAGTGGTCATGCCATTTTGTACTTGTGTACAAATTTCTAGAGCTGTGTCCGAACGTCACCCCAGCCCCTAACCTCTCAGTCCCTATATAGTCCAGCACTATCCAGCAGACTATAGTGCACTCATTTTGTGAATGATTCGGACACTCGCACACTATTTTTAACTCGTTGTTGGTCATGTGACTCTGGCATCTGTGTAAAAAAAAGTTTGGCGAGCTCTGCTGATGGCCTTCTGTGATAAAGCCCGACCAGACATTAGCGATATTTGAGTTATTTATAGATAAATCATAATCATATGTATGATATTTAAGTTCAAGTTCAAGTTTATTTATATAGAACATCTAACAACTTTTGCAGCCCAAAGTGCTGTACATATCATTAAGACAGTAAACAACAAATAATAAAATGTTAAAAACAAATAACAGCAAAACAAAAACTATCACACAATACTAGAGACAACATCAAATTAAAACCAAATAAATAAGTCAAGTCTAAAAGGTCATGCTCAGCTTCTGTTAAATGCCAGTGAGAGAATATGCGTCTTTAAACGGGATTTAAAGTGCTCTAGTGACTCAGCTGATCTGATATATAAAAGCAAACTGGGGCCAAAATCTGGGGCCTGCCACTGAAAAGGCTCGGTCACCTCTACTTTTGAGTTTAGCCTTGGAGACGTCCAAAAGCAGCTGAGTGGAGGACCTCGTGGTTCTGGCAGGGACATGCTGAGACTTCAGACAGATACAATGGAGCCAGACCATTTAGGGACTTAAAAACAAGAAGCAGCATTTTGTATTTGGCCCTATAGGTAACTGGAAGTCAGTGCAGGGATGCCAATACTGGAGTAATATGCTCTTACCACTTTGTGCCCGTTAGCAGACGGGCAGCGGCACTTTGGACCAGCTGCAGTCTGTACAAGGATGTGCAAGGCGTGTTGTTATGAACATGTGAATTACTTTTTCATAAACTTTAACTGGAAGGTATGGCTTCACTTTAGCAAAAAGCCTTAGCTGAAAAAGCTGGTCTTTACAACGTTAACATGAATTATCACTTTAATGAATAAAACAGACTGGATTATTGCAGCTCTTTGCCTTAAGAGGAGAAGGTGTCACCTGTACAGGCTGAGGGAAGCTGAGGGATGTTAGTGATTTTACACCGTGATGGTTTATTTAAGAGCTATTTATTCATAAATCCGACATGACAGAAGTAAAAACAGCATTTCTAATTGGTTTCATTCAGACATGTTATGTTCAGTTTAAGTCCTGCCGCAGTCTCGCTGTCCTCCGAAGAAACTCGCAAAGCATTCTGCTCTATACTGACCTCTAGTGACCATCAATGTGCACTACTTGAGGGAAATTTTGAGTGCATCATTTTTTTATCCACTAGACATTCGAACACCACTAAAAAATAGGGTGACCACTTTATAGTGCACTATAGAGAGGATGTTCAGACACAGCTTAGTAGTGGATAAAGAACAGTGCATTCAAAGTTTCCCACAATGCATCAGTAAAAGGAGGCGGTCAATATAAACCAGAGTATTGGGAAGAACAGTGACAGATCTTTAAACTGAACATAACACGTTTGAATGAAACCAGTTAGAGACAATGTTTTAACTTTCTGTCACATCGTTTATTCATCTGAGCTTGTTCAGAAGAATAAACGATAAGTTCCCTCTTAAGGCAGAAAGAGCTGTGATAATCTGTTCTGTTTATGAATTAATGTGTGATAATTAATGTTAAATATATTTCATGTGATTGTTATTTATCTAAATACAGAAAAATCACATACACATACAGCAGAGAGTCACATGATCATTGGCAAAAAATTCAGGGGATAGGGGCTAGGGATGACCTTCAGACACAGCCATTACCGAAGACAGAGGATGGCTTGTGTTTTTATTTTAAATTAACTACCAGTAGATCCCTCGAAGAATCCCTATTCCTCTATCTATCCCAGTACGAACATTGGGCAACGAAAAATCAAACGCTTTAGTTTGTACGAGGCATGTGAAGGGTTAACGCTGCAGGTGCTGTGTAGGATGCGATCAAATCAAACTTTAATGACATCTTCAGGGACACTGGTAAAAAGGAGCTTTCCCAGAGGATGATGAGTGCTGTGTGCTCGGTATGTGTAATCTGATGGGAACAGGTCACACAGCCTCTGACTGTGGGACATAAATGTAGCTCATGTTTGTGTTTTTAAATGAAATCTTAGTGAGTGGAGTCTGCAGGTCCTCCCCACATTACTGTGGGTTCTCTCAGGCTTCCTCCCACCCCCACCGTCCAACGACATGCATGTGGTAGGAGAATTAGTGAAAAACTTACTCCTGTAATGTCACTTAAAAACTTCAGACTTATTTAATAAAATTCTTTAAGTCTGTGAGTATGCATAGCTATATTATTTAAGAAAATACAGCAAAGTATCACTTCATTTTTAGACACAAAGCCACAACCACAAAAGTGATTTTAAAACAGTAAGTTATATTTAACTTCCCAGATACATTTTATTTACAAAACAATAACTCAGAGAACTACTCTTCCTCATAACTTACAGGTTATTAGTTGCAGTTTGTCTTTTTGTTTACACGAGGACAGGGTTTCCATTTTCTAAAGCCACAATCTTTTGAAAACAGAGGAGGTGTTTTGGTTTCACAGGAGGAGCCGCTCAGAGCCGCTCCGCTCTCTGTAAACTGTAAAAATACCGTTCTCACTGAAGACAATGACGTAACAGACCCAATCTGCGCAGAATTCAAGACTTTTATGTCTCTTACATTCATATTTAGCCAGTAACTGTCAGTAATATCTGTGTAAGTACTGATTTTTATTGAAGACTTTATGAAAATGGATCCAGAAAACCACAAGATCCTAAAAGTTGTTTGAAAGTTACAGACTGGAACTATATTTCCTCTGCTGTTTACTCTCTGTGTGGTGTAGAGCATTTGCAGGGCCCTTAGCGCTGTTTGCTGGACAAACACGGGTACTACAGTTTACTTTACATTTTCTTCACACTTCAGCGTTGTCATGTAAATGCAAATCTGAGGCAGCAGGACTCTTGAGTGTCTAGAACAGCGCTGTATATGATTAATGCATTATTATTATTATTATTATTATTATTATTATTATTTTTTTTTTTTTTATTAGTGGTATCAAAAACATGAACATCAATTTTGCATAGACATAGCCATAAAAATATTAAATCAAATTTAATGTACTGTATGTCAAAGAGATTATGCATTTCTGGGAATAAAATAAACATTTGTACGACTGGTTGCATTACCATATTTCAGACTTTTTTGTCCTCTGAATGGTTTAGTCACAAGATTCCAAAATCTGAAACACAGTAAATCCTTTAGAAGAACCAAAAAATACAGTCTTTCTGAGATAAAAGTGAGTACCTCTACTTCCTCTCCATCCTTCTTTAGTTTTCTCAAGCAAAGAAAATGAATTCATGCCTAATTGGAGCAAGCTGGAGCAAGTTTTTGGGTGGAACGTCTTTTTGTCCCAGTGCCGAGAGCGAGATCAGTATCATGCTTTGCAATATAACGGTTCATCTGACTCAGAGGATGCTTAAAATTGGTAAAAAAAGAAAGTTGTGTGGAAACTAAATGTAAAACAGTGGCCTGGAGTTGGTTAAAGCCAGCGTGCGAGGGGACTGTGCATGTCGAAGGCGGTTGGTTTTATTCCTTTGGTGTTGCTGTTGAGATAAATTAAGCATGACTTTGGTGGACTATCTATCAGGCCCCAAGGAGGACCTCAGCTGTGCCAGTCCTCCGAGCCGCAAGGATCAAGAAACTCACTCCAATAGTCCTGTTTTTTTACGCTGAGCTCGGTTTAATGCATGCCCTCCTTCTTCTGTGTGTCTCTGCCGACTTTTCCTCAACGCTGTGTTAACTTCTCCCCGAGGGTTAGACCGAGACACACTCTCTCGGCTCAGCTTTGAGACTCCAGTGAATTAAAATGGATCGCTGGAAAACCGCAGGAGACGCCACACCAGATTTATTATGTAAGGGCTGTTGGTTCCTCTTTCTCCAGTCCTCAGTTGATACATTTGATTCAGGAAACATCAAGGTTATTAATAAGAACTGAAGTGCATAGCCTATATACTGTGTACAAATAGAGCTTATCTTCTGTCACTTTTGGGTTTTATCATCTGCTTCATAGTGTGAGGTGATTTGCATCTTGATTTAGCATAGGTTTTATTTACAGTTGGCCTTCCTGATGCAGTTGTCTCTGTTTATGAGGGTTTGGGACTGGTACAAAGCGTCCACTGGCTTGTGACTCCTTGTGGGTGGAAAATGTACAAATGTAACTTATATTTGTTTGGGTTTTTAAGTGTATTGTATGACAGTGGTGCAGTGGGTTAAGCGTTGGACCACAAACCAAAAGGTCTGAGGTTCGTATGCATACTGTTCTTATTAGGGCTGTTAGTCGACCCAAGTTATGCCCAGCACAGCAATAAATCAACCAAAATTGACCAAAGGATATGTGGTGGGACTTACCAGAGTCTGACACAAACAAAGGACTTTACATTAATGAGGTGATACAATATTTACAAAGAATGGCTGTGAAGTAGTGTTATCTAAAAATCATTGTTATTTTAAATAAAATGAAAAATAAAAGTAATAAATTAGTAGTGCTGTCAATCGATTAAAAAAATTAACCAGATTAATCACACTCTTGGGCTGTGATTAATCACAATTAATTACAATGTATAACTTGGTAGCTTTTCCATGACAATATGCAGCGTTTAAATAAAAAAAAAGTCCAGAGAGGTTCAGGAGTGTGTTTTTGCTTAGATAAAAAAAATACATCTTTGAAATAACTCCTGAATATTGTGAGAGAGCCTTTAATAAGTCTGAGTAGTAACTGGCCAACTGTTTTGAGATAACAGTGTCTGCTGAACTGTGCTCTGCATTAAATCTACTGCAGACACCTGAGCCTCTCCTCTGCTCCTCTCAGCGCCGCGGACAGGGGCACGGTCACCTGTCAGGGGCGGAGCACGGTCACCTGTCAGGGGCGGGGCACGATCACCTGTCAGGGGCGGGGCACGGTCACCTGTCAGGGGTGGGGCACGGTCACCTGTCTGCAGTGAGACTGCCGCTCTGAGTCGAGAACTGACGCTTTATGGAAAAACAAAACAAAACACCTCAAATGAATGGTTTGCAGGAGTCTGCAGCTTGTGGCTCCATAAGTTCAGGGATGGCCATGGGTCCCCCCCCGCTCTCACCGTGGGTCCAGGACGCACAGAAAGCACAGCTCCAGGAACGCACATGGACAGAGTGAAAGGAAGCGATATAAAAAGCACAAGTAACATTTATTAGTAAAAAGTTTTACATGAGACTCGTGAGAGGAGGGAGAGGAGAGAGCTGTAGTGCAGCAGCCAAAGCAGTGGACTGGTCCTGAAGTGGAACCACAGGCAAACGTGTGTGAGGTAGCTGTTCTCTCCTCTGTGGACGCGCGGGTCGTTCACTGTGAAAACAAGTCAATGTTGTGATATACACACATTTCCAAGACGGTCACGCGCCCCCGACACGGCTTCATGCCCTACAAAGTGCTTTGAGAAGCACTGGTGTACGGCAAAACAGATCATGTGATTAATTTGCGTTAATAAATTTTAACACGTAATTTTTTTTTTATTAATCGCATGCGTTAACGCGTTAACGTTGACAGCCTATAAATTAGATTAGCTTTTCCAGGCAAAGAGAGAATGCATCTAATCGACTAATAAAACATTAGTGGACCATGACCTCACCGACCGATTTATCGACTAAGCAACCAGAGCTGACAGAGCTGCCCTAGTTTTGTCCCTGAGCAAGACACTTTAGATCAGACATGTCCAATGTGCGGTCCGGGGGCCATTTGTGGCACGGGTCAAGATTTCACATGGCCTTCACCGTCTATGACAAAATATATGACTAAGGGCCCACCAGCAGTTTCATACAGTGTTTCCATAGCTTTGTCTCTACTTTGTATAAAAGGTTAGAGCAAGTTGTGTTTGTTTTGACCGATTAGAAACATTAAATCAGGCTGAGCTAAAAAAAAATAACTTACCTAGGGGATGTCTTTTTATGTTCTAAGATGTCATTCTGTTGAATTTGGTTTTAGATTTTGTTGTCAAAGAAGAGAAATTATACTTATTAAGTAAAAGAAAATACTTTATGTGCGTTCCATTTCTAGAAAAAATAAGGAGGGACTGTCGGCCCTTGGACCTTTGCACATCTTTAAAACACCCCTGCTTTAGACACTCGGACTCAGACTAAACTACACAAGAAAAAAGAACAGTCGCTGTAAGAAACATACTGTAAACACACTCACTGTTTCTTTTACTTTTACAAATCATAATTTTGTTGTTTTCTGGCATGCAAAAATTGACCCCTGAAAAAAATGAATAAAATAAATAATAAAACTTGTAATAAAAATGACATGGAAACAAACAGCCAACAAAATGTCTTCACCTCTCTTAAACAGAACACAGAAATTAATTTGTTGTTTAATGATTTCTTTTGCCTTTTTGCTGGAAATGTGCAAATCAGCCTTGTCTTTTAGCAAATTTAGTACAGTGTACACTTCCCCACTACTCACTAAATCCAGGATACTTTAATTTGTCATGTGCAAGAATATAAATAAAGTAATACTGACTTAACCTGGAGAAGGTTCATAAAGGATACTGAAGTGCATGTAAATGCACTAAATGTTTCCTTTATTTTTACAAATCATAGTTTTGTTGTTTTCTTGCAGGCAAAACTTGACTCCTGAAAAATAAATAAAAATAAAAAAATAAAATAATAAAAATTCTCAGGCAAAAAATGTACTGTGTATTTGCCTATTTTTTATTAAACAAGTTAATTTGCAATGACCAACACAAGAGAAACTGTATTTTTTCTACAGCTGATGCTAATTTAAATGAACCACTGCAGACCTTTCACTTCCTGATCCTGATCACTGTGTGACCTGAGACTGAGTCAGAAGACACAGCCCGCTCTCGTGGTTTCCTCTGGGTTTGTGAGATTGTGACATTAGCGGCACCGGACGTGACTCGGGACAGTTCAAAGACAGAGTGGTAAAGTTAGTTTGGGTTAATTTAAGATCTGAAGAATTTATAAAACTCAGATTAGGAGACATTCACTGAATACAAATAACATCTGGGCTTGGCACGGAGGCCAGGGGTCTGCTCACAAAACGTCTCAGTAAACCAGAACGTACAAATGAACGGGGGATCAGATATACAGAGTGCAAATGTGTCTCTGTGTCAGCCCTGTGACTAACTGTGTACCCCACCTAAGGCCCATAGTTGCTGGGATAGGCTCAAGCCACCTGAACCCCTGCTCACCCCCCTCACGTTTCAACCACCCTCAACTGGTGGGTTGGGAACCAAAAGTGGGTCGCACAGTTTTCAATGGGTCACAGGCCTTTGCCAGGGCAAAATAAAAAAATTAAAATAAATGAAAAGTTTAATAATAATAATAATAAAGTGTCAGTATGGGACATAAGGTGTATAGAGGAAACCCAATAAAAGCAACAAAAAAACAAAAACAAAAAAAAAACGGTTCTATAATGCCACTGTTACACCTCTAAAGTGAGGTTAAAAGGCTGATGTGAGGGGTTGAGGTTTTAAATTAAAATGCAGCCAAGTGAATGTAGCAGAGAATAGTTGCCTCTCTGGCGTTACCACTTGCTTGATTTATTTAAAGATTATGTTCCTTTTTGTTTTGGGACATTCTTATATAATACTATCTCAGGTTCAAACTGCACAATGTGTTTCTTCTAGGGATGTACCGATACCACTTTTTTTCAAACCGATACGAGTACTTATATAGGAGTTACTTTATAGTTTATACAGTCACACTGCTGTATCTCATTCATCCCAGACTGTGTCGTCCTTTTGCCTCTATCCCCGCTCTGCAATGCCAAGTTATTTTTACAACAGAGAGGTTTGAACACAGCTAACCATGGCTAAAATGTGCTCAACATGGACATGTTATACCTCATTTTAAAGCTTAGATTCTCCTCTATTCAGTCGCTAAAATCATTTTAAAGACAGATTGAGCATCTGCGCATAACTAGCGGAGATTCGCCAAGACATACAGCAGCTAACACAGTTAGCAACGGTACTTCTTATGTTTTATCAGACAACAACTGCTTCACACTCCGCACTTATATCATTTTCGGGACAACTAGGACAACAAAAGGACAACTGCTTAAGTTTCAGGACTCACATATGATTTGGGATAAGTCTGGTTGAGCAGAATGTAGAGTCAGCTTTGCTTTTATCACCATACAGTTCACTTCACGTGACAGCGCTGTAAAGTGGTATCGGTTGTTGGTATCGGCCCACTTTTATAAAAACGAGTACGAGTACTTGGACATGGTATCGGTACTGATACCCGATACTGGTATCGGTATCGGTGCATCCCTAGTTTCTTCAATACATTTTGTTACTTGAAATCCCCCTTTTTTGTGTCGCAGCTTGTCATTGTAGTGTGATGGTGGGTCCTGAAGCCAGAGCAGTTGAGACCCACTGGTATAGTATACCAGAGAGACACAGGCAAGGAATGGTGAGAATGGTTAAGGACAACCCACAGATCACCTCCAAACACCTACAACATCATCCTGCTGCAGATGTTTCTGTACATGGGTCAAACATTCAGAACTTGAGGAAGGCAAAAGCTCATTTAGACAAGCCAGGAGATTTTGGAATTGTGTGCTGTGGAATGACAAACCTCAGCGACTCAGTTTGTGGCGTGGCATCACCCTCCCTTACAGCTGTTCTGAATTGTATTTTTCTTGGCCTGCCACATCTGGCCTTAACATCAACTTTGCCTGTGTCCTTCCATTTCCTGATTACCACCTTAAATACCTTTTCTCAATACTGAATGCACCTGTCTATGAAGTTCAAGGCTTAACTAATCTAACCTCTAATCTAAGTTTTGTGTTGTAAGTAATCCATTTTGAGAAGTTACATGCATTCAAATCAGCAAACTTATAAGGGTGCCCATACATTTTTTTCATATTTCATTTAATTCCCTCCACATAAATACTGCTTCACTAAAAACTGTTGTTAGGAAAACACCCCAGAACTCAGATGTCACTAGAAAATTAATGACATACCTCTGTGATCTTTTGTTCATGAAGACAGAGTAAATTATTATGCAAAATCAGAGGGGAGCCCAAACTTTTGCATATGACGGTATGTCATACTTAACTTGTTCCCCCAACAACTTCTGCTCTGGTCGAGCTCTCAGTCCCTAAAAACATTTATCTTGGCTTGGTCTCAGATCACTGTGTAAACTCTGGATTATTACACAACTAATTTCATAAAAGTAGTGTGACTTTGTGTTTCTCCCAGGGCAGCCTGAGCCATCTCTCCCTTGCGGCCAAAAGTAATTACTGCCAGTGTCACCATCTCAATAAAAGGATAACAAGGACATTAAATTTACTGTGCAGGAGCAATACTGTAAAACCACTGACTGTGTTGTTTCTTTATTAATCCACACAAGGCAAGGGAGAAACAGCAACTTCTGGTTTAATTTAATGGATCTTATTCATTGTTTTGTCTCTGCAAAGTCAGTAATGAGCTGTGCACATCTAAACATGAAGACGACTCACTTGCAGCATAAAAATAAGAAGGTGTTAGACAAAAAGAAAAACACACCCAAGTCAGAAATCAAGTCTCAAATCAAGGCTATAATGCTGGCCTACTTTTTTTTCTGTAATCATAAGATGTGGTAAATTAGGATGTTTCTTCAGATAATCCCTAGTTATTATCAATTTCATAAGGGCTGAGATACACTGAGGGATTGAGAATCAGAATATGGATAAATGGTCACACTTCTTTGTCATTTTCAAAGACAAAACATATTTAGTTGTAATAGTAAAATAATATTTAACATTTAATAATCTTATATGTGTCTCATATGTGATTCTAATCTTATATTGTATTGGCTATATGCTCCCTATTGTTTTTTTTTTTGTTTTAAAATAAACAAATATTGCCAAAAAATAAAATTGCTATTTTTAATCAGCCCAAGAACCACACAGCACATTACATTAGTGTAGTGACTGACAGGAGACAGTCCCGCCCCGCTCCTATCTACAGTATTATGGGCTACATTTATTCAGCCCAGAGAGTTGGATTTGGCCAATCACAGAGCCCGCACTGTTGGGTCGCCTGTGCTTTTGAGTAAAGGCGGCGGTAATAACAAGCTATAGTGACCGAAGTTGTTTATTAATGCTAATCTAAAGCAGCGCAGAGTTTGAAGGATTTTCCAGCGGCACTGAAATGAACTCAAATCACCGTTTCACCTGCAGCAGAGCGGTGTTATCGAAAACAATGAAGAGGATTAAATATTTTCTCTTATATGGAACAAACTCACCTGAACGCTGCGCTTTCCATCAGACATTATACAGAAACCACAGACTACAGTGACTGAGTGATTAACTGTATTAAGTTAATTAGGAATTAAGTATTAAGTGTTTTATTAACTTGTTTTATTAACACGTTTGCCTGGCTGCGAGCAAGAACAGAGATGTGAGCTTCATTTATAATAAAGTAACTCCCACATTTCTCCACCTCCCTTACAAAACATGACCTGTAACTTTAGGCTAATGGACTGCTCTCTGCTCCTTCTGTTGTTGGTCGCCTGTTTGGCCATCATCAGGTTGTTAGATGATATGTATTTGGATAAAACAGTGGGGTAAGGTAAGTGGCGTCACTTAGCACTAAGGGGCCCCAGTGCAGATTTTTAGAATGGGCCCTGTTGATGTAAAGCCAATCAGTACTTCAAGTTTATGTATTAAGCTTCTAATGTATAAAATGTGGCAGTCAGCTGTTTTTACTGAATTCAAAAACCAGTGCTTACAGTCTGCAGCGTATAATTCAAAAATACAAATGTTTAAAATTAGTGTTCGTAATAATCATAAGAACCTTTTTTTCCCCTGATAAACTAGCTCACAGATTATACAGATCAAGCCAGGTCATTCTTAAATTTAACATGGATATAATGATTTTAAGGTCAAAACTTGACCATGGACAGACAAGGGCCCACTCCCAGGGGCCCCTGAACCTCCTGGGCCCCAGTGCAGTTGTGCTGGCTGTGCTGTCTGATGATATGCCCCTGGGTAAGGTGCTGTTGTGCATTGTCTGTTTTGGTTTATAATTGTTGAGTAGTACCTTGGAGTTATGTGCAGTCGATTGTGTCAGAAATTGGTATTAAGTCATATTTTCTTAGTGTGGAAGTTGAGCCTGGTGTTGATGCTGAGTAGTGTGTGATAATAACACTGCATTAGCCCCTCCTCCTCCCAGACTCACCAGCAGCCCTCACTGTTTATAGCTACAGCTTTTCTTTCTCCAGAGGAACTCAAAGCACTTTACATCAAGGAAACATTCACCCATGCACACTCACCAGCACTCACTTATTCATAGACCAGCAAACATAGACACAGTGGAGGCAAGGACGGGCAAGTGCCCTGCCCATGGACACAATGACAGCGAAGGTAAGAGCGGGGCTGGAACCACCAACCTCCAGGCTGGTGGACAAAGCCGATAATCTGATAGTCAATAGGTACCATTTATGGTATAAAAAGAAAAGTTATGTTACTACTGACAAAATATTTTATTCAATACAAAGTTTCAGTACCTAGTGGGACTTTTAATGTTCCTTTGCAAGGATCAAACAAATAACACAAAATAAATCATAAAAAACTACTGGTTTTAACTAATTATTCAATATCATTGTGTTTTATGATTGTAGAGCAGTGTTTTTTTGTCTTGTCCTGGGCTTTTTGCCTTTCCACGAGTACCCCCCTCACTCAAACAAGCTGACATTTCTTTAAAAAGTAGTCATATAAAAGCTGACAACTGATTATGAATAAATTAAAAAAATACATATGAAAACACAATAAAATTAAATATAATAAATGAAATAGTTGTTTAAAGTAAAATAAACATTAAATTAAATAATAATCTGCCTTTAAAATAAAAAAATAACATTATTAACCATTACATTTAATTCATTTACTATATATTTTATGTTCAAAATAAACTTATATAATGATTGTAAACTCATAATAAATTTACTGCGAAGAAAAATTTACATTTGAATCCACTTTGAACATAAAAAAAAGTAACAAAATAATACCTCCCTCTGTCAAGACACGTGAGCTGGACTTTCATAGAATTCAGTATTTCAGTATGAAAAGGTTGCAAATATTTTCTCATCATCTTGGAAATAAATTGCAAAATAATTCCACGTACCCCCTGCAAAGTGCCCGTGTACCCCTAGGGGTCCCCATACCCCTGGTTGAGAAACACCGCTGTAGAAGATGAATTACACCATAGGTATCAGAAAAAGTATCGCTCAGGTATCGGTATTGAAAACCAGGTATCGTTTAAGAACTGGTATTGGAAAAATCTGAACAGTCCCCAGCCTGAGTCAAGACCCACAAGACCCAAGGCCCACTACCTGAGTTTCTGAGAATGTGAAATAAGTTGAAAGCTGGAATTGGTATCGTTCTAGTTGGACTTTTACGCCGCCATTACTCCAGTGTACAAAGACAAGCATGGACTGAACCAATGAAAGTGTCCCTGATTTATATGGGACCGCCTCCTTTTGTTTTAAGCACATGATTGGTCAAAAAAACAAAGAAACAAACAAATAAAAAGATCAAGTCTTGCTAGTCCCTGTTCTAATTCTCCCTCTGTCAAAAACACATCCTACTGAAGCCCAGAGCAGGTTTCAGAGTCTCATTTTTCCCCCAGAGATGACTATGACTATTCTATTATGCTGCTACAGACTAAATAATTAGTTTCCCTCAAATACAGGGGAAAGAAATCAGGTAATGCATCTCCCTTCCTGGTTGTCTCTCCAGATACTTAAGATTCTTCCCTCAGTCCAGAGACCACAATGTGTGGGTGAAAATAAACTGCCCACAGTGAATGAATGTGAGAGTGAATGGTTGTCTGTCAGTGTCTGTAAATAACTTATGATTGTACAGGCTGCACACACCGCCTCGTGCCCAGCAGGGATAAGCTCCAGCTACTCCAGACTCATAAGAATAAGCAACAGAAAATGAATAGTTAATAGCAATTCAGTTACAAGAAGCAGAGTCGGCTCGTGGCATAGGTGAAACAGGCAAATGCTAAGGCTGCCACTGACAAGACGTAATGAGCCTGATCAGTAACAGTATATACCTAAAATTTATGGACACTGGGGAGAGTTTTGAGTCCACAGATGTGTTCTACTCTTGTCAAGCTTTAAATAACTTTTTGTTTGTTGACAATCAACCTCTTACTTGCGGAGATATGATTATAAACCACACACCACTACCATCACCACATGAAATAATTCGTGCAGTAATGAAAGCTGCGATCTGAAGCACATGTTACCGCGGCAACGCCTTTCTCACAATATGTTAGCTGTTTTACTGTATTATAAAAGCAACATAAAACATTAGCATTCGTCACACTCAGTCTGTGTAGAGCAGCTCATGTTTAAAATGCGAGAGTCGTTATAAGAAACAGTCTTGAAACTTGAAGAGAAGTAAAATCATCATTAGTCTCCCTTTTTACTACAGCTGCTGAAGATCACATACGATCATCTAAAATGCATCAGATTATAGGAAATTACATCTGTTTTTTTTTTTTTTTTTTCCTGGGAAGGACCCCTGGACGCCCACCTTCTCGTGTACTTAAATAAAAACTACATAAAAACCTACTAAAAATACCATCCATCCATCCATCTTCTTCCGCTTTATCCGGAACCGGGTCGCGGGGGCAGCAGTCTAAGCAGAGATGCCCAGACTTCCCTCTCCACAGACACTTCCTCCAGCTCTACCGGGGGGACCCCAAGGCGTTCCCAGGCCAGCCGAGAGACATAGCCCCTCCAGCGTGTCCTAGGTCTTCCCCGGGGCCTCCTCCCGGTGGGACATGCCCGGAACACCTCCCCAGGAAGGCGACCAGGAGGCATCCGGAACAGATGCCTGAGCCACCTCAACTGACTCCTCTCAATGTGGAGGAGCAGCGGCTCTACTCTGAGCTCCTCCCGTGTAACTGAGCTCCTCACCTTATCTCTAAGGGAGCGCCCAGCCACCCTGCGGAGGAAACTCATTTCGGCCGCTTGTATCCGGGATCTTGTCCTTTCGGTCATGACCCAAAGCTCATGACCATAGGTGAGAGTAGGAACGTAGATCGACTGGTAAATCGAGAGCTTTGCCTTTCGGCTCAGCTCCTTCTTCACCACAACAGACCGATACAATGACCGCATTACTGCAGACGCTGCACCGATCCGCCTGTCAATCTCACGTTCCATCCTTCCCTCACTCGTGAACAAGACCCCAAGATACTTGAACTCCTCCACTTGAGGCAGAAACTCCCCCCCAACCTGGAGAGGGCAAACCACCCTTTTCCGGTCGAGAACCATGGCCTCAGACTTGGAGGTGCTGATTCTCATCCCAGCCGCTTCACACTCGGCTGCAAACCGCCCCAGTGCATGCTGAAGGTCTTGGCCTGATGAAGCCAACAGGACAACATCATCTGCAAAAAGCAGAGATGAAATCCTGTGGTTCCCAAACCTGACACCCTCCGGCCCCTGGCTGCGCCTAGAAATTCTGTCCATAAAAATTATGAACAGAACCAGTGACAAAGGGCAGCCCTGCCGGAGTCCAACATGCACCAGGAACAGGTCCGACTTACAACCGGCAATGCGGACCAAACTCCTGCTCCGGTCATACAGAGACCGGACAGCCCTTAGCAAAGGGCCCCGGACCCCATACTCCCAGAGTACCCCCCACAGGAGACCACGAGGGACACGGTCGAACGCCTTCTCCAAATCCACAAAGCACATGTGGACTGGTTGGGCAAACTCCCACGAAACCTCAAGCACCCTATGGAGGGTATAGAGCTGGTCCACTGTTCCACGACCGGGGCGAAAACCGTATTGTTCCTCCTGAATCCGAGGTTCGACTATCGGCCGAATTCTCCTCTCCAGTACCCTGGAATAGACTTTCCCAGGGAGGCTGAGGAGTGTGATCCCCCTGTAGTTGGAACACACCCTCCGGTCCCCCTTCTTAAAAAGAGGGACCACCACCCCGGTCTGCCAGTCCAGAGGCACTGTCCCCGACCCCCACGCGATGTTGCAGAGACGTGTCAGCCACGACAGCCCCACAACATCCAGGGACTTGAGGTACTCAGGGCGGATCTCATCCACCCCCGGTGCCTTGCCACCGAGGAGCTTTTTAACCACCTCGGTGACTTCAGCTTGGGTGATGAACGAGTCCATCCCCGAGTCCCCAGCCTCTGCCTCCTCAACGGAAGACATGTCGGTGGGATTGAGGAGGTCCTCGAAGTATTCCTTCCACCGCCCGACAACATCCCCAGTCGAGGTCAACAGCTCCCCACCCCCACCGTAAACAGTGTTGGTGAAGAACTGCTTCCCCCTCCTGAGGCGCCGGACGGTTTGCCAGAATTTCCTCGAGGCCAACCGATAGTCCTCCTCCATGGCCTCCCCGAACTCCTCCCAGATCTGAGTTTTTGCCTCCACAACCACCCGGGCAGCGGCACGCTTGGCCTGCCGGTACCCGTCAGCTGCCTCAGGAGTCCCAAGAGCCAGCCAGGCTCGATAGGACTCCTTCTTCAGCTTGACGGCATCCCTTACTTCCGGTGTCCACCACCGGGTTCGGGGGGGTTGCCGCCACGACAGGCACCAGAGACCTTACGGCCACAGCTCCGAACGGCTGCATCGACAATAGAGGTGGAGAACATGGTCCACTCGGACTCAATGTCTCCAACCTCCCCCGAGATCTGGTTGAAGCTCTCCCGGAGGTGGAAGTTGAAGACCCCCCTGACAGAGGGCTCAGCCAGACGTTCCCAACAGACCCTCACAATACGTTTGGGTCTGCCAAGTCTGTCCGGCCTCCTCCTCCGCCAGCGGATCCAACTCACCACCAGGTGGTGATCAGTTGACAGCTCAGCCCCTCTCTTCACCCGAGTGTCCAAGACACACGGCCGAAGGTCAGATGAGACGACAACAAAGTCGATCATCGACCTCCGGCCTAGGGTGTCCTGGTGCCACGTGCACTGATGGACACCCTTGTGCTTGAACATGGTGTTTGTTATGGACAAACTGTGACTAGCACAGAAGTCCAATAACAAAGCACCACTCGGGTTCAGATCGGGGAGGCCGTTCCTCCCAATCACGCCCCTCCAGGTATCACTGTCATTGCCCACGTGGGCGTTGAAGTCTCCCAGTAGAACAACGGAGTCCCCAGTCGGAGCACCTTCCAGTACCCCTCCCAGGGACTCCAAGAAGGCCGGGTACTCTGCACTGCTGTTCGGCCCGTAAGCCGAAACCACAGTGAGAGACCTGTCCCCCACCCGGAGTCGCAGGGATGCGACCCTCTCGTTCACCGGGGTGAACTCCAACACATGGCGGCTGAGCTGGGGGGCTATGAGCAAGCCCACACCAGCCCGCCGCCTCTCACCGCGGGCAACTCCAGAGTGGTGGAGAGTCCAACCTCTCTCAAGGAGCTGGGTTTCAGAGCCCAAGCCGTGCGTGGAGGTGAGCCCGACTATATCTAGCCGATACCGCTCAACCTCCCGCACAAGCTCAGGCTCCTTCCCCCCCAGCGAGGTGACACTCCATGTCCCCAGAGCTAGTTTCTGCGCCCATGGATTGGGCCGTCGAGGCACCTGCCTCTGACCGCCGCCCAGATCACAACGCACCGGCCCCTTATGGTCCTTCCTGCGGGTGGTGGGCCTACGGGAAGGCGGTCCCACGTAGCCTTTTCGGGCTTGGCCCGGCCGGGTCCCGTGGGAGGAGACCCGGCCACCAGGCGCTCGCCTGCGAGCCCCAACCCCAGGCCTGGCTCCAGGGTGGGGCCCCGGTGACGCCAATCCGGGCGACGTAACGGACCTTGTTTTCATACTCATCATAAAGGGCTTCTGAACCGCTCTTAGTCTGGCTCGTCACCTAGGACCTGTTTGCCATGGGAGACCCTACCAGGGGCATTAAGCCCCAGACAACATAGCTCCTAGGATCACTCGAGCACTCAAACCCCTCCACCACGATAAGGTGGCGGTTCAAGGAGGGGCTACTAAAAATACATTGGGGCACAATTTACAGAGTGGCACAAAATCAATGCTATTGCTTAGAAAAGTCTTATCAAATGTAGCCTATATTCTGTTTTTAGTTATGGTTTGGGTACAGGGGGCGAAATATAAAATCTTGCCTAGGACGCCAACAGAGCTAGGACCAGCTCTGACAAGTATTTATCATTTCAGGTTGAATGTTGCCAAGCTTTATCAAGTACTTTATTGTATTTTATTGTATTATCATGTACTTTATTAACACCTGAGACATTAATGAAGTATTAGTACTGATAACCAGATAACACACAAACAGTTCATACAAGATCGTGGGTACTGGAGTCTATCTCAACAACTATGGGCCTTAGGCGGGGTACACCCTGGACAGTGGAATCAGTCACAAGGCACACAGACAGACAACCGTTCACTCTCACATTCATTCATTCATTCACAAGGGGCACCTAACACATGCATGTCTTTGGACGGCCGGAGGAAGTGGCAGTGCAGTGGTTAGCACTGTCACCTCACAGCAGGAAGGTCTAGGGTTCAATTCCTTTCTGTGTATAGTTTGCATGTTCACCCCATGTCTGGGATTTCTCCATCAACCTAACACATCCACCACAGGCTAGTCCTGACCAAGAACCTGGCTCTAGATCTGGAGAAGGGTCCCCAGGCGCTGCGCTGCTCCTGACAGGTTGCCCCAGAGACAATGAAGAATGGGTTAAATACAGAAAACCAATTTCCCCACGGGGACAATAAAGTCAACCTTAACCTTAAAGATCTATACGAGCCTCTGATTGGTTCCTGATTCAACCCATCTATCCAATGTAAAAGTTACATGGACCTCCTCACCTCCTGGGGTGGAGTTAATTATCCAGTCTCGTACCTCTTGTTCAATCTGATTTTGTGTTTAACAAACTGTACAATAATGCATAGAAATCATTAAAAGACACACTGAATAAAGGGATTTTATAAAAGGGACATAAAACTGTGCTTTGGGCCTAAATCAATAACAGTTTTCTGCTCCAAATCTGTTTGGATCCATAACTCACCAAAAGTTTGCCTCAGGCTCAATTTAAACGATCCCTGCAGCGAGTTTTAATGCTTCACTGAAAAGGAAATTCCCCGGTGAAAATGATCCGACTATTTTTCAATTTCAATTTCATAAACCTCCATTGTGGTCGTGTTCAGATATTTAAGGCCGAAATAAAACCAGGTCTTGTGTTGTGGGAGAGACTGGACTTGAGCTGGATTTAACCAGCCCTGACTCCACTGTCCCACCTGTTTTATATCAGAGACCAAGGTTTTTCTGCACAGACTACATCCAGAGCCAGGCCTTATGCTACACTATAAATATTACAGTTTTTCAAAAAAATATGAGATAAAAAGTCGACTCCTGTCTTTTGAGAGTCGCCACAGTGAATCATTTCTTGAGTTTTTTTATGCCAGATGCCCTTCCTGACACAGCTTATTTAATCAATATATCTGGACTTGGGATGATCGTGTTCTGTGGCTGCAGTTTTTGGCACGCTAAGGGGAAATTGAACCCCACACCACAGGCATGGGAACTAACCACTTCACTAAACAAGACCTTGATACATTTCTTTGCCATTTTACTGCCATGTATTGTAGAAAGAAAGAAAAATGTTGCGAAAACTCAAAAACTCAAGGCAACAGGATCCCTCAAGATTTTTGGAGCCAACTCAAAATCGCAATTTTTCACCAACAATTTTTTTTTCTTTTTTTGTTCACCTGATTTTACGTCTATATGTCTAAAAACTTTTAAATTAATTTCATTTTAAGTTTTACTCGCTATCATTATTTTTTGAGTGGTCTTACAGCCAACTTACTATGCATTGTTCGGAAAAAGTATTATTATTGGTAATAATAAAAACAAAATTTAACACTTTTTCTGAACAATGGATAGTAAGTTGGCTGTAAGATTAATTAAAGTAAGTAATGATAGTGAGTAAAACTTAAAATTGAAAGTTTTTAGACATATGAATGTTAAATTAAATAAACAAAAAATATTAGTTGTTGAAAACTTGAAATTTTGAGTTGACCCCAAAACTCAAGGAGGAATCCTGTTGCGATTGAGTTTTCGCAACTTTTTTTTTTTCCTTTATACAGTGTGCATATTGTTTATAAAGGTGTGCCCGTCTCCTTGTTAGGCCAAGCTGAACTTCAATCCAAACAAGACCATCTGCAATACATTAATCCTTATTACACCACCCGCACCCCCCCAACCCACAGCCACCACCACAGCCATATTCACCACTGACCAATGCACATCAGCATCCACCGGGCACCCCAGAATAAATAAATCAATATATTTCTTTATATATTCAATTCCATGGTGCATAAATTTGAGCAGGCGCCAGAAGCAAACAGACGAACAACAACAGTGGCCATCTGCTGAGGCTGCGGCTGTGTCTCCGCTCACCACAGAGAGGACTGACCTTTTTCTGTCTTTATAAAACAACAGAGAGCTGGAAAAATGCTACATTTATAAGGTTTGGAGGGCAGTAGACCAAGGCAAACAATAAAAATATATTCATTGTTCATCTTCTTTTGTGTATTGCTGTTATCAGTTGTGAGAGGCCAACTGAGGTAAACATGTTTAAAGCTTCCATAGCTTTGTTCTGTAGCCTCCGAGATGTTCAGCCCACACAAAAATGAGTCATACTGTGTCTTAATGTCTTCGCTCGCATCAACTTGTACACAAAAAACACACTATGATTCATGTTTGTACCATGAGTATTTACACGCTGCTCATCTTGAAACCTCGTAGCTCGGCTTTAATACCATCGAGTGTTTACACTTAAACCCAGAACACAACACTCGAACCTCTCTCACCTCCTCCTCCAGCGATGTACTCACAGTTACATCATTTCTCTTCGAGGACTAAAAAGCACTGTTCATAATGCGATGAGTACAGATAAAAACCTGGCGAAAAACAACATGCACGGTTTTACCAAGGTACAACCCCAATTCAGAAAAAGAAAAAGTTGAGACTCTAGGTTCAATGAATAAAAACAAAATCCAATAAAACTGAGATATTTTACCATTTCATGACACATAATAGCTCATATTGAATTAGATGGCAGCAACACATCGCAAAAAAGTTGTGTCAGGGACGACAAAAGGCTGGAAAAAGTTTTGCAATTAAAAGGAGGAGTACTTTGTAACTAATTAATTTAATTGGTAAGACTTCTGTGAGATAAATGGGTATAAAAGGAGCATTATAGAAAGGCAGCGTCTGTATTATTTGTTTTGTTTTATTCTGTTCACTGCATGGATCAGAAACACTTCAAGAAATCATTGTCTTTGAACACAGCCATGCTCCAGATGAATACGGTGGCCCAGAAGTTTACATCGAAAATAATAATAATTTACATCTAAAACAAAACAAATCTGTAAATGTCCCAAACATTTTCACAGGTTATTGGGAAAATTCCTTTCTGTTCAATTTGTTTTGGGAATTTGTTAAAATGTTTTGGACATTTGTAAATTTGTTTTATGACATATGTAAAAAAAAATTAAGTAATTAGATGAAGTTGCAGATCGCACTGAATTCACAGAGTTTGCAGAGTGCAAAAAAGTATTCAACTTTAAAAAATATATATATTCTCGTGATTAGTGCTGTAGTCAAGACCATATTAATCGAGACCAAGACCAGTCTGAGACCGGAGTGAACCGAGACCAAAACAAAAGCAGGACTTTTAAGGTTTCAGACGGTAAAGGTAAACCCTGTGAACTAACACTAAAATTAAGAAACATTTGTAAAAAGTTGTTCAAATAAATAATTTAGATAATTTTATCTAAATTTTTTTTTTTTATCATTTTACCGGTCTAATGCAACCGACTCTACAACACGCAACAAACATACAATAAAACATTACTTACTAGCCAAATAATTACTTTAAAATTATGAATTATAAATTATGACATGTAAAAATGTTTTGGGAATTTGTAAAAATGTTTTAAAAATTTGTGAATTTGTTTTATGACATATGTAAAAATGTTTTGGACATTTGTCAATTTGTTTTGTTTTAGATGTAAATTTGTTTTGCACTTCTGAGCCACCGTAGATTAAAGCTGTACCATACAAAGAAGAATTCATAAGAACATGATCCAGAAACACTGCTGTCTTCTCTGGGCCAACTGTTTTCTAGTTTGGTTGTTTTTTTGTTGTTGTTTTTTTCAAAATGTTCACTCATCTGAGCAGAACAGTTTTCCAGGTTGCGTCAGTTTTAAATGAGCTCTGGACTCGAGAAGACAGCAGTGTTTTAGTTCGAGTTTACGTGAGTTCCTCTTTGCGGTTATAACTTGGATTTGTGCAAACTGTGTTCAGAATCAGTGACTTCCTAAAGTTTTGCTGATCCATGCAGAGACTTCCAATACAGAATCATATTTGTTTCACAGCTGAAAATGATGAGCTTCCAATTCATCAAATATCAATAATACAGACTCTGAAAATGCTCCTTTTATACCCAGACAACTTACCCAAGTGTTGATTAATTGACTTAATTCTTTTTCCAGCCATCTGTGTTGCTGCCATCAAATTCAAAATGTGGTGTTTATGGGTAACTTATGGTCTGTTGTGAATAAAATATGTCTTCATGAGATTTGGAGATCATTACTTTCTTTTTAATTCACATTGTTACACAGGATCACAACTTTTTCTGAATTAGGTTTGTAGTCAGACTTACATCATCTCCCTTCGAGACCAAAAAAAAAAAAAAAAGTGGATTATGCAGCTGAAACCTCGGCTTAAATCGATTGCCGTGGGTTTTCCATATTGTAACACTGAGCTGTGCAAAATGCATAAGAGACAGGCGAGCGAGAAGAAGCTGCCTACAGCCTGCGCCATCTGAATGTGACTCACGCCGGCTGAAATTAGCATTCATGTGAGCGCGGCGTGTGAGCTGCAGGCAGAGGCGCAGGCAGAGAGCACAGGACGCACCACTCCATCTGTTTCCAACAAAGAAACACATCCTCGGGTTGTTTATAGTCTCAAAAGCGCTCCTAAAACATTAACACGTTTTACAAAACAACTCAAACAATATGTCAGCGCCAACCTCGTTGTGATCCTGTTTGTGAAATCGGCTTGTGACTGAAAGCTAACATCATAGATCAAATTAAATCAACCGCCTAAACCATTTACTATTTCTTTTTAATTGTGTCATCTTGCATCACTCACACATTTGTAGTTAGATAAAAGCAGTCTTCTGTCCTGATGGCTTCTCACAGTAAATCAGTTGCCTCTTATTGTGCAATGATTCATTTATTGATTACACCAGAAGCCCTGGTGCCTCTATTTATACAGGCTTGGGATTGTCACAAAAAGTACACTGCCTTGTGACCCCTGGTGGCAGGACAACAGATGCAGTGGAAACTCCACTTTAGAAGAATATAAAGCTGAAATACTCCCACATTTGTGGATTTTCACAGTAAAGCTTTGATGATCAGTGACCAAAGTTGAGGCAAAGTTGCAGTAATTTGACAAAGTTGCAGGTCGCACTAAATTTGAGAATATATGAGAATGTAAGAACATGAGAAACTGCTGCTGCTCCAGCCACGAGGGGAGTGGCTCTGGATCCAGAAGAGAAGTGTGATGGCAGAGATCTGCATTCTTTCACTGCTTTAGTGAGTGTTATGATTCTTAAGGCACAGAGCAGCAGTAGCTCAGTAGGCAGAGCTGTTTACCCACTATCCCGAAGGTTGGCAGTTCGATCCCTGCTACCAGTATTGCATACTGCTGTTATGTCCATGGGCAAGACACTTTACCAATCTTGCCTGTAGGAGTGTGTGATGGTCCCCTCCTTGACCGTGACGGGGCCCCTGCCCCTCGGACATAAAGGGCCAGCTCCTGCTGCGCCCTTCCTCCTCCCTCTGCTCCCTTGCCCGCGCACGCCACTCGGTTGGCTGCAGGCCGCCACCAACTGTCCTTGTTTTCTTTTTGTTTTCACATCTTTCACAACACTGCACAACATCCCATGCATGCACGGGCACACACACACGCATGCACACACACACACACACACACATCTTCACATCTCCATTAAAGACATACATTCCATGCATTTCATTTATTATCATTATTTTATTTAATAAATTTACTTTAAACATTCCTGTCTCCTTTCCGTTTGTTTCGGCCCTTGGGTCATAACAAGTGAATGAATACTGTATTTTCCGCACTATAAGGCGCATCGGATTATAAGGTGCACCTTCAATGAATGGCCTATTTTAAAACTGTTTTCATATATAGGGCGCACCGCATTATAAGGCGCATAGAATAGAAGCTACTGTAGTGGCTGGGGTTGTGTTATGCATCCACTAGATGGAGCTGCACTAAAGGGAATGTCAATAAAACAGTCAGATAAGTCAGTCAGTCAAACTTTATTAATAGAATACAAACCAGTGTTCTTACAACTCCGTTCACTCCCAAAACAAGTTAGTGCATTCACAATACGGTAGCGTACGTACCGGTAGCTCTTATTTGCGCCGCCCTCGTTGAAAACAATGTATTTCCAACTCTATTTGTCACAGTTCAAAGCTACATGAACAGAGTTTGAGCACTCAGTTTTCTGTCCCCTCAAGGTCACAACTCTTCTACTGAGATGGAGCAAAGGCCGCGCCTCCTTGTTCTTTTGCGGCAGGATCCATAAACACGCCTATGGCACACATGAACAGCTGGGACTGGAATTCCCCTTTACCGTTTTTACCGCTGTCACTTTGGCGACGCCCCCTGAATACGGTAGCCATAATTAACCAACATTGATCCATATATAAGGCGCATCGGATTATCGGTTTTTGAGAAAATTAAAGGCTTTTAGGTGCGCCTTATAGTGCAGAAAATATGGTAATGCATCTAATTATAAATCAACTTGTCTAGAAAATAATAAATAATAATAAAAGAAAATAATAAATAATAATAAAGAAAAGTGTTATATAAGAATGCTGCATTATTATTATTTAAACAACAATTTTCATGCTCCAGTCAAAACACATTTTAGACTCTGACTGGCCAACTAGTGTATTTTCACAATTACAGAATAAATAAGTGGCACATGGTGTAACAAAACAGTGCTGCACTTGTCCTCTTGTAACAACAGTATACTCATAATAGTGCAGCCCAAGTTACCGCTGTGTCTGCTTACTATGGAGCGCTCAGACAACATACCAGGAACCCAGGTACTTTTTTACAGTATATCCACAAACAAGTCATAAAACCTGCTCATCCAACCATCACAAACTTTAAATTTAATCTCTAAACCAAACCAATATGAGTCAGCGTGCAGACTTACCCCCAGTTTGCGGCTGCGCATGCGTACATAACCTTGCTTTACAATGTCGTTGAAGTTGGAAGCCATATTTTGTGGAGGGCAACCTGCTCACAGCCACCGAGGAGACCATCCAGATCTTCTGTGGTCCACTCTCCTGCTTCTGTTTTGTGGGTTTCTTCTTCTCAACACCTTCCTTTTTGCATTAAAATCCTTTGCATCTCCCTTTTTCCTTTGCTCCTTTATTCTTGTATTTTACGTCCAGTTCACTTGGCGTCAGACAGGTTCAGGGCCGGTGTCGTGTCCCGTCTTGGCATCTCTAAGAAACAGAAAGACAAAGAGATTGAGAGAGAGCAGCTGGATCGGACATATGTATATATTATTCATTGCAGAGTCAGGAGCACAACATTATCTTGTATTATTCATGCAGACTGGCACACGGTTAGCAAAGAGGAGCCTGCTGCAGGAATCAGGCTGGTAACAGAGCCCGGGGTTCAGATACTGCCTTTACTCTCTGCTCTTTGTTTTTTTCACTTTATACTACAACTCGTATTTGGCTGAATTAATGTCTCAATTCACTAGAAATGAAATGACCTAATTCAGATTTCTATGTGAGTTTCCACAACAGATATAATTAGTGACCAAGGTTATGTTGATTTCCCAGAGTACCATGAAATATGAGGATTTGCTTTTAACATAATTCTTTTAATGGCTGTGGTTTCAGTAATTAATTAAGAAGAAAGAGGAAGTTATTATGTACAAGAAATTAAAATTATTCAGTGATGTTTTTACCCTTATACCCAAATTTGTGTGCCTGTCACAAAACATCATAAAAATAGTATACATTCATAGTTTTTTGCATAACAGTCAGGGCACAAGTTGATTAAAAGATTTATGTAATAAAGTAGAAAAAAAAATAGGATATATTATTCTGTTAAGGTATATTGTTATGTAAAGTGCCAAATCCATTCAACCCATTTAAATAAATAAAAAATCCACTGTGCATTTAGAATATTAAAAATATGAAGCTTTGTATGTGTGTGTGTGTGTTTTTTTTTTTTTTTTTTTTGTGTTTTTTTTATGAAGATGCTATTACATACAATGGCATAAAAAGGTTTATTTAGGGAATATTTGGTCAGGGATTTATGCAAAAAAAAGTTTTAAAAAATATTAATGCATACTATACTATAAGGATTACTCAGATGTTTTTTTGACGAGAACACTTTTGTCACTGAACAGGAGCAACATAACAGATTTAGTTAGAGAGAGTAAAAATGAAATATTATTAGATTTGTATTTAGAAAATCAACTTTAGTGATAAAATACACACAAATTGCATAGAAAAAGTTAGAATAGGAACAAAAAACTACAGTTTATTTTTGTAAATATTTGTAATTAATCAAAATTATCTATAGTTATCTGACTAAAAGAGAGGCAATAACTACTTTAATACTGCCACAAAAAAACAGGTGGAGAGACCAGCAGAGGGCAGCAGAGGGCAGCAGAGAGCAGAACCATAGGAAAAGAGCCTTTAATTTCTTTAAACTGTTTGTTTGATGCCAGTTTACTACAAAATGAAAAATGTCTGTGAGAAATCAGTGGAAACAAAGCTGGACACCATTTTTGGGGGGTTGTTGATTGGTCAGTGCTTCCTGGAGTGGGCAGTGCTTCTTGGAGTGGGCGGAGCTTTGTGGGAGTGGCAGAAATTCGTGGAGTAATTTGTTAGAGCGAAGTGAAAATTCTTTGCCTCTCTGCCTTCCCACAAACAAAAACAAAGGGAGCTGTGTCCAGAAAAGCACACGGTCCATTTCAGGGCTTTTGCATCATGTCCACTCAAAGCCTGGAGATTTTTGGGGCTCGCTCCGGGTTTCAGTCCAGATTTACATTTCAAACAAACTCCAGTCTCTGTGTGAGAGCGGCTGCAGAGGTGACCAGGTTCCTCTGTTAAACCCAGAGTATTATTACCCACAGTGTCCTCATGTGTCCTGCTAGTTACCGAAAGCATCCTTATTTCACCTTCTTATTTACATTTTCTCATCTACAAACTGATACGACTAATGACTTTCTTACTGACAATGTTCCAAATAACACTGTAAAACAATGGCTTAAAGAAACATGAGTTCAACATTATATTTTGGGCAATGAACACATTATAAAAGTGAGCAAAAAGTTGAATGTTGATAAAAATGGCACATGTAGTTAAAGGCGATATATTATGCTTTTATTTATATTTTTAAAACAATTTTGGTCACCTCTAGAACAGCACTGCATGTTTACAATCTGGGTAAGGCTTATAAAACTAGGACAAATACCATCTTCATTGACTTCTACTGCGGTAATAAAACTGATTTACAACATTTATGTGACTTGTAAAGCCATTTGCACGTCCCATATCCTCCCATATACTCTGCGTCTGTCAGTGTTTTGTATTTTGGGGTTTCAGCAGTGGGGCAGTGGGACAGTAGGGCATGCATCCAGGTCCCAGAGGGCTCTGTGGTAAATCTGCCCGGCAACAGAAGCACAGAGAAATTAAAGTTTAACGTGGATCATTAAAGCAGACAGCCACAAGAGCAAAGACGTGAGGTGAGAAGGAGACTGGAGAGGCCTAGGATCAGAGTCAGGGTCAGTCTGTGGCTGTTAAACATCCAGCAACATGGTGGCGCCAATAATACAACAATGTTTAAAGAATATTATTTTCATTTTGGATAAGCCACTGTCTTGGCAGCACATTGGCAAAGTCGTTAGCCCTCTCGACAGCTCATGAATGAGTTAAATGTGAGGGATTTTGCTGATTCCAGATGAAATGAACAAACTGCTGCAGTAGAAGAGACTGAATCTGTCTCTGAGCTCTGAGCTCTTTATTATTCTGATGTTTCTAAAGCAGTACTACTTTACTGCATCTGTTATATTTAAGTACTGTGTGTCTACAATGAGGTCACAACAAAAACACATGATTTTAAACCAAAACTCAAAATACTGCTGTACTATACTGAACTGGGTTTTTTAGGAGTTTTTCCTTACCGAGAAGGAGGGTCTAAGGACAGCAGTGTCCTGGGTCTGTTTAGTTTAGTGTAGTTATTGTTTGTGTTGATTGTGTGTTAAGTCTGATTGTGTGTTTATGTTTGATCAACTGTTTGTGAAGCCCTTTGAGGCGACTTTTGTTGTGATATTGGGCTATACAAATAAATCTGAATTGAATTGAATTGAACTTCAAACCAACTCAGAAATGTAGTGGAGTAAAAGTAAAAGTACATTTTGGCACAAAACTCTGGAGAAGGTTAGCCCCAAGTGATGCATGTGCTTTTATTTCACATCTATTTATTTCTTTAGTATCGATACTTTATCCAAGTACTTGATGCCCAAATACCCAAATCTCAATACTGCCATCACGAGTTTGCATATTCTCCTTGTGTCTGGGTGGGTTTCTCTCATCAGCCTAAAAATATGCACAAGATCTGGAGAAGAGCCCCAGGTGCTGCTCCTGACAGGTCGCCCCACACACACTGAAGGGTGGGTCAAATGCAGAGGACAAATTTCAATGAAGTATGCCTTGTAGGACACATCCATCTCCAACCAAATACACACAGGCTAAATATCAAGATTGGTCAACTACTTGCAACAACTCTAGACTCTTTTTATACCAACACACAATTACAGCCTGGGTTTGACAGATATAAATAAAATAAAACTCACACATCTAACATTCTGTGACATTAGATAAAGTTGCACAAAAACCTTTGTTCATGACAGGATCTTGAGACAATAAACATGGTACAACTAATGGAAAAACTGAAACTTCTAATAGAGTGTAGGCTTAGATACTGAGGAATCTAACTGAACACTATTTAGTCCACTGAATATTAACAAAGTGTCTTATCGTTCACCTTTTAAAGTTACATCAGACCAAATCAACTGACCAACAAGTTAGCTACTAGCACAGCAGTATATGAATACATGTAATAATAACTGTACACTGCACACCTATGGGTAAATTACAAAAAAATTACAGATGGACCAGTGCCAGTGAACTGTCCTCTTGAATCAGTGCATTGTTGGCCATGTTAAAAAAACATAATGTATAAATGTATTTGCTGACTGACTGATTCTGTAATTAGAGTTATTTTACTGTTGACTAACATTGTATATAGTGTCACGTTACATTCTCAGCTTTGGAAACACTGACTGCCTTCTGAACGGACAGAGGTCTTTTACTGTCCATTGTTTTTATTTCCTGTTATCTGTTGGTATTTTAGGTATTGTGGACCATAAGTCTGCAACAAAGTCTGTCCTCCTGTCTACACAAGAAGCTTGAAGCAGGCTTTAATATTAAAGGAAATTTTATAAAAAGAACCAGGGCCGATGTCATGCTTTTGATGCATTCTCAAACTGAAGGTAATGTTTCACAGCTGTCAGGTATTTTTGGTCACAAGAGGCTGCCGAAAATGACACCCGCCACACTTTAGGACGCACCTCTTCAACGACAGAGGATAAAATAAAACATTAGGCCTCCCCGGTTCAGCGCAATTTTATTGTGAATGTCTAATGACGCTGGATGGTTGGATCTTGTGCCGTTTCAGGTCGTCTGTCCTCAGCTTCCCTTTTAATGCTATCATAACTTAGCCTTGATGATGTGCTGTTAAATACACTCAGTCGAATCGAATGAGCTCCAATATTAGCATAAAACAGCCATAACAGCGGCGGACCGTAACCACTGCGGACAGTGAGCAGCAGCAGCAGCATCACCAGGAAATGTAACTGTTCAACCATTTCCCCGAAAGCTTCCCTTTGTATGCAACTCACACAACTTAGATACGACTGAATAAAACTAGTTCCTAAAGTTCTTTGATTATTTTTCTTCTTGCACTTTCTTTTATTCCAACTTCCTCGACTTGCCACGACTTTGCTTGAATAGCTTGTAAGATTTAGTTTGTCAGTGTTAACCCTGCAATTTATAGTGTCTAGAGCGAACTAGTCAAACTTTCACAATGCAAATGAACTGTCACTGTAACCATCATAAATACAGTAAACGTTCACCTGAAGACTTGCTTCTGAAAAGTCAGTATGACCAGAACGTGGCAGTATAATGGCAAAGTGTTGAGTACTGTCGCCTTGCACCAAGGAGGTCCTGGGTTCGAGTCCTGAACCAGGCAGGGCCATTCTGTGTGGCGTTTATGGGTTTTCTTTGGGTTCTCTAGATTCCTACTCAAAATCTGTAAAGTAGTTACTATACTCAAGCAATTACTACTGCTGCTGCTACTACTGTTATTACTTTGCCACTGAGGTACATAAAAAATATTTGAATACACTGTAAATTACAGAGGAAGTGCACAGCTGGATTATATCAAGACCAAGACTATTGATAAGAGGCCTTTAGGTACTTTATTGACCCAAAGAGAAAATATTGATTTCAGGGAAAATAAATTGTAAGAGAAGTGTACAAAAAATAAAGTTAAAAAATGAATTTAAAAGAAAGCAATGCCACTTTTTTTTACCGTAATTTACCAGTTTCTGAGTGAGTGTGAAGGCTAAACAAGTTGTTGCACACCCAGCCGTACACAGAATTTTAGAAATACTGGTTTAATCCTGGTGTAGATCTAGTTTAGTTCTTTTTTAGTCCTGGGTTAGACCTGTTTTTTGTTTGTTTGTTTGTTTTACTGGTTTAGCCATGTTGTAGATCTAGTTTAGACCTGGTTTAGACCTCTTTTTTTTTATGGGTTTAGCCCTGGAGTAGATTTACTTTAGTTCTGGTTTAGACCTTGGTTAGACCTGGTTTACTCCTGCTTCTATTACTGGTTTAGTCCAAGTGTAGAACTAGTTTAGTCCTGATTTAGTTTAAACAGAATTTAGCCCTGGTTTAGTTCCTTATAAAAAAAACATAAAACATATTAGAAAAATACTGGCATATCTTGGCAGAAAAAAAAACAACTACCTTACAAGAATGGGAGCACCGATCTGGTGTTCCTGAAGCTCTAGTGAGTTTTATTTCTTTATTTGGGCTTTTTCCTTAGATGTGTTTTTATGGCAGAGTGTCTAAAAGGCAGAGGAAACCTTTATACAGATACAAGGAAGAGAAAACAAGAGTAAAGTCGTACGACGGGTCACACAGAAGTGAGCTGGACTTATTTATAATTTTTACGATAATGCTTCACTCTAAAATGGAAATGGAAATGCTATGCAAAGAAAAATGTGACCAAAACAGGAACGAAACAAACAAAATTAAGTGGTTCGCCTTTAAAAATAAGATGGTAAAAAGTGGCCTTGACAAAAGCATGGAGATACAACAGCCCTACGAAAACATAGAAAATATGACTTTCAATAAATCAATGTCTGCTGTGTCCATAACATCTCTGTCTGAACAAAGCTGTGTTGTTTTAAATAGACTTTGATTCAGCCGTTCATCCATCTAAACAGTTTATTATCAGATGGACACACACAAACACACAGAGGACCAGAGGCTTGTCAAAACCAGATCTAAATCATTACAAGGGCGCCCCATTGATCCAGCGCCGCCCCACATCGATCCAGTGTTTGTGGAGAAGACATTGGATCGATGGACGGGTCACAGGCCGCTCCCCGGCGCTCACAGCCTCTCAATACTTCAACGCGGAGCAGGACTCACTGGAAATTATGATCAACGGTACATGCCAGGAAATAGATTGTTGTACTTATGGAAGAACAGAATGCAACTAATCTCAGAAACAACATCAGGCCTGCACATTGTATTGTAAATGTGAACAATATAGTCATTACTCGCATGTTAATATATCAAGGGGACCTCCAATGGGACTTTGGTTCAATACAAAATAAATAAATGGCATATTAGCTTAACAATGCTAATACTTTTTCCACTTTCAAAATTATCAGCACAAAAAAATAGGTGACAAAAGTGTACATTTAGGGCCATATTTACTAAGATGGGTGCTATATTGCGAGCGCAGCTTAAAAAATTGTTTGCTATTTGTGTATATATGAAGAGAAACTAACTGTGCAAGTAACCGCTGCTGCAAATCTATAGCTTCAACACAGCAATCAACACATTACCATTGTATCTTTGTAAATGAGCCCAGGGAAATCATCATAACTTATTTTCAATGCCCCATCCATTGCACAGCACTTTTAGCTACGCAGTCGTGATAAATCAAACTGCAACTGCAAAGTGACTTCATTTGCATTTTCCATGCATTGAATTTTGCAGATTTATTGAGTCACCGGAGCAAAATCTGCGCTGCGTTCGTTCAGCTCCTGTGAGAGACGCTAACCTCAGCTGCGCTGGGTTTGCTCCACTTTTAGCACGACTTATTCATTTAGCGTGCAGCAAACCTTTGATAAATCTGGCCCAATATATTTTGGTATTTCTGCTTTCCTAATAAAGCACACATTCAGCACACAAAATAATAATATTCTCAGATTATCTGTGGAGTTTGACAAAGCAGAGTGTAAATGTAACCAGAGCTGTAAAAAGTAACGAGCCTGTTCTGACAATGAAGTAGAAAGTTCAGAAATTTGTGTTTAAATGTAAGTTAAAAAGTAAAAAAGCTGTTAGAAAAAACAGATCTTCAAGTAAAGGACAGTAATGAAGGACACTTACTGGCCACCTCTGCATCCTAGGTTACACTATAAAAAAAAAAAAAAAAAATGCAACAGGATTCTTCAAGATTTTAGAGTTTTGGGGCCAACTCAAAATCTCAAGTTTTTAAAAACTAATATTTTTTGTTAACGTTTATGTCTAAAAACTTTCAATTTTAAGTTTTACTCACTGTCATTATTTTTTAACAGCCAACTTCCTATCCATTGTTCAGAAAAAGTGTTATTCTTTTGTTAAATTTACTATACTATAGTTTTTATTATCAATAATACTTTTTCTTAACAATGGATAGTAAGTTGGCTGTAAGATGAGTTAAAAAAATAATGATAGAGAGTAAAACTTATTAAAAATTTAAAGTTTTTAGATATATGAACGTTAAATTAAGTGAACAAAAATATTCGTTGTTGAAAACTTGAGATTTTGAGTTGGCCCCAAAACTCAAAAATCTTGAAGGATCCTGTTGCCTTGAGTTTTAGAGTTTTTCAGGTTTCACAACTTTTTTTTTTTTTTTTCACAGTGTAGGAGACATTTTTGCTGAACTGGTGTGGTCACATTTTATGGGTAAAAAAAAATCCTACACTTAGCCATATTTACCATAAACCATTGCATTGTTGTCATAATGTTTTGTTGTGAAACTGTTCTGAGGCTGACAGTGTGCAGTTAGCCACCAGCTTTATCTGCTGTATGTGATGCTTTGGACACCTTCCTTGCTCTCAGGGTTATTTTTCCTTACACTCTGCTAGCTCTGTGCAGCTCCACAGTGCCATGTACAATACAACAGCAACAGCTCAACTAGAAACCTAATTGTTATGTGGGTTAGCTTGTCTAAGACAGGGCTGGGCGATATTCTATCAGACAATTAACCATTTTAATTAACTTTTTCTAATCTAAAAAGCAATTTAAATGTAGTTTTTGTTTGTTTGTTTGTTTGTTTGTTTTTAATGGAAATATTGCATGGCTATATTTTTATGCTAAATGTCAATGCAAAACAAAATTGCCCTCTCAGTGATATCAATGTCTTTAGTATTAGCTCTTTTGAAGTCATGAAGTCGGGGCGGCAGTAGCTCAGTTGGTCGAGCTGCTTGTCCACTAACCAGAAGGAGAAACCCCACTCCCATCATTGCATACTGTCATTGTGTCCTTGGGCAAGACACTTAACCCACCTTGCCTCTGGTGTATGAATGTGAGTGTGAATGGGTGAATGGTTCCTTGATGTAAAGTGCTTTGAGTACCCATGGAGGTAGAAAAGTGCTATATAAATGTGAGCATTTATTTTATTTTTTTTTAATTAGTGCAACTTCTGGATAAGTAAAGTAACACACTGAGTGTGAAGGCTAAATGAGTTGTTGTCATACGCAGATTTTTAGAAATACTGAGGTATATCATGTTGAAGCCAAGTTCAGTCCGGGGATAATCTTGATTTAGTCCTGAAGTAGACGTGGTTTATTCATTATTTAGACCTAGTTTTTTACTGGTTTAGTCCTGGTGTAGATCTAATTTAGTCCTGGTTTAGAATTGGTTTAGACCTGGTTTAATCCTGATTTAGTCCCAGTTTAGACAGGGTACAGGGACAGGGAACAAGTCTGGTCACAGTGTACAGGCTTCAGAAATGTGCACGAGTACTTCCTGGTTTCACGAGACAAAGGAAGGGCAGCGCCTCAGCACACAGGATTACTCAAACATGTGTGAATGAAACAAAATAGGTTTGTTTTTGAGGTGCAAACATAATAACATGGTTAAAAGCTAAAAAAAAAAGCATAATATGGGATCTTTAATGCACACCGTAAATAAAAAGCTGTTGAAATAAACCAGTTGTCTTATTTTTAGATAAACAGCCAAAAATAAACAGCCTCATTATAGATCTGACTAATTAGCTGCAGTAAATCAACAAGATGCCCTTCTATTGATCCTTGGGTCAAATTTAGAACAACGGCCCACGCAGACAATTCCCACAAACCGCTGAGTCATTGATCCTTAAATCGACCGAGTCACTCTATTTAGGACGGTCCCAGTTTGCATACAAAACAGACCTATCAATATTCTCTGAGCACTGTGAGAAAGGAAGTCATTAAAAGTGATATCAGGGGATTGATTAGTGAAAATACATGGAAACACCTGCCCCGTGGGTGTGAGTGCGGGACCATCCGGCAGGGGGACAGTGGTGATTGGTGAACAGCGGTAGAAGTGAATGGGGCACAGATGGGACACGGGATAGAGGTTTGTTATGGAGGCTCATTTTGGGGTCGTGAAAATTCATCTGTGTCATTATCGCCGAAGGATGAACAGATGTTTGCGGTGATGAGAAATTAGGAAGTGAAAAGGGGTTTTTAGCGTTTTTGAACAGGGACATTAGTAGTCAAATTATGCACAGTACAAAGTCATGGGTGAGACTTTTAGGGAATAACGCTCTCTTCTCTCCTTGCATCTTTGCCTTCTGGGGTTTTCTACCATCAATCATCTTCCTCCTCGTCCCATATTCATTTTGGCAGAGGTTTAGGAAGTCGGGTATCTCTTGGTTTGAGTTTCTTTTCTATGGGCACAACAAACACAGGGAGAAGTAACCAATCAGAGAAACAAAGGGGGCACATAGGCAGTGCAATGCTAACCTGTGCAAAAAAAAACAAAAAAAACATGGTTAACACTAAGATATACTCTTACACAGGGCTTTACAGTAGCACTAGCCAACCTGCCAGTGCTGAGAGATTTCCATTTTAGCTGGTAACACATTTATTCCCACTTTGGCCGGTTGGCTTTAATACATGTATCACTTCAGAGGTCCTCAGGTCCTGTTGCTATGTTTGAGAGTATTAGTCTAGTTCTAAACTTATTTAGTACAGCCTATAGTAATTCATCATAATCAGAGAAAAAAAATTGTAATGTAATGTATGTAAAAATTTTATTAAGACCACATATAAAAAGATACAATTTATTCTAAACTATAGAAACCCATTTTCAAAATTTTTGAAAAAAAATTGCATAAAACCAGATTCTTCATTTCTTTAAGCTTAGGCCTATTGTATGCTACACTGTAGAAAAAAAAGTTGCAAAAACTTAAGACAACTGGATCCTTTGAGATTTTTGAGTTTTGAGGCCGACTCAAAATCTCAAGTTTTCAACAACTAATATTTTTTTGTTCACCTAATTCTCGCTATCATTATTTTAACTCATCTTACAGCCAACTTACTATCCATTGTTCAGAAAAAGTTGTTAAAATTGTAAAATTGTTTTGTTAAATTTAGTATACTAAGTTATTATTATTATTAATAATAATACTTTTTCTGAACAATGGATAGTAAGTTGGCTGTAAGATGAATAAAAAACAAATAAGAATAGTGAGTAAAACTAAAAATTTAAAGTTTTAAATTGAACCAAAAAAAAAGTTTAAAAAAAAAGTAAAAAGTAAAAAAAAAACTTTTGATTTTGAGTTGGGTCCAAAACGTAAACATCTTTAGGGATCCTGTTGCCTTGAGTTTTTGAGATTTCCCAACATTTCTTTCTTTCTTTCTTTCTTTCTTTCTTTATTTATTTATTTATTTATTTTTTTTGCAGTGTATAAAATGACATCAAAACATTTGCTAATTAAATTGTAGCCAGTGAAAACACTAATTGTCCAGAAACCTTTGAAAAGAACTTGCCACGGTGGCCAGTGAGCAAAAAAAAAAAGTTAACGTCAAGCGCTGATCTTAGACATAAACTACTCACACCAACATTTATTCACTATTCACACTTCATGGAGTCACCATTTCACCCCCACATGCATGACAGAAGTCTGATCCAGCGTCACCCTTTACGTCAGCAGTGATGAGGGTAAACACTAATTATGGGCTGTGTTCTGGGTTGGTTTCCTTTGAAGGTTTCACTGATTTTGAGCGATAAATAAAAGACTGGTTTGTGTATCTTTGTGGTGACTAAGTGCTAACGCTGACAGAGGGAAAAAAAAAAAAAACACTTCTCCATCAATACCAGCGATCAAAGCTCCTTTACATGGAGCTACAGACTGCCGGGAACAAAACTGCAACACAGTCTCTGAGGGGGAAGACTTCAGTGCATTGCTCAAGGACACTCTGACAAAGTGAACAAGAGGAGAAGGGATTAAACCATTTGTCTTTCCTTTTAATGGTTTCCCTTTCTCTACAGGGGGTCGCCACAGCAAATCCTCCTCTTAGCCTTCATCTAACCCTCTCCTCTGCATCTTCTTCTCTAACGCCAAATAATTTCATGTCCTCTCTTGCTACATCCAAACATCTCCTCTCTAGTAGTAGTAGTAGTGAGTTTATTTAGGTCACATAAAAATATAATAATTTGTACTAATGCACTTTGTAATACATAAAATACAAATAGAGTACATATATACAAAGAGAAAAACAATATTACAACTGAAAAGGTGTAGGCTGAAGCCACTGCTTAAAATGCCGACCCTATTTACTTTACTACATCGATCATGTCATATTTAGTTCGTTTTGACAGAAGATCAACCATATGAAAAAATAAATATAAAACAAAACAAACAACAAGAAAAAACAAAAGCAATAAAACTCAAATTTCATTTTCATATTTGTTTATAATGAATTTTTTGAATAGTTTTTTAAAGTAAATTAGTGAATTAGATGCATTGCCTGTCCGTCCTGGGAGAGGATCTCTCCTTCAATATGGGCTCCATAAGGTTTCTTCTTTTTTTCCCATAGCTGTTTTTTTTTTTAGGAGTTTTTCCTTACTGAGAAGGAGGGTCTAAGGACAGGAGTGTCCTGGCTCTGTTTAGTTTAGTGTAGTTATTGTTTGTGTTGATTGTGTGTTTATGTTTGATCAACTGTTTGTGAAGCCCTTTGAGGCGACTTTTGTTGTGATACTGGGCTATACAAATAAATTTGAACTGAATTGAATTGAATTACTCCTTTTAAGTTCATCTGTAATCCCAGAATTCCACAGGTTTACCCTTTAACAGAAATACAGTTCTTCTTTATATTAGCTCTAACGCTTGTTTTTAAACATGTCCTCTTCCCTCAGATCATATTTATCATCCCTGTTTTCAAACATACACAAAATATTATTTGGCAATAACATTTTTTTTAACTTTATACATAAATAATGCTGTATTAAGACTCACTAAGTCATAGAATTTTAATGCTTTAAATTTGATAAATATTGGTTTAGTTGATCCATTCTCTAGTCTTCCTCTAGGCATTTTATCTATACTAAAATATATTTATAGGCTACTGCATATCTTTTTTTGTGTATTTTCAGAAGACAAAAAGTGAGGGGTTAAGTTAATGAAAGAAGATAATTACTAATATAAATGGTATAAGCCTCAGACAATGCATTATTGAAGTCATATCCTTGTTAGCAGTGATGAGACGGTGGTGCTAATCCTGTTAGAGTGAGTACAGGCCGAGTGTCTGTGAGCAGCTGATAGCACTTCACTCTCACTTCTCTCTGTATCCTTCAGAGGTATAATCCCTTTGTCTGTGACCGTCATTTTATCCCATTACTACCTCACAACACTGTACAGGAACCAAAAACCACAGCGAAAGCAGACAGCACCTTTGAACGTGCGGTCTCTTAAATAGAGATGTCAGTGTTGTGCCCACTTCATGATACTGTTACAGAGGAGACGGGTACGAGGCCACTTTGCAGGGGGTGCTTGTAATTATTTGACCGTATATGTGCAATAGTTTCATACTGAGCTATTAAGCTTAAAGGTACTGGAAGCAGCGTGCGCTCATAGTGGTTTGGGAACGGTACTGCAGTCTGAGGGCCTGGTTACACGACAACACTGGCCAGGAAAACACAACCATCCTCCTGCTTCCAATTTGCATTTACACAACAACGCTGAGGTTTAAGGAAAACTTTTCTAAACTGTAGTACCTGTATTTGTCCAGCAAACAGCGCTGTGGGTCCTGCAAATGCTCTACACCACACAGAGAAGAGCAGAGGAAGAGATAGCTCCGTCTGTAACTTTCCAACTACTTTTAGGATCTTGTGGTTTTCTGGAGCCATTCTCACAAAGTCTTCAGTAAAAGTCAGTACTTATACAGATATTACTGACAGTTACTGACTAAATATGAATGTATGAGACATAAAAGCCTTGTATTTTGCAATCATGGGTCAGCTGACATGTGACCTGCACACAGCCAATCACACAATCTGGGGACACATGTGAGTCATTTTTTATGAAATATAAAAATATATACTGCTCATAGCACTTTGATACTTAGGATGGTCAACTTTGGTCCAAAACAACAAGGGATATAGCTTTTTAATTTTTTATCTGTGGTTAAAAAAAAAAAAAAGTAAATATAAGCAGATTATTATATATTTTATTTTTTCATCTTAAATTTGAGTTTTAAAGAATGAAAGAGGGGCATACTCATGGTATGTCAAAAAGCCCAGTAGGTATGCAACACAAATAAACTTCTACTGGGTTAAGTAATTGCTCACCATCCTGAGGGTCAGCGGTTCAAACCTCGCTCACAGCACATACTGTCTTTGTGTCCTTGGGCAAGACCCTTTATCCACATTGCCTACTCCAATCACAGTGTGTGGCTGGTAGCGACTGAAAGGGCATCCGGCGTAAAAACCTGCCACGTCATAGTGCGACTGGTTCACTGTGGTGAGCCCTAACGAAAAAGGGAGCAGCCGAAAGATAAAAATTAAACTATTACAATACTTCTGTGCCATTTTTAATTTGTATTGCAATACGTTCTCCTCTTTTAATTTAAAATCAAGTTCAATAATATACTAAATTTAAAAAGAAACAACAACAAATGTTTCCAAAATCAATAATTCAACATCAAATCAAAATACTTTTATTTGTGACACAGTATTTGTGTAAGACCAAGCGCTCATAAATGCAGTGCTGCCCTCTACAGGCCAAGCAGAATACTTGACTACTTTTTAGCCCACATTTGACAGTGAAAGCAGTGCAGCTCTGTAGCCCCATTATTATACATAACATGACAAAAGTCCTAATACAATTAGAGTTTAGTTCTAGTAATCACATGTATCATTAAAAACACTGCTTTTATTTTCTGTACTGTGCCAAACCATACTTTACTATTCCTTATCATACAAGCATACGTTAAAAAATCACCAGGACAGGCAAAGTCTAACTGCAAGAGAAAAGCTGTGGAAAATACTCAACAGATCATTTTTCATGTTAGCTGACACATTACATCAGCCTGGTAAAAATTAATGATGTCCTAATGGTGTTTGGATTTCACTCATCAAAGGCCAGATAGGGCTTGGTGCCTCTTACATCAACGGCTGGCACACACTCAGATATACTCTCACACTCAGATATACTCTCACACTCAGATATACTCTCACACTCAGGTATACTCTCACACTCAGGTATACTCTCACACTCAGATATACTCTCACACTCAGATATACTCTCACACTCAGATATACTCTCACACTCAGATATACTCTCACACTCAGGTATACTCTCACACTCAGGTATACTCTCACACTCAGATATACTCTCACACTCAGATATACTGTCACACTCAGATATACTCTCACACTCAGATATACTCTCACACTCAGGTATACTCTCACACTCAGATATACTCTCACACTCAGATATACTCTCACACTCAGATATACTCACACACTCAGATATACTCACACACTCAGATATACTCTCACACTCAGATATACTCTCACACTCAGGTATACTCTCACACTCAGGTATACTCTCACACTCAGATATACTCTCACACTCAGATATACTCTCACACTCAGATATACTCTCACACTCAGATATACTCTCACACTCAGGTATACTCACACACTCAGATATACTCTCACACTCAGATATACTCTCACTCTCAGATACACTCTCACACTCAGGTATACTCTCACACTCAGGTATACTCTCACACTCAGATATACTCTCACTCTCAGATACACTCTCACACTCAGGTATACTCTCACACTCAGGTATACTCTCACACTCAGATATACTCTCACACTCAGATATACTCTCACACTCAGATATACTCTCACACTCAGATATACTCTCACACTCAGATATACTCTCACTCTCAGATACACTCTCACACTCAGGTATACTCTCACACTCAGGTATACTCTCACACTCAGGTATACTCTCACACTCAGATATACTCTCACACTCAGATATACTCACACACTCAGATATACTCTCACACTCAGATATACTCTCACACTCAGATATACTCTCACACTCAGATATACTCACACGCTCAGATATGCTCTCACACTCAGATATACTCTCACACTCAGATATACTCTAACACTCAGATATACTCTCACACTCAGATATACTCTCACACTCAGATAAACTCACACACTCAGATATACTCTCACACTCAGATATACTCTCACACTCAGATATACTCTCACTCTCAGATACACTCTCACACTCAGGTATACTCTCACACTCAGATATACTCTCACTCTCAGATACACTCTCACACTCAGGTATACTCTCACACTCAGATATACTCTCACACTCAGATATACTCTCACACTCAGATATACTCACACACTCAGATATACTCTCACACTCAGATATACTCTCACACTCAGATATACTCTCACACTCAGATATACTCTCACTCTCAGATACACTCTCACACTCAGGTATACTCTCACACTCAGGTATACTCTCACACAGGTATATTCTCACACTCAGATATACTCTCACACTCAGATATACTCTCACACTCAGATATACTCACACACTCAGATATACTCTCACACTCAGATATACTCACACACTCAGATATACTCTCACACTCAGATATACTCTCACACTCAGATATACTCTCACACTCAGATATACTCACACGCTCAGATATGCTCTCACACTCAGATATACTCTCACACTCAGATATACTCTCACACTCAGATAAACTCACACACTCAGATATACTCTCACACTCAGATATACTCTCACACTCAGATATACTCTCACACTCAGATATACTCACACACTCAGGTATACTCTCACACTCAGATATACTCTCACACTCAGATATACTCACACACTCAGATATACTCACACACTCAGGTATACTCTCACACTCAGATATACTCTCACACTCAGATATACTCACACACTCAGATATGCTCTCAGACTCAGATATACTCTCACACTCAGATATACTCACACACTCAGATATACTCTCACACTCAGATATACTCACACACTCAGATATACTCACACACTCAGATATGCTCTCACACTCAGATACACTCTCACACTCAGATATACTCTCACACTCAGATATACTCACACACTCAGATATACTCACACACTCAGATATACTAACACACTCAGATATACTCTCACACTCAGATATACTCTCACACTCAGATATACTCACACACTCAGATATACTCACACACTCAGATATGCTCTCACACTCAGATACACTCTCACAGTCAGATATACTCTCACACTCAGATATACTCTCACACTCAGATATACTCACACACTCAGATATACTCACACACTCAGATATACTCTCACACTCAGATATACTCACACACTCAGATATACTAACACACTCAGATATACTCTCACACTCAGATATACTCTCACACTCAGATATACTCACACACTCAGATATACTAACACACTCAGATATACTCACACACTCAGGTATACTCTCACACTCAGATATACTCACACACTCAGATATACTAACACACTCAGATATACTCACACACTCAGGTATACTCACACACTCAGATATACTCACACACTCAGATATACTCTCACACTCAGATATACTCACACACTCAGGTATACTCTCACACTCAGATATACTCACACACTCAGATATACTAACACACTCAGATATACTAACACACTCAGATATACTCACACACTCAGATATACTCACACACTCAGATATACTCACACACTCAGATATACTCTCACACTCAGATATACTCACACACTCAGATACACTCTCACACTCAGATATACTCACACACTCAGATACACTCTCACACTCAGATATACTCTCACACTCAGATATACTCTCACACTCAGATATACTCACACACTCAGATATACTCACACACTCAGATATACTCTCACACTCAGATATACTCACACACTCAGATATGCTCTCACACTCAGATATACTCTCACACTCAGATATACTCACACACTCAGGTATACTCTCACACTCAGATATACTCTCACACTCAGATATACTCACACACTCAGATATGCTCTCACACTCAGATATACTCTCACACTCAGATATACTCACACACTCAGATATACTCTCACACTCAGATATACTCACACACTCAGATATACTCACACACTCAGATATGCTCTCACACTCAGATATACTCTCACAGTCAGATATACTCTCACACTCAGGTATACTCTCACACTCAGATATACTCACACACTCAGATATGCTCTCACACTCAGATATACTCACACACTCAGATATACTCTCACACTCAGATATACTCACACACTCAGATATACTAACACACTCAGATATACTAACACACTCAGATATACTCTCACACTCAGATATACTCTCACACTCAGATATACTCTCACACTCAGATATACTCACACACTCAGATATACTCTCACACTCAGATATACTCTCACACTCAGATATACTCACACACTCAGATATACTAACACACTCAGATATACTCACACACTCAGGTATACTCTCACACTCAGATATACTCACACACTCAGATATACTAACACACTCAGATATACTCACACACTCAGGTATACTCTCACACTCAGATATACTCACACACTCAGATATACTCTCACACTCAGATATACTCACACACTCAGGTATACTCTCACACTCAGATATACTCACACACTCAGATATACTAACACACTCAGATATACTTACACTCAGATATACTCACACACTCAGATATACTCACACACTCAGATATACTCTCACACTCAGATATACTCACACACTCAGATATACTAACACACTCAGATATACTCACACACTCAGATATACTAACACACTCAGATATACTCACACACTCAGATATACTAACACACTCAGATATACTCACACACTCAGGTATACTCACACACTCAGATATACTCACACACTCAGATATACTCACACACTCAGGTATACTCACACACTCAGATATACTCTCACACTCAGATATACTCACACACTCAGGTATACTCACACACTCAGGTATACTCACACACTCAGGTATACTCTCACACTCAGGTATACTCACACATAAGTGTAGCAGTCAGTTCATATAAGAGCATTTTATGTACAACAATAAAAACTCCATAATAATATCAATTTTTACAGGAGAGCTTTTCTTCTGACTTAGTGATGTATTCTCAGGAAGTCGTAACAAATAGCAGTTGTGGGAGAAATACTTCAAATCTAAGTACTGTTACTTACAGGGCAGTAGGTAGAGACGTTTGTCCACTAACCCGATGGTTGGCGGTTCGCTCCCTACTACCAACATTGCATACTGATGTTGTGTCCTTGGGCAAGACACTTCACCCACACTGTATGATTGTGTCAGTGTGACTGTGTTTGGTGGTGGTCGGAGGGGCCGTAGGAGTAAAATGGCAGCCTGCTTCTGTCAGCCTGCCCCAGGGCAGGAGGGAATGACTAATGCACTAAATTGTAGAAGCAACTTTGAGCGTCTAGAAAAATGCTATACAAAACTAATGCACTATTATTAATGTATTAAGCACAAATATTTTACTTTTTTAAGTTAAAAAAGGACTGAGTGTAAAGTTAACTTCAGTAGAAAGTATGTACTGCTACTAACACTACTTCTACAACTACTACTGCTACTATTATTATAATTACAAATGCTAATACTACATACATATATATATATATATATATATATATATATATATATATATATATATATACATATTATATATATATACACACAACCACTGTCCCTACCACTACTACTATGAATACTACTAATAATAATAGGCATTATTGTAATAATATATTGGATTAATACAGTGCCTTTAGATACTCAAAGCGCTTTACATTGCATTATTCATTCATTCCTCAGCCGCACTCACTAGTGATGAGCTACTTCTGTAACCACAGCTGCCCTGGGGCAGACTGACAGAAGAGTGGCTGCCAATTTGTGCCTTTGGCCTCTCCGACCTCCACCAAACACAGTCACACAATCATACATAGGCAAGGTGGGTTTGCAGGAACACAATGCAATACCGGTAACAGGGCTCAAACCATCTCTAACACCAGCTGAGCTACTACATACTACTACTATACTGCTACTAATTTTCTATTGTGATTACTCACTTTACCACTGAGAACAAAAAAATACTTTCACTCAAATTTTCTTCAATAAAAGAGACATTTCTGTTCAAATATTTTCTCACGTAAAAGTATGGTTTGAAAAATGAACCCAGGAAGTACATATTCCTTAAAAACTGTACAACCTCTGACAAACAGTAAAATGTAAACTAAACCCAAGTGCAGTGATAAAAGTATATAGGAGACGGTTTCTTGGCTGTAACAGTATTTTCTGAAATCTCTCGACACTAAAGCTCAACAGAAACTGGGGTCAATGTGAGTGCAAGTGAAGCTTTTAAGGACATAAATATTTAAAACATGGTACAACTCCACAGGATACAGTAAAAAAGTCAAACGGAGAAAAATAAAAGGTTGAATATTTATTGGTAACAAGACTCTTAATCCAGACTGTTGCCCAAAGATGACCCCAAATGGGCCAATGAATACAGAATGAGAGAAAGTATATCATTTAAAATGGATGTAAGTCTGATGGGCGCTCAGACGTTTAGCAGCAACCAGTAGCTAGAATAAAATGTATTTCCAAATGGGCTGTATTTTGAAGAGAAATGGCCCTGCGCTGCCCAGCTCACATTCATTAATTGGCCCATTTAGTTTAAGTTCACATAAGGACACTCATTCATCTAAAGTAAGACAATTTCAAGAAAGATCCACTTTTATGCTAAATCAACTTTTTTGAGCTTTTAACCATGTTATAATGCTTTTTCCACCTTAAAAACATACCTGGAGTAGTATTTTGTTTCATTCTCATATCTGAGTCCTGTCTGTTTCTCCAGAGCTGAAAACGCTCGGTCTCACAGCTCTATGTGGACACAGTGAAACCAGGAAGTGCTCCTGTGTGTTTCTCAAGCTCATACACCGTCACTTGACTCGTTCTGATCATTTCAGCCTTAAACATTTGTCACTAAAAAGCAGTCAGCTCATTTATCTATTTGTTAGCCTCATGTTGCTAACAGCCGTGCTAAATAGCCATGTTATGCTCTGTTCAGTCCCCCCATTGCCACCAGGGGACGACAGACACCTAATCCAAATTTTTGTATGCAAAGTGAAAAGTAAGAGCTCCCAACAGAAGACGTTTTCCACAGTTATAAAACATAAAATACTAAAGCAAAGGTGTCCAACACTCAAAAAAGCTGGAAAAAAGTATAATATAGGACCTTTAACAAACGTCTATGTCCAGATGAAATTTGGTACATGGTACAGTACAGTTTTGGTCATACAGCTCTTTAATCAAAATTATTTAAACAGGGTTCGTACACTTTTTTTACAAAGAATTTTCCTAGAATTTTCCATGACTTTTCCATTTTCCTTTGACTAAAATTCCAAGACCTGAAAAATGATTTACCTGTGTGTGTCAAAATGTCCAACATGGTACATTAGAAACATACTTTTGCTGCAATTTCATTTGTTAAATTTGAAAATTAATCAGTTGAAGAAAAAAAAAAAAACTGCTGGGGCTTCTTCTCCCAGAAATAAATTATTCCACAAATTTTACTGACTTATATCCTAAACACCAGTGACATAACAATAATTATGCTATATTAGATATAAACCAATTATCTATGCTGTTTTAAAGCATTACCAAAACCAAAAGAGCCAAAGATTAGCAAAAAACTTATTTAGTTCAAATATTCTGACAAAAAATAGATATAGGTGACTTTTTCCTGAAGTGAGAACAAGAAGAGGCCAAGAAGACAGCGTTTCTACTGAACACTTATATTTACCCAAAACGCTAAAATAAACTTTTCCAGGGCATGGAAATTGCATTTAACATGACTTTCCCAGGTTTTCCATGACTATACAAACCCTGTTTAAAACAATTTCACTTTTTTTGAAACCTACATCACACTCAGACACTATTCACTTATTATTATTTTTTTATCTATGAAAGACATCCATTCCTGTGTTTGTCAGCCTTTATTGCAGTTTTTTTTTTCTTTTTTAGTCCTTCAGCTGCTTCCTTTTTCTTTCAGGGATTGCCACAGCAAACCAGTTTGCATGGTGATTTGGCAGGTCTTTATGCATGATGCCCTTCCTGTTACAACTAGCCTCATACTGTGATTGGAGTAGGCAATGTGAGTGGAATGTCTTGCCTAAGAACACAATGACAGCAGATTTGAGGCAGGAGAGCCAGGTTTGAACCGCTGACCCTCTGCTTGGTTGGTGAACCTTTATCACAGTGCTTTTCATATTTACAGTAGTATGACTTCTGCATCCGCTACCATCTCCCTGCTTCCCCGAACGGAGCAACAGCAGGAGACAAATGGCTTCCGAAATAGCCCTCATTATCCTGTAGAACGCTCTCGTCTTCAATCATAAGCTCACCGGTTGAAATATAGATATTTATTCTTGCTCTAAAAACCAGGGATAACCTGTATTTGAGTGCTTTTTCTCGGCTTGAGGCTTCTTTTCATCGCTCCTGAACACGCTCTTCTCACAACAGTGGCAGCCAATTTGTATCGACGTGTCTTAGCTTCACACAAACACCACTTGACAGGCGGCGCAATGAACTTAATTGGCACTTTGCTGTCACAGTCTCTGCTCCCCGAGACCGTGAGAAGACAGGGCTTCACTCTGTCCTCTCCTCATGACGCACCTCTGTCATTATATCTGATGCTGACAGACTACAGCGGCTATTAGGCAAATAATAATAATACTTGGAGGTTGGGAATTAGAATCAAGAGCAGACGTACTGGGATCACAAAGAGAACAAGAGTGACACTTTTAGGGGCTGGGACCAAAGCAAGACCAGGATTAGTCCAAGATGATCCATGGGAAATAGTCAGTGCTTGTCTCACCACATCAGAAAATATTTGGCTCTCGTAAATCTCGACTAAAACCAGGTCCAAATCAAAGGATCTAATAGGGATTAATGCAGAAACATGCATTACTAAAGGACAAAACTAAGCCAGGTCTAAGCTAGGTCTTAACCTAGACTAAACCAGGGATAAACCAGGACAAACTAAAATAAAGCCAGGTCTAAACCAGTAAAGTCAAGACAAGTTTATTTATAAAGACTAAACAAGGACTAAACTGGGCCTAAACCTGGACTAAGAAGTAGTCTGCACTTTGTATTTAATTCCCCAACCAGAGCAGGACTAGATAGAAATAAAACTGTCTCTAATTAAACTAAATCAGATCTGACTTTTGAGTACCACCAAAGGAAGCCCACGTACCTCCAGCAGTACCCACACCACAGTTTGAGAAACACTGGTCTAAGTAATTGTTTCTCAAACTGTGATATGGTTTCAAACCAAGACAAAACCAAGACTAAACAAGGACTAAACAAGGATTAAAAAGGGTCTAAGAAGGGACTAAACCAGAAACAAAACTTGGACTAAAGTATGACTAAACCGGGTTTAAGAAAGGACTTAACCAGGATGAAGCCAGAACTAAACTAGTTCTAAAGCAGGACTAAACCTGGACAAATCTAGAACTGAGCATGGTCTAAACTCCTCATTTAATCCCCAAACAGTACTAAGCATTTTTTTTTTTTTTTTTGACTTTAGTCAAAATGCCTTGCTCATTTGTTTACTTCTGTTGCAGTCTGTTGACTTTGTGCAGTGGACTGTGGAGCAGGGAAAGTGCCTAGACCAGACCTACCAGCTGAATGAAAACAACATACCTATAAAGTGCAAGACCAGGACATTTAAAGTCACTCACCCACTTTTCAGAAGTAGGTGTGGCTGTGCTGCTCAACTTACTGACAGGCATCATCATCATATTCTTTAAACTAAGCCACATCTAACCTAACAAATACACTTCACTTACTTAACCCATCTGTGATTTCCAAAAAGAACACTGTCCCACTTTGAAACAGTCCATTTTAAGTGAGCCTTGTCCCAGGACACGACGGTACTTCTGGACCATGTTCACAGATGGCTTCCTTTTTGCATGATAGAGCTTTACTTGGCTCTGCAGATGAAGGATTGTTTACCCACAGTGGTTTCTGGAAGTATTCCTGGGCCCATTTATTAAAATCATTGACACAAACAGGAAGAGTGATGCAGGACCCCTGAGGGCCCCAAAACCACGGGCTCCAATAAAGGTCTGGGGCCTTGTTCTTTACACAGAGATTTCTCCATTTTCTCTGAATCTTTAGATAATGTTATCTGCTCTGTAGATGAAGAGATTTCCAAAGTCTTTGCAATTTGACTTTGAGGAACATTGTTATTAAAGTATTCCACTTTAATCTTTTTCCTCTTCACTCTTTCCCAGATTGGAGAGCCTCTGACCATCTTTACTTCTGACAGACTCTGCCTCTCTGAGACATGCCTTTAAGAACTAATCCTGTTACAGACCTCAGATCAGTTAACTTTATTAGCTGCAAGATGTTCTTCCAGCTGAAGCTTTTTAAAATTTCTTGCTTTTTTAGCCATTTGTTGCCCCTGTCCAAACAACTTTTAGACCTGTAGCAGGCATCAAATTTAAAATGAGCTCATTTTGTGTATAAAAGTGTAAAAATTTCTCAGTGTAAACATTTGTTATGTTATCTATGTTCTGTTGTGAATAAAGTATTGGCTCATGTGATTTCAAAGTTTTTTAGTTTTCATTTTATTCAAATAAAAAAAAGTCCCGACATTTCGAGAATTCTGGTTGTATTTTAAAATGAAATATCACGTCTGTCGCTTACTTATCCTTCAAGTCATCTTGTTTAAGACACACAGAAAGTACAAATGTTTCTGAGCTGAGAGTTTTTTAAGTGTCTACAAGATCCATTTACAACAAATCTCTCAAACACTGAGCAGTTTATGAGCTTTTTGCAGCAGCAGCAGCGGCGGCGGTGATGTTACGAGTGTGTGACGGTTTAAAAGGCTGCAGAGAGATAAGCCCGAGTGTCGTGTGAGCTCGTACGTTTATCTGATACAGCACTGGAGACGCCGGGCGCTGTCTGCCTCCCTCTGTCCCGGGACGGTCTGAGCGCAGAGGCCCTTATCTGTGACACATAGTTATGAGCAGACAGGCTGACGCGCTCCCAGTGTTAGGCCTGGGGCGGGATCAGGGAGAGAGCGCGTGGGGGGCTGTGTGAACGGGACAGGGAGCAGCTCTTTGGACTAATTTGGTCTGAAGGAATGTGACTGTCCACTTATGGGACAGTCAAAGAAAACAGTAGTGAGTAGGATGTAAATGTTCTGTTGTCTTTGTGCCTGCTCATGGTCTGATCAACACAATTATGTAAAACTTTCTTGTTAATGCTTTTTTAGATCTTGTTTTCTGAATAAATGCACCATGGAGACCATTTTTGGTGCTTCTGTGGTTATTCAAAACTTAACAGTCACTGCTCTGGGCCATGGGTCACTGTGGGCATCAAAGATTAGCTTTCAGTAAGACTAGAAGCAGGGTTGCCAAATCTGCAAAATTTTAAGTTTTTGAGTTGCCAAAGGTGAAAAAATGTGTCCGTGTAGATTTGTTTTTGCATGCAGACACTTTGAATGATTGGCTATTTCTGAATAAAAAAAATAGTGGTGGGACTCAATTAAAAAAGATTAATCTAATTAATTACAGGCTTTGTAATTAATTAATCGCAATTAAACGCATTTTTATCAAATGGCAATATTTATAGGTCAGAAATAAAATATAGGAGCTTATTTGTATGTTCTGGTGTATTTTAATTTAAAGCGTTCAAACAGGGCAGTAATCAGCGTTTGTGCATCGATCTCCACCTCCCGTGCAGTAGTAACGCGTGGGGCCCCTCTCTCTCGTCTCCCCTCCTGTGCTCTGCGTGTGACCTCCGCGTGGACATGTCCTCTCTGTCCTTCGCCTCTGAACTCAATGGACTGCTGTCTCCTGTGTCGTCAGTCAGCTGTGATCGTCAGAGAGATGATGAGCGGTGCCTTGTAGCAGTGCGTTTGAAAGTGAAAGTAAAGTTGCGCCGTGCGCTGGTTGCACGGATGCGGCCGACCTCTGCCCCACTGTTACCTGTGGCGCAATCTGTGGCACATTATCCAACTGTTCACAGCTGAAATCCACACAGATTTGTTGTTTTGGTCGTGTAGATGTCCAACCCTGGTTACTGTGCCCCAGAAACTAGGTCACTGAGAAAAGTTCCGTGTTGTCACAGACAAGTGCGATTAATTGTGTTTAACACATTAAAGTCCCAGCCCTAAAAAAAAACATATTTTGACAGGCAAATTTTTGGCAAACCCAAAGCTGATCACAGGCCAAATCAGCTCGTGTGTCTCGAGAAATGCTCTTTTTGGCACAGCGGCACTAATTACGGTTTTCATTCACTGTTGCGCAGGTTTTGGGCGAGTTTTAAGTTGCTGTTGGGTGGGTTTTGACTTTCAGACCTGACAACCCTGACTACAAGACATTCCCTCGCCACAACAAGACAAAAAGTCAACAACACCCGTATTTAAGCAGAACTGAAAGCAGATTTCAAGAATAAAATTAAAACTAAAATGCTGGTTATACAACTATTTTGGTAATTTTGTGTATTTCTCAGCGATATCTTTTAGTAGTGTTACTTCAAAATAATATTACTTAAGTAAAAGGTATGATACAGTAAAACTACTGTTAGAAGTATTGTAGCAAACAATAATGTAATTATGGCAAAAAATGTAATACCTGCCAATAATGTGTTAATTATGATTTTAAGAGCAGTTTGAGAAAATGTTCTTGCACAAAATGTTCTATTTAGAATATAATTAATTTGCTTAGGTCTGTGAAGACTCAGTCATCCAAGCCCAAAATCACAACAAAAATGTTTAAAAATAAATCAGCTTGGTTTTTAGGTTTAGATGTTTTGTCTCTTGTCCAAGATACTTTTTATGTTTTTGTGTCTTTGTTGGATGTTGGATAGTCAATGTTAATGGCTCACAAACTTTATTACATTATTTGCAATTTTCTACATTATTGGCTTTACTACATTTAAAAATTGCCAAAATGATTATGTTATTGGCCATTATTACATCATTAGACTGTAAGTTAACGTAACTCATTACCCACCTCAGTCTGGCAGAGACGAGCAGCATCAAAGAACTCAGTTAACACAGCTGTAATTGCTAACATGACAAACACATGATGCTAATGTTCTGGAGCAGACTCTGATGATGCACAGCTCGTGTTTGAGTGAACTTGGCCACTTCCCAAACACAACAGATTCACAAAACATGTCTGTAATGCTCTTGTAATTCTGTAACAAAAGCAGAAGGCCGGAGTAGCAATGACAGAGAAACGCTGCCAAAAAAACAAAACGTCATGTTATTGCTGCATTTGCATGTGCAGCCACTAATTCATTTGAGCTGTTCAGGCATAAAAAACACCACAGTCAGAAAACAAGCATATTTAATGAAGTAGTAATGTAATACTACTTCAAAATAATACCACTCAAGCAGAAGTAGAAAGTTTTCCTAATTCATAAGTACAGTATGTATTGCTGCTACTAGGGGTATTTGTGTTAATGGATTAATCGGCATTGTGGCCATACATAAAATTAATGTTTCCTAAAATATACAAGCTTAAAACTTGTCTTTAGTTTGAAAAAGGCGCTTTTTTATTATGGTTCATGTCTTTGCATTTAATAAAGTTTATTTAAAAATTGAGCATTGTTTGTTTTTTTAATTTTTATAAGACTCAGACTCACAGTGACACAGCCACACTGATAAAAGTCTCAGCGATTTTACTGTATTACCCCAAAACAAGCTTGAACCCACGCAGTTTGTGTTTAGTTACATGTGTGTTTTCTTGTCATCTGCTGTTGCCTTCCTGTCTCCTCCGCACTCTCTCTCTCTCTTTCATCTCCAGACAAACTATTTTCACTAGAAACACTCAAACGCCTCTTTGTCTGCAATTCTGGCAGCTCACAATTTACTAGCTACCATTTAACACTGCACATTACTAATAATTCAACACACTTTAGTCACGTCGGGTGGCAGCAAATCACATCTTTCACTCAAGATGAAAAAAAAATTACATGGCCGTAAGTACAAATTAAACTAACAGGGCATGTGCTAAAGTGTGAAGCAAACATACAGTGGCAGGTTAGAATCACATTTAAACCTGCTGATAAGGGAAAATAATCCAGGCACAAGGGGTCAGGAGCCAGTGGAGTCTTTGTGCCAGACCCATGCTTGGATAAATGGAATGGGGTGAATCAGAAAGAAAAGTTTATGCCAAATGAATTCAGAGATAATTCACTGTGGTGACCTCTGAAAGGAAATAGCCTGGCCTTCCAGACAAATTCTTTTCCTTTTCTATAAAAAGAAGTTAGTCTGGTACCTCTTTGGGACGGGACAATGACAGGCGGAGTAACCAATCAGAGAAACAAAGGGCGGGACATAAGCAGTGCACTGCTGACCCAAACAAACATGGATTCCTGATGGGTTTTTTTTTTGTTTTGTTTGTTTGTTTGTTTGTTTTTCATAAAACACCAGAATACGGTGTATTATGAGCAGCTCTATCCTTATTTCTGAACGGGGACAGCAGCAGAAGCCAGTTGTACAAAGAGTTGTTGAAAAAGTCTGGTGTTTTTTGTATGCGTTTGTTACATTACATGTCAATGAGACTTAACTGCGGTCAAAATGGCAACAAGACGAAGAAAAAAATCCCACAGAGAACTGAACGATAACGCGGATTTCAGCAGAACCAACAGGTGACGAAGAAAAGCTATAAACGCTGATAATCAGCTCAGAGAAGTTATTAAATTAGCTCGGCAGCTAGTGCTATCTTAGTTAGCTGTTCTGCTTTCATAAGCCGCACTCCAAATTGAACCGGAGAAATGTGCCGCCCTGAGAAGGGAACCAGACTTTCCTGCTTGTGTAAAGCAAGTAGGACAGTCTGGCTCACCAGGCTAGCAGGGCTAACAGCTAACAGAAGCGCTAACAGATAGATAAATAAGCTGACTGCTTCATAGAGACGGCAATTAAAGGTACAGTAAGCAGCAGCGCTCGTACTGGTTTGAAAATGGTACTGCAGTCTAAATCAAAACAATGGTCTCTTTTGTGATTGGACGATTGGTAACGATTGGTAGAGTAAATCAACTGTACTATTGTTATTTGTAAACTAATATTTGATTTAATCATGTTTACATCATATCTTGGGACACATATAATGTTTCTGAAATAGAAAAAAATATATACTGCTCATAGCATCTTTAAGCTTTGAAATGGTCAGAATGAGTCTGGTGACAGTGTATGGACTTTAGAAACACACAGGAGCACTTCCTGGTTTCACATGTCTACTTAGAGCTGTGAGACCAAGCATTTTCAGCTCTGGAGAAGGGCAGTGCCTCAGCATACAGGATTACTCAAACAGAATACTACTCCAGGTCTGTTTTTGAGGTGGAAACATTATAAACATTATAACATGGTTAAAAGCTCCAAAAAGTTGATTTAGCATAAAATAATGACTATAACTGATGCCTACCTTACAACCTACATATTTTTGTGATCTGTTTATCTGTTGGACTTCCATAATCCCATGTAAAGAAGAAAGGGAAAAAAAATCAAAGACATCAGTGTCTTTATGCACATCCTTAAAGTTGCTATGAGCAGTAGATATTTTTTATATTTCATAAAAATGACCCACGTGTCCCAAGATTTGATGTAAACATGTTTAACTTAAATATTAGTTTACTAATAACAATGGTACAGTTGATTTATTTACAGTTAAAAATATATTTTACATAATGGCCAAGTTGTTTTTGTTTACATTTTTTGTTTTGGTTCTAAAACTGCATCGCTGATCGTCCAATCAGAAAAGAGACCACTGTTTTAGTTTAGACTGCAGTACTGTTTTCAAACCAGCAGAGTGCATGCTGCTTACTGTACCTTTAAAATATATGCAGTATAAATGGCTAGAGCATGTAGTGCAAATGAATCAGCTGAATAGTAACATAACATACAAAAACATGCAAAAAAAAACAAAATAAACAAAAAAAAAAACTGTAACCCATCCTTCCAGCGGGGCAGCCTGTCAGGAGCAGTGGGAGGCTCGGGATCATGTCCAGAACAGATCTCAGGCTCGGGTTTGTTTGCCAGAGCAGGGGTACGAGCTGGACTAGGATGAGACAATTCTGTGCATGTTTTAGGCACAAACTCAGAGGATTCTTCCAAAACATATGGAGAACCAAAACTGCCAAATTAATCAATCAATAAACTAATAACTAAATGCAGTCATTGACAAATAATTATTTAAACGGGACAAGAAATGCTGAAATAAAAATACATATTTCTTAAAATGAAGAAGTAAGTTTTGGTTAAAATAAATATTAAAGGTCTGTTCCTATGCTGTACCAAGTTTTGGTTAAAATAAATAAAGCCCCAAAATGATTCCCTTTATGTATTTATTTCTATGTTTATTTATTTGTCCTTTCATTAATTTTTCCACTTTACCCACACTGCGGACTCCAGCCAGTGTGTGCGGCTGGTGGCAACAGGAAGGGCATCCAGTGTAAAAAAAAAAAAAAAAAAAAAAGAATTACCGTGCAACTGGCTTGCTGTGGGAACCCCGAAATGAAGAAAGGAGCCAAAAGGAAAAACATTTTTGTATTACTATGTTTATTTATTTTGTGGTTTCATTTATTTTTCCTTTGCTTATTTATTTCCCTTTTCTCTTTTATTTATTCCCACATTTATTTATTGATTGATTTATGTCACTGAAATGACACGGCATGTCAGGACACGCCCCCTTCATTTGCATTTTAGTGACAGAAATCAATCAATAAATAAATGTGGAAATAAATATAAGAGGAAAAAGTAAATTATAATAAAAAAGAAAAAAATCATGAAAGGACAAATGAATAAACATAGAAATAAACACATAAAGGGAATCACTTTGGGCCTTTATTTATTTTAACCAAAACCTGCAACTGCATTTGTTGTCCTGTTTAAATAATTATTTGTCAATGAGAGCATTTACTTATTGATTTATTTATTGACTGATTTTTGCTTTTGATTCTTCTCCCCCTGTCTAAAAGTAAGCAGACAGAGAAATCCAAGGCAGGGGAGAGAAGAGCAGACACATCTCTGAGTGAGACAGCTTATTTTTATGAATGACTCAATAAAACGCCTCACAGAAACATAACTGTGAGTCCAGGCGGCAACACAACACAACACAACACAACACAGACACATTTCCCTTTGGGCAAAACTGTGGATCATTTTATCTTCACAAACACACAGCACAGAAAGGGCAGCGCTAAATCCTGTCATAACCAGTCGTCTCTGCGTCTGTCTGCGTCTGTGGAGGCCTTTCAGAGTTCAACACCACAGAGAGACGTGCTTTTTACCCCAGAGAGGAAGAAGGACTGTGGAGGCAAGGAAAAGAGACGAGGACAGGAGAGGAGAGAAGGAAGTAAGAGGTCAGTGAGCACCATCTGTCTGCCCCAGGACGAACCACTGAGCCGTCCACAGACATTACAGCCACACCATCAGCTCTGCACACTGGACATGAGCGCACTACAGGCAAAATATAACCATTTTTTGTAAGGTATTTAGGAAAAGTGGTTGTGTTTGATAAGTTTGTGGTTATAATTTATTCCCTACATTGAACACCCACAGTTTGGAGAAGCAGACAGGGGCAAAGTCACAGAGACTAAACTATGTACTGCTACAAATGGGGGACTGAGAAATACTGACACTAGGTATTTAAAGGTCCCATATTATGTTTTGTCGGTGCCTTGGGTGCTAGACACTCCCTATTTAAGATGGCCATCTACAGCTCTTCCATCATTTGCCTGATGGAGGCCTAGTGTCGAAACGTCGCTTGTTGAGTCTTAATAAAGTCTCACATTTGCAAGTTCAGTAGTGTGCGGGAATTTTTTCTATTTGTTGTACTTTTGGGCTGCTCCTTCTGCTCCTACACATCCATTTCAAGTAACTGATGTGCAAAGTTTTCATCCTCTTGTTACGTTTTATGTATGTAAAACGTCTTCTTTTGAGGAGCAGAGAAGGTTTGGGAAATGCATAAATAGCTAATTAGCACCGCTATTAGCAACATGACAATAACATAATTTAGATAAATGAGCCGACTGATTTGTAGTGACGGTGGTTTAAGCTCTGACATGATCAGAGTGAGTCCGGTGATGGTGTATGGGCTTTAGAATTGCGCAAGAGCACTTCCTGGTTTCATGTGTTTACATAGAGCAGTGAGACCGAGCATTTTCAGATCTTGAGAAGGGCAGCGCCTCAGCATACAGGATTACTTAAATAAACGTAAATGAAACAAAATACTATTCAAGTTCTGTTTTTGAGGTGGAAACAACATTATAACGGCTGATTTAGCATAATAGGGGGCTTAAAAAACTAAACTAGTTCAGTGTCCGTTTAGAAATGTAGTGCATAGTTAAAAAGATATTTTTAAGATATCTTGCTGTGAGATGCTTTAATTTTTTCTTCTCACCTTGAGGCCACATTGAGGGTCCTTGTATTTGAAAAGTGCAGAGATGTGTGCGCTGTATAAACAAGGAACAGCATAAAAAGCACTGAAAATACTTTCTATGTAACATACCAGTCTGAATTCAAGGTTATTTCTTCTATTTTAAAATCTTGAGTAGCACTTGTTAAGATGCAATGTGTGAACAAAAAAGCCCTTTGAAAGAATGCCTTTCCCAGTGTAGGCGGCGATCTTTATCTAACACAGACAATACCAATCCAATTCCATTTTTTTCCTGAACTTGTACAGGTCTCTGGACCTCTGTCGCTGAAAGACCTCTGTTTTAAAAGTACAGTAAACAGCATGTGCTCTACTGGTTTGAAAGTGGTACTGCAGTCTAAATGAAAACAATGGTCTCTTTTCTGATTGGACGATTAGCAATGCAGTTTTAGAACCAAAACAAAAAACATAAACAAAAACAGCTTGGCCATTATGTAAAATATATTTTTAATTGTTAATAACTCAGCTGTACCATTGTTATCAATAAAACTAATATTTGATTCAACCATGTTTACATCATATCTTGGCACACGTGGGTATTTTTTATGAAATATAAATAATATACACTGCTCATAGCACCTTTAACTAAACCAGATCGAAACAAGGACTAAACTAGGGCTAAACCAGGCAACAAAAAAAAAAAAAAAGAAAACACAAGGACTTTTAGCAAAAAGACAGGACTAAACCAAGTCAAAGCAAAACTTAATGAGGTCTAAACAAGGACTAAACCAGGTCTAAACAAGGAAAAGTGGTCATCAACATGATGGACCTCAGTATTTCTAAAATCCTGTGTACCACTCTGACTACACAGCAAACAAATCAGCAATCACCAAGAACTTCTTTGTTGGAAAATATTTGTAAGCTCCCAGTATTAAAACATCATTAACATAAACACATGCGATGTCTAAATAAAAGGTGTTCGTGGTTTTGTGTCTGGGGAGGGTCTCATTAGCGCTGCAAACTGGAAGTGTTGTAGTAAATACCTCTGAAAGTACAGTGTCTGTGTGTGTCTGGGTCTGTGTGTGTGGTAATTAGGCTTGTGAACAAAAGACAAAATGGTAAACAGGCGTGAGCTCCCAGTGTTTCCATAGAGATGAATACGACAACATCAAAAAACATCAAAAGACCAGAGAGGAGAGGGACGTGCTGGTTTGGAACGAGACCCGGATTTAACTCGAGGATGAAAGAAGCTTCTCAGCATCAGGCTTCATAATTAATGCATAATATGGGATATACAATAATGTTCCTCATCATGTCGACACATTTCTGAACTGGATTTAGAAATGTGGGAGATGCGGGCGAGAAACGGGACGTGAAGCCACAGAACACAAAAATGAGGGGCTATATTGCGTTTTTATTCATATTTTTAAACCAATCTTGGCCACCTCTAGAACAAACATTGCAGGTTTTACAATGTTTAAAAACATTATCATGACTAAAAGAAAACGTTTTTATTAAGTACTCTAATGGTGCCATAAAGAAACCAGCAGAGGGCAGCAGAGTGCAGAGCATTGCAGTCTTTTGAACATAATCAGTGAAAAAAAGCACTTCACTTCCTACATTTTTTGTATGATGCTAATTTACTTCAAAATGAAACATAGCTGTGTGGAAACAGAGCTGTACACCATCAATTTTCCATTCATTCTTCCTAGAGACTTTTTGAAAAAAAAAAAAAAATTATATTAAGTATTTTAAGAGTTTCAAAGCTTGACAGAGTGTTATCATCTATGGGTAACTGGTAACTCATGACCATAGCGCAATTATTTTTATTAAAAATATATATATTTATCTTAAACTTCAATACATTTGTAGCTTTGTGTTTTCAGATTTTTTTTTAAACAAAATTTATATCGTGTTATGGTCATGAGTTACCCCATGATTAGCTGATTAGCCTCCACCTAGGTTTTAAAGTCTTAATATACGCATTTTTCATCTGACAAAAATGAATGGGAAATTTGCTTCTGCCACCAGAGGGCACTGTTGCAATCCGGGAGAGCAAACTGGATGTAGAGGGCTTATTGATTGGTCAGTACTTCCTGGAGTGGGCGGGAACACAACTTCAGGTCTGTTTTTGATGAAGGAACAAGATTGTAACATGACTGAAAGCTCAGAAAAGTCCATTTTTAAGACTTTTTTAGGCCTTAAATTCAGATTTTTGAATTTTTTACTTTTTTTTAGCCCACTATAAGACCCTGCAGAAACCCTGATAAGACATTTTCGGCAAGTAAAAATATTAATATAGAGAGTATAAATGTTTGCTAAGCCCTATACATAAATTACACAAACTTTTTATCTTAAGACCTAGACTGAGATGACAAGACACTTACAAGACAGTTACATACTTTTGACTGTGAATAATTACCAACAAAAGTAATTTCCTCTTTCAATCAGTTTAACATGATGTGCAAAATAATCCTCCTACATGGTGGCCCTGAAGGGCAAGTCACACGAAAAAAATCAAACATGCAAACAAAAAAAAAAACATGCAAACAAAAACTGAAACATGCACACAAATTCAGAAAAATGCACAAATTCAGAAGTATGCACACAAATTTGAAAGCATGCACACAAACTCTAAAACACTACAGCAAAAACTAAAACACTGCAGCAAATGAGATTACAGTAGGACCCATGATCCCATGATTGTAGGCATTCAGCTTAATAAAATATACACAAAAGTCTTTGAAATTTGTGTTTTGTTTATATATGCATTTTCAAATTTGTGTGGATGTTTTCAGATTTGTGTAGGTGTTTTTGTATTTGCATGTGTGTTTTTGTATTTGTGTGTTTGTATTTGTGTGTGTTTTTGTATTTGTGTGTGTTTGTTTTTGTGTGTGTTTGTATTTGTGTGTTTTTGTATGTGTGTGTGTTTTTGTATTTGTGTGTTTTTGTATTTGTGTGTGTATTTGTGTTTTTGTATTTGTGTGTTGTTTGTATTTGTGTGTGTTTGTATTTGCGTGTGTGTTTTTGTATTTGTGTGTGTTTGTATTTGTGTTTTTGTATTTGTGTGTGTTTGTATTTGTGTGTTTTTGTATTTGTGTGTGTGTTTTTGTATTTGTGTATGTGTTTTTGTATTTGTTGGTGTGGTTTTGTATTTGTGTGTATGTATGTTTGTATTTGTGTGTGTGTTTTTGTATTTGTGTGTGTTTGTATTTGTGTGTTTTTGTATTTGTGTGTGTGTTTTTGTATTTGTGTGTGTGTTTTTGTATTTGTGTGTGTTTGTATTTGTGTGTTTTTGTATTTGTGTGTGTGTTTTTGTATTTGTGTGTGTGTTTTTGTATTTGTGTACATGTTTTTGTATTTGTGTATGTGGTTTTGTATTTGTGTGTGTGTTTTTGTATTTGTGTGTGTTTGTATTTGTGTGTTTTTGTATTTGTGTGTGTGTTTTTGTATTTGTGTGTGTTTGTATTTGTGTGTGTTTTTGTATTTGTGTGTGTTTTTGTATTTGTTGGTGTGGTTTTGTATTTGTGTGTGTTTGTATTTGTGTGTGTGTTTTTGTATTTGTGTGTTTGTATTTATGTGCTTGTTTTTGTATTTGTGTGTGTGTTTTTGTATTTGTGTACATGTTTTTGTATTTGTGTATGTGTTTTTGTATTTGTTGGTGTGGTTTTGTATTTGTTGGTGTGGTTTTGTATTTGTGTGTGTTTGTATTTGTGTGTGTGTTTTTGTATTTGTGTGTGTGTTTTTGTATTTGTGTGTGTTTTTGTATTTGTGAGCGTGGCTTGTCCTTCAGGGCCACCGTACTCCTCTGTACTGACTTTAACATGGATGCAGACTTTCAGAGATCACTTTGCGTGGTTGTAATTACAGCCCACTCTCCTCCCTTCACTCTCTCGCCCTCTGCCTTTGTTTCCATTACTTTTTATGGCTTCCATCAAACACAGAAAACATGTAAATTATTAATGACTTCCCCATTGATCCTGACTCGGAGCCAACTGTTGCTGTGTCTCTGCTTTATGAGCTGCAGACTGAACAGGAGGGGGCTGAATAATTACTGTCAGGGAACAAAACATTAGATGAAGAGGGATTTTTTAATTATATCTATTGTTTTGCTTTGTGTGTTTGATGAGGCTGCACCTGCGGTATTCTTTAAAATGCCATTAAAAGTGTGAAATATATCTATTGGGCATTTTTAACAACAATTAATCAGCATGAGCTCATTCAAAACTTTTAATGCTTAAATGATTTTGGGGGGAAAAAACAAATAGCAATTTTCTTCTGCAAAAATCTGTAACCGCAGGCAGTAATTAGGACCAACATGAGTCGCGGCCCCCTTAAAAATCTGAAAATCCCATGCAGACCCCAACAATAAAAGTTCACTCAATTCAAAAAGACTATGTCATGTTTTTCTGGATAGATTTCTATTAAAAACGTTTAAAAAAACAGTAACACTTAAGAATAACTCACACTATTAAGCATTATTTAAGTATTAGCTTAGAGTTAGTAACCATTGAATATTTACAAAACATTACTTCAACATTTATAAACAACAGTTTAGCGTTATAAACATTGTTATTAATGTTTAATTATTTAGGAATCAGCTCATGTAAATCATTGCACAATTAAAAACATCAGTGGTAATGCAGATCTAAAAAACTATTCAAAAAACTACTTAATTTATTGTAATTATTGTTAATTCTTTATTACTGCTTCATAGTGGCCAGTTATTCTAAAGTGTTACCAATGGCTAAAATAGCTTCAAAGTAGTATTTTAAACAACTATATAATTGTACTTAATTGTAATTTGTTTACAAACTCAATTTCTTTTTATGTACTTAATATAGACAACCTCTGGGGGCCCCTCTGCTGTACCTTTGCGGCCCACCAGGGGGCCCCAGACCTCACTTTGGGAACCACTGAGCTAGATTAATAATTTTTTTCTTGCAGGCCAGGCTTATAGGGCGAAGTCAGAACTCTTCCAAGGTCTTAGCACAATCTCACAATAAAAGATAAATCCTGGATGTAAACAGGTTCTGGGGTAAATGCTCTCCTTATTGAACCACAAAGCCCTTATCTTATCTGCTCTGTCTTTGGCACAGTCTTACGATGTGACAATGGTACAGAATACTTAAAAAAAGAAAAGTCCAGGTCGACATTCTTGGCCTTTCAACTATTACTTTTTGAGTTATCTTGCAAACAAACTAACCAATAAACCACTATTGGACAGAGCATAACCTCCTTGGCAGGAGTAATAAAAAAATTTTTATGTAATATAATGAGGATTGTGATCTTGCCTTTAAAGCAGAACTCAGTAACTCTGCTCATTTCTTTGCTCTTTTTGCCTTATTTTCTTCTATAGAGCTCCCCCTATAGTTCGGAGTAAAGCACTATCATAAACACTCACAAGTCCAGTTGACTCCTGTGTCCTGTGTCGTTTTCCCCTCCGCTTATCTGTGCAAAGTTTTTTCTTCCATTTGGCCGCTCTGGAAGAAAATCGAGAAATAAAGCGGTTGCTAGCTTGTTGTTTGCTCACTGGGATGTGCCGCTTTCTCATAAGACCTGAGGCTTCTGTGACTCCAGGTTGACGGCGCTCACTGTTGCAAGTGTCACTTTCAGCCCAGAGACACCAGGGGGCGCTGCTGCACACTTCATTTACCCCACAACAACTCATTTAACCATCACACGAATGGCAAAACTATTTAAGGTAAAAAATTTACTGAGTTCTGCTTTAAGGGCTGTGGCTACAGAAATAGCTTACCACCACCAAGTGTGACTGAGGAATGAAAAATACACCAAATTGTAAAGCAACTTTGAGTGTCTTGAAAAGACAATACCAAGTTTCAATCCCTAGTGGGACCTTTAATGTTCCTTTGCATGAATCAAATAAATAACACAGAATAATCATGCACATTGTAGTTTTAACTTACAGCTAAGAATTATGCTCCAAATACTGGTCTTTTATTCAATATTATTGTGTTTTATGACTGTAGAAGATGAATTAGCTCACCATAAGTATCAAAAAAGTATCACTCAGGTACTGGTATCAAAAAACAGGTATTGTTTAAGAACTGGTATCGAAAAAATCTGAACGGTACCCAGCTTTATCTATAGACAACAGCAGCAGGCAACAAAGTTTATGACAGCATCAGTTACATTAAATAGACCTAAATACCAAAAAAATCTAAGCTTTAAAAAAGAATCCATGCAACTTACACTGTTGCACTGTTATAATGAGTGCATAGACAAGGTACTTAACTTTATGCAGTCCATATGGAAAGTGTTCCCCAAAGAGAATAAAACTCACTTTGTTATACAACACAGCTAATCTTTCCATCTCAAATGGCAACTTTCCCAAAAAATGCCCGAAGTTTTCCCGTAAGCCTTGAGTTATCAGGCTCCTCCAGGTATCTCTTCATCAACATGAGGGTCTTCACATCTTCGCTGTACGTCACTCCTCACCAACACAAGATCCACACAGACACACACAACAGTCACAAAAACTACAGATTATAATCTCGACTGCGTGATTCAGGAGGAGCGGTCCGAGGCCAAGTCTGCACGCGGATGGAAAGAAGATGGAGAAGATATCGTTTCCTAAAAGCATTTCAGGAATATCCATATGACTCAAAAATGTAGAGCTCTAAGTGGAGATAAACGACACAGCCATAAGCATTTAAGTAATTCCTCCAAATGCGACCTTACAATAAAACGTAAGGGCAGCTACAAGTTGAAAAATGCTAGTAAGTCCAAGTAGCACTGAACAGGAAATTCATTCATTCATTCATTCATTGCTCAATTGCTCGGTTAAAAAGCTTGCTCAAAGTGGGATCTTCCATCTGCCTCTTACGCCTCTGCACTTTCTTGGTTTGGCTCCTACTTATTAGAAAGACCTTTCTGAGATTGTTCTTCCTCAGCACTGTCGTCTTGTGGAGTTCCTCAAGGTTCTACTCTCGGTCCGATCGTATTTACAATATATATGCTCCCACTCGCTCACATCATCATTTCATTGTTACACTGATGATACACAGTTCTTCATCCCTCTTGCTGCTAACAACCCAGATGTTCTAACGCATGTTTTTAACTGCCACTCTGACATGGAGAGCTGGATGTCAGAAAATGTTTTAAAGTTAAATGGGTCTAAGTTCAAAATGTTATTATTTGGGCCTAGTAATATGAGAGAAAACCTGAGAGACAGAAAAGAGACAGCTCTAGGTAAGTCTTCCACTCGCAATTCTGGCTTCTTATCTTAGATTCAGGTTTTAACTTTGAAGCATGGATAACTAAGGTTATGCAATCCTGTTTCCTCCAAATACACCTCGCCAAAATAAACCAATTTGTTTCTTATGACTTAAAGGTCATTCATGCTCTTGTTTCTTCAGGAATAGACTACTGTAACTCACTCTACACAGGACTGAGCCAGAAAACATTGAATCATCTTCAGTTTATTCAAAACAGTGCAGCAAGACTTTTAGAGAGACATGAGCACACCAATTTTAGCATCACTTCACTGGCTACCAGTTAGTTTTAGAATTGATTTAAAATGGTATTAATTACTTTTAAAGCTCTTTGTGGTCTTGCCCCCTCATATATCGGTGACCTGCTCTCCCCATGTGTCCCGGGTCGCTGCCTGCGCTCCTCAGGTCAGACCGTCCTGACTGTGCCCCCCTCCCGACTCCTCACCAGAGGAGACCGGGCTTTTTCAGTCAGAGCTCCAAAACTGTGGAACTCTCTGCTTGAGGAGCTCAGGTCGGCCGACTCTGTGGTCACTTTTAAATCTAAATTAAAAACGTACTTATACAGAATGGCTTTTTTACAGTAATGCTCAAATTATGTTTTTATATGGTTCATTTTAATGTTTATTATTGTAAGTTTTATTATTCTCATCGCTTCTATGGTTTGTCGTTTTTTTATATTCTGTAAAGCACTTTGTAACTGTGTTTTGAAAAGTGCTATAGAAATAAAATGTATTATTATTATTATTATTATTATTATTATTTTCCTTGTTAAATAATAATGTGTGAGTAGTTGAACCTAAAACTTGAAATGAAAATGCACAAATTTGGTCTTTGAGTCCAGATACAGACTTCTACACCATTTTAGCAAAACCATTATTTTTGCTATACTGTTTTAAGTCCATGATCACAACCAGAGTAAAACAATGAAGAGCTGTGACTTTTACAAACAAAAGCTTTGTTGGGCTTTAAAATTGTAACAACACAACTGCACTGCTGTTGTTATCCAGAAGCTCTCTGTGTTAAAACCAGTGCTTTATCTCCTACATTGCTGAGTAACAATTAGCTCCACATATAAAGTATTCACTTCTTAGAAATCCACCTTGTTTCCATTTTTACTTCTGCAACAAAAACAGTTTAACATTTTATTTTTGTTATGTTTAATAATGAAAACAAAATATTTAAAAAATACAAATGCTAAGACTGCATTTACAATATATACAGTACAGTTATTGCAATGTCAACCACAGCAACATATACAGTATATTGCAAAGATGTAGTAAGTTTGTATATAATCACATTTATAAAACAAATACCCGATCAGAGCTTAAATCACACTGTGGCTTGGCTGAATTAATAAAAACGTGCAGTGAAAACGGTTTGACCAGTGCAAGTGGAAAACTAACCTAGTCTGACCAGCCACTCCTGCAGGAGACTCTGGTTCCTCAGCCATAGAGAGCTGTTTCCATTCAGTCAATTTGGACCCGGCCTATCACAGCCTTTAATCTGCAGCGTGTCTTACAAATACTAAAGATAATCTCCTGTCTAAAGTAACCAAGATGCCGTCGGCTAATGAGTAAATGTAATAACTTCTCTGAGCTGATTAACAGCGTTTAGGTCTTTCCTTCATCTCCTGTTGGTTCTGCTGAAGTCTTCGTTGTTCTTCAGTCCTCTGTGGGATTTTAACAACAGTAAAATCCCACTGACATCCAATGCAACAACCACATTCAAATAATCCAACTTTTTCCACAAGTGTTTGTACTAGAGCTGCAACTAACAATTATTTTGATAATCGATTAATTGTTTAGATTAATTAATTAATAATCTGATAGTAAAACGTGAACAGAGTGGTTGTTTTATATTTCCTGATAAAAATTGGATAATTCTATCAAAAATCACTAAATTTTTACAAAATATGAACCATGAGTTTGCCACATGAGGACATTTGAATAGAGCATATACTCTCACAAAGATATTTTTAATCAAAAACACAAACTGTACATTGTTTTTAACTGTTTTTGTTGCTCTGTGTTGGTAATAAACCTCCTCTCTCAGCACATGGCATGTTTCAGAGTCTGTGAATACCTCAGTTAACGATAAAACAATTATTTCAATAATCGATTATAATCAATTCATAATCCATTTAGTTGTTGCAGCCCTACTTTGTACAATTAGATTTTGTTGCTGCCCCGTTCAGAAATAAGTACAGAGCTGCTCATAACATGCAGTATTCTGGTGTTTTATAGCAAAACCAGCAACAATTCTTCATAAGCACCATGTTTATTTTGGATACAGGTCAGCTGCTTACGTCCCACCCTTTGTTTCTCTGATTGGTTACTCCATCTGTGATTGTTACTCCTATAGAAATGAAACTCAAATGAAGAAATACCAGACTGACACTTGCCATGTGCCCAAGTTGAATACTACTGCAATAGCCAACCTATTATTCTGATTATTTCTATTCAGACACAAAAAATAAGGAGATGTTAACTTAGTACTTTTATATTTGAATATAAAGAATCAGCATAATGATCTATAAGAAAACTTAATGAATTTTATAAACCTAGCCTAACCATATTCAACCTAGTCATTTAGAGCAGCCGTACTTGTTTTTCATTTTCACTCAGGTCAGAAAAAATGAAAAGATCCACCATTTATTAATTTATTTAAAGTAGTAAAATCCAATGTTACAAAATAGTTATGCTAACCTCCCTGTCCCGTCCTGTCTGTCCCATGGCTGACCCTGCCCTTGGTGTGGTGTCAGAGGTTAAAGACACACTTGGGTCAGAGGAAAAACTCCAGACAGTGAGGGATGAGGTTAGACGTCCCGGGACACTTTACCAGACCAGAGTTTCACGGTGTATTGTGACAGATGGGTGTGGAACGCTGGGTCGTATGTCACACAGAGCACAGGACCCTATGGGCGTCATATGTCAGCTGTCATTGCAGTGTGCAGTTCTACTCCTCCCACATGGTTTCTACTGTGAACAGACTCAGCAGTGAATATTAATGTGGGCTTCAGGGCTGCACGGGTAAAACTATTTGTGCTCTTACTGACTTTGAAGGTTAGAAGAGCAGCCATAATTTTTATCTTAAATGGGGTGGACTGCTCTGGTTGCGCCATGTCATCCCTCTCTCTACCCTTTTCCTTTCTGTTTCCTTGTGTTATTTAAAGTTTAGGGCAACATTATTCAAAGTTAATTAATCTGCTGTGATGGAGATTTGGACTATTTCAGGATAAAATACTCAGGAACTAAACCACAGGCCTGGGACAGCACAGGGATGCACCGGTGAGTCTAAAGCAGGGGTCTCCCTCCTGTAGCTCTCAGCCACTTTCCAAGTAGCTCCCCAAAGGTTTAATGAATCCTTCATCAGCTTGATTAGTCAAATTTTGATTTATCACTTGGAAACCAACTTGTGTGTGTGAGATTGGCAGCAAGCATGGCCGCATGCAGCTTAAAGGCTAAAAAACTACAATTTTTATGAAGAATTATTATTTTCATGGAGATTACTTTTTGAATCAAGGCACTGGAAGACACAAGTTTTTAACAATAAGTGAGTGTCAGATCTGTGGTGCACGTGTGTGTGGCTCCATACAGACACAAAATGCACACAGTGAACTAAATATTTTTGTTGTTTTAATACAAAATGTGAGCTGTGGACACCAACATTTTGTAAATGTTCAGGTAAAACAAAATACATTAAATTCTTTCATTTTCTCAGTTGAAAGTAGCTCTGCGACACTGTCCAGTGTGTGCCCCGCCTAAGGCCCATAGTCAGTGGGATAGGGTCCAGTACCCGCAACCCCTAATGGGAATAAGTTGAAGAAGATGAATGAATGAATGTTGCTGTTTTAATTTTGTAAAAGAAGCTTTCAGGGGATAAAGGTCTAAAGCATGGGCTTCAGTCTGGTGACTTTACAGATGTGGCAGTAAAGCTCAGACTAAAACAACAATTTACATCTTTATAAACATGAGTAAACCTCAGCAACTTCTTTAAATGTTCACTTTATTCTAATTGAATCTGAACCATTTAAAACACTAATAAAAATCATTTACATTTTATCTGAATGTTTCGTTTTATTCAAATCAGTTTTATTCTTTATTCTAATAAATATACCAATAGAAGAGAAATAGTAGAAGATGAATTGATGAAAACATATCTTTAAAATTGGGTAAGCAATGAAATGTTCAGTTTTTCTGATTGGTTGCACAGTAAATGTATGCAAATGTATGTATAAGGAGTTATAACTACTTCCCATTGTTAGCTGCTTTGGTGAACTCAATCAGAAACTGCTGTAACATATATTGTTTTGTTTCTATACCACCTAATGTTATACTTTTCAAGCACAATGTTATGAAGTGACAAGGCAACAAACATGAAGTCTTGAACCAGAAAGTCCTAATGCTCTGAGATCATCCAGTCTCCAAACCACACAGCTATATGCCTTCATTACAGCTCATCACAACACTGCAGCTCGGTTAATAACAGGACCACACCCGTCCCATCTCTGGAGCATCTGAACACCTGTTTACTAATGTTTTTGTTTGTTTGAGTTTGTTTCTTTTTGGTATTTTTATTAAAGAGCAAATACTGTAGAGTCAGCAAGAGCACAAAAGGCAGGAGTTGTGTAATATTCAGAAGTACAAATATTTGCAGTGTAATAAAATGTCCCAGGTCGCAATGCAAACTTTGTCAGCAATTTGAGGGAAAAGAGAAGTGGAAACAAGTGAGAGGAAATCTGCTGTGAGCTTTAAGGAAACGGTCACAGACAAGTTCAAAATTAATTTAAGAAAGTGGTTTAGAAACAATCAGACCTGCCAACATTCATCTCCAGTGTCACAACAGCACCTTTTTCCTGACTCTGCAAAGCCATCTTCTTTAAACGTTCTTTAGCGCCGTGGTATAGCTCGGTTGGTCGAACTGCAGGGCAACTATATCCTACCTGGGTGTTGTGAGTTCGATTCTGGACTCTGACACTTTGCCAAATGTCTCTCCTCACAATTTCCTGTCACTCCTCGACTGAACTATCCAATAAAGCTGAAAAAGGCCTAAAAAATAAGTCCTTTCAAAGCATTTTATATTGAACCTGTACAGTTTTATGAAGTGTCTATTCTAATGTGATGGATCTTGTGTTAGGATCTGTCCAGGGCCTGCAGATGAAACATAGCTGCTTGCATTTACAGAAATGTTAATGAATGTTGCTTCCCTGTCAAATAAACTAGTAAATAAATAAACTAAATGTTCAGCGTGTAGCCCTTTTTAAAATCATATAGTTTATTATAATGTTATGTAGTTTTATAAATTATATTACAAATGATATGAATGTAATTATATGCAATTAAAAATATATATCATTTTCCAAATAAAATCTACTTTCTACCATTTCAAAAAAGAGGAAAATTGATAATTAGCTTATTTTGAAACAATAAAGACAATTAATTTAGTTCATAAACATCTTCATGCTTCGTCTTCAAGATTCAGTGCTCATATTGAAGAGTGTGCTTCTCCAAAATCATTGCTCAGTTTCTCAACAATTTTGACACAATTATCAACACTAGTGGGTTTTTGTGTGTGTGTGTGTGTTTTAGAGAATTATTAATGGTCAGTCTTTAAAATGTTAATTTTGTTTTACTTCTTTTGTTAAAATAACAATGATTTTGTGCCGAAAAGTGCTCTCTAATCACAAAATGGATTTAAAACCCCAAGTTTACTCTTGAACCTTGGAAAAACAGTGACAAGACCATAACATCTACTGAAAGTGAGTCTTTATGTCCTCCCTGTGTTTTCTCTCTGTCCAAAGACCTGCATGTGGGCAGTCGATGAATCTAAATTGCCCCTAAAGAATGAAAATGAGAGTGAAAGGTTGTGTCTGTGTCAGCTCTACATCTAACTGCCCATGTTTACAGTGCCCCCCCCATCTACGGCCCATAGTTGCTGGGATATGCTCCATCTGCCTGCCACCTCTGACAGTCAAAGGCAGGGGTCAGCAACCTCTGGCCCACCAAGTTTAAGCTGATGTCCATTTTGTTTAATTGCCATTATCTCAGAGCAGCTAACTTCTCTAACATACAGATCTGTGGGGTTGAATTTGCTCTTTCTTGATAGCATGTAACTCCATGGCATTAAGCGTATATGGGGCAGCGGTAAGACCATATTTGCAAACATACAGCTCTCTGTCATGGTTAAAGTTTGCTATTACTTGAGAGCATTTAACCCCATGGCACTATAGTTAATGGCCCTATTTACCCATAATGCCATGGGGTTAAATGCAATGACAGAAAACTGTATGTCCATTCACGTGGCCCGCCACCTGGTGATTTTAAATTATCTTAAATTATCAAACTCGCCAACCACTCGTCTAAATTGTAAGATGATTGAATAAAAAGGGTCTAAGCTTGGATCACATCACTTCCTATGCATCTTCTGGACTTGATGCATCAGTGGCCAATCAGATCAACAATAACCCAGCCGTGTCTTTCCTCCTCTCCTATTGTCTCTCATGGTTCACATCTTGATGTTTACATATCGTCCCTAAGCAGCAGCATTGTCTTTGTTGCAGAGCCGTTTTCCTAACAGTGCTGGTACACAAATGAAATTAAGCCAGCGCTCACCGAGGCGTCTCCAATTAAACGTGGGAGAGGCAGACAGTGTCTCTATCGTGTCTCTACCCAGCCCCTCCACATCCAGACATGCTCAGAGTCTGAGCCAGCCGAGCCGCTGTCAGGGCAAATTAGAGCCAAAAAACATACAGCAGAGAAGCCCCCCACCTCCTCCTCCTCCTCCTCTTCCTCCTCCTTCACCCACAGAGACCGAGCAGACCTGCACAGTAATGGGGGGAAGGCATTAGAGAGTAGCTATATGTTCCTCAACCTCATGCTGTAAAATGAGGCACAGTCCATTTACATACAGAATAAATGCAGTTTTTATTACACCGATGATTTATGAAATGGCCTTAGAAGAGAGTTTCCTACTTTTTTGGATGCTTCAAATTCACTGTAGACTTTCACTGAATGAATTACCAAGGTTTTAGGCACAATTTGTTTTTATTTTAAAGGCGCAGTGTGTCATAGACCAATAATAAGAAGTGTTTTCAATCATCAAAATAATAGGGATGTAAAAGAATTGGTGATGTCACGATAGCAAAGTCTCTCAATATCGTTGTGGTCTCAGTTACGGTATCAAAAATGCATAGTATTGTGGCAGCAGTGTGATAAAAAGCAAAGAGAACTACATAGACCATCATCGTTTGCACCATTTGAGCCTGAGTGCATGAGCCAACATGTAGGAGGAAGAGGCTGGTGTTTTCAGTAACGTTAGCAGATAAATCAGAGAAAATCAACACTCATAGCGTTTTTTGTAGCAGAGGATTCAAAAGGTTAGATAATAATACACTAAAAGTTACTAAAAAGGTTCACCTGTGGAACTGCCACGCTTTGCTCGTTCTTTTCCTCTCTCTCGCCATCTCCATGCGCTCCATTAGCCTCAGTGGAGCGGACTATGGACTGGACTTGTGCTGACAACTATAAACTAACTCCAGTGTCCAGCAGAAGAAGGCTGTGAGCAGGAGTTTGTGGATAAAAGCAAACAGAGAACTCTTGCCTCTGTGCTGACTCCTGAGCAGTGATGTCTGAGAGACGCTGTTTGTTTACAGAGCCTCATGACCTTGACGTATAAGAAGGGGAAGTTCCTTATATGGTCATTCATCATGGCACCTGTTTGAGCTGCTGTTTAAAGCTTTTTGTTGTCAGACCAAACTAATGTGATCCAGATGAAAACTTAGTTATCTGTCACGCTTCAGAGCAGATAAAACATGAAATATGACAATAATTACTGGGCTTGGCAGGGCATTTTTATAAAATAAATGTTATCATGAGCATTTAAGCTTCCTCAGTCTCATTCACCAACTCCATGTCCTCCTTCACTGCATCCATAAACCTCCTCTGTGGTCTTCCTCTAGGCCTTTAGCTCAGCATGCTTCTACTTTTATATTCACTATTCCTCCTCTGTTCATATCCAAATCATCTCAGTCTGGCCTCTCTGACTTTATCTCCAGAACATCTAACTCCCTCTGATGGACTCATTCCTGATCCTGTCCATCCTTGTCCCTCACTCTGCCACAGTGGTAAGTACTGTATGTCTTTAATGTCTCCATCACCAGACTCTTCAACAGGATAAGCTGCGACACCACAGCAGATGTACTGGCTGTTAAACACACACGTAGCATGTGTGTAATAAGCTGTAATTGTGTTGATTTATGTAAATTAGCATGTGCACGCACTCGGGGCCCATCTGTTTTTCTGAGCAGTGCTGGTACAAGCTTTGAAAGGTCACTGTGACTTTACTTAAATCCCTGGTATTAGTAAAAACATCACATGTAAATAGGTACTCAAATAAAAGTACTGTTAGTTCAAAATAATGACTCAAGAAAGTAACTGTACTGAGCATAATGTAATTAGTAATTAGTTCTTGTGCAGGGCGACAGTGGGGTAAAGGTTGGGGTGTAATAATGTTTTTGCAACGATAAGATACGTATCAATTAGAATTGTCTCGATCCAATTCAAGAACAACATTGGCTAATTTAGAACGATACAATTCCACACCTTCATATCGATAATCAATACAGCAACTTTATGCCAAAAATCATAAAAGTTTATTCTAAATCCAGCATCGTGGCTGGGGTTGATTATGTCCAGCAGACAGAGAGCTAAAGCTTAAGGCTTTTAACTCAGCGTGAGTTGTGTGGTCCTGTGTCTTATTGTTTTTGGGGTTTTTTTTCATTTATTTTATTGTTTTTACTTATTTATAGCTTTTTTTTGTATGTTGCTCTTATTTGATTTTACTAGTTTTTGTTGTTTTAATGAGAACTAATGAAGTTAAATAGAGCATTTATGTATTTATTGTTTTATAATCTTGTGCAGCACTTCAGAAACTGTCTGTGTTTGTAAAATGCGCTATAGAAATAAAGCAGATTGGATTGGACAGAGCGGAAAAAACAATGAATAGAACATTTTATTTAATTAAAAAACTAAAATTACAAGACAAAAAGACAGAGCTGTTTTTATTTTTTAATAACAATATTTCCGATATTATAAATTTTTTCCATGTATATCAATATACACTACTTAGGAAATATGACAAATATCAATATCAGTATGATCCGATACAAGATGATGTGCATCGATATAGTTGTATCGTAGGAATAAAAATCGATACATCGATATAGTTACTGTATCATTACACTCCTAGTTAAAAGCATTCGCCCACCAACTACAGGGTCGCAGTTTAAATCTTGCCTAAAGCACATACTGCCGTTGTGTCCCTGGGCAAGACAGTTCACACACACGGCCAACTCCTGTCACTGTATGTAGCCAGGAAGGGCATCCAGCATAAAAACCTGCGTGACTGGTTCACTGTGCTGATGTCAAATAAGAAAAGGAGCAACCGAAAGATAAAAAAAACTGTAATCAGCACTATTGAAAGAAAACTTGAGCATAAATTCCTTTTAAAGCTTTTGTTAGTCCACAGCAGAACCTACAACTACTACCAAAACTACTACTACTACTACTACTACTACTACTACTACTACATCCCAGAACTTTTGGATTGCAAGGAAAGCATGCTGTCCACTTTGTTACTAAGCTCAAAAAGTAAAAAAAAAGATTTTTACTTATTTGCAATTGTATACATTTTAGGAGAGTAATGATATGTGTTTGCAACAATACAAATACAAAGAACGATATTTGTTAATTTAGATTTATGAAAGTTTACTCTCAAATCTAGCAGACATAGAGCAACGAAAGGCTGAATATAACATTTTATTTCATTAAAAACACAAAAATGACATCCAAAAAGACATATCTGGTTTTATTTTAACAAGCTTTTTTTTTTCTCATGAAATTTTTATTAAGAAGATCATAAACAAAACATAAAATGCAATTAAAACACATCGGATCTTCTGATTTTAACATTTTTAAACATGGTATAAAATAAAATAAAAATAAAATATTCCCCCTACCCAACCCCTCCCGCCCCTACCCCTGCCACCAACCAGACAGATTGCAACAACGTTATACAGGTACAAGTCTCACTAAGAAAGCAACCGCTTAAGATCATCTATCAATTGAATTCCCAAGACAATCAACTACTTTCCTCCAGATCTCCTGAACATTCCCAGACAACATGAATAAACGAGCCCAAAGTCCCCGGAGAGCAGAATGAGCAGTAAGGATCAGGTGCAGCCCCCATTTTATGCCTCACAATTGGTGTCAAATACGCTCTATGACAGAACTTCAAATGTACGTATCGGTGATTTGGATTTTTGGAGGTTCTCTCAATATTACGCCAAATTGTTTCCCAGTCAGGCTTGGCTGTGTCAGCTGATAATTCTTCTTCCCATGCTTTCATACCCAATGAAGAAACAGCACCCTGAGTCAGAAGTTTATTATAAATACATGACACTATTCTCTTGGGGGCTTCCTGTAACCATTTAGAAACAGGGTGATCACTCTGTCCCGCTCCCCAGGGGACCCCATAGTCTTTACAGGCAGATCTAATCCGAAAGTAGAAAAACAGAGAGTGTTTATCAATGTTATATTTTGATACCAGTTCCTGAAAGCTAAGGATAGATTCTTCCCTGTTAATGTCCTGTAATACTTTTATACCTTTACTATCCCAGTTTTTATTAAGAAAGGGTTTTCCTTCAGACAAAAGATTACCATTGTGCCACAGTGGTGAGGACTTATGCCACTGTAGATTGTGCTTTAAGTGCCTCTCTACTGTTTTAAATACCGTCAACATATATGATATAATTGGGCCATAGTACAAATTACACTTTTTGGTTGGCATTGCTACAAAAAGGAAGTCCTTCAACCTCAAGGGCAGAATGAGATCTTTTTCAATACATTTCCAGGTAGATTTTTTACTATCATCCAACCAATAAGCTAAACTTCTTACCACAAAGGCCCAGTGATAAAGTTTAAAGTTTAGACATGCACACCCTCCATTAGTCCTTTTATTCTGTAACACTGACAACTTAATGGCAGGGCGCTTGCCATTCCAGATATAGTTACGAAGCAAAGAGTCAAGTTTGTGCCAATAGCCTGCATGTGGGAGAAGAGGAATCATAGAACTTATAAAATTTAGATAGATAGATATTCATCTTGATGATTGCTATTTGGGCTGGGACTGAAGCTGGTAGGTGTCTCCATCTATTAAAATCTTCCAGTCAGTGTCACATTAGGTCTAATCTGAATGCCCAGGTAGGTAACCTCTGTAACTGTCCTCACTTGTGGAGGTAATAATACATGCTGACTTTCAGTGTTCACCAACATAAGGGCCGATTTTGAATAGTTTACCTTATATCCAGATAGATTACCAAAATGTTTAAGCTTTTCTAACACGCAGGGAAGAGAATGTTGAATATCTGCCATATAAATTAAAGTGTCATCAGCATAGAGTGATATAGAGTGTGAAGATGTTCCAATAGTGATAGGTGCTATTTGTGGGCAATTCCTCATCATTTGTGCCAGTGGTTCAATAGATAGATTAAAAATCAAAGGTGATAGAGGGTCTTGTCTAGTGCCTCTCTCTATTTTAAACAGATCAGAGAAGCCCCCTCCTATGCACACTTGTGCTGTAGGATTTGAGTATAATCTTTGGATCATATAAATAAACTTTCCTCCAAATCAAAATTCTTTTAATACTCTCCACAAATATGGCCATTCCAGGCGATTAAATGCCTTTTCAGCATCTAAAAACAGTAATCCACAGGCTGGGGGTATCTTGTGTGACGAGCTGAGAAAATGCAGCAGGCGGCGAATATTGTCAGAGGGATAACGGCCTTTAAGGAAACCTGTTTGATCAGAGTTGATTATTTTCCCAACTACTAATTCCAATCTACTGGCTAAGACTTTAGAAAAAAAATTTAAGTCAGCATTATTCAATGAGACCAGGTGATAATTTGCACATTCTGAAGTATCTTTTCCTGGTTTTGGTATAACGGTAATCAGGGCCGTGTTCAGGTCTCGGTGAAAATGTATTGCCTCAAGCCAAACTGGTCCGAGTATGTCCCAAAATTTAAGATACAGTTCTACAGGAATCCCGTCAATACCAGCCGTACGACCCTTATTAGTGCCTTTAACGGCTTTCAATAATTCCTCCAGTGTTACTGATGAATCCAAATTTTCTGTTTCGTCTGTTGATAGAGTTGGGAGATTCAGGTCTGCAAAGAATCTATCAAAGACCTCCTCCAATGGTGTTCCACCACTAGTATATAGTTTTTTAAAATATTCTTTAAACGTACTGATTATATCTTCCGTTGAGGTTAACACCCCTCGTTGGGTACATCTAATAGCTGGAATAGCTCTCCTTGCTTCATGTTGTTTTAATGTTGAAGCTAGAAGATGACTTTGGTTTACTACCTTCTGAATAATATTTATGCTTAGTTGCCTGCATCATAAACTCAACTCTATATCTCAATAAATCATTCAACTCAGCTTGTTTAGATTTAAGTACATTTTCTTTAGCCAAATTATAGTCTTTTTTAAGCTCCTCTATGAGTCTACACCCAATTTCTAAAATTGAAATCTTTTGTAACCTATGTCTGTGAAGATTTGAACTAAATTGTATTGCCACATTACGAATACATCCCTTAACCGATGCCCATACTACTGTCTTATCTGTAATACTATCTTTATTTAGACTAATAAACTCAGTTAATTGAGTTTGAATTAATTTTAGAAAATCATCACATTTTAAAAGGGTAGTGTTAAATCTCCATCTGCTGTCTTTATTCTTAACTGTGCTGTAATTAAAAGTTGATATTATTGGATTGTGGTCAGATATGTATCTAGGTAGAATTTCTATTGAACTAACCAAAGGAAGAAGACTAGTAGATACAAGAATATAATCGATACGAGAGAATGTTTTATGTCTAGCTGAATAAAAGATGTAATCCCTTGCTGATGGGTCATGAATTCTCCACACATCTCTTACCTTCAAGTCTGTCATAAAGAGGTTAAGTGCCCTAGAGGCCGCGTCCTGAGAACTTGAGAATAATGAAGCAGATTTATCAAGATCAGCATTCACCTGGGCATTCATATCAGACCCTACATACAATTGATAATCTGCACGTTTTAGTATTTGTTTTGTAACTGCTGGAAAAAAGCCACTTTCAGAAGTATTTGGTGCATAATGAATGTAATTTCTTTTACCTTGAATAGACAAACAGCCATTCTGCCTGGCTCATCTGGACTAGTTTTTTCAATTGACATATTCAAATTTCGTTTCATAACAATCATAACCCCTTTTGTGCGTGTACCATCAGATGACCATGTGACTTATACAATTGATTCTGCATCCTGAGTACATCAGTGGGTCGCAAATGAGTTTCCTGAAACAACGCTATATCCACTTTAAGGAAATCTAAAATCTTAGATTGTTTGTAAGATGAGTTCAGACCTTTAACATTAAGAGACATTATGTTAAAACTTTTTAGTTTAAAAGCTCTAGCATTACTTTTCTGATCATGTTTCTGGTTACTGGTGGTGGCACCCCCCTCTCCCCCGTCTACCCTCACAACCCGCTCTTCCCCATTCCCACCCCCCTCCCTGTTACATTGAGTAACCTGTTCCATCCGTGAGTGTCACTTGGCAATGTCACATGCCAACCTCTAACCACACCCCCTTTGTCAATAATAAAATGAGATAGTTACTCCAAACAGACAACTCATGAAAACAGCTGGGCAGTGAAACTGCGCCCTTTAACAGGAACATAACTTTCTCATACTGCTAGCACCTAATTACAGATACAAAAGCAACAGTATAACCTCAATCATTTCTGCTATAAACTTTATCAGACAGCCTGTGCCCGATACAATAAATTTAAAACACTTTGTATGACCTATATAAACAACAAATTGTCCGAATTCACTTGTTCACAAGGCATTAATCTTTGTAAAATAAAAATGCTCTTTATAAAAGAAAATCAGATGCCTTACTTAAAAAACATTCACAATAATCACTTACTTATCAAGCACCTATTAGTTTATGTCCACAGTAAAACATGTTCCAAACCTGACTTAACAGCATTCTACCTCGAGTCTGCAGGTTAACCCTTGTTCTCATCCTTCAGCAGCGTTGTGAGTGCGTCTTTGGCTTCTTCGGGTCAATTAAATGTCCACCGCTTACCATCGTGGGTCACCTTCAGGACAGCTTGGTAGATCAGGAAATTTTCGACTCCTTTCTTGCAAAGCTTAGCCCGGATTTTATTGCATCCTCGTCGCCTCTGACTAGCCGCAGTACTGTAGTCTGGGAAGAACCTCAGCGGAGTGCCATCCAGGAGGGCCAGTCTTGCCTTTCTCGCTCCCTCCAGTATGGCCTGACGGTCTGTGTAGTGCAGAAGATGGAAAATCATGGTCCGAGGTCCTGAAGTGTTGTTATAATAAATCTGATGTGCTCTATCAATTTCCACCAGAGCGCCACGGGAGCCACCGAGTGACGGAATCCAGGTGGGCAGCATCTTCTGAACGTAGCCCCTGGGGTCACCACCCTCGGCCCCAGTTGGTAAAGTAACCAGCCGCACATTGTTTCTTCTGCTTCTGTCCTCCTGTGCATTCAGGTCTTCTCGTAGTTTTGTCATTTCCTTCAGGCAACGTGCCATTTCATTTTTGTTTTGCTTTAGGTTAGCTTGAATGCTACCCATTTTATTGAATACTGAGTTAAATTTCTTTGCGTGAGTGTCCAGCTGTTCGGTCAGCGACCGTAAAATATTACTGTTTTCTGCCATATGTTTCTCGATCGGGGAGAGAGCCTTTTCGATTGAGTGCTTTAGCATTTTGGAGACCGACTCTTGAAAAGTTATCATCTCGTCAGCCAGAGTTTGTTTAATTAGCATTGCTAGCTCCTCCAGACGCTTGGTGGTTTGAAGCCGTCTGCTCCCATCTTGTTTTTTTAAGCGAACTTTGCTCCCTCTTTGAGGACATTTTGTTGTTAGTTTTTAAGGGCACACTACCACGAAAACAAATCAATTTATAGGTTTCATAAAGCTCAAAATTATGGGGGTGCTTGTCGGAGCTCAGCGCCGCGCGTCCATCTTGCCTTGTGCCTCATCGGAAGTCCTAACAAGCAATTTTTTAATATCGTTATTTCCAATATTATTGATATTTTTTTCCATATATTGATTCACTTTTCCTAGAAAATGATATGATTCGATGAAAGGTGATGTGTATTGATATAGTTGTATTGTAATACATTTAGTAAAAATAATTCCAGCAACAAGGGGTCACAAGCTGGCGTACTCCTTGTGCCGCCCCTAAGCCTGGATAGAGCGTTGTTGTGTCAGGAAGGGCATCCAGGGCCAGTCCTACCTACAGGCAAACTAAGCAGCTGCATAGGGCCCCACAGACATCAGAGGGGCTCAAGGCTTATCCAATATTTGCTTATTTGCTTAATTAATTAAACACTATTTGATGAATATTCTGGTTATAATATTGTGCTGTTGCATGTTGTCATGTTTTGCGAAGGGCCTGTCTGAAAGTGTGGCCAATGCAGTCTTTATATTAATTCCTGTTTACCTGAGCCCCCCTTGCTGAAAAAATATCTCAAAAAATATCTCTAAGCTGTCATTCCTTTCAAACAGTGGTTCCCAAAGTGGGGTCTGGGGCCCTCTGGTGGGCCATAAAGGTACTGAAGGGGGGCTGCCAAAGTTTTAAAATGAATTACTACTTAAATAGGTTCTTGTTTAAAAATATGACTTTATGGCAATTTTTCAGGGTAGCTCTAGGTTTTGTTTTGTGAAATCTAAGACCTTTTTTAGGACTTTTTAATGACACTTAGAGTGAAATTTAATACCGGCACTCTCAACATTGACCTTCACACTAAGGAATTATCCGTACTACTCTGAAACTCAGGGGTTTTATTTTAAAAGTCTAACACAGATGAAAGAACTCCTGTCCTGCATAAAAATATATATGAAAAATTAACCTTGCATTTCAATGATAACATTTCTTCAGTAAATCGATTTTGTTATTCTGGTGATATTAACATAATGTTTTGACAATTTTAAGACCTAGATGAACACAATTTAATACCTGATGATAATTTTTAATACCTTGATGGCTTTCATTTTGATACAATCAAATTTAATACCAGTTTTATATTTTTAGGACCTTGGGGCTACAGCCTGTAATAATGTAATGTTTTTATAGAAATCTATGAAGAAAAACAAGATATAATATTTTAACTAGAGTTAAGTTTTATTGTTGGGGGTCTGCAAGGGATTTTCAGGTTTTTCAGCTGTGACACTCCTGACTTTGGGAATGGGTGCTTTAGAAAAATAGTCAGTGTTTTATTAAAATTACTAAAAAATATGAAAATATAGTAAAATAAAGGAGAGGCTTGGCCCCCAAACCTATCCTACTTAGGGCCCCCAAATGTACAGGACCGGCTCTGAGGGCATCCGGCATAAAACTTTTGCCTTATAAAAATGCAAATTGCAGACAAGAATGCAGATGACCTCGCAAGGGAAAAGCCGTGAAGAAACTCAAAACCCTCAGAAAGTAAAAGAATGTAGTAACTTCCCACACTGAAAAGATCACGCATGAAACCAAAGTCAACTTCCTCTTCAGGTTTTTGCAGAGCTGTGGTGGGAGCGCTGGCTTTATTATTCCCCGAGCATCCCTCTGCTCCGCTCCTCAGCATTTTCAAACTCTCTTATTAGCACTTTATAGTCGCTGAGATAACACAAGGCGGCGGCGGTTCATTAACAGCACGAAAACACAACCCCCGTTTCCACAGAGAGACAGAGAGAGAGGAGGTGATACAGAGAAAACATTTTACTGTAATGTGACAATAACAAACTCCTTACTTTGGTATTAATATTGTCTGTATACATGAGTTATTGGCCAGGTTATAATGAGGAGGAGGAAAGTGCCAGGAGTGATAAAAGAGTTTCAGCAGAAATGAAAGAAAGGTGCACAATACAGTGGTGAGGCCAGCTGTGGCACTGGTCTTACTTAGATTTAAAAAACATGTTTTCTTCACAAAAAAACTCTCACTGCATTTCTCTTTTAACTTAACCCTCAGGCCCTGGCTCCCTTTTAGGGCTTTTCAAATGTATTTTTTTTATTATTTTGCTCTCATGGTGATGGTATTTGACAAAGATTAATGAAGTCATTTTAGAACTTCAGCGTCACAACTGTAAAAAAAAAATGTTTTTTTTACTGTCAAGACAAAAAACTCACACTCTTCCTCTTAAAGATCTTTTTAGTCTCATTGACTCACATTAAAATCACTTAATTTCACTTTGCAATTCACTGCCATTGCAATACAAAATGTTAAATTATGTTAATTCCTCTGTAACCCTGTCAGTCAGAGACTAAACAATACACAAACAAAAACATCACCACCAGATCCACCATTTTCTCATTGCATTGTGGGAAATTAAAGGCTTTAAGAGTTTCAGCCCTTTTTTTGTAATGGCATAAAAATAAAAATGTATCAAAATCAGTGTTGGGACGAATCAGAGACCTGTCAGAGGCTGGTAATCGCTGCACAAACAAAACAACACTTTGCATCATTAAACAGTGAATAATTCATGTTTTATTTCCAAATATGCGGGAATTATATAAACAAACTGCATTTAGAGTTAAAAATATAAAAATGAATTCACTTTTGCTGTGTATGATGAGGACAGGGATTAATGATAAACACAAAACAAAAAAATTCTTAATGTTTTATATTTTTAAATGTGACCCAGTGACCTAAAAGGGTTTTAAAAGGAAGAACATTATTTTGGGTTAAATAAACTAACAATTAACAAGACCCTTGACAGTTTCTGCACTGTCGGAGGCTGCAATGACATCTTTACAGCAAAAGCAACATAAAAACTGAAGTATTTGCTGAAAATATAGCCATTATGCTACAGTGTAATGGTCTAGACACATAGCTACTAACCAAGACCATGCCAAGACCGAGACTGAGAGTAATAAGTGCAAAACTTTTAAGCACTGAGACCAAGACCAAGTGCAGTGTTGTAGGGCAGACAGGTAACACATTCACCTCAGCAGACAGGGCATGGTTTACTCTGCCTGTGGGCTCCTGTCTGCTTCTCCAAACCGGCAATATGCTGCCAACTACTGTGTATAATAATTTAACCCTGCAAACCTCAAACACAATAAAGCCAAAACATTACTGAACACAAAACAACGTGGTCTTATCTTCACTCCAAGACTGATTTCTAATTTGTTAGAGGATGTCCCTAATGTTTCATGAGCTACGCAGTAAAAGATGGGTTGCTTTTTGTCAAAATAAGCTGAAATCAGGCTGTAAAAGTGTCCCGTGTCTGTTCTGTTTACATGCACAGTAGGTGGTCTCGGACTCGGAGCGGCTGCGTCCCAGTCACAGTCACAGTCACACGCGTCAAAGCCAATGTCCAGTTCGGATGCTGTTACGTACCTGACGCGGGGAGAGAGAGGAATCCGTGCAGGGGTCCAGGCAGCTTTTTAACGCTCCCTTTTGCTTCCCTTTGGCCGCTGTCCTTCTGCCTCTCCTGGCTCCGTACCGTAGCCGTATGGTTTTGGGGTTAAATCCAGAGAAAGAGGGGTGCGCGCCGGGGAGACGTGGACGGCTCCGGGGTGGACGTGTGTCTGGGGGAGAGGGTGAGCTGGAGCCGGCGCGGTGCTGAGCAAAGACAGCCGCTGACAGGACGCGCACACACACAAAGCATAAAAACACGCCCAGCAGCCAACCATGCCCTGTCAGACCAGCCTCTTACCGTAATACTCCTAAAAGTGCACTGAGAAAAAGTCTGTGGACAAACGGGAGGTTATTACAGTATGTGGATGTGAGCAGCAGACAGTGGTGGAAGAAGAACTCAATTTCTTTACTTGAGTAAATTTTTGCTCCTTTATCTTTACTTTTACTTAAAATTATCACCTTAAAATGTCTACTTAAAAGTATTAAAGTACTTATTTTTAAATGTACGTGGCTCAAACCTCGTTCAGAACTGGTTTACTATTGCTACTTCCAGTTCCTGATTTAACAAGGATTCATTTCATTTTAGTCCTGGGTAAGACCTGCTTTAGACCTGGTTTACATCTGTTTTAGACATTTAGTCCCAGTTTTTTTATTATTCCTTTATTTAACCAGGTAAAAAAACTCACTGAAATTAAAAACCTCTTTTTCAAGAGTGACCTGGCCAAGAGGGCAGCAGCGACATAGTTACAACAATACAATACAAAACAACAGTCATCCACAAACATGAATTACACGATATATAAATCCACAATAAAAGATTAGTACAAAAATACCACAACAATTAGTGCGATTCTAAAAACAGTTACATTTACCAATAGAATTTGTTTCACGCTCCTTTATAGTAGATTTGAATTCTCCCAAAGTAATAAGAGCTGTCAAGTTTAGTTCCTTTTGTAACTCATTCCATGAAAAAGGGGCAGCATGTTTGAATGCTGTCTTTCCCAGCTCTGTCCTGACCCTCGGAACTACCATCTGTAAGAACTTTTGAGAGCGTAAACCATATTGCTGTTGGTTTCTAACCATATATACACAAAGGTAAGATGGAAGCAGCCCAATGATACAGTTATAAACAAAAATCAACCAGTGAGAAAGTCTGCGGACATACAGAGAGGGGTACTCGGCAACAGCATACAGCGTACAATGATGGACACGATTTCCACAGCCTGTAATAAAAAGCAAAGCACCTTTGGCAGTTTTAATCTGAGGAAGATTTGAAGGCAACTGTTTACCATTTGAGAAAACCATAACTTTAGTTTTGTCTGCATTTAAAACTAATTTACGTTGAATCAGATTTGTGTGTTCCAGTAATGGATTTAGTAAATAAAGTTTTCTCTGTTTCCCATTGACTGGTTCTGTACAAACATGTCTCTAGTTATTCTAACTCTGAGGCAGAGACTGTAGAGGATAAGGATTAGAGAGGTATGACAATGTTTTTTATTTGAAATACACTGTGGAAAAAAAAAACTTTTTTAATATTACTTTGAATACTTAAGTATTTTTAAAAGCACATACTCCAGTTCTTTAACACAAGTAATAATTTGACTGAACAACTTTCACTTGTTAGAGTAATATTTGACCAGCAGGATCTCAGCAGGATACTTTTACTCAAGTAATGAAGTTCAGTTTGTCCACCACTGTATTTAAGTACTGTGTGTCAACAATGAGGCCATGACAAAAACACATGATTTTAACCCAAAACTCAAAATACTTTGTACTTCAAACCAACTCAGAAATGTAGTGGAGTAAAAAGTACAGATACTTGCTCTAAAATGTAGTGAAGTAAAAGTAAAAGTACTCCTTGCAAAATTTACTCAAGTAAAGTACAGATACATAAAAAATGTACTTAAGTAAAGAAACCTTTACTTTCTTACATTCCACCACTGGCAGCAGAGATGGACAGATCTATAGGCTACTCAGTTAAAAATACTGTTATTTCAAAAATAATTTACTCAGATGTCACTGCAATATCACAGCAGGGAATTACAATTAGCATTTTCCCCACAAGCTGCTCTCCAAATGTTTATATTTCATTTAAAGGTTGTGTTTCTGGCACCACAGGTCACACACGATGTTATTCTGGCAGCACTGGAGTCTAAAGATATTTGCAGGTTTCTTTTGTTTGCATTTAGTCCTAGTTTTGTTTCTGTTTAAATTTTGCTCAAGTTAAATTTAAAGACCTCTTAGTCCTGGTTTAGACAAAGTTTAGCCCTGGATTTTATTCTGATTTAGTTCTTATGGAAATTTTTTCTCAGAGGCAAATCACCATTTTGTCCTTTGGTTTAGGCCTGGGTTAATTTTATTTCAATAAATGTTACAAAATATTTTCTGAGGCAGTAAGTGAGAGCTTAAACAGTTATTACAGTTGTAACATCTTTAAAGAAGGCTGTTTGTTTATAGAAGTTGTTAATAAAGTGTTTAACATCCCTCTTCTTTGGTGAAATGGTCATGTTTGTTTTAAAACATATACAATAACTGTATTAACCTTTGTTCCCCAATGAGGACAAAAGTGTGCTTTTCAAGTTTTATTTTTTGATAACTTGGTTCTTACTTTTTCTCTGAAGTGTGTCTCAGGTGTGTATTTTATCACTAATGTTGATTTTCTCTACACAAATCTAATGTTACTTCATTTTTACTCTCTCTGACTAAATTTGTTATGTGTCCTCATCAAGAAAACATCATAAAAATGTATACATTCATATTTTTTCTACATTTTTTGCATCAATCTTTTAATCAACTTCCGCCCTGATCATAAATACCAAATATTTAATTATTTTCAGAATTTTAACTCTTTTTATGCCAGTGTATGTAATAACATCTCAACTGTTTAGTAAAAAAACATGCACAAAATGATTTTTTTTTAAATATTCTCAATGCAAAGTGGATTTTTCTAAGTTGGATTATTACAGCCTTGGGACTACTAACCACATTTATTTAGATGGATCTTTTTAGTGTTTTTTTTTTTTTTTGTAGTAACAAAAAGTTACAGCCAGTTTTAATGGGAGTTGTTTTTTAGATTCTACACAGCACAGAAAAAAAATATCCCTAAAATAAATGTTGGTGATCTCTGACAGACCCAAGGCTGTAAAATAAATAAATAAATAAATAAATAAATAAAAATCTACTTTGCATTGAGAATATAAAAAAAAAAAAAACATTTTCCCGAGTGTTGTTTACTAAAAATTGAGATGCTATCACATACACTGGCACAGCAAGTTGATTAAAAGATTTATGAAAAAAAAACTGTAGAAAAAAATGATGTTTTATGACAGGGACACTTTTGTTTCTGAACAAACAGTAGCAACATAACTTTTTTAAAATTAGGTCACAATAGTTAAAATAAAATAATATTCTGCCCAATTGCATCAAATGTTGACCTGGGTGTTGGTGGCACAGACAGGACGAGGACTGTGGTCTGTCTGTCGGTGGCACAGACAGTGACGGTTCAAATCCCCAGACTCCACAGCCCCCTGCTCTCCCTTCATCCATCACCGTGGACCGGACTCAGAACCCTGCAGGAGTCCCACCAACGCTCCTCTGTCCAAACGCTCTCGTCTGACTGTCAGCTCTGATTGGGCCCAAAGCAACACGCCGCCCCATCGTCCATCACCCAGAATGACCCTGCTTTCAAAGAGTGTAACAAAAAAAGTTTTATAAAGAAACTGAATGACTAAGACCTCAGTCACCAGAGAAAGTGAAAGAAATGGACACACACTATTAAAGGGAACATATTATGCTTTTATTATATTTTTAAACCAATCTTGGTCACCTCTAGAACAGCACTGCATGTTTTACAACCTTTACAAAACATTATGTGACTAATGTGTGAAGAAACAAGTGCAAAATTTAAAATGTCTGTGAGGAATCACTAGTGGGCGGGGCTTCATGGGAGGAGCAGAGGTTTGTGGAACCAAGTGTTTTGAGGCCATAGAAACTCAGTGCCAGAGAATGCAGTATTACTAAAATAGATGGGAAATGAAACAAAACACAACTCCAAGTATGTTTTTGATGAGCGAACAACATTATAACATGATAGAAAAGTTGATTTTGCAGAATATAGCCCTTTTAAACCTAAACTGTCTTAAATTATGATCTAATTTTCCACTTATTCTAATTTCAAAATAAATCCAAGACTGCAACTTAAGATTTAATACAGACAGTCTGGTACCGCAAATGTAAAAAGTAACTAGAAGCACTTGCAAAGACCTCCACCAAGGCCGGGGCCCTAGACCTGGAAACGGGCCCGATATGGCCTGAGCCCGACAAGTACATTTTGATTGACAGCTTTGTTAAAGCCCGAACCCATTTGCTGCCCGACCTTATTCAAATGTGCGCACAGGCACACAACTCTTCCTCCTTTTGTGAAGAATGAGTCGTTTGGGCTGAACATTTTTTGCATTTAACATAACCCACTGCTCATTATTTTCATTGTGCACATGGTCAAACATCTTCTACACTTCAGACCTTGCTTTCGTTGCAGGCTCAACCAAAACGTAGTCACCACAGAGTCGCCTCCGCTTCACTTCCTCGGCATCCATTATGGCATCTTTCTCGCGCTGATCGAAACGCATCACATGACCGCTCATGTACCGCCAAAGTCATAGCACAAGCCTGAGCCCGGCCCGAGTAAAATGATGAAAATTATGCCCGAACTCGCCCGAACCCACCTGAACCTGCCTGAACCCGCCGGGTCCCACCGGGTTTGGGAAAAGATTTCCAGCTCTAGGTGGCCCTATCTCGTAATGTTGACAATAAAATAAATTGTAAAAATATAAAATTTTAATAAATATAAAATTTCTACCTCCATGGACACTCAAAGCATTTTTACATCAAGGAACTACTCACCCATTCATATTCTCAAGCAGTCACAAATTCATGCACCAGTGTGTGCAGGCACTGGAGGCAAGGAGGGTGAAGTGTCTTGCCCTAGGACACAACCACAGTATGCAATGGTAAGAGCGGGATTTGAACAAACAGCTCAACCAACCGACATACAATCTTACCTAGCACTTTTCTAAACACTAAAAACATTATTCATTCACTCCTCAGTCACACCTGATGGATGTAAGCTACTTTTGGAGCTACAGCTGTCCTGGGGCAGACCGACAGAAGCATGACAATGTCAATGTGTGCCTATTGCCCCACTGACCACCACCAAACACAGTTACGTACATGTTCAAACAGACAAGGTGGGTGAAGTGTCTTATGCAGAAACACAATGGCAGTATCCAATGTTAGTAGCGGGATTGATCCACCAACCTTCCCATTTGTGGGTGACTGGCTCTACCTACTGAGCTACTGCCACCCTAACAAATGTATAGATAAATACAGAAACTTTTAGAAAGCAGTAAGTGTGGGGATTGAACCAACTATCTTTTACAAGTGAAAAAAATCATAATTTAAAGGCTATCAAAATTCATATTTATTGTGCTGTATAACACACAATCAACATATACAGTTCTAATCAGAAATATTAAACCCCTTTAATTTAAAAAGTATAATGTAAATAAAAGATAATAGAAATACATTTCATAATACTCACCAAACAACAACAAAATATCCATTGCCACATATCTGACTTATTTTGCCAACAGAAGTCAAACCAACCTTGACATTCAATTAAAAATGTGAGTCTTTTAACACACACCCATGGTATTTATTCACCCTTCAGTACTCTGTGGAAAATCCTTTGACCTCTATAAGTTTCCTACAAACGTCTCGGGCAACAGACAACAAGTTTTGAAATCCCAGCAAAAGAAAATGTACTTAATGTATCGTACAAAGTAAAGCAAGTGCCTCTGCTCAATGTTAATGTGGTAATCGTAATATAAGGTTAGCACGCAGTAACCATTCACCGTATAGCATCAGGCTCAGTTCTTATTGACGTCCATTATACATCAAGCATGTGCCTCATTCAGATCAATCTGGAGCGTGTAAAATACAGTTTCTCTAATGGTGCGTTTGAGGGGGGTCAACCGCGGGAGCTCCTTCAGGACGATGATAGATGAACTCGCCCAGGTTCTTGGGTTTTTGCACAGCGATAAATGCTGATGGGACGACTTTACGGTGTCGCCCCGGTGCCTCGTACCTCAACTGTGTTAGCCACGAGTGCTAACATCATCCGTCAACGTGACAGGTGATCAATTAGCTGGCCAATCAGGTGAGAGCGCGAGGAACGGTGCAGCAAACGCGTCGTCTTTTACAGGAGCAGCTAGACTCGGGTTAACTCGTCTGATGGGAGCTTTTGGAAGGTTTTATGATGTGAAGCTTGGTTTGACAGCGCAGTGTTGTGATGGATGAGTGTGATGGTGTGGCAGCCTCTGCGGAGCGCTGCAGGTCTCTTTAAAAAAACATATATCACTGGTTTATTTCAGACAAGACACCTCTGTCTGACAAATGATAATAAATAATCTAACAAAACTGGTTCCAACTGAGATCATGTGTGTACACTTCTACAGAGTTACATGTGCTGCATAAGGAGGGGAAATATTATTTTGTGTAAAAGGCATTATTATCAAATTAATAAGACTCACAAGCTAGTGCACTGCAAAAAGTCAATATCCAATGCCAATGGGGTAAGAGAATTCCACTTAACCCATGGACAGATAATTGAGCTTGAAGTAAAATGGCCAAAAAAAAAAAAGTAAAATAATATAGCTCTATAAGTAAATAAATCTAATCTAGTAAAAAAAAAAAAAAAAAAAAACTTAAATAAAAAATAATAATAATAATGTGAATTCAAGTCATTTTCACTAATGCTAGATATTAATATTTTTGCAGTGTGCACTCTTTAAACTGGTCCCAAGCCTGAATAAATGGAGAGGGTTGTGCCAGAAAGGGCATCCGGCAGAAAATCTATATGCCAAATCACTGTGTGGAGATTAAAATAATGGCATTTTAAAAAAAGCTTAGGCCAAAGACTGTTTTTTATTTTTGTTTAAAAAAGGGTTGTTCATTTACTGCCAGGAAGTAACGAGTCCTGAGTACTTTTTGGGTTGTACTACATTATGGCAAAAAAAAATCAATATCTACATTAGTTAAAGTTACATTAGTTATCAATTAATAGGTTACTTATTACTAGATTATTTGACTTCCTGCTTCAAGCTATTTTTAGTCATTTCAAGCTAAATTATCTGTCCATGGGGTAAGTGGAATTTTCCTACCACTTGGACAGATAATTTTGCTTGAAATAATAAAAAAAAAGCTTAGATTTAGATTTTTTTTTTTTTTTTTTTTTTTTTTTGCAGTGTAGCATTTCTATGACTGCCTCTCAATTAGTTGTTATATACACTGCTCAAAATAATAAAGGGAACATTTAAACAACACAATGTAACTCCAAGTCAGTCACACTTCTGTGAAATCAAACTGTGTCCACTTAGGAAGCAACACTGACTGACATCAGTTTCACTGCTGTTGTGTAAATGGAACAGACAACAGCTGGAAATTATAGGCAATTAGCAAGACTCCCCCAATAAAGGAGTGGTTCTGCAGGAGGTGACCACAGACCACTTCTCAGTTCCTATGCTTTCTGGCTGATGTTTTGGTCACTTTTGAATGCTGGAGGTGCTTTCACTCTAGTGGTAGCATGAGACGGAGTCTACAGCCCACACAAGTGGCTCAGGTAGTGCAGCTCATCCAGGATGGCACATCAATGCGAGCTGTGGCAAGAAGGTTTGCTGTGTCTGTCAGCGTAGTGTCCAGAGCATGGAGGCGCTACCAGGAGACAGGCCAGTACATCAGGAGACGTGAGGGAGGCTGTAGGAGGGCAACAACCCAGCAGCAGGACCACTACCTCCTCCTTTGTGCAAGGAGGAACAGGAGGAGCACTGCCAGAGCCCTGCAAAATGACCTCCAGCAGGCCAAAAATGTGCATGTGTCTGCTCAAACTGGTCAGAAACAAACTCCATGACGTTTGGCATTTGCCAGAGAACACCAAGATTGGCAAATTGGCCACTGGTGCCCTGTGCTCTTCACAGATGAAAGCAGGTTCACACTGAGCACATGTGACAGACGTGACAGAGTCTGGAGACACCGTGGAGAACGTTCTGCTGCCTGCAACATCCTCCAGCATGACTGGTTTGGCAGTGGGTCAGTAATGGTGTGGGGTGGCATTTCTTTGGGGGCCGCACAGCCCTCCATGTGCTCACCAGAGGTAGCCTGACTGCCATTAGGTAGTGAGATGAGATCCTCAGAGCCTTGTGAGACCATATGCTGGTGCGGTTGGCCCTGGGTCCCTCCTAATGCAAGACAATGCTAGACCTCATGTGGCTGGAGTGTGTCTGCAGTTCCTGCAAGATGAAGGCATTGATGCTATGGACTGGCCCCGCCCATTCCTCAGATCTGAATCCAATTGAGCACATCTGGGACATCATGTCTCGCTCCATCCACCAACGCCACGTTGCACCACAGACTGTCCAGGAGTTGGTGGATGCTTTAGTCCAGGTCTGGGAGGAGATCCCTCAGGAGACCATCTGCCACCTCATCAGGAGCATGCCCAGGCGTTGTAGGGAGGTCATACAGGCGTGGAGGCCACACACACTACTGAGCCTCATTTTGACTTGTTTTAAGGACATTACATCAAAGTTGGATCAGCCTGTAGTGTGTTTTTCCACTTTCATTTTGAGTGTGACTCCAAATCCAGACCTCCATGGCTTAATAAATTTGATTTCCATTGATAATTTTTGTGTGATTTTGTTGTCAGCACATTCAACTATGTAAAGAACCAAGTATTTAATAAGAATATTTCATTCATTCTCATCTACGATGTGTTATTTTAGTGTTCCCTTTATTTTTTTGAGCAGTGTATGTTGCCTCATGCATTATGCAGTATTACGATTTGTAACCAGTACAAACATCACTGTAAATTATCTGAAATGTCTCACTGTGCCTCGCTGCACCTCTGACAGAGAATACATTTAGGCTACTACTTTTCACTGGAAAACTTTTATCAGGCACATTACCACAATATCTCAGTGGTCTCCTGACATTTAGTACAAGCACATACTCTACACGAGCTTATAATCCTTTAGAAGGTTCCAAGTGTTCTCGAGCTCGGTGCAAGTGCTTTTGGCTTCAGTGGACCTCATGCATGGAATAAGCTGCGGGAATCTGTCAATTTTGTTTCATTACCTACCACTGGCGAGGTCAAAACCTTTCTAAAATCACACCTGGAAGAGCAGTGTCAATGCTTTTAATGGTACTGCAAAAAGTTGCAAAAACTCAAGGCAACAGGATCCTTCATGATTTTTGGGTTTTGGAGCCAACTCAAAATCAAAGTTTTCAACAACTAATATTTTTTGTTCACCTAATTTGTTCACAAATTAAATTTGATCAGTTTTGTATATTTAGTTTTATTATTATCAATAATAATACTTTTTTTCTCAACAATGGATAGTAAGTTGGCGGTAAGATAAGTAAAAAAAAAAAAAAGATAGATAGTAAAACTTAAAATTGAAAGTTTTTAAACATATGAACATTAAATTGAACTTTTTTTTTTTAAACTTGAGATTTTGAGTTGGCTCCAAAACTCAAACTTTTTACGGTGTGTGTTTGGGCTACTAAAAAAACTTCTTTTTCTGAACTCATATGTTTAGCTATGTTGTTTTGTTTTCTTGTTTTTTTAGCAAGTTGATAAGCACTATTGAAAATATTCTTTTAACTATCTTCCAATTTAATCAACAATGGAATATTCAGTAAGTGTAGTAATATTCAATATGTGTAGTAATAATCTGAAAGGAGAAAATACATGCAGAACAGAAATTCAGATTATAAAACACACAGTAAAAGTGAGAGCAGTGAAATCCCTGCACCTTTGAAAAGCTTTTTGTAAAATCTATGTGTGCCTTTACCACAAACCTTACGGTAGAGTTAATAACAAACCTTCACCAAATAGCAGTGTGCGTCCCAGCTGTGTGTGGAAGCCATGACACAGTGGAAACTTGTCCCAGTGTTATCTCTCTGTCTCTGTCTCCACACGGGGTATGGCATCAGGACTGAGGTGCTGGCACAGGAGACGGGGCAAGTCAAGTGTGGTGGGGCGGTCCTGGAGCAGTCCGGTCTGAAGATGAGCATGAGGCAGGAAGATAAAACAAAAAAAAAGTTGTGTGGTGAAGGACAAGTCTTACAAGTGGGCGCTCCTAAATCCTACATGCAAATGTTCGCAAAGAGGTTAAATACTATGCAAAGTCCTATAGTCCTGGTTCAGTACTGGTTTAGTTCAAGATGTAGTCCAGATTTAGTCCTGGTATTTATCTAGTTTAGTCCTGGTTCAGTCATGATCCTCATTCAGTAGTGGTTTAGTCCTGGTTTAGTCAAGGTTTAGATGAGGTTTAATCCTGGTTTAGCCCTCGAGGTTTAGTTCTGGTATAGTCCTGGTTTAGTGTAGGTTTAGTCCTTGTTTAGACCTAGTTTAGTCAAGGTTTTGTCTTGATTTAGACCTGGTTTAGTTCAGGTTTAGACCAGGTTTAATCGATGTTTAGTAGTGATTTAGTCCTGGTTTAGTCAAGTTTATTCCTAGTTTAATCCTGGTTGAGTCCTGGTTTTGTACTGGTTTGGTCCTGGTTTACCCAAGAATTAATTTTGGCTTAGTTCTGGCTTAGACCTGGTTTAGTCCACGTTTACACCAGGTTTAGTTGAGGTTTAGTCCTAGTTTACTCACTGGTTTAATACTTGGGGTTTACGCAAGGTTTAGTCCTGCCTGACTCCTGGTTTAGTCCTGGTTTGGTCCTAGTTTATTCAAGGTTTAGTCCTGGTTTAGGCGAGGTTTAGTCCAGGGGTAGTCCTGGTTTAGATCTGGTTTACTCTACTTGAAATTCAGTCCTGGTTTACTAAAGGTTTAGTCTTAATTTATTACTGGTTTAGACCTGGTTTAGTCAAGGTTTACTCAAGGTTTAGTTCTGGTTTAGTTCTAGTTTAGACCTGGTTTAGTCCAGGTTTATTCCTGATTTAGTCCTGGTTTACTCAGGTTTTAGTCCTGTTTAAGTTATTGCCTACAAAAGGAGGTCACAGCCAGTGAACCGCTTTGTGCTTTGTGCCGGTCCCAAACCCGGATCAATAAAGACGGTTGTGTCAGGAAGGGCATCCAAGGTAAAAACCTAACCTTAGAGAAGGAAAAACCAGAAGAAAAGAAGATATCAACTCTTTACTTACGAATGTTTACAAGTTATTATGAGCCTGACGTAAATGATCAGCTTCTCTACCTTCACTAATTTATCCCTGACATTATAAACTCATTTTAATTTCAGCGGGATGTGTTTTTCCCCCTGAGTGCCTCTTACCATTACACTTGAGTTTTGCCTCTCCTGTGGGACATCCTACTGCTGTTTACATGTTTGTACTGACTGGGAATAATTAAATGGAGTCACTAAATTAACACTCATGTGACAGGAGGGGCGCGACATATTAAAGTGGGGCTAGAGAGAGAGAGAGAGAAAGGTTGGAAGTAATTACTGTAGAGCTTATAACAGAGGAATAGACCTGGCTGTGTGGGTTTGGATGGCTCCCATAGGATTATACAGGAGGCAGGACTGGAGAGGTTGAGGTTCTCTTTGGGAGTGACGAGGGTGGACAGGATCAGCTCAGGTTAGATGTCCCAGAGATAAAGACAGAGACAGGCCAGACTGAGATGTTTAGATATTTACAGAGGAGGGATAGTGAATATTTGGGTAGAAGGATGCTGAGGTTAGAGCTGGAGACCTAGAGGAAGACCAAAGAGGAGATTTATGGATGTAGTGAAAGAGAACATGAGGTTAGTTGGTGAGAGAGAAGAGGATGCAGAGGAAAGGGTTAGATGAAGGCAGATGATTGGCCATGGTCCTCATTCAGTTTAGTCCTGGTTTAGTTCTGGTTTAGTCTTGGTATAGACAGAACATCAACTACTTGTCAAAGCCTAACCAAATAGAAATTGGTCACATGCACAATCCCCCCCCAAAAAAACAAAACAAAAAAAAAAACAAAGCTTAAAGCAGAGATAGGCAACCCCTGGCAACGTCTTAGCTGATACACACTTTTATTAATTACTGTTTTTTGATAGCATTTAACCTCATGGTGCTGTCAGTGAGGCGCCATCCCTATTTGCAAGCATACAGCTCTCTGTCATGGTTTTATGGTTTTATTTGCCTCCAACCAATAAATAGCAAGCATTCTATCATGTGACCTCCTTCTGTCATGGTTACTTTTGCCTCTATCCAATAAGTATCCAATTTTTATCTAATTTGCTGCGTAAGAATGTAGTAAAACAGGGGGTGGTGCAGTTGGGGTGAGGATTTTTATTTATTTATTTATTTTCAAGCTATTTATTTGGTGATCTATACTTTTGTATACATAATTGAACATGCTAATATATGTTCATTTAAAGCTGCCAAGGAACCATGACTAAGAACTGTGTGCATTCTTGTGGCCCGCCACCTGGTGGTTCAAAAACTGTTTGGCCCAACTGCAGTCAAACTTGTCTATCCCTGGCTCAAAGTGTTTATAATATCATCATATTGTATTGTCTGGCTCTGAGTTTCTGAGGCTTCATAGCTGCTCAGTCCCACAAACCTCTGCCCACTCTAGGAAGCACTGACCGATTAACAACAAACCCTCTACATCCAGTCCTCTCATTCATTAATCCAAAAACAATGTACAGCTCTTTTTCCACTGATTCCACTGATATTTTTGTTACCTTTTTTCCTCACTGTTATTTTAAATTAGTCTATAACTTTGGCCATTACGAGTTTAAAGTCATTTGTTATAAATCAGCCCCGTTTGGTCGCAGGACCCCAAAAAACACTTTTTCAGGACAAGCCTCAGACAGAATTTTGTGAGTGTGTAAAAAGTAGTTGCATACAGAGTCACAAATTCATGAAATTTGGACCAAAGAATACTAACATGACAAGGAACATGGCAAAACATTATAGGTCTTTATGTTTGTCTGTTTCCAAAACTGCAAAAATATAAAAATGGCCACCTCAATGACACATTCTCTTTACAAACTGTTACACTGTGACAGTGTCATTGGAATTACGGTCTCATATGTGAATACTAACTTATATAACTTCCCCAATTCATTAGCTACAGATTGAGCCCAAGCTGAGCTCTGTATCTTAAACAGGTCTCCTGCTGTAGCAGAAAATATGTTCCATACTCTCAGACAGAGGGAAAGATTTCTCATTCATTTGCCAATAGAATCTCTATGAGACCATTCTACAGGAAAATGACAGATTTCAGGGGAAAAAAAACTACTTAATCTATTTGGATTTTCTTCAAATTTGGCACATTGTCCACAAACCAAATATTATGTCAGTAAAATTTGTACCCTGCATAGGTTTTCTTTTAGTTAAGTTTAGTGAAATCCTGTTCTAGAGGTGAGAGATTAGTGTAAAAATATAAATAAAAGCATAATATAGCCACTTCAATCAATGGTCAAAAGTATGCAAATGCAAAAAATGTAAACTTGGGTTAAATACATCAGCTCAAAACCAACAAGATCCTGATCAAACCCTCTTAGTCTGTATTCAAACACATATAAAACCTGCATTAATGCATTAAAGTCCACATCACTGTTTTATCTGCTGTAACAACATTGTTCCAGTCAGCACAATCCACTGCTGCTGCTCTGGTCATTTCCATTTCAAGTGCCCATTAAAATCTCCATTGTGTTCTGATATAGCCTCATAACACTGCAACATGGAGTCCCGGGCCTCCCATTAGTCTTCGGTCCAATGCAATAACACGCGCTGCACAGAGATACAGTATGTGGAAACGTACAGGAACATTTACAACAAGGTGGGGCCCTGAGGAGTGAGCTGTTTGTCAGGGTTCACATCATTAAACTGGGAAGTTGTCATTTCTCTTGTTGTGATCCAATAAAGCCGTAACAAGTCTCCCACATACCACATCCAGGATCTAAATATATAAAAAGTATTTATGTAAAGTGCATAAAGGAGGAGCAGGATGTTAAGTGTCAACATGAAATAAAAAATATCAAAGCCTCTATCGTAGAACAGGTTTTTGTTTTTACATAGGAAATACACAAATATCATCCTGCTATTATGTTTTGGGAAGAGGTGGGTAGTGCTGAGTTTCATTTACTTTAATAACTTTTTCAATAAATTGTACTTCTAAGAGTATATTTATTGCAACATACTTTGTACTTCTGTTTTAATTTTAAAGTAACAATACTCTTCCAGAAGAGAGAATGTCCAAAGTGCTCAGGAAGTTTTTGTCAATTAATTATTGTGTTTTGAAGGTGCTCTTTAGCATGGCCAGCGAGCTCCTTTTACAAATGATCTCCTATCAAAAGTAACCATGATGGCGCCGGTGTGTACAAAGTCAATTTAAGAACTTCTCTGACCTGTTCTTTTGTCACCTGTTGGTTCTGCTGAAGTCCGTGTTGTTGTCCAGGATTTTTTTCTTCATCCTGTTGCCATTCTAAAAACAGTAAAGTCTTGTTGATGTCCAACATAAAAAACACATTCAAACAAACCAACTTTTGTTATCAAATCAAACCCAGTTGTCCCCGTTCAGAAATAATGTCCCACACATTGTCTCGCACTTCGTTTCTCTGATTGGTTACTTCACCTGTGACCATAGAGATAAAACCCATCAAAGGAATAGCACACTAACTTCTTTGTATAGAATAGGAACAGAGTTTGTCTGGCTAGCCCTTTGGTGCTTGGGAAAAACCAAGACCCTCTTCATTTACCTGAAATATAAAAAGCCTATATTTTATGTGGTCATATAAAATCTCTAAAAACATAGCATTTTGAGTTGTATTCTACCCATGTGTAGCGACCAAACAGCCTTCTTCAGTTTGACATTTCCAGCTCTCTTTCCTCTATTTTACACCTGAGTATAAAGTGACATCACAATAATTCTCTTACTTCAGTCCAGTTTTTGGCTACTCTACCCATCTCTGGTTTTGGGTTATTCTCTGTTCTGCCAACTATATTTTTCTATTAATTGCAAACAAATTAAGGCAAGCTATACAATATTGCACCACTGTATGCCAAGCTTATAGGAGGAAAACTATAGTGTGAAATGACAACAGACAGAAGAAAATGATAGAAATTTATCAGTAATGAAACCTACAGCTTCTCTCTTCAAATAAGAATATAATTTCTGCATAAACAGTTGCAGAGTTGTAAGTTGGAATAATAGCCCCAAAGTGGAGTGGATGGTGAGCCTGTATTAAAAACAGCCACATTACAAAGGCTGTTGCAGAGATAGTTTTATTTATGGTCCTGACTCCTGAAGGGTCCCATTCAGCAGCACAGTGTCTCTGATATCCAGTAATAGTCGTCACAGGTCAGGGGAAAAAGCCAAAACAACTTAATTAATCTAGAGCAGTGGTTCTCAAGGTACTACTAGTGGTACTAAGGAGTTTTTGCAGTTCAAGCGCTGATTTTGTTTAAGTTAGCGCCAGTTTTATTTCTGTTTAAGTCCTGCTTAAGTTGGGGCTGGTGTCAAATGGTTCAGACCTGGATCAGTCCTGATTTAGGTTTAGACCTGGTTTATTCCTGGTTTGGTCCTGGTTTAGTCCAATTGGTTGTGGAATTTTTTGAATTTAATTTGCACAAATATAACCTCAACCTCAGAACGGACAAAATTCTGTGGAGTACAACCAAAAGTGGGACAGGTGATCACCCAAATCTCTACACTTGCCCAGTTTCCTGCTTCTAACACATTAACTTTAAGGACAAAATGTTCATCTTGCTGCCTGATATGTCCCACCCACAAACAGGAGCCAAGAGATACTAAACTAAAAATCCAAACTTTAAAAACAAATGGCACCAATATTTTCATGAATAAAAGACAAACACCTCCACACTGCCGTCCTTTCAGAGCAGTAATGTCCACAACAGGTGAATACAAACATCACTGAGACAGCGGCGGGAGAAAAAAGACTCACTTCATTTAGTGTTTCCACATCGGCTCATTTGAGACAATATTGCGTTGCTGGGGTTTTTGAAATGGAAGGAGGGAGATATGGATCCAGAGGCGCTGCTGCTGAATATCAATCCCATTTGTTACACACAGCGACGCCAATTCACTTCAGCTGATAAAATGTGTTTGCAATATTAGTTTGAGAAGTCAATTTTTCCTCTGTGCATGCACTGCTTTCTCTCTCCCATAGAACCAGAATATTTTTTATTAAAGGGACTATATAATGCTTTTATTCATATTTTTAAACCAATATATGACTAGAAGAAAATGTTTTGGTAACACTTTAGAACAACTAAAATAACACTATGAAGCATTAGTTACATATTAGTTAAGTGTTAGTAAACAGTTAATTACTTTAACATTTATAAACATTGTTATTACTGTTTAAATCTTGAGTTATAAGCTCATGGGACTCAATGCAGAATTATAAACAGCAGAGTCAATAAGGTATCTAACTGTTTATTAATTAAAATATTGTTAATTACCTATTAATTAATACTTTGTTACTGCTTAATAGTGGTGAGTTATTCACTGTAAAAAATAATAGCAAAAACTCAAGGCAACAGGATCCCTCAATATTTTTGAGTTTTGGGGCCAACTCAAAATCTCTCAAAGTTTTTAAGTTTTAACGTTCATATGTCTAAACATTTAAAATTTTAAGTTTTACTCACTACCTATATATGTTTGTTTTTTTTACCTCATCTTACACCAACAGACAATCCACTATTCAAAAAAGTATTACTATTGATAAATATAATAATAAAAACTATAATAAATTTAACAAAACAATTTTACAATTTTAACAACTTTTTTTCAACAGTGGTTAGTAAGTTGGCTGTAAGATGAGTTTATAAAATAATGATAGTGAGTAAAACTTAAAATTGAAATTGTGTCATCGGTGTCATCTTTTAAATCACTTCTTAAAACGCATTTTTATCGGCTGGCATTTTTATAACCTATTTATTTATTTATTTATTTTACTATGACTTTTTATTTTGGTACTTCTGTCTGGTTTATTGCACTCTTGCATGTGTCTTTTCTTTGTTGATTTTATTGTCTTACATTGCTGTGTGCTGTTCAGCACTTTGTAAACCTTGTTTTTTAAAAGTGCTATATAAATAAAGATTTATTATTATTATTATTATTATTATGAACGTCAAATTAAGTGAACAAAAAATATTAGTTGTTGAAAACTTGAGATTTTGTATTGGTCCCAAAACCCTCTCTCTCTGGTCCCAAATCTTAACAGATCCTGTTGCCTTGAGTTTTTGAGTTTTTGCTACTTTTTTTTTTACATTACCTTACAACATTTCTAGTGATTACTTTACTACTGCCTTAAAGAAACAGGTGAAGAGACCAGCAGAGGGCAGAGAGTTACGCTCTTTTAATCAAAATTAAAGAGAAAAAAATCTGTTAATTTTATTAAACTTTTTGTACGATGCCATTTTTCTACGAAATGAAAAATATCTGTGAGAAATCAGTGGAAACAGAGCTGCACACAGTTTTTTTGGATAAAAGAATGACAGCAGACTGAATGTAGAGGGCTTGTTGTTGAATGGTCAGTGCTTCCTGGAGTGGGCGGGGCTTCGTGGGTGAGGCGTAAGGACTGTTTTGAGGGCTCAGAAAGGCAGCACCAGAGACTACAGGATTACTCAAACAACCATGAATGCAAAAATGGACTTGGACCTATGGACAGTCCTCGACCTACCTCACCCCACTCCGCAGTCTGGATGAATCCTTACAGAGCTGATCTATGATCCTATAGATGAACTAAGGGACTAACAGTCCTGACACATGTTGCCTGTCCGTCCTGGGAGAGGAGCTCTCCTTCAATATGGGCTCCATAAGGTTTATTCTTTTTTTTCCCATAGCTGGGTTTTTTTTTTAGGAGTTTTTCCTTACCGAGAAGGAGGGTCTAAGGACAGGAGTGTCCTGGGTCTGTTTAGTTTAGTGTAGTTATTGTTTGTGCTGATTGTGTGTTCAGTCTGATTGTGTGTTTATGTTTGATCAACTGTTTGTGAAGCCCTTTGAGGCGACTTTTGTTGTGATACTGGGCTATACAAATAAAACTGAATTGAACTGAATTGAAAAAAAAAAAAAACTAAAAAAAAAAAAAAAAATCAAACAAACAAACAAAAAACAACAACCCACAACTCCAGGTGTGTTTTTGATGAGGAAACAGTATTGTAACATAATGTTTGCATAATACAGTGCTTTAAGTAAGTTACACAATCTAATATCATGGGCAATGTGGAAATGCATCGTTTTCTGTAGCTAGTAGCTAGTAGTAGACCTGAGTTCAACAGAAATCAGATTGATTGTGATTACAACTTTCTTTCATTTTGGCTTTTCCTTTCTGGGGTCACTACTGCATAATCACCTGCCTTCAAATCCATATTGATTTGGGATGCAGTGGGTTTTATGCTCGGTGCCCTTCCTGGCACAACCGTTTCCATTTTTCCGGGCTTGGGACTGGCACAAAGAGTACACTGGCTTGTGACCTCTTGTGGCTGGGTTAGATATTTGATTGACAGTGTTACTTTCCCGTTCAATATTTACTTAGGCAGAGATAAGTGAAGAATTGCATGGTCTAATCCTAAATTCAGGACTAGAAGTTTAGAGTAAGTTCAAAACTCTTTTTTTTAATTTTTATTAATATTAGTATTTTGTCGTAGTGAATTAGCCTTTAGCTTTAGTTTAGTTTAGTTTAGTTTTGTTTTTAATAAAAATAATAGCAGGAAACAGAGCTATGTTGTTGTTTGGAAAGATTGATAAAGAATCTTTTTGGGCTGTGTGCTTCTACCCATATTTCAGTTCCAGATCTGAACATGGCACACATTTTTTGGTGAGGATTAGATTCCCAGTGGAGATTACCACAGCCACAAACTCATCCCTGGGCTGTGTCATGAAGGGCATCTGGTGTAAAAAAAAAAAAAAAAAAACTATGCCAAATTACCCACATGGGACAGAGAACAACTGAAGAGAACTTTCTTTCTCCCTGAAGATGGCACTATTCTGGGACAGAAGGCATTCACATATTGATTCAACATTTTTGGGTTGTTTTTTTTTTACCTGATTCCCTTCTTGACACACCTTTCTTCATTTATACAGGCTTGGGGCTCGCAGAAGGAGTGCTGTAGCCTGTGACCCTCTGTGGACTGCTGCATCATATGAGGACAACTTAGAGTAAATTGTATTTGCTTGCAGTTTATAAAGTCTGGGTCTATTTGAAAAGCACCTCATTTGAATTTCCATATTTTATACAAACACAGCTCATTTGTCTCGGCTCCTGATTACAGCTTTGTGGTAAATTCCTGAAGTAAATTGAACAAGTGAAAGTGGAAGTGAGTTTGTGCTTATCTGTGTTTGTTGATTTGTTTATGTGCTGCTCGGTGCCTCGCCTTCCCTCAATCCCTCGCTCCAACAAACACGGCCAATGGGTGCAGCCGACTGTGAGCGGCCCATCAGGGAGTCTAGACAATGGCTGCAGATAAACCAGATAAGTCCTTCACAAAATATAAACATCACTTATTATTTATCATTTCATTTGACTCAATTAGCCTCCAAGATATTTGCTTTTTAATAATTTGAAGTATGCTGTGAAAAAATAAGTTTCCCACGATTATGGAACCTAATTATGTTTTATTGTTTACAAAGAGTCTGACTAAACTTTAGTTTTAACTTGGCTTTTCCAGGGCTAGTACCAGTGGAGACAGAATAAAGTGCCTCTGGACACAAGCAGAGAAATTAACGTGACATAGGCAACAAAACTCAGAAGACTATGATCCAAAATAAACAGTTTTTCTACAACGGTAATTCTATAACATTAACCAGAGTGGTTAGTGCTACTGCTTATAATAATAATAAAGCATTTGTCCTATATCACGCTTTTCAAGACACGGCTTTTCCTTTTGTTTACACAAGGACGGGGTTTCCATTTTCTGAATTTGCAAAGGTTTGAAAACTCTGGAGGAGGTGTTTTGGTCTCACAGCGGGAGCCGCTTAGAGCCGCTCTGCTCTCTGTAAACTGTGAAAACAGTAACTAACTGAAAACGATGACATCACAGAACCAATGTGAACTGTGGCTGACTGCTGAGGCCATGCCAGCTGACACTTGAGTGCAAAATCCAAGGCTTTTATGTCTCATACATTCATATTTGGTCAGTAACTGTCAGTAATATCTGTATAAGTACCTAGTTTAATCCAGAGTGGCTCCAGAAAACCACAAGTTCTTGGAAAGTTTCAGAACGGAGCTATCACTTCCTCTGATGTTTACTCTCTTTGTGGTGTAGAGCATTTGTAGGACCCACAGCGCTATTTGCTGGACAAATACAGGTACTACAGTTTAGTTTTAGTTTTCCTTACACTTAAGCATTTTTGTGAATCGCGGGCAGGATGACTGTTGCATTTTCCTGGCCAGCATTGTCTTGTAAACAGACCCTCAGACACATTCAGTGCTGAGCTACTTCTATAGCCACAGCTGTCCTGGGGCAGACTGACGGAAGTGTGGCTGCCAATCTGCGCCTACAGCCCCTCCAACCACCACCACACCCATAATTACACTGACACGTTCATAAAGGCAAGTTGGGTGAAGTGTTTTGCGCAAGGACACAAGATAGACATTATTGTCCCTGACACTGCACTTCTCCGGATCTTGATCCAGGATCCTGGTCAGGAGGACCTACAGCTGCAGGATTAGCCTGTTGTGCATGTTGTAGGTTGATTGGGGAAACCAGAGCACCCAGAGGAAACCCACCCAGACACAGGGAGAACATGCTTACTTCACACAGAAAGGACAGAAAGTCTGGGAATTTGAAGCCGGAACCTTATTGCTGTGAGGCGGGTGTGGTTGAGTAGTTGCTGCGATAGGCTCCAGCAATACGCAAACAAAAATGCACCTCTGAAAATATTTGGCTTTTTAAGAATCAACTTTATTGGACTGAAATGAGCGTAACCCAGGAGTATCCAGGTCTAAACCAACAATAACCCAGGACTAAACCAGGACTTAACCAGGAATAACCCAGGATAAACCAAGAATAAAACTGGCTCTCAATTAAACTAAACTGGACTTGAACTGCAAAGACTGCAAGTCCATGTACCACCAGTGGTTCCTGCACCACAGCTTCAAAACCACTGCCTTAATGGAACCGTTGATGAATGAATGAACGGCATTAATGCAGCACTTAGCTCAATCCAAGACCCTTTTTCCTGTTTTTTTTTTTTTTTTTTACAATTCTTAGAAAATACAGCCTAACAGCCTGCGTCCTGTAGCTCTGCGGTGAGGAAGAGGAGGAGGTGAAGATGGAGGAGCACGTTGTCTTTTTTTGAACGTGGCAGGTGTTCACTGTTCAGTCTTGCCCTTTTGACCGAACAGCGTCACCTCAGAATCGAACTCCTGTCCTCTCTCTGTCTCAGTCTGCCAGCTCTGTGAGGCTGTCTCTGTATAATTCACTGAGCGAGACCTGAAGATGACAGAGAGGAAACCACTTCTGCTTCATCATACGGCAAAGTGCTTCATAGCCGAGCTGCGATATCCACTTGTCTTTCTTTCTTTCCACATTTTATTTTCAGCCTCAAACACAATTCATTTCAGTCTTCAATATATTTTTTTGTTTACCCTCTTTTTATTATCAGTGCCTTAACAAAAGCACAATGGTGAAGTATCTGGGGAGCTGTTTGAATGCAAAGAAAAGAGAATTACCATGAAATAGCTGTTTGGGGTTTATAATAGTCTAAAACTGTGAAATATTATTTAGATATTGAATGTTTGCTCAACTTTTATCAAAAAGTCCTGAGCGTACTGCCCATCCAAGCAATTAAAAACAATCTCTTTTTAGACTATTTATTTATATTTATAACAATAGGTTATTATGTTACTATAAACATTTTTCCTTGTTGGAAAATGACAAAAACATGATTCATTATTGTCTGTGAAGACTCTTACTCATCACAAAAGGTTTAACCAAGTCCAGATGACTGCTTTTTAAACCTTTTGCTGAGATGATTCATTATTTTTCTACCGCGTATCTTTTTAGAGGTCACAGAACGCTGAAGCCTATCTCAGCAACTATGGACCCGAGGCAGGAAATACTGTAGTTTTAGTGTAGAACCAAAACCTTATTTAAACATTCAAAGATCACAACTCTATATTTGTATGTAGCCTTTGAAAAAAAATACCATCCGTTCACTCTATTTTCTGCCTCTTTACTGTTAGAGCAGCCATTTCCAAAGTCAAGAGAGTCATGGCCCTTTAAATTTCCAAAAATTCCACGTGGCCCCACAACTATAAAACTTCACTCTATTCCAAAAACAATGTTATATTTTACATAATGGACCAAGTTGTTTTTGGTTAAAATTTTTGTTTTGGTTCTAAAACTCCAATCAGAAAAGAGACCATTGTTTTGATTTAGACTGCAGTACTGTTTTCAAACCAGTAGAGCGCATGCTGCTTACAGTAACTTTAAAAGGGCTATATTATGCAAAATTTACTTTTCTGAGCTTTCTATCTTGTTTTAATATTGTTTCATCATCAAAAACAGACCTGGAGTTGTGTCCGAACTGCAGCGGACCCCACTGAAACATGCTGCTGCACAGATGTGTTTTTGTGAGGCGCTGAAGGGGCATGACAGCCTCGGGACAGTGGGGAGGGAGGGCTCTTAAAGGGACAGGGGCCTAACCTGAGCGTTTCTCACAGAGTCAAATGATGAGTTTCTTCAAATAAGTTTTTTTCAATAATTATTGCTTTTTCTGGTTAACAAAATGGAAGATGCTGATCTAGATGTGTCCTGAATTAATTTAAAAGAAACAGAAAAAGCATAATATAGTCCCTTTAAGTACTTATCAGCATTTAGCCCTGATTGATAAGAGATGTAAAGCCTGAGATGTAAACTTTATCCATTTTACAACGCAGTAGCAGTGTTTTCAACATGAAACAGGGGTCTGCCTTCAGATTCAAAAAGCCATTTGTTCCCAAAAATACAAACTTTTAATCTGTAAAAAGCCGGAACCAGTTTTATTGCATGAAAGATGCTTAGCCTATAACTAAAATATAGCATATGGATGGTCATTAATAAATGTAAACTAACAAAGTGTTAAATACTGCACTGATTAACTCACTCAGAGAACTAGAGTTATGTTGTGTAACTCTTTCTTGCTGCTTGTGTGGCTCTTCTAATCCATCAACTGCATGGACAACTTAGGCTAAATGTGTATTATAACAGTTGAACAGTTAAGTCTGTAGCATATACAGTGAAACACGGAGAAATGCAGATGCAGCTTGTTTTACAGTCATTTATTTAGTAGTTTATTGACTTTATATAACCAGATGTCAGACACTCGAGCCGCAAGAGCAGAGATAAAGAGCTGCATATGGCTCTAAAAACATAGGTCATAGATGTCTGACCTAAAACATGATTATATATATATTAGGGCCAGGAATCGATAAAAAAAAATTAACTAATTAATTGCAAATCTGAAAAAAATGAAAAAACTAATTAATTAATTAATTAATTATTAATTAATCGCGATTAATCGTATTATGAATTCATGTACAAACACAAAATTGTAAATTTAGAACATTTATTTTGAATTAACCTTCACATACTTTACTGTAAAGTTGTGCAATGCAAACAAAACTTGCAAAGAAAATAAATGAATAGTCTCTTTGAGACCTGTAACTCAGACAAAGTTTGCCTAAATAAGGTACAACCAACAAATACACAAAACTTACCTAAAAAAGCATGTGTAATCTCTTTTAGAACTTTAACAAAAATAAGTTTAATTCTTCAATTAATAACAATTGTTGTGGTTCACAACAGTGTAAATACTATGAACTGTGTTACTCCAGTGGTAATTGAACTCATCCTTGCATAGACTGCACATAACTTTAGTTTTGTCTATATTGCTGTCTGGTGACGATTTGAAGCAGAATTGTCCATTTAGCAATGTGTCTTTTTGGTCACTCATGTTGCTTTAGCTCGTTCACTTGTTGCATTAGGCTCGTTCCAGATGAACTGTGCCTCGCCTGGATTGTGAACGAGAGTGCACGGCCGCAATGAGAGGAGGGAAATACGCCTGTACTGAAGTGGGACAGTTTGTGGCTCAGATCACGCACCATCACACCACAAATCCACTTCTCGCGTGTGTTGCTTTATCCAGGTCAAAACTGTAACTTTAGTCTGTATTTAAAAAAAGAGGCAGGGGAAGAAGGAGAGGAGGGCAGTGAAGTGTCGTGTGTTACGTTTCTGATCAGCACTAAACTCAGATCCAATCACCTGTCTGTTCATCGCTGACAGGTGGGCGTTTTCCCATCATGCACTGAGCCCTGCAGCCTCCGCAGTTGCTCCTGATGCCCTGCAGGGGTCTCAGGCGCTGGTCTCGTTTGGATCTCACGGTGACCGTCGCACTTGTGGCATCAGAGCAAGTCAGGAACAAGTCAGACACAAATCTAACCAGCGTGCACTGTGCACAGACCGACACTGATCCAAACTGCGCAAGTCTGGCTCATCTCGAACGCGGCTGATGGATGGAAACGGAAATGTGTCGTCTTCTGCGCTCGCGCGGTGCATTTCTGCCCCGCTGGAAGACCCGTGGCGTGTTGCTGCCTCTGTTAGTGTCGTCGTAATATTTTTGTTGTGATCAAATTAATCGATGCGTCAATTGAAATTAATGCAATTAAATCAATAAATTAACGCACTGCGTTAACGCATAATTTTCCCAGCCCTAATATTTATATAACAGCTGGAGTGCAACAAGAAAAGGCAAATTATCAACTTTATTATTTACGCAGGAATTACACAGGAAAAATTATGTAATATATTTACTATTACACTGCTACTGCTATAATACTAGGTTAAAAAATATAAATTTAATAGACTAATAAAATTTCTTTGAGTAAAAGTGAAAAAAAAATTCACTGATTTACTCACGTTATCTCGTTACTTTCTACCACTGGAGACTGTTGGCTAGGGTTGTAGTCAAGACCATACTAATCATGACCAAGACCAGTTTTTTTTTTTTAATTGGTTCAAATACATAAATGATTGTTTTAATGATCTAATGAAACAGACTTCACAAACAAACAGAGAACAGAAAAGAAAATTACTGCATTTTCTTATCACGCTTGGTTAAATAAAATCTCTGAGACCGCAACATCCAAGACCAAAAGAAGATCGAGTAAAATTGGATTCAAGACAAAGACCAAGACCGAGTAAAACTGCAGCCGAGACCAAGACCATTAAGGAACGGTCTCAAGACCAGTCTCAAGGCGCTACACTACTGTTAGCATCACTAGCTTAAACCACTGACCTTGTGCTAATTGTGCTAAAGTTTACTGCAGACCACTATTAGAGCCAGTGGTGGGATGTAGCAAAGTAAAAGTCCATAGTTACTTTACTTAAGTACAGTTTTCATGTATCTGTACTTTACTTGAGTAAATTTTACAAAGGAGTACTTTTATTTTACTTCACTACATTTTAGAGCAAGTATCTGTACTTTTTACTCCACTACTTTTCTGAGTTGGTTTGAAGTACAAAGTATTTTGAGTTTTGGTTTAAAATCGTGTTTTTGTCATGGCCTCATTGTAGACACACAGTACTTAAATATAACAGATGCAGTAAAGTAGTACTGCTTTAGAAACATCAGAATAATAAAGAGCTCAGAGACAGATTCAGTCTCTTCTACTGCAGCAGTTTGTTCATTTCATCTGGAATCAGCAAAATCCCTCACATTTAACACATTCATGAACTGTCGAGTCTGTGAGAAATACTTTTACTTTTTTACTTGCAAGTACATTTAAACTTACTTTTATACTTTTACCTAATTAGACATTTTAAGGTGATACTTTTACTTTTATTTGAGTAAATTTTTGCTCTTTTATCTGTACTTTTACTGAACTAAAAAATTGAACACCACTATTAGATCAATGCTGGAAATTGCTTTCTCAGTTTATGTGCAGAGCAGTGATGCAAATGCAAGCTTTCTGCACTGAATATATGGAAAAGCTGATGATGAAGCACATTAATAACAGGATTAGCTTGTGTTGCAGCGTCAGCCTCTTGGTAATTATTGTTTTCTTGTAATGCCCTGTCATGCATTTCATTTATGTTCCTATAATGCTCTTAATCCTGACGACAGCGATCCCACAGACTGCCTTCACGTTCTCGGCTGTGGCTCAACACTGTCACTGCTCAAGCTCTGATAAATTATGAACGTAGCAAACATAAAGAGAGACGTGCTCTAATGGGTGCTGTGCCAGATTTAGTGGAAAGTTAGATCATGCAATGGGTAGATTTATGCATTGTATGTTTTTTCACTCTGTACGCACTGATGACACCAAAGAGCAAGACTTCCTTTTGGACCAATAGCATTGTCTCATTTACATGAAATATGAACTTGTAGCATACATGAGGTTGCAGGGCTAAAGGGAATACTGCAGCACAAAACCATCTCAAAAATCTGTCATGTGCCCGGACAGGTAGATGTTACAAGCCATACAGACGAATTATGTAAAATTAGGACAAGGTACCAGTTAAACATTCATATTGTCACTCACAACGTTTGTATAGGGCTCATGTGACAGTGGCATATCCTGGCAAAAAAACTATTGTAGCTGCAGAGAGGAGGCTGCCGGATCAACCATGGAAACCATTTTCCACTGAGATCAGTCGCTCCTGACCAGAACTAAGTATCTCAGGGGTCTCCCTCCTGTAGCTCTCAGCCACTTTCCAAGTAGCTCCCCAAAAGCTTAATGAATTCTACATAAGCTTGATTTGTCAAATTTTGATTTATCACTTGGAAACCAACTTGTTTGTGTGAGATTGGCAGCAAGCATGACCGCATGCAGCTTAAAGGCTAAAAAACTACAATTCTTTTGGAAGAATTATTATTTTCATGGAGATTATAATAATGGAAGACACAACAGCTTTAACAATAAGTGAGTGTCAGATCTGTGGTGCACGTGTGAGGTGCTCCATACACACACAGTGCACACGGTGAACTAAGTATTTTTGTTGTTTTAATGCAAAATGTGAGCTGTGGACACCAACATTTTGTAAATGTTCAATTAAAACAAAATACATTTTCTTCTTTCATTTTCTCAGTTGAAAGTAGCTCTGCGACACTGTCCAGTGTGCGCCCCGCCTAAGGCCCATAGTCAGTGGGATAGGGTCCAGTACCTGCGACCCCTAACAGGAATAAGTGGAAGAAGATGAATGGATGAATGTTCAAGTAGCTCTCTGCCTTTTTAATTTTTTGTAAAATCAGCTTTCAGGGGGAAAAAATAGGTTGGAGACCTCTGGTGAATCTAAAAGAGGGCAAGCAGTTCTTCACATGCTGGCACTGTTCCCTCGTCCCCTAACGAGTTTTTGGATAGGTTGTGTATGTATTCAACTGAATTAAGAGATTAGTGAACAACATCTATTTGTGCGACCCCTTGGAAGTCCAGTATATTATGATACATAACTGACAGGGGCCATATTTATTTCAGCATAGCATAAAGAAGAGTTGGCATGTCAGGTCAGGGATGTGAGGTATGCAGTCAGTAAAGTAAAGTGAAATAACAAATCATCTTTATGTTTTGTAATGAAGAAATTTCATTACCTAATTAATGTGGGCATAAATAGACATGCACTCTATTCATTTTGTAAAATGTTTATTTTTAATGATAATGCGCTCTCAGCAGCAAAGGTGTCATCAGTCCTGGGAAGGGAAAATATAAGAATAAGTAATGTGCATTTTCCAATTATGTTTGGTTAGGGTGACCAGATGTCCCTATTTAAAGGGGACAGTCCTAGTTGTCCCATGTCCCAACAAATGTCTGCAAAAACACTCATATGTCCCAGTTTTCAGCAGACTATGTCCCAGTTGTCCCTATTTCAACATCTAGAAAAGCAAAAAAAACTTAAGATTTGTCTAAAGACTTTTATCATTGAATTTACTCACCATGTCCTTGTTTTTATCAATAAATTGCCGTTATATTCAAAAATTAAGCCCTTGTGTCATGTACTTTAATGTCAGCTGGTGAGTTCAAATGCTCCATGATGTGTGAAAAGAAAAATGTGTCCCAGTTTTTTAGTCTAGAAATCTGTTCACACTATGGTTGGTGTGTTGTACTAATCTTTGTCTGTCTTCCTGGTTCTTTAGGTGTTTCGGCTAAATAGTGTCCCCAGGTTGAAGAAGGGTTGCAGAGGGAAGTTTCTTACTTAAAGATAAGTTAGAAGCATTCAAACACAGAGATTGAAGGGTGTGACAGGTTACTCCCACTCTGGGGAAAGCTCCAACAATTTAAAAATCACAATTTCACTGTAATTTTCAGGATTGCAGTATTTTCTAGTTTGAACTTTAACATTTACTACTTCCAGAAACAAAGAACACCAATGTCATAACTGTATGTGATATAGAGACATAAAGCTCTGGTTACAGCTCAGGCCTGGGCATTAAACAGAGCAGCAGTGACAGAAGGTGTGACTGGGCTGTAGTGACCACACTGTTGTGAGACTGAACCGCGGTCACCAGAAATGTCACCTTCATAATACAAGAATATTAAATGAATTTGGTCATTTTCGAGTTTACAAATTAGGTTTTATACATGACAACTTGCCCCGCACCCCCCTGGTGGACCACTCTGGGTTATACTCATCAGTTTGATTCATTGTGAAGAAAACTTGTGCCAACATTTGTATGTGTTATTTTGTCAGGAAAATTAGAGGAAAATTATGACAAAAAAAATAATGTTGACAGTTTTTACTTTTGACCATGAAAAATGCTTTACTGGAGCTCAGAAAAACAAAGATCTAATTTCTTCTTATCAATGCATAACAGCAGACCAAGGAGAGACACAAAGCTGCTATTTAAATTTTTTGAACAACTCTTTGTTTTTTTGGTTTTTTTTTTAAAATTGCAACGTGATAATTGTATCAACATGCCCCAGTCTCACCTACATTTGTGGTCAAGACCAACGATAAACTCATGAAGTTTGTAGGTGACAAGACTGAGTACAGTGCATTCAATTTGACACAAGAACGTAAACTAAAATGTGCTCCTGAGATAGAGGATACCAGTAGCACAACAACACAACTGATTCAACAAAATACTAACACAAATGTCACCTCAGCAGCAGCGGTGTTGGATCTGAAATAAAGTCACTAAAGCCTGCCTCTGGCCTCTCCATCTGTGCGTCTTCTCTCAGATAGACACATCTCTACATCTCTGTTGTGTTGTTGTCTTTGTCCTGTTGCTCAACAGTAAATGTGCTGTTATATTTTTCCTTCCTGGAGCAGCCCCGGGGCCGGACTCCTAATGACGGCTCACACTGGCAGTAACACAGCGAGGAGACGTGTGAAGTTCATCCAAACCAACTCGCCTCGGGCTCCACACTCACTCAGATCCATTTCACACGTGAGATTTTTACTGTCTCTGAATTTAATGACTCACGCACTAACAAGGCCACAGTAAAATATACAAATGTTTATATAGAGCTGATGGGGCAGAGCGGGAGATGTGTGTACATGAGATCAGATGGGCAAAGGCTAATTTAGAAGCTGCTGCAACCATACACTAGTAGCTATACAAAAAAACAAAAACACAAAACAAACAAAAAAAACACACACAAAAAAAAAGGTGCGGAAACTCAAAAACTCAAGACAGCAGGATCCCTGAAGAGTTTTGAATTTTGGGGCCAATTCAAAAAATCTCAAGTTTTCAACAACTAATATTTTTTTCACTTAATTTGACGTTCATATGTCTATTTTTCTATCCATTATTCAGAAAAAGTATTATTCTTATGTTAAATTTAGTATATTTAGTTTTTATTATTATCAATCAATTATTTTTCTGAACAGTGGATATTAAGTTGGCTGTAAGATGAGTAAAAAAAATAATGATAGTGAGTAAATCTTAAAATTGAAAGTTTTTAGACATATGAACATTCAATTGAACAAAACTCAAAAATCTTGAGGGACCCTGTTGCCCTGAGTTTTCTTAACTTTTTTTTTTTTTTTTTTTTTTTTTTTTACAGTGTATGGCATATTGTATAAATCTCCCTGCCTGCAAGCAGAGGAATTTGGTGACCATAGACTAATTATGATTCACACACAAGAACTGAAATCTGTAAAAACAGACTAAGACGCAGGTTCGTTAACTTCCTCAGACAATGACTAATAACTGCTGTCTAATGACAGAACAGCCTTGTCCTGGTGAGACCTGGTGTTTTTCTGCTCCGAGTCTCTACTGTGTGTTATTAGAGTCAGTCACTGCTAACTGGTCCCACTGGGTCCAAACTGAACACGGACCAGGACTGGGGGAGGAAATCAAAAGAATGAAGATGTTTGTTGTGGTTTGGTAGAAAGGCAAGAAACAAAAATCTTGTGACAACGTCTGCGAGTGAAAAATATTTCTCCTAAAGCTTCCCCAAAGCCGCTGTGTTTCTTGCGTTCTGGTTTAATCTAAGTTTAGTCTTAGTTTAGTTCTGGTTTTATCATGGTCATGGTTTAGACTTTGTTTAGACCTAGTTTAGCTCTGGTTTAAACCTGGTTTGTTGCTGGTTTAGTCTTGATTTAATCTTAGTTTAGCTCTGGTTTTAGGCATCGTTTAGTCCTGGTTTAATCTTAGTTTAGTCCTGCTTTTACCTGGTTAAGACTTTGTTTAGACCTGAGAAACACTGTTTTACGGTATTGCAAAAAGTAAGTGTCAACCAATGTTCTAGTGCTAAAAAAAAACACAGGAGGTGCACAGTGGTGGAGTGGTTAGTGCTCCTGCCTCTCAGTAATGGAGTTGTGGGTTTGATCCTCGAGCTGCTTGACTATGACCTCTCTGAGTGGAGACCTCAGTGTCCTCCTTGTGTTACTGTGGGTTCTCTCCTCTACCTCCCTGCGTCCAAAGACAAAGCCTGGCCACCCACTTTTTCTTTTTCGAAAGCAGGACAGTCTGGTTCCTTGGCCATAGTGAGCTGTTTCCAATCGACTCGCTTAAAGCTCTCTTATAACAGTTGTTTATCTGCAGCATGTCTTACAAATACAGAAAATAATCAAAAGTAACCAAGATGGCACCGGGCTAATGCAGAGAGATTTAATAACTCTGACCTGATAAACCTGTTGGTGAGGCAGATAATGGAAAAATCATTCAAATTGTGATACAAACGTGAAATTTGGTACACTGGTCGAGATTCAGATATCATTCAATTTTGCATGATTTACCAGGCCAAAATCCAATTTGGCAGCAAATTTTCAAGCTGGTGGCAATGGAGACCTGTAAAAATGTAATTTCTACCAAGATTTACCAATCTTCACAATCTTGGTGTCATTTATATCTTCTAAAGGATGCTGCGGTAGAAGTGACCTCTGTTGTAGTTTGGAGCGATGAGTCATTGATTTTTCAAAGTGATCACATGTAGGTAGTTGCATTTAGGGTACTGATGTAATGGTAATGTCTACCACCATTTTCAAAAGAGTAATTGTTGGGCACCAGCAGGACACACTGCTGTGTGCTGTGGAAGTCAGAAGAATGGAGTTCAGTGTCAGCTGAGGAGGTCCTTCCCTATACATAGTTACTGGGATAGGCTCTACTAACTGTGACCCCTAATGGAAATAAATGGAAGAAAATAAATAAATAAATGAACAAAAAACTCATGACTGACTTAATTCCTCAGATGCGTATCCTTCACCTAAAATGGGAATAGTTTTGCTTTCTAGAAAGAAATAGCTTATGAAACCAGCTGACAAAAAACTTGACCTCAAGCAAGAAAAGAAAAATGTAGTATACATTTGTTTTTTAAATTTGGCTACTTTCTAAATTCATTTCTTAAATTTCAAAATTAAATCAGTTTCTTTGATAAGGATCAGTGCCGGTCCTGTACATCTGGGGGCCCTAAGCAAGATAAGTTTGGGGGCCAATCCTCTTTTGGTCATATTGTACGTCAAGTAAAATATAACACCGTAAACATTTCATTTCTTTTAAACACAGACATCTGGGGTCATGAATGCTTACATATTTGACAAACTTCTCTATCTCAGAAGAGGGGCCCCAGGTGAACAGGCACCATGTGCACCAATAGTGGAGTTGTGAGTCAGTCAGTAAACAATGCTAAAAATTTAGGGGCCCTCTAAAGTCTGTGGGGCCCTATGCAGCCGCTTACTTTGCCGACAGGAAGGGCCAACCATGAATTAGAAGACATCACTGAGTTGAACTTAGTCTACACTTTAAGTGACTTTTCTGTCAGATCCTTGTGAACGCAGTGAGAGAAACGCCTGGAGCCAGCTTCATTACAACATCCATCAATATTCAAGGACGGACTCAATAGGCCTGGGGGTCAAAGGTCATGGTAAGCTCACACTCCTGTGTAATATATGTGCATAATGTGGACGCATGTGCATGAAATATTGATGCACATATGAAGAATTTATTCAAAAGGGTTTCATTCATATTAAATAAAGCAGGGGTGGATTTGAAAAATGGTATGAAACTGGCAGGACTGGAGGAGTCTGGACCGGAGGAGTCTGGACTGGAGGAGGTAGGACTGGAGGAGTCTGGACTGGAGGAGTCTGGACTGGAGGAGGTAGGACTGGAGGAGTCTGGACTGGAGGAGTCTGGACTGGAGGAGTCTGGACTGGAGGAGGTAGGACTGGAGGAGTCTGGACTGGAGGAGGTAGGACTGGAGGAGTCTGGACTGGAGGAGTCTGGACTGGAGGAGTCTGGACTGGAGGAGGTAGGACGGGAGGAGTCTGGACTGGAGGAGTCTGGACTGGAGGAGTCTGGACTGGAGGATTCTGGACTGGAGGAGGTAGGACTGGAGGAGTCTGGACTGGAGGAGGTAGGACTGGAGGAGTCTGGACTGGAGGAGGTAGGACTGGAGGAGTCTGGACTGGAGGAGTCTGGACTGGAGGAGGTAGGACTGGAGGATTCTGGACTGGAGGAGTCTGGACTGGAGGAGGTAGGACTGGAGGAGTCTGGACTGGAGGAGTCTGGACTGGAGGAGGTAGGACTGGAGGAGTCTGGACTGGAGGAGTCTGGACTGGAGGAGGTAGGACTGGAGGAGTCTGGACTGGAGGAGTCTGGACTGGAGGAGTCTGGACTGGAGGAGGTAGGACTGGAGGAGTCTGGACTGGAGGAGTCTGGACTGGAGGAGGTAGGACTGGAGGAGTCTGGACTGGAGGAGGTAGGACTGGAGGAGTCTGGACTGGAGGAGGTAGGACGGGAGGAGTCTGGACTGGAGGAGTCTGGACTGGAGGAGTCTGGACTGGAGGAGGTAGGACTGGAGGAGTCTGGACTGGAGGAGTCTGGACTGGAGGAGGTAGGACTGGAGGATTCTGGACTGGAGGAGTCTGGACTGGAGGAGTCTGGACTGGAGGAGGTAGGACTGGAGGAGTCTGGACTGGAGGAGTCTGGACTGGGGGAGGTAGGACTGGAGGATTCTGGACTGGAGGAGTCTGGACTGGAGGAGTCTGGACTGGAGGAGGTAGGACTGGAGGAGTCTGGACTGGAGGAGTCTGGACTGGAGGAGGTAGGACTGGAGGAGTCTGGACTGGAGGAGTCTGGACTGGAGGAGTCTGGACTGGAGGAGGTAGGACTGGAGGAGTCTGGACTGGAGGAGTCTGGACTGGAGGAGGTAGGACTGGAGGAGTCTGGACTGGAGGAGGTAGGACTGGAGGAGTCTGGACTGGAGGAGTCTGGACTGGAGGAGGTAGGACGGGAGGAGTCTGGACTGGAGGAGTCTGGACTGGAGGAGTCTGGACTGGAGGAGGTAGGACTGGAGGAGTCTGGACTGGAGGAGGTAGGACTGGAGGAGTCTGGACTGGAGGAGGTAGGACTGGAGGAGTCTGGACTGGAGGAGTCTGGACTGGAGGAGGTAGGACTGGAGGAGTCTGGACTGGAGGAGTCTGGACTGGAGGAGTCTGGACTGGAGGAGGTAGGACTGAACCAAAGGTAAGTTGAGTCTGGAACAGCAAAAACAGGCTGAGACCAAAAAGAGAAAGCATACATCTTGTTTCTTGCAAAAAACAGAAAGAAAAGTCTTTCTTCATGAATCTGAACATATGCAGGGCTGCCAGATTTCACTGACAGTTTCCAGCCCAAACAGATCTTAAAACTCACCCAACACAATTAAAAACAGCCCAAATCACAACCACTCTAAAAGTTGAAACCGTTGTATGTAAGGAAGAACACAAAACTTAACAGCAGCACTAAAAAAAAGCAAACCACACAGGTTCCCCACAACGAGTGCAATCAGAAACCAAAGCCTTCCTGGTCAGGGCCTCATAGAAACCACAAAAAAACAAATGAAATACCATCATAAAATGTGAGCAACCAAACATGACTCATTTTAAAACAAATGAACTGATGATATGAGTGAGGACACAGCAGTTTAATAAAATGTGTATTTCTGTTTTATTTGTCATAAAAAGACTATTTTTATTTTCTAACTATTTTGTTCATATTTTCTCCAGAATATTTTCCCAAGGTGTTCAAAAGAAGCCCAGTTGAGCGGAAACCAGCCCAATCTGGCAACACAGAGCATGTGTTCACCGCCGTGGATGACTGACCTGATCTGAGAGAGATGTGAGAGATGAGGAAGGAGTAGGCTTTTATTCTGCAGCAGGTGATTACTGCAGCACTCTGCCTCACAGCAAGAAGGTCAAGGAGTTGATTCCTGGACGGCACCTTTCTGTGTGGCATTTGTATGTTCCCCCTGGGTCAGTGTAGGTTTCCTCCAGGTGTTCCGGTTTTGTTGGTCAGGGTGGCTCAGGACTAACCCTCCATCTGACCGTCCATACACTTTTGTTGTACACATTGTATAATGACAAATAAAGTACTTTACATCATGGTAGATGTTGTAATCTGACACAGTTTGACCTGGATCATGTTGATATTCTGGTTCTGGTGATCCAGAAGGTTCTAAATATAGGGGGTACATATGAAATTGGATATTGCACAGCACAAATGTAGCTATACACTGAAAATAACGCCAAATGAAAGGTGAGGTTTTTCCTCTGTCAGTAGTATGTTCACAGATTTGATCTATCTTTAATACTTACTGAGCTAGATCCAGGCCTTTAGAGGTTTGTCTCAGGTGAGTGACCTATGGCTTGGCAGAGGACTGCGCTCGCCAAGTGCTTCTAGTTTTACTTTTTGCTTGAGTTTGTGTGCATGTTTCTGAAATTGTGTGCAAGTTTCCAAATTTGTGTGCGTGTTTCAGTTTTTGTTTGTGTGTTATTGATTTGGTTGGTGTGACATGCCCTTCAGGGCCACCGTAGCCCAGGAGCATGAGCCACACCCAGCTACTTCCAAAGAAGAGAACAGACAAACACAAAACAAGAGGAAAGACCAAATCCCAGGACTGGACGATGACATATAGACTGTCCTAAAATAAGACAAAACTATAATGTGTTCTATTATAGATCCCAGTGCTGAGCAGCTAAAAATATTATTTAAAAAATATCTATTTTATGCAAATATTTTCACTGGAGTGGTACAGTACAGGTCAGGCTGGTACTGTGTGATAGGTTTGTTTGTCAATTTTTTTTCAGATACACAGAGCTGTCACAATAGGGTAGGTAGCTGAAAGGAGGCCCTCAAGGACGGTCATTTACCTGTGCAATAGTGGTAAATGGTAAATGGTCACATTTATATAGCGCTTTTCCACCTTCATGGGTACTCAAAGCGCTTTACATCAAGGAACCGTTCACCCATTCATACACCAGTGTGCGCAGACACCGGAGGCAAGGTGGGCACAACGACAGTATGCAACGGGTTGGTTGGGGGTTTGAACCGCCAACCTTATGGTTATTGGACAAGCGGCTCTACCAACTGAGCTACTGCCGCCCAGTAGAACAGGCTGTTTCAGCGATGGATGCCTTATCTGGACAGAAGTAAAACCAGAAATAGTCTAAGCCTAAAATATTATACATCATAAAAAATGTACCAGGAAACAGGAAAATATATATGTTTTTGTTCAAATTTGCAAACATATTCACAATTTTGGATACGAGGCAAAAGGAGAGCTCAGTCAAATTTGATCAAAAGCCCCTTGTTACCATGTTTTTTGGTTAAAGGAGGGATTTACAAAAAAGAAATTGGAGCCTATTTGGGGCATCAGTTGGCCCCTATAGTGTCTCAAAATGGCTCTGCAGACACGATCTATTGGCAGTATTATCTCTCTCTTCCTTTTTGAAATAAAAGTCTGCATTTAATTAAAAGCAAGAGGCATTTTCTAACATTATGTATGTTTTCTAATTCGACAAAATGTCAGACTTTGTAATTCCAGCTGAATGGAGATCCAAACGTTGAAAACTGGTGCAGCAGCTTTTAGGTTAAAAAAAAAAAAAAAAAAAAAAACTTGTGCCTTGTAGTATGCAGCAAACAGCTTGATTTGAGTTCACATCACCTAGCGGTCAACAACACTAACAGGTAAGGGATATGAAAAAAGCCAGTCTATTCATTGTGTCTGTCCCAAGCCTGGATAAATTGCTTCAGGAAATGCATTAGGAATATAAGTTATGCCAAATAAGTCACTTATGAAAAGCCCAGAGGAGAGAGGAATAACTCTGGCTGGGGGAACTATGAATGAAGTCCTTTTATGGAAAAGTTTAGTACATTGTAAGCGTTATTTTCTATGGATCCTAAGCAAGACAAAATATTGTGTTTAAAATCACAGCTGTGTCATCTTTAGACAAACCGTTGGACATTTATATTGTATCTATTCTGAGTAAACAACAGCACTATTTGTCCAGTGTCCGACCAATTTTCTGGTGCCAAAATGCTGTCATAGCTGAGGATGAAGGCACGGAGGAGCATGCTGAAACATCTCTTTTTCACATCAACACTCACAGAGAGAGCAGAGCCAAACAACAACAAACAATATGTTACTGACAAAATACATAATTACTGTCCTCCATCACTTACACACAGCCACAGTGACAGCTTTGTAATGGGAAGAGCAAACAGAAAATCTGCACTTTGGGTTCAGGCGACGGGGAAGAAATAAAACTGTGAGCATTCGCTAAACTACAGTACCTTTGGAGAACTATATGAGTTATGTTCATGAAGTGAGAACCACACGAAGTTGTACAAAGTCATTTTTGTATTGGTTATGTTGTTTGTTTTTCAGTGAGGTCTATCTTTTGTCGGTTCTTCCTGTAAAACATACTTTTCAATTTCCTGAAAACCCATTTGATGGAGTCTATCCTCTTTCTTTTAATAGGTAATTCAGCCTCTTGTTATTTTTCAGTTTTCACTCTAAACACAAGGGTTTTTCACACAACAGCGCCGACATTTTCAGTGCAGGAGTGAAGGACAAGAGGCTGCAGTGTGGCGGTAATTGCGGCACTTAAGAGCATCGCTTTACCAGAGCGATAAAGAGAAGTGCTGCTAATTTATGGTCCACACTGGAAATGTACAGAGATGATGCTGGTGCTAGAAGAAAAAGGCACAAATACATTATTAAAAGGTAAAAGGGTTGTACAAAGTGAGACAAAATATAGAAGAGAAATGCTTATAGTAAACAGTATTTTTATAATTCAAATGAATAATAGTAAACATAGAGACATCTACAACATATGTCTGTAAAGCCTCTCAGTTGTCCAGACTGAGTCACAACAAAAGGTTTAAAAAGAAGTTCTGCGCCACCGTATGGCTCAGTAAGGCTGTGGGGCATATGCAGGGCAACTACAGCCTGCCTCAGTGTCCTGGCTTTGAGTCTGGACTTCCCCTAATTATCAAGAAAGTCTAAAAAATGGCCAAAAATATAATTTAAAAAAAGTCATCTGGACTTTTTTTTTTTTTTTTTAGTTTTTTGCTCAAATCCTAACCCTGAAGATGACTCTGTTCCATAACCTTCTAGCTCTGAGTTTTGTAGTAGTAGTAGTAGTTGTTGTTGTTAGTGGTGTTGTAGTAGAAGCTTTAATAGTAAAAGCAGTAGTGGTAGTAGTGGTAGGCTACTCAAATTGTATGTGAAGTAAAAGTATACTTAGTTCAAAATAAACTTTGTCAAAGAAGACTTTAGCCATCAAAATAAATACTCAAAGAGTAACAAAGTGTTTTAGAAAAACTAAGTACTGAGGTACTATTTAGATGCAACATCTGATTAATGTTTTCATATTGATGTAATCAGACACAACATATAAAAAATAAAGTTCAAATTCAGGTGTTTCCAAATATGTAACAATAAAGAATGATAAAAATATAAAAAATAGAATTTTTATTTACAAAAGAAACACACATTTCCATAAATTTTAACTTTTTCACAACATTTCAACCAGGACAGATGACAGACAAATGAGTGAAGTGTAACAAATGATTTATTGAAGAAATAAACTTTGGCAATTAAACTGGGTATACACTGTGCAATTTTTGGTCTGAATTTGGTCAGATTTATTTCTCTTGACCAGTAACCGGACAGTGGGATGAATTTCTGGCATGTCAGAGATTTTGTCGCACTCGTGGGGACATTGCACTGTTGAAGCAGCCCTACGCACTGGTTCTCCTGATTGTTTGCTCCAGACATCACTACACTGCACGTAGATATGGAAATACAGCTGCAGTCATAGGAGGCAAAACTTTCATATTCATACGTTGGGGGGCTGTTGCCTTCCTCAAATTCTTGTTGTAAAATTGATAATATTCTAGTCACATGCTGGTCCACATACGCCGGTGCCTCTTTTCCCTGATCCATCAGCTCACATAATCACACAGAACACCAAAACAGCCCATTCAGCTCAAAGCATCAGGTGACTATTACTACTTCCAGGCTCAGAGATCAGCTCTATTTAATTTCACTTGCACAGTGTGAGCAGTTAATCTGTAGCCGACTATCGGACCATACTGTGTGGGCACCTAAATCGTGAGTTTGGGTTCACATCATAGGAGATTTAACCCCACAGTGTGATTTGGGGTTCAATTTGAAACATTTTAAATTCACACAATGTATACCCAGCTTTAGAGCCCGGCAGGTAGAGACGTCATGAAGGGAGAGTTTGATAGATTAGTTAGGAGAGGTTTTTCCTCCCAGGGGCCTAGACAGTGGTGGTGGTGAAGAGAAGGAGAAGGAGAGGCGGAGGAGGCTGATGGTTCTGCTGCTGCGGTGGAGAGGGAGGGGCAGAGGAGGGTTGAACAGCAGGATGATTGAGAGGAGAGGGTGGATATAGATGAGAAAGGCTTCAGAGGTGATTGGACAAGAGCCAGGTGGCAGGCTGTGATTGGCTGACAGGTACAGACTGGTGATAGATGCTACAGTTTCATTAAACTTTTGAAACCAGCAAAAAGGTAATGTACAGACGTGGGTGGAGTCACCAAAAATTGTACTCAAGTAAGAGTATTGTTACTTTAAAATAATATTACTCTAGTAGTAAAAAGTATGGAATAATAAAACTACTCCTCAAAGTAATTTTTTTTTTCAAAAAGTTACTCAAGGAAATGGAACAGAGGAAATTGAGCTCATTACCACTCACCTCTGGGTAGTAGCAGCAACTTACTGGATTATTTCAACATAACAGTGCTTTTTCTTGATTTTGAGTACGTTTAGAAATAGCATCGTATCCATCGAAGTAATTTGGGCGTCTTCATCTCACAGCATATACAGTGTGTATTTGGGAGCCATTAGTGCGGAGCCAAGGGTGCTGTATCTCCTGTTATCTGTGTGTGTCAGCACAGTGCGTCCCAGACCATTACCGCAGCTCCCGGGCCTGACTCTAACAGACGGAGCTGACGGCAACATCCAGTCGTTTGTTACTCAAAAATATATAAATAAAACAAAGATGGCCGCCGTGAGACCCAGACAGCTTCAGCAGTGTTCAGAGGCTGCGTGGGGAGGAGGAGGGGGCGTGATTGGGAACAGCATGTGGGATCCAGGATAAAGGCTTCACAGAGGCTACAGGGCTAACATCCGTGTACAGGCTGATGATGGGGGGGGGGCTGGGGGGGGGGGGGTCTTGAGTCAAAGTTTAAAAAGTATTGAATAGAAAATTAACTAAGTGCTCTTCAACTTTGTTTTTGCAGCTGCTCAGCAAAATCATCTGCTGCTCCTTACTGCTTTTACAACTACTCATGCTGCTACTGCTGTTTAAAGTTTCTTTTAGTCAGACAATAGTGTTTGTTTACCTGCTTTACTAATGTTGTTGTTGTTGTTGTTGTAGTTTTCCCTACTGTCTGGCAAAACAACATAAGCATTTTTGAATTTTTGCAAATTATAAAAGTCTATATGCATACACGTGTTACAAATAATGGCTTCTTTATGGCACTGGAGCAGCAGAACACAGTGGATTGGGTTGGACCTGCCACTCTAGAGCACACAGGAAGGATCCAGAGGAATTTGTTTTATACTAATGATATTGCTTGTCATTAGTACTAAAGTGTCAACACTTTCAGATTGGTATCGATACCACAATTAACTTCACAGGAATCAAAGGTATCAATACTTTTGGTATCGATTCCCACATCCCTAGTAGCTTCTCACAGTTACTGATTCATAATACTAAAAATATAATATAAAGCATTTAAAGGTGTAGGATAAATTATGCATGTACTGTCCCGATAGCCAAGTAATCTTTATCATTACCGTCATTGCTCCAGCTTGAGCGCACACATTTTGCGAGATTTCATCTTGCTGCAGAAGGTAATAGGTCTCAACTACTACAACACTAGGTTTATTAATGTAAGCAGTGCACGTATAATGCTGTCTTTAAGGCCATATAAAGATTATTCCTGGCAGTGTAAATAACCCAGAGCTCACTGAGAGCGGGCTCGGGAGGCGCCACTGAACAATGTAATTAGGATCATAATGTACAATTCATACGAGCGTGAGTTACTAATCATAACGACTGGGGCAGACTTCAATTACCAGTGCCATAATGGAGGCAGCGGCTCAGTACACACAGACACCAGCATTAGCCAGAATAAAGACAGAGGTGTTAGCGCTGTGAGGAGAGCGTGTGTAGAGGCAGGAGTGGGACCAGCCTCATAACTATCCAGAGACAACATATGGCCCACAACATCAGCCCCGGAAACTCAACAGAAACTCGGGGCTGCTTATTGCTCCTGAGATCCGCCGCTGTGGTACCAAAAGCGTCCGTAATGGCTTTGTTTTATTATCATTTTTTACGGTGTAATGATTACTGTGCCTCAGGCTTGGTAAACATTAAGTCGGTGAGCTCCCGCCGCTCCTAAAGTTGACCACTGATCTCAGAGCAGAGGTAGCGGAGGCCGAGGATGATGCAGAAATCGGAGCTGCTTGCTGCATATGGAGCAGTAAAGGGCAGCGTTTACCAAACAGAGAGGCAACACCCAGGGGTCAATCAACATCTGAAATATTAAAGTCAGTGTATGTGAACTAAATTAAACAGCTCTGCATTATGCTCAAAATGCTGTTCATGCTTCAACAATATGTTTGCTTCTGTTTACACCAAGGTCTTAGGCAGGTAAAGGTATTTAAGCAGAACTCAGTAATATTTTTACCTTAAATAAACAATTTTGGAGTCCGGGTGATGGTTAAATGAGTTGTTGTGGGGTAAATGAAGCATCCTTTATCGCCCCCTGGTGTCTCTGAGCTGAAAGTGACACTTGCAACAGTGTGTGCCTCCGACCCAATGTCAGGGAAGTCTTGAGTCTCGCGAGAAAGAGGCACATCGTAGTTGGCAAAACAACAGACTAGAGATGGCTTAATTTCCTAATTTTCAGTGTGGCAGAGCAGCCAAATGGCAGAAAAAAACTTTATACAGATACGAGGAGGGGAAAACGAAAATAAAAGAAACTATTTTTAATAGGTACTCTACTGGTGCCAGAAAGAGACAGGTGAAGAGACCAGCAGAGGTCAGCAGAGTGTAGCAGTCTTTGAACATATAATCAAAGAAAAAGAGCACTTTGCTTCCTTAAACTTTTTGTATGATGCCATTTTACTACAAAATGAAAATTGTCTGTGAGGAATCCGTGGAAACAGAGCTGTACACTGTTGTTTTTGGATAAAGGAAAGAGAGCAGACTGGATGTAGAGGGCTTGTTGTTGATTGGTCAGTGCTTCCTGGAGTGGGTGGGGTTCCTGGAAACAAGTGTTCTGAGGCATCATAAACTTGGTGCCAGAGAGCCTTTACCATACACCATTACTAAAACATGCATGAATGAAATTAAACACAAAGTCAGATCTGTATTTGCTGAGGGAACAACATTGTAACATGGTAAAGTGTCAGAAAACCAAGTATGGACCCAAAAGCATGACTCTGAACAACAAGAAAAGTTTAAAAGTTTTAATGAAAGGTAAGTATGTGTTGGAGAGTCCTTAACAGGTGGCCGGACAACAGGTGGCGGTTGGATCAAGCTCAAGAGAGCATCGAAGGGGTCCTGTTTTATCCAAACAACTATGCAGCGCAGGCCGGAGAGGTACTTTGAGGGAACAGGTTAGATAAGAGGGCAGGTGGGTTGGTGAAGACATCAATTTTAAATCCAGAATCCAATACACAGTAATAATCCAATCCAGGTCCAAAGAAAGAGGTCGGGGTCCACAGGCAAGGTTCAGCAACAGGCTCGGGTTCGGGTTCAGGTTCAAGAAGGCTGGAGAGTACTGCACAAGGTGAGCTACAAGACAGGGCTGAGTCTCACAGGTTTGACCTTAAATGAATGAAAAGTTGGGTGGATCCGCAGAGCTCTGGGCAGTTTCAGTCGGAGAGAGACAGTGTTGACAACCTTGGATATAGGAAAGGGCCCAACAAAACAGGGAGCCAGTTTGCGAGACTCAATGCATAAAGGTAAATTAGAAGTAGATAGCCAAACCTTCTGACCCACACAGTATTCAGGCGCAGGTGCACGACGCCGATTAGCCCACTTAGTGTATGACAATGACGTCTTGAGTAAAGCATTGCGGGCCTTCCTCCAGGCCCTTTGACACTTTAAAGCCAGAGCATGGGCAGAAGGAACCTGGACCTCCCGATCTTGTAAAGAGAAGACTGGTGGTTGATAACCAGGAGTTACATAGAAAGGAGACAAACCAGTGGCTGATTAGGGGAGAGAGTTGTGGGCGTGCTCGATCCAAACCAAATTCTTCACCCACGTAGTTGGGCTGTCTGAACACAAACATCGCAGTCCAGTCTCCAAATCCTGATTGGCTCATTTACATTGGCCATTAGTTTGGGGATGGAACCCAGATGAAAGGCTGACTGAAATGCCTAAAAGCTGGCAAAATTCTCTCCAGAACCTGGAAATGAACTGGGGGCCACGGTCGGAAACAATGTTCTTAGGCAACCCATGCAACCGAAAAACATGTTGGATAAAAGACTCAGCAGTCTCTGTAGCAGAAGGTAGTTTGGGTAAGGCTACAAAATGCGCCATCTTAGAAAATCTGTCCACTATGGTCATGATGCAGGTATTTCCTTTTGAAAATGGAAGACCAGTCACAAAATCAACTGCAATGTGTGACCAGTTTCTCTGGGGAATAGGCAGTGGACGGAGAAATCCATATGGCTTCTTGTTTGATGCCTTACAACGAGCACAGACTTGGCAAGCAGATACAAAATCCTGAACATCTCTTCTCCAAGATGGCCACCAGAACCTCTGCTGAACCAAAACTAGGGTGCGCACCATACCTGGATGACAATAAAGTTTTGATGAGTGGCAAAACTCCAAAACCTTGGACCACAGATGGTCTGGGAGAACAAGTTTCCCTGGTGGGCAAGCAGATGGATCTGGACATTGTGTCAGGGCGTCAATGACCTGCCTCTCTATTTCCAAGCGGGCGGAGCGGATGAAAGCAGCCGGAGGCAAGATTAAGTCAGAACCCTCCTCTTCCTCTTCTGGTATGGTAAACTGGCGGGAGAGGCATCTGGTTTGGTATTCTTAGGCCCCAGACGATAAGATAGCATAAAATTAAACCGATTGAAGAAAAGTGCCCATCGTGCCTGTCTAGGGTTAAGTCTCTTGGCAGACTGAAGATAGTGAAGGTTTCGATGGTCTGTCCACACAATAAATAGCCCCTTCAAGCCAATGCCGCCATTCCTCTGATGCCAATTTGATGGCAAGCAGTTCCCTGTCACCTATGCTATAGTTTCCCTCTGTGGGAGAAAGCTTCTTAGAAAAGAAAGCACAGGGGTGAATGCGACTGTCCAAAGAGGATCTCTGTGAAAGTACAGCTCCAACACCAACACTGCTAGCATCCACCTCCACCACCAACTGCTTGGAAGGGTCTGGTTGAATGAGAATAGGTGCAGCAGAGAAACGATCCTTGAGTAACTTGAATGCTTGCTCAGCTTCAGGTGTCACGTATCATATCCGGCGTGCACTGCGCACAGACCGACACTGACTCGGAACTGCGCAAGTCTGGCTCATCTTAAACGCGCCTGATGGCAGCCCGGCTGCAGCAGTTGCCCTATGCGCAACTCTACCACAAAGTTGGACAGTTGTCAGCAGAGTTTTTGCTGCTTTAAAGGCTGATTTATACTTCCGCGTCAAATCAACTGGCGTAGCCCTGCAGACCCCTTTGCGTTGCCATGAGCCCTGACGTGCACCTGACCAAAAATGTAACTACACATTGAGGCGACGCGGACCACAAGCACTGTGATTCATTGCTTGGTCTTCGCGATGTACTGGCACTGCATGAAACGACCCAGAGGAGCAACGCAGAAGTCTGAAGGGTTTACAACGCCGTCGAGACAACGGCGTTTGTATGCCGTCAAAAATACGCAGAAGTATAAATCAGCCTTAAAGCAGATCAATTGTAGCCTAAAGTCTATGAGTTGTGGTTTTTCCTTCTTCTGCAGACCGCCCCTGTTCCGAGCAGCTCCTTTCTCTCAGCAGAGCACTGCACCCTTCATGTCACCCACACCAGGCACGCACGCACCCAGGTGAGCTACAAACAGGAGGTGTGACGCACGGTAGCATGAGGGTCAAGGCTCTCCTGCAGCAGTGGTGCATGTAGGGATGAGAGTTAAGTGGAGGAGACAACGCGGTATGGGCCTATTTTATAGCGTCAGAAAAACAACACAATTCGAGAGGCGCAATAAATACATCCACAAGCAGATTATTTTAATTCACGTGTGTATACTACTCTCCACGCGCACTTTGAACGTCCCACGTGCACAGAATCAATGACCACGAGTGCGCGTGCTGCTCTTCCACGCCCTTATGTTCTCTCCTGCACCTGTGGTGTGAAATTCTGCTCGTGCGTGGATCAGATCCTGCTCGCTCGTCTAAAAGTTTTGTCAGTTCGGGGGCGGGACCCTCCGGGAAGCACAGATCGGCATATGATTGGTCACTTTTCAGCTAGCCCTGCCTCCGTGACCTCTTCACTCTCACCTGACGGCGGCCTGCTGCTAAACACTGTTTACTCATCAAAGTCACAGGAATAGGAGCTTGGTAAGTGTGCATTTATCATAAAAATAATATACATTTCATTATTACAATGATGTATATGTTGTGAAATAATCCATGAGACCACAAGCCTCTGACACAGGCTCGGAAAGGGGAGCTGACACAGAAGGGCTATAACCAACAGCCCCGTCCCCTGCCAAAATATGACAGCCATAAAAATCACTTCATCAAACTATAGCATTAGCATGATGCATTTTCTTGATGGTAATACTTAATAGTGTGTACACTAAAGCTGTGGTGTGTTATTAAAATAGTGCAGTCATTGGACATAGACAGCACAGAAACACTTATTAGTTAATGCTCTCTCCACTTAACTGCGATTGTATGTTAATATTTCCTTTGTTAGCCTTTACTTCTGAATATTATCAACTTATTACACATCAAGTTACAGCATATTTCACTACAAGCTATTTGGATATACAGTACAGTGATAAATTGTGGATGTCATCTGTTGATTTTTGTTTTCCAGCTTACCTGTGCTCATCACACCTCACTGACCAGAGTCTCTACAGTCACCAACAAAGTGAGCTGCTGAGTTATCACAGGTCTGTTTCATTTAGTTAAATAAAAATCTTTTTCACTGCTATTGTTTTGTCCCTTGTCCCTAGCCTCTGATGGGATCTTGGATTGGATCTAATAACACAGATTACACTATATCTGCAAGCTTTCCTCAGGTCTCTTCCCCATCAGTGATAATCTGTGTCAGCCTTGCACTGGTCCTGTACTCTCACCTGTCCCACCTCACCTGTGGTACTGCTCTGGTGCTGTACTCTCACCTGTCCCAGCTCACCTGTGGTACTGCACTGGTCCTGTACTCTCACCTGTCCCACCTCACCTGTGGTACTGCTCTGGTGCTGTACTCTCACCTGTCCCAGCTCACCTGTGGTACTGCACTGGTCCTGTACTCTCACCTGTCCCAGCTCACCTGTGGTACTGCGCTGGTTCTGTACTCTCACCTGTCCCAGCTCACCTGTGGTACTGCGCTGGTTCTGTACTCTCACCTGTCCCAGCTCACCTGTGGTACTGCTCTGGTGCTGTACTCTCACCTGTCCCACCTCACCTGTGGTACTGCGCTGGTGCTGTACTCTCACCTGTCCCAGCTCACCTGTGGTACTGCGCTGGTCCTGTACTCTCACCTGTCCCAGCTCACCTGTGGTACTGCTCTGGTGCTGTACTCTCACCTGTCCCACCTCACCTGTGGTACTGCTCTGGTCCTGTACTCTCACCTGTCCCAGCTCACCTGTGGTACTGCTCTGGTGCTGTACTCTCACCTGTCCCACCTCACCTGTGGTACTGCTCTGGTGCTGTACTCTCACCTGTCCCACCTCACCTGTGGTACTGCTCTGGTGCTGTACTCTCACCTGTCCCACCTCACCTGTGGTACTGCTCTGGTGCTGTACTCTCACCTGTCCCAGCTCACGTGGGGTAGTACCTCAACCTGTGCCATGTAGGTGTGGGAAGGGTTGTATTTATAACGTGTTTTGTGAGTCAACCTCCAGTAGTTGTGTGCTGTAGAAAGTTATGAATGTAGTGTTATTTGTGTGTCATAAGTAGTAAAGTTATGGTCGAAAAACAATGTGTGAAACAGTTTTATTCTAAGCTCAACTGCCAAAGCTGGAAGGGTTTTTGAATCTTCAGTTTCTTTTCCATCCTTGTCTTTGTCCCGCACTGCACGTAGCTGTTCAGAGGCTATATACACAGGAAAAAAGATTTGTATTTAACTAAATGAAACAGAACTGCCTGTTCTTTATACAACAATACTTACTTGTAATAATAACTCAGCAGCTCACTTTGTTGGTGACTGTAGAGACTCTGGTCAGTGAGGTGTGATGAGCACAGGTAAGTAAGCTGGAAAACTAAAATTAACAGATGAAACACATCCACAGTTCATTACTTTACTGCATATCCAAATAGTTTGTAGTGAAATATGCTGTAACTCGATGTGCAATAACAGCAAGAAAACGCCTCATGCTAATGCTATAGTTTGATGAAGTGATTTTATGGCTGTCATATTTTGGCAGGGGATGGGGCTGTTGGTTATAGCCCTTCTGTGTCGGCTCCCCTGGGACAGATCACTGCAGAGGCAGCTAACGTTAGCTTAGCACAAACAAAGTAAATAAACTTTAACCATGTTTGTATTAAGTTCATTTCAGAGCCTGTGTCAGAGGCTTGTGGTCTTATGGATTATTTCACAACATATACATCACTGTAATAATGAAATGTATATTTTTTTATGATAAATGCACACTTACCAAGCTCCTACTCCTCTGACTTTGATGAGTAAGCAGCGTTTAGCAGCAGGCCGCCGTCAGGTGAGAGTGAAGAGGTCATGGAGGCGGGACTAGCTGTTTGCCGATCTGTGCTTCTCAGAGGATCCCGCCCCCGAACTGACAAAACTTTTAGATGAGCGAGTAAGATCTGCGCACTCGTGGTCATTGATTCTGTGCATTGTGATTCACGTGAATTAAAATAATCTGCTTGTGGATGTATTTATTGCACCTCTTGAATTGTGTCATTTTTCTGATGCCATACTATTTCTTCTGATTTTGTCTGATGTCACACTGAAAAGCCACAGGTCTGCGTTGGGGGTGACACACATTGCATATGTTTTGAGTCCAATGTTTAAACTTTAGATAATTTGGTAGACAAATAGCCCATCTGGAAAGAGAAAAAACTTAGGTATATCAGCATCCTTTTGCCTGTGTTGTAGAGACTGGGTGTACAGCACACAACAGAGAGGTAGCAGGAGTAAAACCTTAACAAATAGGGCAGCCTTATAACATTTACAATGTGGTATACATCACATTAACTGCCTCCCATCCCACAAGTTAAAACAATCTTTTGTTAGCTTTTGTCTAATCCAATATATATAAAAATAGATCTAGCCTATAAAAAACCAGTATAGGCCTTTTTTATCACCTATGGTAAGCCTACTTTTTACCTGTGAATTATAGTGTAAACAATCACAACTTTTAAGAAATTCTCTGCAAAATCAGACATTTTAACCCAAACAAGAGGGACTGGGGAGTGTCTCCCTGTTATGACATGCAAAGTTGCAGCAGGGCAGGTATTTTCACTCAGAAGTCAAGCTCTTGCTGTAATAGCCCTGAGAGCAGAGCCAACTGTGCAGCTTCTCAGCCTCATGCATTTGCAGTGAGTCATGCATTTCACGCTCACGCTCCACACACTGTAAAACAAGTTGTCTTTGTTGTTGGTGCAATCGTAGGGAATGACAAGAAACCATCAATATTAGGAGCAGTTTTGAGCTCATAAAGTTCTGCTACACTTCTTGATCTTTAAATCAGTTTTTGTTTGATGACAATCACACAAAATAATATCATATCAATGATATTATCATAGCTAGCTCAGTGACATAAGATGTGGAGTTATACACGACACGATCCAAAGCACTGCAGAGGTGCGCCACCCCTAAAATTATTCATTACCCTTCTTGCCACCCCAAGGATTTTTTTCTAGATCCACCCCTGCTTCAAGACAATTTAAAAATGTAGTGGAGTAAAAAGTACAGATACTTACTGTAAAGTGTAGAGAAGTAAAAGTACCCTTTGTAAAACGTACTCTAGTGAAGTACAAATACATGAAAATTGTACTCAAGTAAAGTAACTAAGTACTTTTACTTTATTACATTGCACCACTGCTCAGTGGTGTTTAAAGTAATGCTCTGTAAATATTCAATTACCAGGTTACTAATCCTAAATGAGTTATTCTGAAGTGTTACTGTTACATTAAAACCATTTACTGAGATGTAGGCAGAGATAAACAATGTGTTTACCAATAAGTATCTTCCCCTTTACCCAGAAGCCCCCTGTGCAGCCTGTGTGTGTGTGCTGTTGTGTAACTCTGCAGACGACAAAGCCGGCGGTGAGCTCCTGATAACAGTGTTGGTAAAGTATAGCTCTGCCGTGACCATTGTTAACTCTGAGTGTGCTAATGGCAGGTTAGCGTTGGCCAGGTGACGCGGCCTGTAATTTCAACCCTCGCTGCCGGGACATCCTGACGTCTGCTGCTCCGAGACAGAGACGCAGCTCCCGTTGGCCCCAAACTTGCTCCTGTAGCCTGAAAGGAGGGGTCTGGAAGGCTGTTATTACAAAATATATTTTAACATCAAGGTATGCAGCAGCCAACAATTACAGGTCTGGCTTGTTTTTTTATTCAGTTTGTTCTCAGGAGACATGTAAACTATATTTTTCTATTCTGTAAACAAGCTTTTTTTTCCACTTTTGTTTTTGTTCTCTGCAAATAACATGTTATTAATAAGAAGCTTTTATTGCTTCAGGCAATGCAGTTATTTTAAAAAGGTGAGTACTAAATGAAAGGTGTGAAGTTATCCTGGCTGTGTACTCGCAGTATTACTGCAAAGTTACCTCAAAGACTATCTTTTATTCAGAAAAAATATTAAAATATGGAAATAAGTGTAGAAATGAGTCAAATGCGGCCTTATCCCTAATTAACTGCATACTTTTTTCCTTCTTATTGTCTTAACTAAGTTTTAAATACATTTTCTAAAACATAATATTGTTTGTACTCTTAAATTATAAATAAATTATAGAGAAAAAATGGCACTTAATTTACTCATGTAGTATAGCAGCAGGTGTAGTAGTAGTAGCAGTGGGATTTGAAGTAAAAGTTTAATAGTAGTAGTCAGTAGTAGTAGTATTCATAGTAACAGTAGTAGCAGTGATAGTAATAGTAGTAACAATAGTATTAGTAGTAGTTGTAGAACCAGTAGTAGTACTAACAGTTATAGTAATAGTAGTAGTAGATGCAGCATTGTACTATGCAGTTGCAGAAAACCACTTTGAAAAGTAACTAATAACTCTTTAATTGATTCTCACAGATGCATACTTCACAGAGGAATTATTTAAAAATATAGAGACATTTATTTTATTTTATTTACTCAAGTAAATTCATAAATTCTCCAAATGAGTGAAAGTATTTTTCGAGCTTAGTGCTAAAGTTGGCTGCATGCTCATCATCGGTTCGAGACAGAAAAAAATCGTCCAAAATACTTATTTATTTTATAGGTTTATTAGACAGGGACAGAGCACATTAATACATATTTCTGTAAAGGCACCAGAATTAGCCAAAAGGCTATTTTTTCTTCCGCAGTCCCAAGACAAATGTTTACAGTGTCACCATAAAAAATAAGACAAAGTTTCATACATATAACACTATTTACAAAAGATATAAATGTACACATATTAAAGCTCAGACAAATCATGCACACACATTGTACTTTAGAAAAGTTAGTAAAATACATAAAACATCATGGCCTCGTACAAACAGACAGGAGCAGGAGAGACAGGAAAAAAAACCTGTCAGTGTTGGCAGCTCTGACTATCAATGAACCAGTCCTTTAAGTGAATTTTAAATTGTGTCTAAGGGCCAGATTTATCAAAGGTTTGCGTGCACGCTAAATGAAAAAGACGTGCTAAAAATGGAGCAAACCCAGGCGCAGCTGAGATTTGCGTCTCTCACAGAAGCAAATTCAGCATGGTGCAGATTTTGTTCCTGTGATTCAATGAATATGTAAAACAAGGCGTTCTTGCCTAAACGTGCAAAATTCAAGGCGTGGAAAATGCAAATGATGTCGCTTTGCAGTCGCTGTTTGATTTATCACGAGTACGGAGCTAAATCTGCGTGAAAATTTAGTACGTTGGAGAAGCAGGTGCAAAAGTTTTGCGGAGGTAAGAGTGTAGCTTTTAGTGCACAGATGAGGCGACGAAAATAAGTTCTAATGCTTTAACAGGGCTCATTTACAAAGATACAACAGTAATGTGTTGATTTGAAGACGAAGCAAACAAAGAAACAGACTTTACCTGCAGCACTTTTTCCTTGATTCTCGCTCGTATTTCCCTGAACTTCAGCCTTTTACAGCTGCTGTCTCTGGGCTTTCAGTCTGTTTAACATTCTTTGAAATCCTTACGGTGACAGAACAGTCTTTAAACGCTGCGCAAAGTCACTCACTGTGTTTATGTCATTGCCTCCCAGTGCTCGCTGCGGCACTTGACTGACAGCTGCCCACAGAGGCTCAAGGCTGTGTGGATTTGATCGAGCGGAGGACATCGAAAATGTTTTTTAATTGTTATTTTTATTTGATCACCATCAGCGCGCCATACAGGCTACTGATACATTTTATATAATTGTTTGAAAGGTTACTGGCTCTGACAGACAGTGAAAAGGACTTTCCTCTCCCTCCACTGTCTTTCACAGAGGGGAAATAAGGCACGTGACTCAGAGACAGTGAACACAGCTCTACTACAGTCAGTCCTGTTATTTGTTGGACTCTCAGATTGTGTTTTGTGTTGCATCTCTGTAGGAAAGATGCAGTCAGAGCTGGCAAACAGCGTTGCTATCGCTGTCAGTGCGTTTTATGCTCACGCAAAATTCTCATTTACATATCAGATTTGCGGCAGCAGTTACTTGCGCAGTTTCTCTTCGTATATCACACGCAACACGCCCACAAATACCAGACGCTATTTTTTAAGCTGCACTCGCAATTTTGCACTTGTCTTAGTAAATATGGCCCTAAGTGGAACAGTGGACTCTCCTCTGGCTGCAGCTCTACTGACTCAGGACAGTGATGTTCTAATGTGAACAAACTGAGACGAGAAGACAAGCCATGAATAATTTTAAACATAAAACATAAATTTGAATATTTGATCATATTGTCCCAGCTTCAAAGTTGTTTTAATATTGAGCAGCTGTGATAATTAATTGATTTCTTATTAAGTATTTTTATTGCTATCGTTAGTAGAAAGACTCTAATGTTTTCAGTGTAGTGATGTTTGTAGTTAGACAGTATGTGAAATGAACCAAGGTGTGCATGTTAACTTTGGCAGCATCTGATGATGGCCTGATAAAACGAAAATTGGAGAGGTGCAATTGTTACAGACTTTTTTGTCTTGTGATTTGAATGTTAATTTTCTGTCTATAAGGACTCCAAGGCACTTGTGTTCGGATACAACCTGTAGCCTCTGTCCTGACATTGTTCTGACTTTCCAAACTTATTTCCATGGTTTGGAATCAGAGTTTGCTCCCAGACTTTTGGATAAATAAAATATATTAATATTATTCAAACAAATGTCTTCTAAGGCTTCCAGTCTGCAGAGTTGGAAGAAGAACTCAAAATCTGTACTCTAGAAAAAGTACTAAAAGTTCTTTCTCTCTTTTATTTAACCAGAAAAGTTCCACTGAGATTACCAATCTCTTTTTGGGAGTCCTGGCCCCACGAGGAACCTACTGCAGATGTTTTTGATGGCTGGGGGGACACTAGAGCACCCAGAGGATACACAGACACTGGAGGAACATGCAAACTCCACACAGGAAGAGCCCGCACTGTCCAGGAATCAAGTGCTAAGACTTCAAAAATATTACTCAAGAGGTGAAAGTACTCAACAAAGTAAAAGGTATTGACTGTAAAGCTTACGTAAATGCGGTGTTGCTTGTTCAGTTCAGTGGTAAATGACCGGTATAAGAGTCTGTAGTTATTACGCACAGCTGGTGTTTGTGGAGACGGTGCTTTGTATGCGACAGACAGAGACGTCCAAACAGCTTTGGTTGTTTGTAGAGACGACCATTTTAGAGCCATTTAGTTTTGGTGAATGCTGTGAGCAAAGCCTTTCAGAAAATCCATTGTGTTTTTGTTGTTACTCTGTCCCCTTCTGCAGCTCAGAGGGACAATTACTCCACATCAGCCTGTCTTTGTGCCAGCCTCTCTCTCTCTCTCCTCAGCGTTCGGCCTCAGCTCTGATGAAGATGATTTATGGACATATTTTTTGGGGCTCTCTTGTGGCTTGTATCAACACAGATCTGTTTAAGAGACAGACAGTGGCTCAGCTTTTAACTCTGCCGTCTGTATCCAGGTGTGGTTGCAAGGCTGTGAGGGACTGGACAGATGTGGCAGTGTCAGGTCTCTAGTGTTGTACAGATGTGTGGTGTGTGGACATTAATGAGTTAAAAAGCTATAAATGTTACTCTGGTCATGGTAAGATTGGTAACATCAAGGGTTGATTTTCTTATGCTTTTATGGTAATAATGAACCCTCTGTCCCTGAGCCATTGCTGGCGACTGCTGAGGACATGTTTTATTAAAATTAAAATATATCTGTAACCATAAACTGTAGTTACTTAGTTTTTTCTCCAGTTGAAGCTAATGCTAGTGCTGTTTGATGGTGTCTGAGAGTTTAGTGTCTTTGGGGGACATTTTACAGTTGAGCGCCACTGAGGTGATGGACCCAAATTTTGTATATTACTGATAAAAACACTGTCAAAACTAATTGTGTTACGTCATTAGCTTAAATAAGCTTTCACTGTAGTTGTCATGTTGATTACCCACAATACTTTGTGAGTTGGTGATATCATCAATGACATCATTGGCCTGAGCTTTCGGTAGTAAAATGGCGTGGTCGAGGGCTGAGATGTCTTTTTAGTGAATATGATGTAAAAACTTGGACAAGAGTTCTACTTTGTTATTGCGCTTTTCATGAGTTTATATTTTTATCAATAGTTCTATATTTTAATGAAAATCAGAATCATATTTGTTATTCTTTTGTATTTTGAAATCTAAAACAATTGTTAACACCCAAGGTGCCTAGCACTTTAAAAAAAAATAAATCTATGTTGAATGCAAATATTTATACCTACACTGTTTTTATTTGATATTGCACCTAACATTCATCAAAAGGTTTGATGGGTGTGTCACAGGCTACACCTACATTACATCATAGTTTGTAAATTTCCATTACTTAAAGAGCCCATATTATGCTTCTTTTGTGTGTGTCTTTTAAATTAATTAAGGACACCTCTAGATCAGAATGTTACGTTTTGTTGGTCAGAACACTCAATAATTATTGAAAAAACCTTATTTGACTCTGTGAGAAATGCTCAGATTAGGTCCCTGTCCCTTTAAGAACCCTCCCTCCCCACTGTCCCACTGCTGTCACACTGCTGTCACGCCCCTTCAGCTCCTCACAACATGTGCTGCTGCAACACTGCAGTCCACGGTGGGTTTGTTTGCTTGCTGCGGGGGAGGTGTGAGCTGAATGGGACTGGGCCGTAAGGGGGGAGAGGCGTGGTCAGGGGGAGGGGCGTGGTCAGGTGGAAATGGCAGATGTCGGTGAAACAAGACGTTTCTGTCCTTTCAGGAAGTCAACGTAAATAAATAGAGAATTACTCAAACATGCGTGAATGAAACAAAAACAACTCCATAAATTATGTATGTTTTTGATGCAGGAACAACATTAAAACATGGTAGAAAGCTCAGAAAAGTCAAATTTGCATAATAGGGCCCCTTTAATCTTGGTGAATATTCCATGGCCTGAACCCAAGGACCTGCAGGTGTCCAGACCTGGCCCGGAGTTGGCATTAGTCCATTTAGGGAGGTCTAATATCTACATTTACATAAGAAACTGACGTTGCCCCTTTCTGGAGGAGCGCTGACTGCTCATTGTCAAGGACATAATGTAAATCAGAAAAGTATAAAAGATAAAGTTTGGATGAGCTCGGGGGCTTCTGTGGGGCCTGGACATGAGCTCTGTTTGTTGTTGTGTGCAATAAACTTTTCTGCCCTGGACTCTCTTTCGTCTGCGCCTCTCTTCTGGATTCTGTATTTAATTTTTATTCTACAGTCAGTACAAGAGTCCATTCTTGTATTTTGAGTCGCCATTTCGCCAGTGTATAAAGACAAAGTGCATGAGCTTGGACTCAACCTCTGAAAGTGTCCTTGATCCCCCCCCCCCCTTCAGTTCTCCCTCTGCTAAAGCCCAGATGAGGTCTCAGAGTCTCTTTTTTTTTCCAGAGATGACTTGACTGCTGCTACTGAGTGGATAATTAGTTTTCTCTCAAATACAAAAAAAGTAGTGCATATTTAATTAGCTTTGGTGTCATAAACCATTGCCTTTATTGCACTAAACACAAGCATGAGATTTTTCCCCCTACAATATTAAAAACTGTCTGCAGAAGTCTCCATTCTGGCCATCACAACACAAGGGTCCTATGGTGGGTTTTTAGTAAAAGTCAGTAGGTACATTATTATATTAGATTATAAATATACATTTAGAATAAATATAATCACATTATTTTCACACACACACACATATACTATGTGTATACTTGAAATCTTGTTAAATTTGTGATCTCACAACAAAATGAATGAATGTCTTTTTAAAACATTTTTTTTATCAAGCTAAATACAAATTATAAATTGCTGACGAAATCACCTCTAAATAATTGTTAATCACCTGTTTTTACACCAAACTCCCTTAAAACAGCTATGAGAAATTATTTATAAATCACAAGCTTAACGCATGAACCTGAAGTACTGAATGTGCATGTGCAAGAACTTTAGGGCAAATTCTGAAAAAAACTGCACTACTCATCACCAAGTTACGCCACTGTGATTATATCTTATGATTCTAATTTTATGAAGTAATGAATTTTGGATTTCATTAACTGTAAGCCATCCTCATTACAGTTAAAGGGATATATTCTGCTAAAACAACTTTTCTGAGCTATTAACCCTGTTATTATGTTGTTCTCTCAACAAAAACAGACCTGGAGTTGTGTTTTGTTTCATTCACGCCTGTTTGAGTAATCCTGTATTTTCTGGGGCTGAGTTTCTGAGGCCTCAGAACGCTCAGCTCAACCAAGCCCCGCCCACTCCAGGAAGCACTGACCAATCAACAACAAGCCCTCTACATCCAGTCTGCTCTCACTCATTTAGCCAGAAAAACAGTATACAGCTCTGTTTCCACTGATTCCTCACAGACATTTTTCATTTTGTATGATATCTTACAAAAAGTTTAGGGAAATAAAAAGTTTTTTTTCTCTGTTGCTGTTCAAAAAAGTGTAACAGCTCTGCACTCTTCTGCTGTTCTAGAGGAGACCAAGATTGATTTAAAATATAAATAAAAGCCTAATATATCCCCTTTAAAATAAATGCATGTACTGAAACTGTGTAATTCATTAAAACACAGTAATAATTTAACTTTTCTTCAATATTCTCATTTATTGACGTGTGTCTTGTGTGTCCTCGGTATTGTTCAATGCTGTACAAACACCCAGCAGAGTCCTAGCTGTACCAACTTTAACGGACCAAGCGTGTCATTTATTAGCCTTGTTCCCATGCAGAAGCCTTTACAGATTTTAACACAAAAAGCTCTATAAAAACAGGTCTGTGTGCTGCAAATGGAGGAGATAAAAAAAACAAAACAAAAAACCACTGCATTATTTCCCACTGCACAATTATCCACAGTAATGTTTGTTTTGGACGGAGAGAGCATGCATGGGGCTAATAGAGGCGTCCAGGCCCATCGCGTGGTGTCAGTGGAATAATTAAAGCAGGATCAATGTAACAGTGCGGCTTCCTGCTGTCAGCCATTACTGCTCTAATGAGGACATTAACACCAGCAGCCAGGCCCTGGGCTGTGGTAGAACTGCACAAATACTGCCTTCAACGGTGGGATAGAGGAAAAACCGTGAGTGCACATGAGATAAAAATAAATAAATAAATGCTTGACTTTCTGTCTCTGTGAAGCATTGTTTATAGCTTAGTTAAACAGCTCCACTCTGCAAGGAAATCAATATCTACATTAGTTAATATGACTTGAATTCAGATTATTAATCTTGAGTACTTTTTTACTAGATTGGATTTATTTACTTAACACCGCCCTGCATCAGATTTGCTGAATAGGATCTGATAGTTGTTTCTTACTAATTTTTAGATGCTGAGTCCAGATATGCTGTTAGTTCTGCTCTAAAACAGGAGTGTCCAGACTTTTTCCCATGAGGGCCAGATTTGAACATGTGTAATGTTCAAGGGCCAACAATCCCTCCAGATGTTTTCTACAAACTGAAAACACATGCACACTGTTATAATTTTCTTTTTTTTTTTTTTCAAAATCCAAAGAATTATACATTACAAAACTAAATCTAAAACTGGTTCCAACAAAATGACATCTTTGAACATAAACACTGCAACTGCAATTATTTTTTGACCTATAAATTATAAAACAACAAACAGAGAGTAGTAGCTGAGATGCACTGGAAACACTGTGTGAGTGCTGGTGGGCCATAAGTAATACATTTTGTCATAGAAGCCGAGGTTCATATGAAATCTCAACCCGTGCCACAAATGACCCCGGGACTTTCACAAAGTCTGATGTCCAGTGGAGAGCTTTTTTGCCTAAGATGAACCATAAACGTTAGAACTATTGTCAGATACACTGCCGCAACACAGGAAACACTTTATGTACAATAGGTGGGGAACAATTATCACTTTTCCTCCGATTAGCCCTTATATGCTCGGCACACTTACATGCACACAAAACTGGTGATTTCAGGGATTTATAATGACCAGTGAAAGACGGAGATGCAAACATAGCTCAGATGATTTCTGCTACATCTGTGACAACAACATCCAAACAACGGCAGAAAATTACAGACTTTGTAAAAAAAAAAAAAAAAAAAAGGTATATTCTGCATATTTTTGACTGAAGCTTGGTAACCAGGACAACCATGGGCTCCTCATACAGTGTGCTGGGCCTGTGTTGACCTGTGTTGAGAACCTTAAACTGTGCACCAAAGGAAATAGAAAAAGCTTAAGTTTTGGGATTCCATTGGATGTTATTAAAAACTTCATTCTTATTTTGTGGGAAAAATGTACGCGATAGGGAATTTTCAGTGGCATATTTGAACTCAGCATGACCAAAATAGGTAAAAAAAAAAAAGGAAAAAAAAAAAGTGTGATTTGCAAAACAGCATAAACCTTTTTCCTAGATGCAGGGCGGTGTAATACAAAAAGCTCTTGTTTCAACTTATTTCTTTCCTATTTCAAGCCATTATTACTTATTTCATTAAAATTATCTGTCCATGGAGTAAAAAAATTCCACCTCTGTCCATATACAAAAGCTTATTTAATTTAAGTATAGCCTTTAAATTTTTGCACAAATGCCAAAATAAATGTAATTTTATAAACTCCATGACAGACAGTGCAACAGTGAAGCAGGTTTATTTATTATGTACAGTTGAACTCATACAAAAACACTGTGATACAGGTATTTTATAAAAACTAAACAACATAAATAATCAGATCCGGTTCAGTAAAAAATGTCTTGGTCCCGTTCAGAGTTATGGCCGATGGATGAAGGATTTATTGCTTCCATATAGAGATGTACTTCATAACGGTGTGGTCTCATTAACAGAGATATCACTGGGACTAAACAAACCAGGCAGCAGTCTGAACAGTAAAGCTTTAGGATTTCCACACATCATTTCAACTCTGAAGTTTCTCTCTGCTTTGAAGGCTGTTGTTTGTATGGACACTGCTTTACAATGCACCTCCTGTTTAACACTGTCCAGAGAAAATTAAAGTTTCAGACTTATATGGTCTTCTGACGTCCAAAATGGTGCTTGGGGATAAAATCTGGCTTACACATACACATGAATGCTTAGTACAGGCTGATTTAGGCAAAACTTCACCATAGGGTTACTTAAAGCTCTTTAGACGACAATGCATTTTTCCGAAAACGCAATGATTTGATTGGGTTTTTGCCTTTTGTTTACACAAGAGCAGGGTTTTCTGAATTTGCAACCTTTTTTAAAATGCTGGAAGAGGTGTTATGGCCTTTAAACGGGAAACAGCTCAGGAAACTCCGCACTCGTGTAAACAAGTCCTCACTGAAAACAATGACATAACCGCCCCATCCATGTCTGCTCCAGTAATCGCAAAATATGTTCATTTGACGCTTTATACGGTCATATTTTGATAACTTGCTCTTCTGCCTAAGAGGACGACACAATGTAAAGGCTGAGAGGCTGCAGGGGAATAGGGATTTTTTTTTTTTTTTAACTAACTAAGATATCCATGTGAAACTTTAATGTTTTCATATGGATTATAGATATTATATGTGTAAAAATGAGCAAATTCGACATGTTCCATAAAAAGGCTTCTACAGATTTTGGATATCAGATTTTGTCTTTCAGTAAATTTGAAAATACTAATTTAGCCTTGTTTTTTTATAAAATGCCAGGAATTACATATCAACAAATCCTTCACAATATTGTTAAGTACATTTTTATGCTTAAAGTGGAAATATCTGACTCAGAGTGAAAGGAAATCTAATTTTGAGAAAATGGCCTAAAAATTATATTTCCAATAGAAATCTATGGACACAAGTGACTAAATGTATTAAACTAAACACCTTAATAAGTAATTTGATATTTTCTTTATTTCAGTGTTAAAGCGATATGTTAATGGCGCAAACCGGCCAAAAACAAATAAAATTTAAAGTGAAAGTATTAAGCTGTGGTTGTTTCTGAGGAGGGAGGGAGAACAGCTCCATCTGCTGGCCTCAAGTTCAGGTGTCCACATCAGTTTTTTTTTTTACACCTCACGCGTTTCTGTGAAGACGCGGATCAAAAACGGCATGAGTGTTGCGTTTTCCTGGCCAGCACTGTCGTCTAAATGTCACATGATAGTATCTTTATTTAAAATACTGATTAAATCTGACGTTCGCATGATCCAAAAAGTGGACGACAATTAAAGGTGCAATGTGTATTCTTTGTTCTATCAAGTGGTGTTAAATCTTTTCTTTCTACAGACTGTGAGCACTTATGGTAGCCCTGCAGGGACATGCTCTGGTCTATGAACAAACAGATCAGGAAAAATCTGGGTCAGATGATAAGTACAGAAACTCATGCCAAGTTTGTCCTCTTTGGGCACCAGTAGCAAGAAGTGATAGCTCCTTCAAACAGGTTATAAGGAGTGTTATTTTGAGCAAGTGTTAATTTGAGCAAGTGTTATATTGAAGGGATTATACACTGTTGAAAATTAAGTTTTGCAGCTTAAAAACCTGTGACCTTTGTGAATGATTTGCTCTGGCAACCAATGAAAAAAGAAAGCAACCAAAAGCGACATTTCTTCATTTTGTTCCGCTGTACTCCACACACAGTGCACCTTTAAATGCTCAACCGAGCCAGTTTAATTTGTGACTGAAGGAGCTGTGAGATTTATAGATGAACTTATAAAAAGACCTTTTGCAATAAAACTTTTGATACCACAGACAAAACAAACAATAAAACAGCATAGAAACATCTTTTTATCTTTCCAGAAAAGTGTATTTTGCTCCAACACACAACATTTAAAATCTACGGACTGAAATGTAAAAAAAGCCAAGTTACTGCTGTTTTTTAACCTCAGATTAATTACTCTTCATGGGCTACCAAATTGCACACACATCATAAAAGGCAGCATTATATTAACCAGGGCTTGGCATTAACTTTTTTGCTCACTGACCACTGTGGCAAGTTCTTTTTAAAAGTTACTAGCCAATTAGTGTTTTTACTAGCCAGAATTTAATTAGTTCACATTTATTTTATTATGTTATCATATTTTATAGCATACAACAAGATAAGGATTTATCAAATATGTGGGAAACAGGTTTAGCCAGGCAGAATAAACGTGAACTTTTTGCATGTGGTCTGTCTTAATACTTGTTAGTTTTTTCTCAGATCATGATGAAATGTTCTGTACTAAATTAGGCAGTCACTCAAACATAGCAAAAAGAAAAAAGGAACTCTAAAGTTAAGATGCATGCATAAAATCCAACCGGCCACAATGGCACTGAGACTAAAAGTACTACTAACCAAAATGGAAATCTACCAGCATTTGGCCGGTTGGCGAGTGTTAATGTCAAGCCCTGATATTAACCCTGCTGCCCCAAAGGAGGACAAACATGTCTTTTTCAAATTTTAGTTTTTGGATAATTTTGCAGTGGTTCTTACTTTTTCTATAAACTGTCTCAGGTGTGTATTTTATCACTGATTTTGATCATCTAAACCGAAATCTAATAGTACTTCATTTTTATTCACTTTCAACAAAATTTTTTACATGTCCCCATCACAAAACATCATAAAAATATTATACATTCATATTTTTCTACTTTTTTTGCATATTTTTTTAATCAACTCCTGCCCTGATCATATATACCAAATATTTTATTATTTTGAAAATTTTAATCCTTTTTATGCCAGTGTATTTAATAATCTTTTTTTTGTAAAAAACCACACACACAAAAAAAAACAGTATTAATGGGAGTTGTTTCTAGATTGCACACAGAACAGGAAATAAAAAATTCCTAAAAATCAATGTTGCTGGTGATCTTTGACAGACCCAAGGCTGTAATAACCCCCCTAAAAAAATCCACTTTGCTTTGAGAATATTAACTATTTCACTTTTTCTTTTTTTTTTTTTTAAATGAGGATGCTTTTACATACACTGGCATAAAAAGTGTTAAAATTTCAAAAATAATTAAATATCAGGGCAAAAGCTGATTAAAAGCTTTATGGAAAAAAGTTGAACAAAATTAATGCATACAATTTTTCTGATGTTTTGTGACAGGGACACTTTTGTCACTGAACAATAACAATGTCACTTTTATAAAACTGGGGTATAAGGGTTAAAAAGGTTGCGTTAGTGGTATAAAGTGGTATAAAGTTGTATAAAGTGGTATAAATCAGTACTTTATGAGACATTCTCGCAGCTCACATTGAACACCATGGAAATGAATGTAAGGCTTAAAAAAACAGTAGCATACTTCAAACTTATGACAATATGAGGTAAGCATGAATGAGTACAATGAAATAATAAAAGTCTATATGTTCATTAAAGTTCATTAAAAAAGTCCCACAGAGGATATTTTCAGCGTTGTGCTGTCCATCCTCCACTTATTTCAGCAATGTCCAGTTTCTAGTCCTGATAGTGGATTTAATGGTGGGTATATGTTATGGTATCTGAAGCGGCAGGTCCTCCTCCTCTTCGTCTAAGTCGCTGGACGGACCGTCGGGATTTTCAGAGCCAAAGCGTCTTATTTTTCCAAAAAGTCCCGGAGTCTGCTGCTGCCGTCTCAGTCTACAAAAGTGAGAAAGAGAGGAAAAGATGAATGAACTCAGGATACATTTATTGTGTGACATTGCATAATGGCTATGTACTGATGCACAACCTGCTGAAATAAACATAAATGAGTATCGATATTAATAATCAGAGGGACAGCTCGTGTGAGAAGTTTTGGAGATAAAGTCAGAGAGAGGCCAGACGGAAATGGTTTAGATGGAGCTATGGTGAATACATGTGGTAGAAGGATGCTGAGGTTAGAGCTGTCAGGTAAAGAAATGGTCTAGAGCAGTGTTTCCCAACCACAGGGTACAAGGACCCCTGCTAAAAAATATTTGCATATTATATTGTGTTAGATAATACATACATAATAGCTTGTTACAAAGACTTATTGAAATTATTTTGTGAATTTAATGTACAGCCATATGTAAAAGTTTGGGCTCCCTCTGAGGTTGCATAATAATTTACTGTCTTCATGAAAAAAAGATCACAGAGGTATGTCATTCATTTTCTAGTGACATCTGAGTCCTAGGGTGTTTTCTTAACAACAGTTTTTAGTGAAGCAGTATTTAGGTGAAAGAAATGAAATATGAAAAAATGCCTGTGCAAAAGTTTGGGCATAAGTTTGCAACTTTAAGTGACATTTATTTTCTTAGACAAAACAATGGCCTAAGACTGAAATTATGAATTTACTCAGTGGCTGCTGAATGCACAACTAAAAATGGCTAAAAAAAAGTGTACATTTCATATATGGATGGTCTGTAAACATGTAACAAAGTCGACATCATGTTTAAGGACAACAGACCTTTTGTGTTTCCAAAGTCACGGCAAAAAGTAAAAGAATTAAGTGTCCCGTCAGCAGCAGTGGTCAAGGCTTTGTGACCCAACAAAGGGTCTTCTCAAAGTGCTCCAGGACTCACCTTAAGAAAATATCTGCTCCATGGATCAATATAAAAGACTATACCACACAAAGACAGTAATAAGACACAGTGCTAGTCTGTTGGTCTCTGTATAAGTCCTCAAAGTTGAACCAGCTCCCAAACTCTGAGATAAGAAAGTACTCTGGCCCTTTGGTGATCAAGATCTCATTTCGCTCTGAGCCATATTAATTCAACACTGATTGAAAAAGGCAATAGCTATTGATTTTTCTAACTTGTAATCCAGGGCTATTATGAGGCAGGCTTTGTGAAGTTTTTCGGGCAGAACAGAGTCAGCTTGGCCTCTTTTGGTCTCACAAACAAAGCAGTCAACAAGTTATGAACAGTTTAAAACATCAAGGTTTATGTGTTGGAAGAAATAAACGGCATTTGTGATTTTACATGAACATGGCTCAGTTATGTGACCTTAAATTAATAATACAAGGACATTTCTCACCTCACTTACAACTGAAGGTTTGCAAAGGAAGCAAACATAGGATTTACACAAACACATGAAGACATTCAACCATTGTTCATTAGTAAAACATTTACATGAGTCCTTTAAACTGCTTTTAAAGGCAGAAAGTGAGATCATCAGTTCCATATGAAGTGTATTTTGATACAAGTTCTAATCACGTGCCGCAGCAAAACCAAAAGACATGAGGCCAAAAGATGACTTTGTTTTGGGAACTTTTAGTTTGATAAGCTGAGGATCGAGTGTCAGACCTTGAGGGGATTTCTTGTTGTAGCACTGGTTTAGATGAGGACGAGTGAGACCTAACATAGTTTTATATACAAACATAAACTGTGGATGTTGTCACGAGTTTGCAGTGGAGCCAGTAAACCTGAGAATAAAGCAGACAGTGATGTGTCTTGAAGGGGGAATTTGTCACAAAACGAACAGCAGAGTGATAGATTGTATCCAGTATCCAACTATGGGACTTACCTTTTTCTAACTAGCGGGCACATTTAATAGTTGAAATGTGAATTTTATATTTTGCCAAGGATGCAACTAATGTGCAGCAAGTCAAACACCTTACTCAGGTTCAACTGAAAAAGGCTGTCTGCACAATTTGTTATTTTATAAATATTTTATACACTTAACTTTTGAAACCTGTATTGTTAATTTTATCAATTTTAAGTAAAAAAACTAATTTGATGCCTCACATTTATTTTGCTCTAGAAAAAATCTGACCTGTGTCAGCTCAAAACTTGACAGTTTTACGTGGAGTTTATCAGTAAAATTTTGGTGATCAGCTTTTGTCCCAACCAAAATCAATAGGACATTTGTTCATACTTTTGTAAACCTGACATGTTTGCTCACATCTGATTAAAACAGCTCTTGTGCACCGTGGTATAGCTCAGTTTGTAGAGCTACTGTGTACAGAAGGCAACTACAGCCTGCCTCGGCATCGTGGGTGGGAATCTGCACTACGAAAAAAGGCCTACAAATGTCTTAAAAACAAACCAACAAAAAAATTTGGATAGTATTAAAAATACATTTTAGATTAGACAGATACTTTATTGATCTCCAAGAAAACTCAAGTTCCAGAAGCAGCTTCACAAAGTAACAAAATACAAAGGCACTCAGCATCCAGTATAAGTAAGGTCCAATACAAAGAATTGAGTATAATATAGAAATACAAATGACGGGGCAGTGTTACAATAATAACACTGACAGTGTATAACAGCAGTAAGGCTACAGCAGTGTGGATGGTACATGTGTGTTATGGCACAGCTGCAGTCATGCTTGTGTTTAAATGTGGCTAAAGACCTTTTGGGTGAGGACTAGAGAGGAAACTGACTCTGACTCTGATATAACCCTAACCGCTGTGTAAAATAAAGCACTTTTAACCCGCTCTTGTCTATACAGCTTTGATACTGACAGGTCCTGAAATGTAGTATCACAGAGTACAGTGAGGCCCTGTCCTTGCATAACACTGGGTCATAAAATCATATTTCCAAAAACCAATTATTATATAATCCATATGTATTATACATGTTACAGCTGCATTACTGCTTATGTTCACATCTGTAAAGACACATGAGGTTTACATCTGGAGAGGAGGAGAGGAGCCTACAGCCAAATAAAAAACCTGATGTGAAAGACTGCTGGCCTTTACTTTACATGCTAGAGTTATAGCTTTGTCCACCTAAAAGCAAGGCCCCTACCTCTGTTGCTATCAGTATTTATCACTGGGCGTAATGTAGCCTGGCGAGCCAGATTCTCCTAACTTTTTACAACCAGGACAGTGTGGTTCCCCTCTCGGAGTGAAGCATTTCACTTCAGTTCGATTTGAAACTGGCCAATCACAGCTGTTTATCTGCAGCATGTTTTACAAATGTGGCAGTTAACCAAAGCTAATGTTACAGCGTTTAGTGCTTTCCTTCGTAGTCTGTTGGTTCTGCTGAAGTCCGTGTATTATTAGTTAATGTCCAGTCCTCAGTGGGATTATTTTCTTTGTCTTGTTGCCATTTTAACAACATCCTGTTTAAAGTCCTGTTGATGTCTGACATAAGGACTGTGTTGGAAATTCATTAATTTCTGTGTTATCCTACTGTTATCCTATTATCTGAGCTTAGTGCTGTACAGGACAATGGCATGCGTAGCAGCTGTAAGGCCAAGGGATGTTGTGTCTTAGTGCACACGAGGCTAGGACATGGCGTCTTCTTAAAGATTAGAGCAAAAGTCTTCAGATCTGCTTGTGACTCTGGGACACGTACTCTCTCCTGTGTAGGTTGGTATAAAAACTACCTTCTGCTAAGGGGGGGTAGGACACTCTGCATCTCTCCTTTGTGCTGTGTTCTCCTTGTGCACAAGTAAAATAAAGACAACTTGCTGTTTGATCCAGACACTGCCTTTTTGTCAAGTATCTCAATCTAAAATTTCCATCACAAGGACCACATTCAAACAAACCCACTTTTTCCCCAACTCTTGGTACAACTGGCTTCTGCTGCTGTCCCTGTTCAGAAATAAATACAGAGCTGCTCATAATACACTATTCTGGTGTTTTATTAAAAAAAAAAAAAAAAAACTTTCAAGAACCCATGTTTGTTTAGGTCAGCGGTGCACTGCTTATGTCCTGCCCTTTGTTTCTCTGATTGGTTACTCCGCCTGTCATTGCTCAGCCACAGAAACGAGATATTACTGAAGGGGAACCAGACTAACTTCTTTGCATAGAAGAGGAAAAGTGTTAGTCTGGCAAGCCATACGGGTAATGTACATGTGCCTATTTAAAATATTACTATTATATTAATATTATCACACTTAGAATATTTTAAATAGGCACATGAACTTATGACAACAGTTACTTGTATTGCTAATAGTTATTTATATTATTCTATGAAAGTAGGCATATTATAGATTTAATGGAAGGGTAATATACATTTTGTATTCATTTGGTATGATAATTGTATGTTGGGATTGATAATGATACAAGGAGCCTGCTCTTGATCCTGATTGGATGATGTTTTTGGAGGCGGTACCTGAACTTATAAAGGTGGAGGGAAAGGGCTGTCCTCAATCCTGATGAAGGTCTGACTGACCAAAAAATTGCTCAAATAAATGATCAAATGAAGAGTGAGACAGTGTGCGGGAGCTTTATGATCCTATGATACAACTACATCGATACACACTGACCTTGTATCAAATCCTATAGTTTTCTAGGAAGTGAATATCGATACACATGAAGTATCGATCCATAATATCGAAAATATCGAAATTAGAAATTTGTATGTTAAAATAAAATCAGATATGGCTTTTTGGAGATAAATTTTGTGTTTTTATTTAAATAAAATGTTATATTCAACTTTTCTTCACTCTCTGTCTGCTGGACACCCCAGCCGCGGTGCTACATTTGAGAGTAAACTTTTATCATTTTTGGCAATCAGTTGCTGTATTAATTATCAATACGAAGGTGTTGAATCGTATCAAATTGTATCATTCCAAATTAGCCAATATCGTTCTTGAATCGTATCAAAACACTTCAAATTGATACATATCGTATCATTGCAAAAAAGTATCGTTACACCCCTGATATCTATACAGCTTCACAACCGCCTTTACTCTTGTGAGCATATGAAAGTTTAATCATAGGTCATTCAGAATCAGAAACATTTCCAGCTTGGCCTATGGAAGCTGTAGACTCATAAATGTAAGGGTGCTCCGATCAGGATTTTTGAGGCCAATCACCGATCAGCCTTTGCTGTAATTGGCCGATACCGATCATGGCCGATACCGATCACATGGTCTTCAATGTAGTAATGTAATGTATGTAGGCTATTATTATTTCCACTTGAAAAATACTGTAGCCTTTGTAAAAGTAAAAGTACAACAAAATTCTATTTATTTTTGTTTTAGAAGAGGTTTTGTTGCATTATTGGCCTTTAATGTGTGCCCAGTGTCTGTGTGGCTTTGTTTGAATGCTCCGCTGATGTAAAAATCAGCTGTTCTTCTTAATTGGTGCCTTTAGTGCGAGTCCGCGGGTGCAGCGCCTGCGTAACACGCAGCCAAACCAGGTTGAAACACAGTGGACTAAAGAGCAGACAGCTCCTGCAGCCAGTTTTGACAACACCTGAACGAAGAAAACGTGCAAAGAGAGCAGAGAAGACAACGATGAAAGGTGCTCCTTCCCAGACACACGGACACATGGGCTGCCTTTTTACTTTCTCTTTCCATTAGCAGCCATTTGGTGCAGTTTAAGCCACAAAACGCACAGTTTTTTCTGCATAACAGACACAGGCAGACTCTGAACTTTCTTAATGCTTTTAACGTAAATATTAGCGGGTTAGCGCTAGCTCTATTTGCATTTTGTTTGCAAACACACACTGCTGCGCCTCGGTTCTGTCCTGGGTGCTCCAGGAGCAGGCGGGAACATAAAGCAGCACCGCCAGGGCAAGTGTGTGTTAGTTATAACCAGGGCCTAACTTAAAAACTCTGCTAGAATAACACTACTGTTGTTTAATCAAACTGGAGTTGCAGGACAGTAAATGTGAGAGCCTCGCGTGTTTTTTGTCATTCGATCGGCCCTTCTGATCGGCCCATTTTACCGATCACTCTATTTTTAGCCATGATCGGCTGATCACCGATTGCGCCGATTGATCGGAGCACCCTTACATAAATGCCCACTCTATAAGCACTTACGATGAACATGAGTTGTCTGGGGAATAAAAACATGTCTGGCGGTATTGTGCTAAAGACGGCTGTGGTCAGAGTCTGGACAGAAGGAGAGGAGCCGGTCGATGAACACGACTGGAGCAACATCTTAATGCATTCGATCAGATTTCTCCACCACAAAACAGAAACTAGAGACACTTCTGCAATGGGAGAGATGTGTGCTGTTGGATGGACAAACGATCCTGTGGTTTTCAGGACAAAGTGAACAGCGATACGGCTTATCTAACTGTCGTATCAAAGTACAGCTAATTGATATATATCCAGTCCAATATATACAAGCATTTAGATACTCCCTATTTCTTCATTTAGCTGTTTATGATACGCTTTTCATGCACTTTCAAGGTCAGTTTCTACCACTGTGGTCAAAATCACACATCACAATCACATTACATACAGTATACATACGTCGTTACTCAAAAATCACGCTTTCAAACTTATTTCACTTGGGATAGAGTATTACGCTACAAAATGGAGTAATTAAATGAAAACAGAGAGACCACGCAGAGCACCGTTGTACAAGTTAAAGTAGTCTCAAGTACTCTGGATGCATTTCTCAAATAAAGCAGGCTTCTGGTTACAGAGTAAGCCAGCTTCACAGTGAGCCTTGAGCATAATGTTGTATGAATGATGCGTGAGTTAAACAGATCCTCTATTTCATCAGATGCAAATTTTCAGCAATGTTGTATTCACTGCCATTTGAAGATGGGATTCTCATTGGCTTTTAGTCTATATGGTTTGTCAAAATTAATTTAGTTGCAGCACACAATTCTGCAGGGAAAAGGACTAGACTTGAAGTTTCAAGTAAAAAATGAATTCAGTCATTCAACTTCGGTCGTATCCATTATTACCTTGCTTCATCACAGTACAGAGGGAACATACATTTTTTCCATTTTCCACTGAATGATTGGACAACTGTGCAAATATTTTCCATGTTTTCCAGGTTACACTGAGCCCATGAAAATGTCGTCTCTTGCTTTTTGGCTGCTCCTTTCAGCGGTCACCACTGCAAATCATCTGCCACCATTTAGCCCTCTCCTCTGCATCCTCTTCTCTCATAACCAATTAACCTCATGTCCTCTTTCACTACGTCCATAAATCTCCTCTTTTGGTCTTCCTCTAGGCCTCCTCCTGTCTGGCAGCTCTAACCTCATTATTCTTCTACCCATATATTCACCATCCCTCCTCTGTTTGTGTCCAAACCATCTCTTAGTCTGACGTCTCTGACCTTATCTCCAAAACATCTAACATCACTCTGATGTACTCATTCCTAGTGCTGGGTACCGTTCTGGGGAGAGGGAAGTCTGGGCATCTTTGCTTAGACTGCTGCCTCCGCGACCCGGCCCCGGATAAAGCGGAAGAAGATGGAGATGGATGGGTACCGTTCAGGTTTTTTTTATACCACTTCTTAAACAATACCTGGTTTTCGATACCGGTACCTGGGTGATAATTTTTCTGATACATATGGTGCACTATTTCATCTTCTACAATCATAAAACACAATATTATTCAATAAAAGACACAGGCAAAATTCGTAGCTGTAAGTTAAAACCAGTAGTTGGTGTGATTTATTCTCTGTTATTTATTTTATTTTATTTTATTTTAAGGTCTGTCTAGGTATTGGCAGTGGGAATCTTAGGGCATCTCACGATTTGATTAAATTTTGATTCGGGGGCCCACGATTCAATTTAAAAGTACACCGTTCTGGTTTATGATGGCATTAATTCTTCAACAATCATTCATTTTAATTGTATATTTTATATCTGAAATGTAATTTTAAACACTTTCTACTCCAAAAACCAAAACTAGAGAACTAATAATTGTTTTGATGCGGCATAAAATTCTGTTAGCATTTGGCAGAGCTGACTCTTTGCAACCCAGCAGATTCAGAATCTTTTTAAATAAACGATTGATGCATCGGAAAAATTATTTTTCCCACCTCACTAGGTACTGAAATGTGGTATTGAATAAAAATGAGATTTTGATATCAGTAGTATCGTAACTTTTCTTTTGATACCACAAAGATATTGTTTAACGGTACCCAGCCCTACCCCAGCTCCTATCCATCCTCGTCACTCCCAAAGAGAACCTCAGCATCTTCAGCTCTGCTACCTCCAGCTCACTGTTGTCTTGTACACCTCTTCTTTTCATTCTTGCTGATACTTTTCTATGACATCTGACACTTTTCTTCCACCCTGGGCCCTTGAGCACGTGTTTTTTCCCGTACAGTACAAGCTCTGATACCCGAGGAAAAAAACCTGAATGAAACCCGTCTGACTTGAAGGGGTTGCCATGCCAACGTCTCCGTCACAGAACGCAGCGATGCGAGAGCTCCTGTTACTACGGAAACTCTGGACATGGAGCTCTCTGATTGGCTGCCGGGCGCCGTGGTAACGATATGGAGGAAGGAACAGAGAGGAGATACTGATAGAGTTAAACAGCGACAGGCACCGAACCATTACAGAAGACACTGAGCTGATACGAGCAGGAGAAGTGAGTCTGGCAGCTGCAAAAATATGTCAGGTTTATATAAAATACAACTGGCATGAGCTGTGTAAGTATTTTAACACTATCTAAGGCTGTTCAAGTACTCTCCATGCTTGCTAAATGTGATTGAGAATATCTACGGACTTCCCAGTGTAAAATGTAAAGCAGTTGCAGGAGGAAATTTAAACAAACTTGAAAAAAAAAAGGACTAAAGATAAGACTTTGTCAATTAAAATTTGAATTTATTGTGACTGTGAAGGCCACAGTAGTGTCTTTCTCTGATGTGAACTGTAACTATAACTGCCATATAAAGAAAGCACTGCATTTAAAGATCAGTTAAATATTGATACTTAGTGTTCATTAGAAGTGAGTTAAAGGGGCGCTATATTATGCAACATTGACTTTTCTGAGCTTTCTATCATGTTATAATGATGTTCCATCTTCAAAAACATATCTGGAGTTCTGTTTTGTTTTATTCACGCCTGTTTGAATAATCCTGTATTCTCTGGCGCCAAGTTTTGGAGCCCTAAAAACGCTCGGTTTCACAAAACTCTGCCTCTACCACGAACTCTCAACTACTCCAGGAAGCACTGATCAATCAACAAGCCCTCTACATCCAGTCTAAAAAAAAAAAAAAAGGGTGTACAGCTCTATTTCCACTGATTCCTCACAGGCTATTTTCCATTTTGTAGTAAAATGGTATCATACAAACATTTAAGGAAAGTAAAGAGCCTTTTTTTCTTTGTTTCCGTTCAAAAAGGCGCTACACTCTGCTGCCCTCTGCTGGTCTCTTCACCTGCTTCTTTATGGCACCAGTAAAGTATTTACTTTGAAACTGTTTTCTTTTAGACATAATGTTTTTAGAGATTGTAAAACATGCTAATGCTGTTCTAGAGGTGACCAAGATTGGTTTACAAAAGATAAATAAAAGCATAATATAGCTTCTTTAAAATAAACATCAGCTGCCAACATTTACAGAGATAATAGAGAGGTTGTAATGCTTCAGGAAACATTACTCAATTCAGTGTATGAGCAAGTACTACCCACAGCTTATAAGCATGTTCAGAAAGTTGCTTCAGTGTTTGTTTTTGCTATAGTATTGTTTTATGTGCTGTTAACATAGCATTGTCCAAAATGTCTCTGTCCTGAAGCAAGTAAGTGAAGTAATGACCAGACATTAGATCAAGCAAAAAATACAAAAAAAAAGTTATCAAATTAACAAAATAAATTAAAAGAATATTGTGAAAGCATTGTAGCTCCCTGTTTGTTTACATGGCAGTTAGTAGAATAGCTACAGTCAAAATATGGAGTCAGTTACTGCAGTTCACCATTAGAGGGTCCACTCTCTATGAGCGAATGCTTAACCCATTGTGCCACTGCCCCCCTTAACAATTAAAATAAATAAAATGCTTTAAAGATTTCAGGGGTTTCACTTTTTCAATTGACGCACAAAAATAATCAGACTTTCCCACAATATTCCAGTTTATTAGCACTCTGTCTGTGTGTGCACCAGTCTCTTTACCCAGAGCAGGCGTTCGCTCACTGACTTATTCCCTGGGGTCGTACTGTTACTGTCACTGATGTCAACTCTAACACTTCACAGGCTTCTCTGTGATTTCAGGGGAATCACAAAGAACCTGTCGACTCAGAGCTGAAGGCTTAAGGGCTTCAGTTTGACAGGACAGGTTTATGTAACAGGCTCATTCATGATTCTGTCTCTGTGCATTAGGTTTATAAGGTTTACTACTGTACATTCACATCTGCCAACTCCAGGCTGCCATCTGACACAGCGTACTTGGCTAAGTAGAGACGTCACCACTTGGTGGTTCAAATCCAGATACAGGCATTGCATACTGCCGATTGTGTTCTCAGGCAAGACATTTCACCCACCTAAACGATAAATATCGTCCTTTATTTGGTAACAGATTAAGGGATAAGGCCAGGATTGGTTTATTGTTGTGTTGTCAGCACAGAATAAGAGGAAAAATGTGATAAATGTTATTTTATTGCTACATACTTGTACTAATAAAATAAAATAACCTTAACCCTTTTCCTAATCCTAACCTTAACGCCCAATTCACACTGACTCCGTTACGTGTCCCATATGACCTCCGCAAGAAATAGATGCAATGCAAGTCAATGCGTGAGTTCACACCAGCTGTGTCGCAGAATGTCTCCGTGTCGGCAGAAATATGTATCGAGTCTATTTTTGCCCGGTGCTGGATCCGTTAGGCATAAAGTTGAACAGAGCAGATGGAGCCATACAGGAAGTCAGACCCGGGACCAGTGAAGAGGATCCAGTAAATTTTAAATAAAAACGCTTGTGCAGCCTCTCAACCACATCGCTGTAAACATTACATCCCTAAGATGAGGACACGGGGTCACAGACGAGACCGGACACCATTAAAACTGAGTAAAAAGACAGTATCTATATATGCAGCAGTATATATATATATATATTTCTGTGACTTTTGGGCTTTAACAGTGATCAGATTTCTAAATAATCTCCAGATAAAAGGGAGATCATGGTCAGAGGCAAGCTCTACATGCAGCTCTCTCTGTACATGGTTATTAGTGCGTCAACTTATAACTTCAAGCATGAACTCGCTCCTCTCCCGTGAACTCGTGGTGTCCCCAGCAACGCATTCCATGTGAATCCCTTCTCCTTACCCTAAACTTAACCAGTTTGACAAATAAACTCATATTTATCGTCAAAATAGAGATAAATGCTACATGAATCACGTCCACCTGGATGAAATGCCTGGTCTCTAGTGTGTCCCGTGTCTGTAGAGTGAATGAATAATGCACTATATAACCCAAAACCATTATTATTTGGCTACTTTTAGTGCATAAAGCTTAGGGTGTACTCACACAAGGCCAATCGAACCATGCCCAGGTCCTGGAACGCCCCTATAGCATGGCACGGTTGCCTAATGTGAGTACGCTTCAGGACTTTGGCACAGTTGGAGGAGGTGGGCCATGGCCCGGCACGGTTGCTCATGCATGCACGCATGCACGCACACTACGAGCTCTGTCATGTACAACTGTTCTTTTCTCAGTTAAAAGTGGATAAACTCCATTATCAACACTTAAAACGCCACTGACTTGCGCTCACCTTTCTGAAGAAGAGAACAGTGGCAGTAGTTTTGAAGCCTTTCTCATCTGTCTGCGGATGGCTTTGCTGCTCCTCGTATGTGATTTATTCCAAAACATGTGACAGAAGACCGCGTCTCACAAACAAGACTCAAAGCACAATCACAATAGCACAGATACTTCAGGCTGCTAGGTCTCGCTTGCTCGACTTGTAAACAAACCGTGCAGCACGATGACGTAGCAGTCTGTCGCCCTCAGAGCTGATGACGTAACCGGGCCATGGCACGGATCGTTTGTGCAGGTGTGAGTGTGGGCCGGCGCGGGACTCAGACCCCTCCCCAATCCTACCTGGGTACAGCACGGTTCGAATGGCCCTGGTGAGTGCGCCCTTAAAAAACATCACCCTGAATAACAAGCTAGGGGTCTGAGCTTAGCCTCGCTCAAATCACCACAAACCAACATGACCATATGAAAGCAGAAGTTTTTCTTTAGTCTACTCCAGAGTTAATTCAACTGCTGTTCTTCTTTTCCTTTCGGCTGTTCCTTCAGGGGTCACCACAGAAAATCCCCTGCCTTCATCTTACCCTGTCCTCTGCATCCTCTTCTCTCACATCAACTAACTAACTCTTTATCTGGTCACATAAAACAGCTGTGTTTATGAATACAAAGATATTTTATACATTTTTAATACTTTCTTTTCAACTAAAATTTAGGGGGGAAAAAACAAAAAAATCTGAATAATAAATAATAATACTGTAAAAACTCCTCTTTTTTTTACTGTTTATGTTCAAAATAAAAACAAATAACTACTAAAAATGTACTACAAAGAAAATGAAAATAATCTGAAAAACTTTCCTTTGAAACACGCTATTAAATCTTAAAGATACTTTAAGCAGCATGCCCTCTACTGGTTTGAAAACATTACTGCAGTCTAAATAAAAACAGTGGTCTCTATTTTGATTGGACGGTCAGCGATGCAGTTTTAGAACAAAAAAACAAAACAAAACAAAAAACAAACACACAAAAAACAAAGCAAAACTTAGCCATTATGTAATATATACCTTTAATTGTGGATAACTCAGCTGTAGCCATTGTTATCATTAAAGCTAATATTTTATTTAAACATGTTTACTTCATATCTTGGCACACGTGTGTAATTTTTTAGGAAGTATAAAAAAATACTGTCTATACTGCGCTACTAGCATCTTTAATGAAACAAATCTAGTCACATCTTTAGCAGTTTCATCAGTCAGTGAGTTCCAGAGATTTAAATACTTCAATATGAAAAGATTGCAAATATCTGGTTGGGAAACGCTGCCCTAAGCCTCCATTCTGGCAGCACTTACCTCAGCATCCTTCTACCCCAAATCTTCACTGTCCCACCTCTGTTCACGTCCAAACCATCTCAGTCAGGCCTCTCTGACTTTATGCCCACCTGATACTAAATAAGCTAACAACGTTTTATTTGAGTTTCCTTGCTGTACATGGTTTGCCTGCTTTAACACAGCTAAGTCACACACAGCACATTTAGAGACTGAATCTAAGTGCATTTAAATGACTAGGCTGCATGTGGCCGTCATTCACAAATCCACAGCTGTAGTGACATGCGCTGGGAACTTTCCTTCATGTTTTTAGAAAATGTTGTGTCAGATCTCAGTGTGTGGCCCCAGTTTAGTTCTCACTCAGTGTTTACCAGTGGCTTATTCAGATAAATGTGACGTGCTCCCGGCGGTGGCTGTCAGACGGCAGTTTTTGTGAAAACTGCAATACTGCAACTTGGAAAGTAAGTACGAATGATAAACACTGGGTTCCTGTCAGATTTATTTCAATTTTTTTAACAAAATAATATGTGCAAGAACTTATATCACATATCCAGTGTTAATTTAGTACATTTTCTATTAAGTTAATGAGTGTAAATGGTTGACAAAGTAATCATTCGCCTTTTCCGGCTTATTGTTGTTATGACTGTTTGGTGTCCATAGCTATGTACTTAGCTATTTTACTTAAGTACATTTTTCATGTAGCTGTACTTTACTTGAGTACATTTTACAAGGAGTACTTTTACTTCTCTACATTTTAGAGCAAGTACCTTTTACTCCAGTACATTTGGTTTGAAGTTGGTTTGAGTTGGTCTGAAGTACAAAGTTTTTTGAGTTTTGGTTTAAAATCATGTGTTTTTGTTGTGTGCTTATTGTAGACACACAGTACATAAATATAACAGATGCAGTAAAGTAGTACTGCTTTAGAAACATCAGAATAATAAAGAGCTCAGAGCTCAGTAGACAGATTCAGTCTCTTCTACTGCAGCAGTTTGTTCATTTCATCTGGAATCAGCAAAATCCCTCACATTTAACACATTCATGAACTGAGTCTGTGAGAAATACTTTTACTTTATTATGGTGAAGTACAAATTTGCTCCTTTTTCTGTACTTTTACTTAAGTAAAGCTGGGGACACACTACACGATTTTCTCAGACGTTACAGATTCTGAAAGACTAGGAGCACACACTAACGACTGGTTTCAGCAGATTTAGTTCTGATGACTGAAAGACTGGGGCTCACACATTTAATGACTGCGCCTCACACACTACAAGATCTGTAACTGCAACTGACGCCAAACAAACGCAGCAAACTCTGGCGGGGAACTCGCAAGAACTAAATGGTAAACAAACATGGACGCTACCTGGGTCGCTGTTGCCGTTGTGTGCTGTAGCTATCTGTTTGGAAAAAGGGAAAGAAAAAACGGCTATGTATCTAGTTTTGCTTGGGTAGCGCTCAACTTTCTTCGGTGTTTGCCATGATTGTTTATGTTTACTTCTTCTTCAAATTTCCGCTTATATTTTCCTGCCGCTTCCTGTTTCTTCGTCTGTGTCCTGACACTATTTCCTGTGTCCCATCAGCTGTTTTTCATTGGCCGCTGGACACCATGAATTCCCAGTTGGATCTGTAAACAGCCCACACTACAGGAGTGTGGTCCAGAGTTGGCTTTAAAATTCAAACATGTTTGATTGCTTGCGACTGACATCAGGCCGGGTTTTTGCGGCGCACACACTTAACGATTCGAGTCTTTGAACATCACACACTAACGGATTTCAGGGCCGACTGGTGATTACGATTCCCTGCAACTAGTGTTGACTGGTACAGACTCGCTGCAACTGTGAATCGTTATAAAATCGGGCAAAAAAATCGTGTAGTGTGTCCCCAGCTTAAGGAAATTGAGTACTTTTTCCAACACTGGTCGAGAGACAATTTATTCTGCATCCCCCGGTACTGCCCCATTAAAGTTAAACTTGATTTGAAAGGGATTAGACTATTTCTTTGTATAAAATTAACATTACAACGAGAATGGTTTATTTAAAAGGACAGGGAAAGGTTAGTGTAGGTGTAAATGTTCACTGTTATCCAAGTGCTACACAATAAAACCATAAGCATAACTGGCTATGATAGTTTTAGGGCCCTCACCTGGACTGTAGATGTTCTAGTTGGACCTGAAGGTTCTCCGTCTGCTCTACCTGTTCGTCCAGAGACCTCTGCAGTTTCCTGGACTGGTTATGGGCTTCATCCAACTACACACACACACAAAAAAAAAACATTATACTGTAAATGCAGCCATTGGAAACATTCATTCAATGAAGTTGGTAACCAGTTTAATGATACAATCAGTCAAGACCACAGTTCTGACATAACCACATTAGGGTGACCAGATTTTATAATATACTAATCATGGAGAATTTGAACTCACCAAGTGACAAAAAAGAAATCCATAAAAAATTCTGTCATGTTTTTAAAGTATCTGACGCTATTTTTTTTATTTTAATGGCAATTTATTAATAAAAAATAATACAAATAATTTTAGAGACACAAGTCTTTAGACAAATGGGTTTTAAGTTTCCTATGCTTTTCTATTTGTTAAAATGGGGACAGCTTGGACATGGTTTGTTGAAAACTGGGATATATGAGTGTTTTTACAGATATGTCTTGGGGACATGGGACAAAAAGCCTAAAACTAGGACTGTCCTGCTTAAATAAGGACATCTGGTCACCCTAAACCAGACATCTGCAACCCATGGCATGAGGCTCTTTCGCCCCTCTCTTGCAGCTCCTCCCATCTGGTCATATGAGGTCAATTGATAAATAAGTAGTCGAGTGCACACAGTCTTTAAAACAACCTGCATCTGCATCAGCCAGTCAAAATAAAACTTTCTCCCCGTTTTCTAGAGTTGGCTACGGACTTAAACTGTTTTAGCCTTAACTAGCCAAAAGGTTGCACACACTGGCTGAGTGCAAAAGTTAAATAACCAGCATCATGATGTAGTTACTGGATGCAACTCTAGTTCTCTGAATATGCATGGCTCCAGTATATTACACTGTTGTTTAGTGGCCTATTAAAATATTATCAATGAAGTGAATATTTAACACAGTGCTCCAATAGCTTGTAATAATTTATGACATCCAGAGGTGATAGAAATATCATATTTAAATGACAAGCTAAGCAACTTTTGTACATTAAAATTGTTTGTGGCTCTTTGCAGATACAAATTTATTATTTTTGGTAACAACTGTCTCTTTGGATCCAAAAGGTTGCAGACCCCTGCCCCAACCCATAGAAGAGAATAAGGTAAAAAGGTTTTATGGATTTCAAACTCAGAACCATCTTGCTGTGAGGCAACAGTGCTAACCACGTTGTCACCATGCCACAAGTATAATTACAGAACATCAGCTGAGTTAAGTTGATAACCTGCTTCAGTGTCCATTTGTACAGACCACAAGTCCTGTGTATAAACGGGCAGAGGAGCCATATTTGGTGACAGGCCTCCAACATCAACTTGTGTACAAAATGTCATATCTGTACCTCATCCTCCGCCTGCCCCAGCTCCTTCTTCAGCTCCTCCACTCTCAGCCTGAGTTTCTTGACCTCGGCCTCGTGGCTCTCCACTCGTCTGTTCGCGTGAGCCAACTCCGCTGTCCTCTCCTGGAGCTGCTTCTTCAGTTTGGTGTGAATGTGGCGCAGGTCGGCCAGCTCCTGAGAGGAAAGACCACAGATACTTTAAGCTTATTTCTGCTTAAAAATAAATTTACTTGCTGTTCATTTGACAGTGACAAGTATGTTTCCCTCAGCATAATGGTATCTTCTTGCCTGGTCTCATAATAACACACCAATGGACAGTTACTCTGGTCGCCACAAGCACACAGGAGATTTTGCAATGTTTTTTTAGGCCAGATGCCCTTATTGGCACATGCAACTCTCTCCATTTATCCAGGCTTGGGACCGGTACAAAGTGTGGTTGGACTCCACATTAGAATTGAAACTTGAGGTCGGCCGATATGGGTTTTTCTATGGCCTGTGCTGATGCAGATTTTAAAATTCAGAGCAGGGAAATGCCGATAAACCCTGCTGATTTTATTTCTTTTTATCAATATGTATGGCAGATTTTATTTTTTATCAAAGAAATTAGTTTAATATAGCCATTTGTTCTAGTAATGCGTATTAAAACTGATAAATCTGTTGGAATTGGACAGTGAAAACAGTGTGTGGTCCTCTGTTGTCTTTTTTTTTTTTTATTAATTCATTGTCGTTGCTTATTTATTGTTATTTTATTGTACTGCTCTTATTTGGTTTTACTGGTTCTTATTATTTTAATGAGGACTAGTGGAGCTGAATAGATGAGTAGTTATTTATTGTTGCAGCACTTTGGAAACGGTCTTGTTTGTAAAATGTGCAATACAAAAACGTGTATTTGGATTTACAAAAGATAGCTACAGAATGCATTTGGAGTTTTTGTTCTATGGAGGTTCTATGCCAGAGAAACAAGGAGGGCCAAAACGGCCAAATCAATCAATCAATAAATTAATAAATAAATGCTTTCACTGACAAATAATTATTTAAACAGGACAACAAATGAAAAAATGAAAAGATGTAAGGTTAAAATAAAGGTCTATAATAATTCTTTCTGTATTCATTTGCTTTATTTTTTTATTTTGCTTTGTTTTATTTTTAGTTATTTATTATTTCCTCTTCTATTTATTCCATCATTTATTTATTGATTGATTTCTGTCACAGAAACGCAGATGAAGGGGGCATGTCCTGACGATGTCATTGGTCGATCTGGACGAGTGATGAACTCTGCAGTTTATCTGATGCTTTGATTGCTTTTTTCTAACACAAAGCCTTCTTTTGCATTTCAGTGACAGAAATCATTCAATAAATAAATGCTGAAATAAATAAAAGAGGAAAAAATAGGTATTTAAATAAAGCAAAAATAAATTAAAGCACAAATGAATAAATGTATAAATAAAAACAGAAAGAGAATAATTATAGCGGAAAGAAACCAAAGCTTGCATCTTCATTAAAAAAATAAATTAAAAAGATTTGTTGTCCTGTTTAAATAATTATTTGTCAATAAGAGTAGTTATTTATTCATTTATTTATTGACTGATTTGATTTGTTTTGGTCCTCCATAAAGAATTAAGCAAAATCTTTTTATTGCCATTTTAAGCTTTTCAGGATGAGATAAAGCATTTTTGGCTGTTTCCTATGAACTGCAGAGTAAGAGCGCAAACTGCTACAAGATGGTTTGGGAAGCTGGGGTCCTTCAGTCACATAGTCGGCCAGACATGTGCCTGACAAAAAATAGGGATTTAAGTGGAAAAAAAGGCGAAAATCTGCCTGATACATCGGTCGACCTCTAATCAAAACAATGTCTTCAGCACCAAAGGCCGAGGAAAACTAACCACTTCACTTAAAGGATTATACCTACCAAGTTTTAATACACTCATTCAACCCCTCTATAGTTCAATTTTGTCTTGTATCTTTTCAAAAGTTTCAAAAATCCTTCCAAGCAAGTGTCGTTGTGGTTTTTAGCCGACAAACCACGCTCTCTCTCCTCCAGCCTCACACCAGGATTATGAGTGCGGGGAAAAAAAAGGCTGCACTCGGCGCTAATAGCATCATCAATAATGCACCGTTGTCATTCAGTGCACTTAAATGTACTTTGATTTGGCCTCTCTCACACCTACCGCTCCCTCAACTCAAAAGCCACTTCCAAGAAATCTCCGCACTCCTTCTTCTTCGGGAGGCGGAGAGAAAAACACGGGGAGATGTACAGGAACAATAAAAGACGAGCCGCGGGTGTAATGGGAAACGCTGTCCTGTTTGCGAGCGGTCGATAGAGGCACTTTATTTATACCTGGTGCTTTCCATTTGTCTGCCTCGAGTGTAAAGAGACATGTACAAGCCTTAAGGACATTAGCAATGATTGAGGTTGGTAGGACTACAATGAGAAAGGATTGTGGTTTAGATTACTTAAATTATAAATGCAATGTAGTACTCTCTATAATTACTTTTGATTACTTTAGTTGACCTCCTGTTGTATATTTGTTGCTATTGTAGGTCTAATGAATGGTTGTTAAAGGGGCTATATTATACAAAATTGACTTTTCTGAGCTTTCTACCATGTTACAAAGTTGTCCCCGTCAGCAAAAACAGACCTGGAGTTGTGTTTTGCTTCATTCACATCTGTATGAATAATCCTGTATTCTCTGGCACTGAGTTTCCGAGGCTTCAAAATGCTCGGCTCCAACAACAATCCCTCTACATACAGTTGCTCTAGTTCATTTATCAAAGAAATTTATCATTTATTATTCATTTATCAAGAGAAATTTATAGTAAAAAATGCATCATTCTAAAAGTTTAAGGAAATAAAAAGCTCTTTTTCTATGTTACAGAGCTTATTTAAGGAAGTAAAGTGCTCTTTTTCTTTGATTATATATTTAAAAGAGCACAACAGAGCTGCACTCTGCTGGAATTTGTACAATTCTTTATCTCACCTGTTTATATTTCTATTCAATTGCGTTCAGAGTTACTTTTTTTTTACTTTTTTGCCCCCCAAAACTGAGTAGGGCTGAACGATTTTGGAAAAAAATATCTAATTGTGATTTTTCTGACAGATATTGAGGTTACGATGAGATTTGCAATATATTTTTTTAAATCAATGTACAGTTCACAGCTTATATTTTAAGCCTGTGATGGAGCATTGACAGCTGCTTTACTGCTAATCTAATAAAAGGAATCACAGGCCTTTCAGATCAGGTCTGTAGAGGTCTAAACCAGTGGTTTGGGACCCAAAAATGAGTCGCGAGCCTTTGCCAGGGCAAAAAAAAAAGTAAAATAGTTAAAAATAACTCATCAATTTACATTTCTTAACAGTAGGTGGCAGTGTGGGACATATAGAATAGAACAATATAAAAGAAACTCAACCAGAGCAAAAAATCCAGTTCTATAACGTTACTGTTATACCTAAGGTTGACGTGAGAACTGCTTAATATTCCTCTATTTCTTCTGATTTTCCTCAAAATTTTCCTCAATATCTTTTTTATTTGGGTCGCAGCTTGTCATTATAGAGTGATGGTGGGTCCTGAAGCCAGATCAGTTGAAAACCACTGGTCTAAACTACAGCTGTAGAATGATTTATATACATTAGGATCCTGTGGAAACGGGATATTTTGTTCTCTGTAGAGGACATTATATCACCTGAATAACTGCAGCCTTTGTGATTTGGTAATTGTGACAATTCATATTGCGATTTCGATTCAATTTTGATTAATTGTTCAGCCCTTGAACTGAATACACACAAAAAAAAAACACATTTAATTCTTTGTATATAAAATGAGTTGACTTTCTTTGGCATACGCGTCTGTGATTAATAACAAGCTTTAGACATCATGACATGTAGGATACACTGCTTTTAACCTAGTCTGATGTCCTCACACTTCTGCTTACACCTGAAATGTAACTTGAATGATTATGTATCAAAGTCACAACATTTGAGGCCATATCAAAATAAACATTAGGAATGGTTGCCAGTAAAAAAGAAATAAGCACCTTATAAATATATTTTTTAAAATAAAATAAAATAAAAACTACTGATAATAAGGTAATGAGTTCTTTAAAAAGGCTTTATATTCATGGCAGGTCTAAATTCCATCAGAGTTAGGCTGTAGCCCGCCCTCCCCCACTTTATTCATATCATTAGTGAACAAACACCAACCTCAGATCGTCTTCAAACCACGACAGCGGAGCAGACTGAGATTCATTAAAAAAACAAAATGGGATTGGCTAAAAAAGGGAGCGAAACCGTGAGAGGAGACAGATGTGGGGTGAGGGGTACAAAGGGGTGGGCGGTGGTTCATAGGACAATAAGAAGCTGGAGAACAAAGACGCACTAAAAAAAAACATAAAATCCATTGGGCTTGGTAATTGAAGTGGTAGTACAATTAATAGGCTAGACTCGTGCTTCTTCACAGTATTATTTACACAGCTAAATGCAGTGACTAGCGCTGTATACCAAGCCACTCACACACAGTAGGCATTTATTAGTCCACTGCTCACTGATTGTATTTTCTCTCACATCCTTGGTATAGTTTTGAAGTATACAGAGGTTATAACAGCTGTTCCCCACTGGGACCTGACTTTATCCCTTTATTGTGACCCATTTTCCCAACTTGGCACAAGTATTTTAAAATCAGTTCCACCATTTGATGCAATTAACTCAATATTTATAGGCTTCAAACACCTGATTTAATAAATAAATACCTGGTTTTCAATACCGGTGCCCAAGTGATACTTTTTCATCTTCTACAATCATAAAATACAATAATATTGAATAAAAGACACTATTTTAGAGCACAATTCTTTGCTGTAAGTTAAAACCAGTAGGATTGTTCAATTATTCTGTGTTACTTATTTGATTTGTGCAAAGGAACATTAAAGGCTCCAGTAGGTATTGAAACTTGGTGTCATATAAAAATTATTTTTTCGATACAAGTAGTATTGTAACTTTTCTTTCGATAACACAAAGGTATCGTTTAACCGTACCCAGTCCTAGTTACTAGTGCTGTAAATCAAGTCCCTCATACACAGCAGACACTGGGTTAGTCTGCTGCTTGCCGATTGCATTTTCTCTTGCATCCTTGGTATAGTTTTGAAGTGTACAGTTGTTCCCCACTTGTCTGCTTTTGGGACCCAACTTTATCCCTTTATTGTGACCTTTTTTTTTTTCATAAGTTATTTTTCCAAATTATTTTACTAGAACTTCTATGACAAGTATTTTAAAATTAGTTCCACCATTACAAGCAATTAAGTCAATATTTATAGACTTCAAACAAGAAGCATAAAGACAAAAATCACATTTGGGGCCTATAATAATTTATTTATACAGTGCTTTTATGCAGTGCTAGGTGTATTTCTCATTTGTGCATGGCTCCAGATCCAGTGAACAAAGCTGAAAATCTCTATCCCATCGAGACTTGTCCCCTCCACAAAATGACTATTGATTTCTAATGTGGATTCAATTCAGTGAGGCACAGTCTTGTCAGGTCTGGTTAGCGAGCCGCAGTAATGTAACTCGGGACAATATTCTGTTAACTGCTAATACTAAAGGTTCCTATATGTGTCTGTACATGTAGGTAAAAAGTATTGACATTTTATATCTCCCTCAGACAAACTAGATGAAGTAACCAAAATATGCTGTCCCATAACTTCCATATATGGGCTTTTTATCTGAGGTGTAACATCGAAATTGTTTTGGTCTACTAGAAAAATAAAAGCAGCTACAGACAAAAAAATAAAAATAAAATAAAATAAAGCCATGTCTCAATTTTTAAGGCAAGAATTATAATTTTTTTTTTTACAGCTGCTTTTATTTTTCTAGTGGATAAAAACAATTCTGATGTTGCACCTCAGGGCCACCGTATGTTTTTGTTCACACATACATAACATTTGGCTAACAGCTTTTCTACACAGGTCTACAAATAGATCTGAGTCTAACACAGGTCTTTGAGCTGACACATTACTACACTACATTACTGAGACAAAGAAAGAACTACAAGAGGCAGATTAGGAAGAAAAAAAGCCCTTGGAGAGTACAGACCAACACTGAGGCCTTAGACATACAGTAAATATCGCAATGGTAAAGATAATGCTCTACCCCATGAACCAAAAAACCCTTATATTGCACAATGGTAAATAATCTACTATCAAAACTAAATATGTGTTTCTTGACAGTCCATTTACTGTATGGTTAAGAAGTTGATACATACAGTATCTTTGACACTGTCCTGCAATACAACAGGTTCTTTTAGAAAGTTCCTGGATCCAGATAGTGAGCCAGATTCTAGGGCTGCTCAATTATGGAAAAAATAATAATCACGATTAATAGACATAATTGAAATCACAGTTATTCAAACGATTATTCGTTAACCTAACAAAACATGGTAAAAGATATTTTTTGCACACAAATAAAAAAAGTTTAAAAATATTTAAATAAACCAAGTTTGTTCTCTTTTGTAACCAAATGGAATAGACTGTTATAGAACTGTTGTAGATTGTTATGAATAGAACTATAGTAATTATTTTACAAATAAAATAGCGGAAAGTAGTCTAGTAAGTAGCCTATATTATTTAAGGTCCACATGATCTGGCTTGAGTGATAATGACACAAACAGGAGTTAGTTCACCTCTTTATTGTCCTAAACGCGGTTGGTAACTGCATTTGAGGCCCTTTCACTGCATGCATGCAAACACATACACTGTTATCAGCTCTGTCTCATGAAAGCTCACAACACCAGTGCTGTTTTAGCTGGATGAGACGGTGCACTTTCTCTGTGCCCAAGTCTGAGGCTGGGCAGACTTGCCGCTGAGACACCGCTAGGACCCTCGGCACACAGACACACACATGCCCCATTGATCTATTTAGTTTAACAACTGCTTTTACCTATTTTACAATGCGTATTTAAGCCCACTGCACAGAGGCGTGTTGAACGGGTGGACGGAGGCGGACACCAGCGCTGTCCCGTTTTATTGCTCTGCCTATACAGACTACTGGCTCTGCTCCGCGGCCACACCAGCCCAACACCATAACAACAACAGCCAACTGTAAACAGTCGCAGGGCATGGTTTAGTCATGAACTGAAGAATTAGACACACCCACAGTGCTCAGGTGTGCATTGGTAGCTGATTAAGTCAAGCGCCACAGGCTAAACCAGAGGTGGGACCAAGTCACTGTTTTGCATCACAAGTAAGTCTCAAGTCTTTGGCCTGAAGTCCGAGCCAAAGTCGAGTCACAAGTCCTACACTTTCTGTTTTGCGTCCTTTCAAGTCTTTTTAACCCTTAGGACTCCAAACTTAATGTTTGTCACGTTTTATATTGTTGAATTTACTCTCATGTCCCACCTTAGAAAAAAGAAAAAGGGAACACTTAAACAACACAATGTAACTCCAAGTCAATCACACTTCTGTGAAATCAAACTGTCCACTTAGGAAGCAACACTGACTGACATCAGTTTCACTGCTGTTGTGCAAATGGAACAGACAACAGCTGGAAATTATAGGCAATTAGCAAGACTCCCCCAATAAAGGAGTGGTTCTGCAGGAGGTGACCACAGACCACTTCTCAGTTCCTATGCTTTCTGGCTGATGTTTTGGTCACTTTTGAACGCTGGCGGTGCTTTCACTCTAGTGGTAGCATGAGACGGAGTCTACAACCCACACAAGTGGCTCAGGTAGTGCAGCTCATCCAGGATGGCACATCAATGTGAGCTGTGGCAAGAAGGTTTGCTGTGTCTGTCAGCGTAGTGTCCAGAGCATGGAGGCGCTACCAGGAGACAGGCCAGTACATCAGGAGACATGGAGGAGGCCAAAGGAGGGCAACAACCCAGCAGCAGGACCACTACCTCCTCCTTTGTGCAAGGAGGAACAGGAGGAGCACTGCCAGAGCCCTGCAAAATGACCTCCAGCAGGCCACAAATGTGCATGTGTCTGCTCAAACGGTCAGAAACAGACTCCATGAGGGTGGTATGAGGGCCCGTCGTCCACAGGTGCAGGACGTTTGGCATTTGCCAGAGAACACCAAGATTGGCAAATTAGCCACTGGTGCCCTGTGCTCTTCACAGATGAAAGCAGGTTCACACTGAGCGCATGTGACAGACGTGACAGAGTCTGGAGAACGTTCTGCTGCCTGCAACGTCCTCCAGCATGACCGGTTTGGCAGTGGGTCAGTAATGATGTGGGGTGTCATTTCTTTGGGGGCCGCACAGCCCTCCATGTGCTCACCAGAGGTAGCCTGACTGCCATTAGGTACTGAGATGAGATCCTCAGAGCCTTGTGAGACCATATGCTGGTGCGGTGGGCCCTGGGTTCCTCCTAATGCAAGACAATGCTAGACCTCATGTGGCTGGAGTGTGTCAGCAGTTCCTACAAGATGAAGGCATTGATGCTATGGACTGGCCCCGCCCGTTCCCCAGACCTGAATCTAATTGAGCACATCTGGGACATCATGTCTCACTCCATCCACCAACGCCACGTTGCACCACAGACTGTCCAGGAGTTGGTGGATGCTTTAGTCCAGGTCTGGGAGGAGATCCCTCAGGAGACCATCTGCCACCTCATCAGGAGCATGCCCAGGTGTTGTAGGGAGGTCATACAGGCGTGGAGGCCACACACACTACTGAGCCTCATTTTGACTTGTTTTAAGGACATTACATCAAAGTTGGATCAGCCTGTAGTGGGTTTTTCTACTTTAATTTATTGTTTTTAGCCGTGTATATTCACTGTACCAATAAACTGTACTCTTCTGGCCTTGCCAGATGTTCACAGGCTTCAAATAAGAGTCATTCTCTCACATTTGAAGATTTACAAAGTGAATACTGCTCACTATACAGTTTACTGAATAGCGACACCTGTGGGCAAAAGGGGTACTGCAGGTTCATGATGTAAGGTCAGAGCCATGAGCTCCAGCTCCAACACAGAGACAACACTGCAAAAAGCTTCAGCTGGGGTTCATTTTTCACTGTTTACTGTCTGAGCTCACTGTGCACAGGTAAAGATCTCCTCTGTGTAATCACATAAAGCTGAGTGTGTGTCACGTGATTCACAGAGGCTAGCCAAATCCCATTTCTCATTCTTACCCCTACCCCTTCCCCTAGCCCTCACCCTTCGCCTTCCCCTTAGACCTTAAAACAGAGGGGTAAGAGGTAGGGCTGACAATACCCCCCTAAGAAATGGGACACCCCTACACCGCTATATTAGGCTATACATCATTGTACAAACCATTTGCTCAGTTTATACTTTACTTTTTTTAAAACAAGCCAACATTAGCCTGAAGGGGGCGCATGTGAACAACAGGAGAACTGTAGGTGAATGAGCTTCAACTCAAACACAACTGTAACACCAGAGAAAGCAACAAACTGCTGAGAACTAACACTGTCATAGGAATAATCTTTACATACACCGCGTGGGGCAGGAGGAGCTCACTGTGCTCAGGTAAAGATCACCTGTCTCTGTAAATACAGCCGCATGTGCGTCACGTGACTCATGCATCAAATTAGTGGCATTAAAATGAGGTTATGGGATATATGAAGCTTTTTGTGTTTGTTTTTTGATTGAAACATCAGTTATATTATTTAAAAACACCACGGGTCCCGCTGATAAAGCGCTAAATCCTCGTCTGAAGCCTGTATTGCATAGCAATGTTTTCCACAACCTTTTACGGCGGATATCTCAGTGATTATTGGGGCTAACAACATAAAACAAAACTGGCATAAACTTTAAGGTCCTCTCTGTCAGCGCAAAATTGTGAGACTATTTAGTTACAACATAAATACAAAAGAAGTAGCAACAAAATAACAGATACATGGCGTAAGGCACTGCCATTAGGCGAGCAAATTTTATGTAGCCTACATTATTTTAAACGAGCACAAGATGAACGAAACACAACTCTGTCGTAACTCTTAAAATGGTCATAAATGCAGAATATACGTCTTTGTTGCTGCCATGTTACCCATAAAGACTACGTATCATGGTAAACTCCTCCTACCCCTTGGTTTTAAGTGTGCATCTGGAAACACTCCGTTTGGAGGGGAGTACAGCCCTTCGCCTTAGCCCTCGCCCTTACTGCAAAAGAGAATTGGGATAGCCCTTCGTCTCTCGTGAACGCGCAAAATGAAGGGCTAGGGCTAAGGCAAAGGGCTAAGGGGTAGAAATGGGATCCAGCCTAAGTCTCTCTCAGACTCCACATATTCGCCTTTAGACCTCTATTGCAAATGATTATTTATTACTTTTAGATTTTTTTATTTGTTGATTTTGTTTTAGTTTTTATTAAGTGTAAACTGCACCTGAACGCCTCATGTCTGCACCTGAACGCCTCATGTCTGTGTCTGGGGTGAGCTGCTCTCAGCTGTGAGGAGAGGGAGGGTCACAGAGGCAGCAGCTCCGTCCGCATCCTTCTGACATTAAAAGTAAGTTCTGGTGATTAAATAACTCTTTTATGATTGTCTTTGGAATAAAACATCAGAGGAACTGTGTGAAAAGTCCACGAGTTCTCGACGATAGAGCGTTATAATTAGACGCGCGTGTATTTGAGATCATTAATGGTTGTAAAACTTTAACGCTCTGTATCTCTGTGATTTCTGAGTCTATCAACAAGAAACAAAGACTGACATAAAGGTTAAAATCTCCTCTGCCGTTATGTCAAAATGTCATGTGCTGCTACAGCTCAATACACTTTGAAATGTGCATCAGAAAACATCCACTAGTAACATGCGCGGGGAAGAAAGCGCCCATTACTGCGCAAGGAGTTTAATTAGACTAATTGTTTCTCGCACACTTAAAAAAATCATACTTTTATTTCTTTGAGAAGCATCAAGTCTTCTCAAGTCACAGGGCTCAAGTCCGAGTCAAGTCCCAAGTCATTGGTGTTCAAGTCCATTTCATCAAGTCGAGTCTAAAGTCACCAAATTAGTGACTCCAGTCTGACTTGAGTCCAAGTCATGACTTTCAAGTCCACACCTCTGGGCTAAACCATACATGTACAACTTGTGCACTTAACCAGAGCCAAAACGCTAAGTAAAAATGAAACCACTGCACTCATCATGTTATTAGACAACCATCCTCTCCTGTCCAGTAGGGGATAGAAATAGTTTCCACAACCCCTGAAGCACACCTTGCACACAGTCTGTCTTGGCTCGATGTCTTCCTCCTCAAACCCAAAGTGCTCACCAACAATAGAATATGTCTTGTCTTCTCTGCAAACCAAGCGTTTCTCCTGTTCTCCTTCTGCCATATTTCTGCTAACAACTTTCCACATGTAGCCTAGTGTGTAGCTATCAGAGCCGCGGGCTTTGAGAAGGGAGGGGCGTGGGTGAGTGCGCATTCAAAACACACTTCAAAAAGTTACTGTTATTATTTTTTCCTCGATTACATACATTTTGTTATCGTAGGGTGCAATAATTATAATAAACTTTAATCGAAATTCGATTTATTGCACAGCCCTACCAGATTCACTCCAAAAACGAATAATTTCTCACTTGGGCTATAACTCCCTTTCTCAAAAAATTTAGTTTTTGAGCTAAAGGTCCTGTATTCTGTTTTTTTCAGGCTTTTTGAAATAATTTTGGACACCTTTGCATCACGTTTTTTAACTCAAAATAATGTATATGTATCTTCTTTGGGGAGATGTTACTTTGACTTGGAATGCTCGGATTAGGTGTCGGTCGCCCCCTGCTGGCAACAGTGGGAGCTGGACAGAGCATAAAATGTCTGTTTATCTCTGCTATTAGCAACATGACGCTAACAGATAAATAAATGCGCAGGGCTTTTGGTGACCCTAAACAAGATTTTGTTTGTGGCCCACCAAATGACACATACATAGTATATAGACAGTATATCTTTAGGCTACTAAAGATAAGAAATTAATTAATCACAAATCTCTGGCTTTATTTGAACAAGGTCTATTGTAGCAAATGAACCAATAAATAAATAATTTTGAAGAATAGAAATAAATAAAGGACTGCAAAGTAATGAATAAGTTACAAACAAAAACAGAAATGTTACCTTTATCCTGCACTCTTTTTTTCCATCTCCAGTTTTTTTTTTTTTTTTTTTTTACACCCTTCAGCGCCACTCCTAAATTTTCTTTTCGGGCCCATGTGAGTTTTTAACATTACTTGGGTTTAATATTGAACAAATCAATATGGACTTCACAAATGCCACTAGTAATTGAAAATGAAGGCGGTGTGCATCTAAATTGAAGTAGTGACGGAGGTTTAAGAGGTTTGAAATTGTCAGATGGAGGTATGAAATGATCAGAATGAGTCTGATGACGCTGTATGGACTTTAGAAACGCGCAGGATCACTTCCTGGTTTCACTGCGTCCACGTAGAGCTGTGAGATCAAACTTTCCAGATCTTCAGAGGGGACGTCTTCAGCAAGGATTACTCAAACAAGCGTGAATGAAACAAGACACTGCACCAGGTCTGTTTTTGAGGTGGAAACAACAAAATTATAACATGGTTAAAAGCTCAAAAAAATTGCATAAAAGCATAATAAGGGACCTTTAAAATCCAGATCTTCAGCAAAATTACTAAGGATGTTAAAAACTAAGCACATTTCTCACAGTGTTTAATATTAATACCCAACAATGACCATTTTAATAACAGTAGTTTAAAAAGATGACATTTTCCCATTTCTCTGACAGTAAAATTGTGCCATTTAACCTCGGTATTAATAGATTTTGATCCCACTCCATGAAGAGCCCATTAAAATGTCACAGTGTGTAACCTGCGATATGCATTCGGCCCCGTGGCATCTTAACGACTCCACAATTACTTCGTTAACTGGGGCCCGGATCAATGGAGCAGCCATTCGTCACAGGCCAGAAATACTTCCACTGATATGAATCCTGCAATAATGAAGTAATGCTCTCTGTTTGGCCCAGTTTAAACCAAAGACCATTAAAGATTCATGGAGTTTGTCTGCGAGCGGGACAGGCCCAAGATACACACCTCCAGAAATTAGATATAATATTATTTTAAAATGTATTCATTCATTCATTTACCAAGTTATTTACATTGTTGTGAAAACTCCAAAACTCAAGGCAAAAGGATCCCTCAAGATTTTTTAATTTTGGGGCAACTAATATTTTTTGTTCACCTAGTTTAACGTTCATATGTCTTAAAAATTTTAAGTTTTACGCTCTGTCATTATTTTCTAACTCATCTTACAGCCAATCTATCCATTGTTTAGAAAAAGTATGATTCTTTTGTTAAATTTAGTATATTAATTTCTATTTTTACCAATAATAATACTTTTTCTGAACAATGGATAGTAAGTTGGCTGTAAGAGGAGTTTTAAAAATGATTCAGATCCTGTGCACTGCTTTTTAACTTACAAATAAATATAGAATTTTAGAAAAACAAAGCCACTGTGGATGGAAAAAACAAATTTTGCCAGAAAGAGTGAGTCTGCTTGGTCTTGTATCAGTCATAAAAAACAAGCTGGCTGGTTAAAATCCTCTAGGTGTGTAAATTGTTGCAGAAAAAAGCATAATAAAGGTCCTTTAAGAGCTGAGCCAATGTTTAGAGTCCGAAGGTTGCATGCAAATCCTTTGGAGAGCGAGGCCAAATGAGGTGAGATGACCAAAAATAAAAAATAAAAATAGTCCATGTCAAAGCTGCCACGATTATAGAAGGTGTTTCATTCCAAAATTGTACCACAGACTCAGATATTATGTTGGTAAAATCCTTTGTACTGTTGTCCGGTGTTAGACTTGATTCTTCAAACTTCATAAAAAAGCTCCAGTTCAAGCCAAATTCTGCTTAAATGCTCAAAAAGGGACCTCCATCCTTAACTAAACTTCCTCGTAAATGACCATAAGATACAAAAAACTATTAATTTAGCACAAAGTAAGGACAATATGATTAGAATGATTACTAAAACACTCTGAAATGACCCTGACAGCTGCTAGGACTCTTACATTTCTTTACTCAGCTTGAATGGTCAGCCTGCAGTAGAGACTGGGTTGTTGCACAAAGACACGGACTGCTCAGCTTTTCGAAATCTTGTTCATCACTTCAAGAAACTTAGAATAAAATGCCCACAAGCCTCAAACCACCCTTACAAAAATGAAGGATCTAAAAGGCCATAAAGGAACTGTAACCTGTTTTACAAAGGCAGAACAAAATGAAAACCAAGCCACAAAAACAAATCACGCCATATACGACTTCAAGGAAAAGAGTTTTATAGTGAGAAGAAAAATAGTCTTTTGAGAACAACAGACATGCAAAGAAGACATTATTGTTCCCTTGCCTGTGCCATTGTGGATTTCATATTCATTTATATTTTGGTAAAATTGAGTTTATTATCAGCTGAAGACATTTGGAGAGAAAAAAATTAGAATATTTGTATGAGTTTATGGGACTGAATGCGTTTCGTGACGGGGCGTTTCTGTGTGGCGTTTGAAAGTTTTTCCTGTGTCAGCGTCGATTTCCTCTGAGTGCTCTGATTTATTTGGGAAGAAAAGAAATACATTAAAGTTAAGGTGGTCACATTAAAAAAAATCTTTTTATTATTGCAAAGGCACACTTTTTTGTAAATAAAAATTCTTCTACAATTTTTAAAACTCAAAGATGAAAAAATAAAAATAATCTGCCTTCCTTTAAAATAAAAATCATACAATAAAAATATAACAATGTAAACTCCTGTTATGTTATTCTATAATTTATGTTGAAAAAAAAAGTAACTTAGAAATTCTAAATAAATAATAATCTTAAACTCATAATTAATTTGCTTTGAACCAAATGAAACAAGTAATTGTTTCAGAGTAGGAACAAAAGAGACGTTTATTTTTAATATAGTTTAGATGCAGACGTAAAATGGAGCGTTAAAAGACATTTTGGAAATGATCTCCTGACAAACACAGCCTGAGTCACGGGAATTTGCACAGGACCAGTTTTATCAGAAGACTCCTGTGTTGGCCGAAATATGGGAGGTAATTTTCTGACATTTTTACAGACGTAGCAGATTCACATGGGATAAAAATGGCAGACAACCTCAGCGATTTATACAAATTACTGGAAGTCCTTAGGTAATACTTATCCCATGCAAATAAGGCTTTAGTGGTGTAGGAGGGTTAAAAGTATGAAGAATAGCTTATTGTTAACTCAAAAACTTTAAATTTCTCAAAGCTTCTTCACATACCTATAAACCTTATTTTTACAAAGCGTCCCTTGGCTCTGCTCGGTCCACTCAGTGACAGAGCGCATTAATCTAAAGACGAACGCTGCCCAAAGCCCTGGCCGCGCTCGACAATGATTTCAACATAAATCAACCCCAGTGTGAGCCGTGAAGCCATGGATAAACTGCGTTATACTCCGTCTTTGGGAGGACACAGAAATGACATTTTGACCTATGGCCCCCCCGTCCCACTGCTGGCATGAGGACTCTGTGGCCCTACGAAGGGAAAGGTTAAAGCTTCAGTAGGTTAAAGTGGAGGTCGGCAGCAAAAGTCCTCACAAAGATGGAGAAACCGGAGTGTGCTAGGTGTCTTTCTCATTCTCGGAGTGGATCGATGCGACGGTTTCAACACAACACAAAACAACATCAATCTCCCCCTCTCTCCAGCCTGGGCCGGTTTAAGAGCCCAAAGACACTGCTGAAGTACAAACTGAAGACATACAGACAGATTACACCTGCATGGGGTAAAGGGACGAGAAGGGGGTTTTAATTTTTAGGGTAAAAATGTCTACCGGCACAAGACAAATGCACTATACTCTTCTAGTAAACTGTTAAATAAACAAATACATGTAAATAGATAGATGTTGTATTAGAATCATATTGAATAACTTTGTAAAATAAAATGTAGGGGTGGATAAAAATAATAATTCATCAATCCACTGCAATATTTTTTCCTCAATTCAGATTTTTTTTTATTCAGAGAATCCTATGAATTGATTCAAATGGAAATGTCCGCAAAAATTCTTAATTTCCAGGTGTTTTTAAAGTTTAGAGCAACATGGTTCACAATTCTGCTGTGATGGAGATATGCAATATTTCAGGATAAAATGCTCACAAACCCGGCACAACACACCAGTGAGTCTAAAGCAGTGTTTCAGGCTGATGACATTACAGATGACAAACGACAGCTTTTGTGAGAGTTACCACATTAAAGCTCGGACTAAAACTGAACAATTTACAACTTTATAAAGATGAGTAAACTTCACAGCAATTTCTTTAAATGTTCACTTTATTCTAATTGAATCTGAACCATTTAAAACGTTATAAAGACTAATAATTATTATTTTGCAGCATATCATGGCAGTCTCTGAGGTATTGCCAGTCCACTGTATTAATATAATATCGTATCAGGATGAAAGTGGGAGAGTTCATGCCCTCCAAGTGAATATAATGTCTGTCACTGTATTGTAACCTGAATGAATGAAGCCCCCTGGAGACCCTTCATTTTGCATAAAAAGCATGTGTTGCTGGTTGGAGAGTTGACAGTTGACTTGTTAAAGCTAGTTTAAGTCTTTTTTCAAGTGTCTGTACCTTGTTCCTCTCAAACAGCTCGGTCTGGATGGCCTTCAGGTCGGTGTCCAGAGCAGAGGCGGCCTGTCTCCGTTTCTTGGTCAGTTGTTCCTCCAGATCTTCGGCCTGGGCCCTCAGCTTCTTGTTATCCCGCTCCAGCGCCAGTTTCTCCGTCTCCAAACGCTCCCTTCTGCCCCACTCTGCAGCGTTCTCTACCTGAAGACGCTCCATCTGAAAACACACACAGGACAGGGGACAGGGACTAGTAATGAGCACCTTTTTACCGTCCTAAAACTTTATACTGGCCATGGTTGCTACTTTTAATTATGATTACTCTCTATCCTTTTTGTTGCCCTAAAGCAGTGTTTCCCAACCAGGGGTACGGGGACCCCTAGGGGTAAGCGAGCACATCACAGGGGGTACATGGAGTTATGAAGAAAATATTTGCCATCTTTCCATAATGAACTATTGACGCTTATGAAAGACAAGTGTCTCAGTGACTGATGAAAAGGGGATGAAACAGCTAAAGAATATTATTTTAATATATAATGCTTTTTTTTTTGTTAAATTTTTTGTAGTATTTCTTGAGTTTAAAATTATTTATTTTTTCATGTTTATTTTAAACATAAAATATATAGTAAAACTAGTAAATATTAGGGGTGTAACGATACGTTTTTGCAACGATACGATATGTATCGATTAGAAGTGTTTCGATACGATTCAAGAACGATATTGGCTAATTTGGAACAATATGTTTCGATACGATTCAACACCTTCGTATCGATAATCAATACAGCAACTTTTTGCCAAAAATCATAAAAGTTTACTCACAAATGTAGCACCGGGGTTGATTATGTCCAGCAGACAGAGAGTGAAGAAAAGTTGAATATAACATTTTATTTAATTAAAAACACAAAATTTATCCCCAAAAAGCCATATCTGGTTTTATTTTAACATACAAATTTCTAATTTCGATATTTCCAATATTATCGATCGATACTTCATGTGTATCGATATTCACTTCCTAGAAAACGATATGATTCGATACAAGGTCATGTGTATCGATGTAGCTGTATCATAGGAAAAAAAAATGATACATCGATACAGTTACTGTATTGTTACACCCCTAGTAAATATACTAGTTGATATTGTTATATATTTTTATTTTTTATATTATTTTTTTTATCTTGAATTTGAGCTTTTTATGAAAAAATGCCTGAGAATTAGTATTTACAACAAACAGGGTAGCCCCAAGGTCAAAGCATTAAAAAGGTATTAAATTTGATCTTGTCAAAATCAAGGCCCTAAAAGTATTAAATATTATGAGTAGGTCTTAAATTTTGTTCATCTGGGTCTTAAAATTTGCCAAAACATTATGTTAATATTACAAGAAAATAGAGTCACTGCAAAAACAAAATTTATTTATTGAAGAAATGAAATGCATGATTCATTTATTCATGATGTTTTAATGCTGCTGGGGAGTTCGTTCATCTGTATGAGACTTGCTGCATGAGTTTCAGAGCAGCACGGTGAGTGTAAAATTCATACAGATTATTGGTCTGTTGTTGACAATGCTGGCATTAAATTTTACTCTAAGTGGCATCAAAAAGTCTTAAAAGGTCTTAAATTTTACAAGACAAAACCTGGAGGTGCCTTGATAAAGTAAGCATAAAATGTCTTGATGTTTTATATAACCAGTTTTTGAAGAATGTATGAGCGAGGGGGTACTCATCGAATGGAATAAAGCCCAGGGGGTACATGAGACCAAAAAGGTTGGGAACCACTGCTGTAAAGTACGCTGCAGTTGGAGAGAACGTCACGTCGTCCTCACCTCGGCTCGGAGCTCGGCCAGTTTCTTGTCCATATTTGATCGCGCCCCGAGTTCGTCCTCCAGGTCTTCAGACATCCGGCCCAGCTCGTCCTGGTGCATCTCTTTCAGCAGATTCAGCTGGAGGACAAGTACAGAGACAGTTAATGATGAGAGTCATTGCTTATAGTGACTTTGATATTTAAGTTTGATGTGTTTTGTGGGAACTGTTAATGAAGCCAGCAGCTCTAAACTGTAGATAAATCATTATAAATAAAGGACAAAGATAATATTTTTACCTAATAATTTGCTTAATAAAATCAAACTTCTTTTGTTAAAATGACAACATTTTTGTTAAAGGTCCCCTATTCTGCTAAATCAACTTTTTGGAGAGCTAAAAACGCTTGGTCTCACAGCTCTATTTCTATTCATTTTTTCTGCTTATTTATTTTGTTTCATTTCATTCATCATTTAAAGAAAAATCACAGAAAATTCATGTCAGCAAAATGAAAAATGAATGAAAGGGAGCAGAAAGAAGAGTAATATTATATTATCTGCCCCTTTTTAACATAAGGATTAAAACACTTTCATTCTTACAAAGCTGTTTCAGTCTGAATTTACAGTATCAACTTATAATAATTCAATCAATGTTCTGTTGGACTGGTTCTGTTGGAAAGTAACTGGGAATGTTAATCTTTGTCGTTTAAAATAAATGCAATTTTGTTTTACACCATTACCAACAAAGCAAAGTTTCAAAATGTATAAAACAAATGAGGTTCTGTCAGAAGGTTTTGTTTTATTCTTGGCACTTAAACATTCATTCACTGACTCATCCTCTTCCTCATTCCTGTTAGGGGTCAAGGGTGGCTGGAGCCTATATCCCAGCAACTATGGGCCTTAGACAGAGAATAACCAGCTAACACTCTTATATTTATTGACTATGCATTTAAATAAGTAACTAGGGCTAAAAATATCAGTATGTTACTTTGTTTTTCTGTTTGTCTTCCCATAAACACATTGCTATGGCCTCATAACTTCTTTGACCTATAATTCAAAAATGTCTCACATCTCTCAGCATCTCTCTCAGTAATTGCCTGACATTTCTCTCCGGTCGCAGAGCCGCTGTGGTGACACGCTGCCTCCTCTTTCAAAGGTTGCTATTTCCAAACCAAATGTTTCCTGTGATCTCGAGCATCGGGGACATCATCGAGAGAGCAGAAAAGGGCGGCCTACTGTCTTGTGGCCTCAGTGTGGTGTTATCTACAGCTCCTCGCTATCATGCTACGGGACAAATCTTTTTTTTCCATCTGCATCTTAGCGACCGGTTCATGTCGTATCTCTCTGACCCAGCGCCCTGCTTTCATTTGCTTTCATCTTATCAAACTCTGTTGTAAATGAAAGTGTTCAGGGGAAAGTGTAAAGGTCTTCTCTGCAAACCAGCACTGCCCCCATGTGGACAAACTGTTAATGCAGGGGACATTATTTAGCTTCACACAATAATATTAAGTTAAACGTCACTCTTATTTTGCTGCAACTAAAATGTTATAAGTGAAAAATATTACCTGGTTTTAAGTAAGTGCTCTTTTTTAAAGGTTTTTAGAAGTAGTTATCTTTTTATTTTTGTATTACTTTTATGCATTAAGCTGAATATCAATAAACTACATTATAAAATATTGAATAGCAGAAGCTCATTAAATTGGTCATAAAATTTATATTTTCCAAGAAATTGACTGCTTCCAGTGTGAGCATTTTAAAATGTCATGACACAGTGAAGCACAAGTTGGAGAATTAATTCATTAGCTGTGAACTACAATCAGTCAGTTTCACATCCAGGAGTCTGTAAAAAAATCTGTTTTAATACAAAACTTAGCCATTCTAAAAAAGTTTTTTTTCTCCCAACAAAAAGCAGCAATTAGTCAGATTTACTTTTAATACATTCATTATATAGCAGACTTAAATTAGTTCGACAGTAACAAATACAAACATTATTGTCCACAAATTTGCCTTCAGTTTCATCTTAAAATACACTCACCCCATACAACATCTAAGACATCACAGTGCATACTTTTCCTGTACTTCTTACACTGAATGGTTTAGGTGACAGGTTTAAAGGAGTTTAGGTTTAAGGTTACATTTAAGGAATACTTTTTAATAAATAAATATGGCAGCACACAGGGCAATACAATTCAAATTAGTTATTCCATTGCATTTCTGAAATAAAATAATTACATGGAAAAATAAATAGCCAGGCAAAAGCACATTACAAGAACACTGCCCTAAGCTGAGTTTTAGTTAAGATTCCTGGAGCTGCTTTCACAGCCCGTGGGACAAAAGAATTCCTAAAGATGTTTTTGTTTACTGATATTGTTCTTCTGATATTCTATCTTCTCACGGAAGGTAAACAGATTCTCTGTGTGGGGGATGGGAAAGGTAAGTTATGTTCTTCACAGCTTTCCTTCTCATGTTTTCTTCATAAACGGTGTTAAAGGGCACCTGTGGCTTCCCTATGAGTTTTGAGCTCATGTTGATCCTGGGAAGTTTGTTGAGCACTTTGTTAAGTAAACCTAATAAAGCTACATTCCAGCTGTTTCCAAAAATCCCTAAAATAATCTCCTCAAACTGGCATCAAATCATATGTTGTATACAAAAGTAAAATAAGTTTTTGCTAATTTCTCCCAATAGCTTAAAATAATGGCCTTGAGTTAAGGCACTGTTTCCCAACCAGGGATAAGGGGACCCCTAGGGGTATGCGAGCACATTGCAGGGGATACATGGAGTTAAATGAGCATTTATAGTACCTTTATTTATTTGCCTAAAGACTAAAATAAACCTAAATCAGGACAAACCAGGAACTATAGCTGAGGAGTGTGACACTAAAGAAGGAAAAGAAAACAGGGACAAAACCAAGTCTAAACCAGGACTAAACAAGAACTGAACCAAGAAAAGACTATGTAGTCTGTAGGTCTAAAACCAGAATTCAACCAGCAATAAACCAGGACAAAACCAGGAACAAACCAGGTCTAAACCAGGACTAAATCAGGCACTGGGGATACACAAAACCAAAAAAGGTTGGGAACCACTGATGTAAGGGTTGCCTCAAAATATCAAAGATTTTAAAGATGTTGCAATTAATATGAAATTTTGCCATCAGTGATCCAAGAGAATGTTACAAACAATGACATACTAAATGTTTGCTTTGATAAAACTGATGTTATTTTTACCCATCCCTGTAACGTCACCTTGAGTTTGATTGGTGTGAAATGTACTCTTTTAAATGTACAACTTTAACTTTAACTTTAACCTTGACCTCCATGTTCATCTTCTCTGTTTGAAGCTCTTCTTGTTTGCACTTGCTCATGATGTCTGACGTAATATTGCTGAGCTCTTACCTGTGCTGTTATTTTAAACCATCTCCATAAATACAACCTTCCCTTGTGAGCGAAATGCTGTTAGACCTTGACCTCCCGAGTCGGTCTCACCTGTTTGAGAGTCTCCTGTTTGGTCTTGCTCAGCTCCTCATATTTAAGTTTCCACTGACTGAGTTCAGCCTCCAGACGCTCGATGCTTTTACTCAGAGCCAGTTTGTCTCTGGGGATGACACAAAACACAAGACATTAGTGACTTTTAACACACGGCCACTCTGCTCCAGTGGGAGACCTGTAGATTAAAAACATTTTAAAAGCATAACACCAACGTCTAAAGGGGAGAGAAATTATAAAAAAAAGCATAAAAGTTACTGTGGATGTAATAAAAAAAGCTGTTTTGTCATGACACCTGCTGCATCTAAGTTGGCTAAAGAGAGAATTAAAGTCTCTGTGCATTTTAATGGACAATGAAAAAATATTGGGCTACAAAGAAAGTAAATGGCTACTCCCCAGTGCATAATTTTACTTTTCCAAAATATTCTAATTTATTGACAAGCACCTGCACAGACAATTTATTAACAAGGCTCCAGATATCCAGTCTGCTCTCATTCATTTATCCAGAAAACAGCATACAGCTCTGTTTCCACTGAATCCTCACAGACATTTTTCATTAAATGGCATCACACAAGAAGTTTAAGGAAATAAAAAGCTTTTTTTTCTTTTTTTTTTCTCCGTTTGTGTTCAAAAAATGGCAAAAGTCATCACTTCTCTGTAAGCTGCTGCTCTCTGCTGATCTCCTCACCTGTTTCTTTATGAAATCAGAAGAGTACTTTTAAAAAACATTCTATTTTAGCCAGATAATATTTTTAAAGGTTGTAAAACATGCGGCTGTTCTAAAGGGGGCCAAGATTGGTTTAAAAATATGAATAAAAGCACACTGTAAAAAATAAAGTTGCGAAAACTCAAAAACTCAAGGCAACAGGATCCCTCAAGATTTTTGAGTTTCGGGGCCAACTCAAAATCTCATGTTTTCAACAAATAATATTTTTTGTTCACATAATTTGACGTTCATATGACTAAAAACTTTAAATTTTCACTTTTACTCACTAACATTATTTTTTAACTCATTTTACTTAATATTAACTTAATATTCATTGTTCAGAAAATTTTGTTAAATTTAGTAAATTTATTTTCTATTATTATGAGTAAAAATACCTTTTCTGAACAATGAATAGTAAGTGGGCGGTAAGATGAGTTAGACACATGACTGTTAAATTGAACAAAAAATAAAATAAAATAAAATAAATTGTTGAAAACTTGATATTTTGAGTTGGCTCCAAAACTCAAAAATACTGAGGGATCCTGTTGTCTTGAGATTTTGAGTTTTTGCAACTTTTTTTTACAGTGCACAATATCTGCCACAATCAGAACTAACACCTCTAACTTGATATAAAATAAAAAATGAGAAAACACGAATGCCCTGAAACATTTAACTGTACTTACTCTCTCTCTTTGAGCAGCACCTTCTGGGACTCGTCCAGTCGGAGCTGCAGGGCGTTGAGTTTGCTCTGGTCTTCTTCTGGGGAGCTGATGTCGTCCCAGAGCTGCCGGCTGCGCTCCTGACGGTTCGGCTGCGAGCGGGACGCTGTGTTTTGACTCCGACTGTCCCAGGACTCCTGAGCGTCGCCTCCTGGAGGACCGGAGCGCAACACCGTCTCCAGCAGCTCCATGTCCTGTGCAGAGAAGAGAGGTGGTATTAGGAATTATGATGTTATGATTATTAGTATTAGTTTGTTGGAGGGAGTGGTTTGGACATGACTTTATGGTGACATCTCGTGGCAAAAGTCCAGAAAACCACTCAACTTATCATTTTTATAATACCAGGGTTTCAAGTTGAATTTAAAACTTCTTTTTCCATTGTTGAAGAAAATTAAGACCTATTTCAGAAGCCCACAGTGCACAAAAAGCTAAGTCGTAAATGTGGCCGTGTTGTTTAATTGCCCTTTTAGTTAACATCACTTTCAAATTCACGATGCGGTGCTTACAGCACTCACAGAAACACTTTACACTGGATGTTCCTTACATGAACACAGAGCTCGGAAACACAGCATTTGCATACTATGGACCCTACAGATCGAATAAATAACCAAACATACTCAAATTGTCTCAATTTCCATCTCTCTCAATCTCTTTTAAATGGTGTTTTGTGTTTTGCATTAAAAAGACAAAATGACTGTATTGTGTCTTTTATGTCTGATTAAAAGTTCAATAAAAACACTTTGAACAAAAAAAAAAAAAAATGGTGTTTTGGTTGACCAAGGGTTAGGGTTAGCAGTGGTTGACTGTTTTGTTGTTATTAATGTTTTATGTCTTCATTTGATTTTATTTTATTTTGTTTATCATACTATTTATATTTTATTAATCTGTACAATTCATATCGTTATCTGTATGTTCACATTCATTTATCTACAGGGCACCATTGCAAAGGAGAGCTAGACTCTCAGTTGGTCTTCTCTGTCTAAATAAAGGTTAAAATAATTGTGACTACTGACAACAGTGAGTTGTTCTTGGTAGGGCTGCACGATATGGAGAAAACATGTGATATTTGATAACTATGTTCAAAATTGTGATAACGATGTTTGAAAGTAGAGCCTACTTTTCAAACATAGTAAGTTAAATTCACTACATTTCACAAAAATGTAAGTTCCTGTATTTACAAGTCAAAACAGCGACCAAATCAAAACTTCACACAGACTAAACCAGGAATAAAACAAGGCTAAGCTGTGACTACATTAATTAGAATTACCAAAAAAACTGGAATGTTTAAACATTTTTATTTAGTCACAACACATGTTCTTTTAAGGCTCTGGTGGAAAATGATTCTTCAGTGTAAATCTCTGTCAGATGGAAGACCACAGTGTTATTGTGATATATTTAGATTCTTGCGATACGGATATTGCGTTTGCTGATATTGCGATAACGATAATTTTGCGATATATTGCGCAGCCATAGTTCTTGGTAAGAAAAAATCTTAGCTCTCGTATCAGCGATGGTAACATGCCGTTAAGACTTTTTAAGACCTGGCAGAAACCCTGTAAATGTAAACAGCCATGTTAGCCCTGCTGGGTCACACTGTACTGGTGGATATGAACAAACACAAAATAAATTGAGCTGATGATAAATAAGAAAACCACAATTGTCCACGACTTTTATCACACCTCCCACCACATATTCTCCATCAGGCCCTCAGGAAGGAGATACTGTATCGGAGCATCAGCTGTAGGACGTCACAGATGCTGAACAGCTTTTTCCCCCAAGCTGTCAGGCTGAGAAACAGACTGTGCTCCCTCCCTGCACACCCACACAAACCCATAATACATACAATACACAGGCAGACACTCACAGAATTCTGAATGCCTATGTCCTATGAAATAATAAGGATATATATGGACTTTTATTGCTTCTATGTATTTATTTGTACTTTTTAATGCGCTGCCGTAAGCTGATAAGAAACGGTATTCCAGTTAATTGTGTATGCAATCGTGCAAAGGAATGATTATTAAGGAAACATTATTTTAAAATTATGTGGACTGTACCTTGGGACTGGCACAAAGACTACATTGGCTTCAGAGTGACAGAAAGAGTGTTGATGTAATTCTACAAAATAGAAAACACACATTTCAGTGATTTGTTTCACTTTGGTTTATAGGCAACATTTTACTCAATGCACCTCTAAATCAAGATAAAAGTCCCATTATATGCTTTTTTCACAGTAGTTCTAGTCATTAGAACTACATTAGTATTTCATGTTTTATAACTTAAAATAATGTATATGTATGGAAAAAGTCTTGTTTATTTCAAGCTGTTACTTTGACTTTGCAGAGAACGCTTGGATTAGGTGTCTGTCGCCTCCTGCTGGCAATGGTGGGGACTGAATATGAGCATAAAATGGCTAATCAGCACGGCTATTAGCAACATGACGCTAACAGATAGATAAATGAGCTGACTGCTTCGTAGTGACGGCAATTTAAGCGCTGAAATGATCAGAACGAGTCAGGTGACGGTGTATGGCCTATAGAAACACGCAGGAGCACTTCCTGGTTTCAAGTGTCTACAAAGACTGAGCGTTTTCAGCTCTTAATGAAGACAGGGCATCAGCATACAGGGTTAAACAAACAAGCATAAATTAAACAAAATACTACTCCAGAGGTTGAAACAACATTATTCATTCATTCATTTTCTTCCGCTTATTCCCATTAGGGATCGTGGGTGACTGGAGCCTATCCCAGTAACTTTGGGCCGTAGGCGGGGTACAGCCTGGACAGGGGCCAGCTTGTCGCAGGACTGACACAGAGACAAACACAGACAGACAACCACTTCACTCTACACATTCACTCACTAGGGGCAATTTAGAGTCACCAATTCACCTAACACATGCAGTTCTTTGGACGGTGGGAGGAAGCCAGAGTACCGGGGGAGAACCTACAGTAACACGGGGAGGACATGCAGACTCCACCCAGAGAGTTCGTGTGATGGTGTGTTGGCCGGCTCGGGGATCAAACCCACGATCTCCTTGCTGGGAGGTGAGAAAGCTAACCGCTCTGCCCCATGGGGATCCTGTGTGTTTAATATTAATCGTGAGAACAGCATTAATCCAGATAAAAACCAGGCCACAACAGCCCAAATTCCCCATAATCCTTTTGTTCTTCAACGCTGCAAATCAAATAATTTCCTCTTGAAAAATCCCTAGTTTCTGCCAATTTCCTGTCACTGCAGATCCCTGCTTCTCTCTGGCTCTCGTAACCTCAAAACACTTTCAGATTTTCACATTTTATTAATTGCTTTAACAGCAGTATATTGAACACATATCACTTCCCTCTTCCCTCTGTGCAGTAAATCTGTCTCTTTTGGCACAGCATCAGTAAAAATCATAGTGTTTTTCCACCCAAGATCTTCTACATCGTCTGCCAAAAGTCTCATGTGATCTCTGTCTCCCACCGGCTAAATAATACGCTATGTTTTTTAAAGATATTCATCACACTGGCTTCAGGATTTCCTCATAAATACCTGAATCTGAAACAGCAATATCGGTGGGCACATTCCAGAATGTGACAGACGCAACAAGACTTTAAATTTAGATGCGTATGTGTGAAAGTGAGAAAAAAGACAGCTGCTTTATGTATTACTAAGTCAATTACTCCCTATGTGCTTCATGTTTTATGGTTTGGGCCTTTGTCAAAAACAACGTATTGCATAGATTTTGGGTATTACTTTATTGATTTTCTTCTTATGGTGCTGATCAAATAAGCTAGTTTGAAAATGATGCAGTTTAAATGTCCTATATTGTGCTTTTTTCAGGCTTTTTGAAATAATTTTGGACATCACTGCATTAGTATTTCACGTTTTATAACTTAAAACAATGTATATGTGGAAAACGTCTTCTGTTGGGGAGTTGATATTTTGACTTTGCAGAGAATGCTTGGATTAGGTGTCTGTCGCCCCCTGCTGGCAACAAGTGGGGACTGGACAGAGTAGAAAATGGCTCATTTGCATGACAGCTATGATTACCAAGAGGCTAACAGATAAATGAGCTGACTGCTTCGTACTGACAGCGGTTTAGGCTCTGAAATGATCAGTGGAAATGGTCCAGTGATGGTGAATGGGCTTTAAAAAATGAGGAAACTGAGCATTTTCCAGCTCTTCAGAAGGGATGGGCTCAGCATACAGCATTACTTAAACAATCAAACAACAAACAAACAAAATATTACCCCAGATATGTTTTTTTGTGGTGAAAACAACATTATAACATAGTTAAAAGCTCAAAAAGGTTGGTTTAGCATGTGACCCCAATGTTGGTTTAGTCTAAATCAGTCCATTGAGCATCGACACAGTGCATTTCCTAAAAACTGGCTAAATGCTGAAATTACCAGGTTCACTAGCACCAGTTACCATCAAGTTAGTCCTGAGGTTGTATTTTTGTGCACACATGAACCAGCGTTCATGTTGTACAGTTTAGAGACGGTGGCTCTGAGGAAAAGAGAGGGGAAAGAGCTGGAGGTAACAGAACAGAAGTGTGGAGGATTTGGGAGGGACAAGGATAGATAGCATTATGAAAAGTTTTAGATTGTTTTTGGGGTGGCCAAAAAATGGACTTGGGCTCAAAAGTGCTCCACAAGCCTTTTTTTTTTTTATTGGCCCATGTGCTTGTACGGCTCAAGAAAAAAAACTGCAGGTAAAAAGCTTCAAATGTATGTGAGATAGAACTGCCATTAAGAAAGGACAAATGTAAATTGATCGTTGGTGGCACGAAAAAAACAAACAAAAAAAAACTAAACAAAACCAAAAAATAAATAAAAATTTAAAGAAATCAGCCATTGTAGGTATGTGCTAATCCCAAGCCCAGACAGATTTGGGGTATGCAGTAACAATTCATTGCAGAGACCCCAGAAAGAAAGAGAGCAGGTGAATGGGACTTTCTTTAATGATGAGGCAGAATATGTCACCTCTAGTGAGTGGGCCTCCTGCGCACAGGATATAAATAAAATGGGTATAAAAGATATGAAAAGGATGCTGAGGTTAGAGCTGCCAGGCAGAAGGCCTAGGTGAAGACCAAAGTGAAAGAGGACATAAAGTTAGTTGGTCTGAGAGCAGATGATGCAGAGAATAGAATATGGAGGCAGATGATTTGATGTGGCGACCCCTGAAGGGAACACAGACAGAAAGAAGAATTTTGTACACTAAAAATAAAGTATTTAATCTCATCTTTTGCAGCACAGGCACCTCTATCTTCTAACAACCAATCAAATCCAATCTCCATTCCTGACCATGAGGATAACGGATAATATTCTGTGATGCCAGTACAAACAGTGACCAGCAGATGGAGCCAGCGCACTGCAGATGTGTGTAAACTGAGTCGTGTGTGCCACATGTGGAAGTACTCAGAGTGAGAACAATAGAAGGAGACAGGAAATGAACCGCGCTGTGAAAGCTGCATTCAAATGTCTGAGACCACCTCTGCTGCCACCGCGAAAGGCACATAATCATCACCGTTTGGACCCAAGTTTAAGTTATATTTCTGGAGTTGGTTTGTTTTTTTGGGGCCATTGCGTTGTCATGAAAACAGAGGAGCTGAAGGTCAGGGTTTGACACAATTGCAGTTTTATATAGAGCTTTCATTATGGGTGAGGTTATATTATATTCTCACTCAGAGACCTGACACTTTGGCAAATATCCCAAGAAAATCAAGTGTTTAAGCAGTCACGTTGGAAACCATGTCTTCCTACAAGTCATTGAACATCTTCATCCACTTAACCGGGGCCTGGTCACTTCCCTCAGACCAGACACTTAACTCCGGGGGAATCCCTAGATGTTTCCAGGCCAAGGAATCATTTCACAACACCAACACATCAACATCCTAGCCTCGTGAGTCAGGCTCTCCTACTTTCTTTTCGAAAACGAGACGAGTCTGGTTCCTCACTCGCATTAAAGTGTTTCTCTCCGGTCGGTTTGAAACTGGCCTATCACAGCCGTTTATCTGCAGTGCATCTTACAAACACAGAAGCAAAGCTAATTTAATAATTTCTCTGAGCTGATTAACAGCGTTTAGTGCTTTTCTTCATCACCTGTTGGTTCTGCTGAAGTCCTTGTTGTTGTTCAGTCCTCTGTCGAATTTTTTGTCATCTTTATTACTTAATAAGGACAGGGCTGCTCATTTTAATGCCATATTCTGGTGTTTTATGGCAAAACCGACAAGTATCCACCATTTTTGTTTTGTGCACAGGAAAGTGGTGCGCTGCAATGTCCCGCCCTTAGTTTTTCAGATTGGTTACTCTGTCTGTGATTGTTCCACCCATAGAAATCAAACTTATGTGAAGGGATACCAGACTAACTTCTTTGTATAGAAATAGGAAAAATGTTTGTCTGGCAGGCCAAGCTATCAACATCCCACAGCTCACCTTGCATCATTTTGTAACATACTCCTAACATTAACATTATATCACAAATACACAAATTTCTTTCTTTCAGCTGTTTCCTTTAGAGGTCACCACAGCGAATCATCTGCCTCCATCTAAGGCAAGACCACTAACCTCTGTGCCACTGTGGAAAACGCATTTATAGACCTACAAAATCCAAAAATACCACGTTTTTTATTCACGTTGTACAACACATTTACTGCCCCAGGCATCTGACCCAATAACAACATTTTATCATGTAAGTAGTGTTGCACCTAAACTAGACATTATTCTTCCTGTGCACAGCGTAAGGAAGACACCAGTGGTACAAATGTGGGTCTGTCTGACAGAGAAGAAGTGCTGCAGTATCCGTGAGCCCTCAGGGACAGGAGATGATGAAACGCTGTGTGTACACGGGAGGCGGGATGGCACAGTCCCCAAAATAGAAAAATACCCTTCAGTGATGCACACCACAAGTCTGAGTTGTGAGAGGCTCAGGTCACTTTGTCAGGGGAGCACGGCGACACACTGGCCTGGTTTAGGGTCAGACTGCTGCGACTGAGACAACAGGGTTATCTTAAATATGAGTACAGGAGACAGATGTGAATTATGCTTGAGGTAAACTGCTTACATAGAAGTTTGGATACTGGAAATATGCTGGAAATTAGTCATTGGTGGTGCCAAATAAATTTCAGCCATACTATGTGCCAGCTCCAAACTATGATATAAATATGGGTTTGCTTACAGCGTCTGGAGTAAAACCTGTACTGTAGCTGGGTACTGTTAAACAACACCTCTGTGGTATAAAAAATTATATTTATTCAATGCCAAGTTTCAATGCCTCTGGACCTGTTCTTTTGCAGTATGAAACAAATAAATAAAATAAATCATACAGATTACTGGTTTTAACTTACAGCTAAGAATTCCGCACCAAAAATTGGTCTTTTATTCAATATTATTGTGTTTTATGATTGTAGAAGATGAAAAAGTATTGCTCAGATACCGGTGTTGAAAACCAGGAATCATTTAAGTCAGACATGTCCAAAGTGCAGCCCGGGGACCATTTGTGGCACTGGTCTGGATTTCATATGGCCCTCAGCTTCTATAAGAAAACATATTACTTATGGCCCATCAGGACTTGTACTCGTACAGTGTTTTTGTAGCTTTGTCTGCACAATTATTTGGAAGAAAAATAATTGTACTTGGAGTGTTTATGTTCAAAGATGTCATTTTTTGGGACCTATTTTAGATTGGGTTTTGTAATTTATATTTATTTGGCTTTTGAAAACAAAGATAGAAATTATAAATCAGTGTGCATTTAATTTATACTGTACAGTTCCAAGAAATCACCAGGAAGGACTATTTGCCCTTGAACATTTGCATATCTTCAAATCTGGCCCTCTTGGGAAAAGGTTTGTACACCCCTGGTTTAAGTACTGGTATAAAAAAAAATCTGAACAGGACCCAGCCCTAGTGGAGACACAGGATTGGGAGCCCTTCTCTTCATATATTTTTCTGGCACTCCCTCAAAAATGTTTGGCTAACCCTGCTTTAGACCTTTAGCTCAGCTGCACAAGAGGCATCTGCTGAGCTGTAAATATAAAAGATATATATACAGCTATATATACAACCTCTGTTGTATTTTTAAACCCCAGCACACATCTATTTTTCCCCATTTCCTTTCTCCATTTGCTTTTTGTTTATTTCATTGTCTGTGACTCTGAATTTGGTCCAGAAGTCAAAAACTATCACCAGATGCATTTTCACACAACAAAAGAACCAGACCTTGATTTTAATTTGATCAGGATCTTTTTGTGAACTAAAGACCAACTGTCTGGTCTAAAACATGACTCAGTGTCCCTTCTACACCAGCTCCGCCGATTCAGACCAAACTGGAAAGTCCAACATGTCTCAGAATGACATTTTTATGAGATTTTTATGTAAAAAAAAGTTGTCATGGCAGGCTATAAACTCCACTTCTAACTGTACACTAACTACTTTAAAACTAGCACTACCTAAACTTTAAAAAAATCCCTTTTAATAGTGCAACAATGCCCTGCTACTTCTGTCAGAACTCTAAAAAAAACATTTATACATTGGAGAAACTGCTGTCCCAAAATGCTGAGTTATGACATACCTTTTGTTGAACCATCTGCTGCTTCTCCAGGTCCACGTCCCGGACCGGCTCTGGCTCTGGTGACCCCGGTGTCCCGTCCTGGTCCGTCCTGCCCTCGGCCCGGGCCTGGCAGGACGAGGCAGAGGAGGCGGGGGACGGGGGCATGGAGTTCGAGGAGCAAGAGGAGGCTCCACGTGCGATGGCGGAATGGTGGGACGGAGAACAGGAGGTGGAGGTGCCGTTTGCGGGCGGGGCAGCGGGGTTGCCGTGGAGACGGAGCACTTCCTGTCGCAGCGTCTCGTTCTCTGAGGCCAGCTCCTGTCTCTCCCTGCGCACTCCAGTGAGCTCTTTGGTCAAAGTGTCCAGTCTCTGTCGGAGCTGGCGCACCTCGTCTCGGGCTCGGTTACGCTCCGCTCGAACCTGACAAAAGGACAACATGTATTTTACTGAGGCATGGGGAGAGTGTCTATATAAAGTCTCTTTAAAATATACAGTCATATGCAAAAGTTTGGGCACCCCTCTGAGGTTGCATAATAATTTACTCTGTCTTCACAAAAAAAAATCACAGAGGTATAATTCATTTTCTAGTGACATCTGAGTTCTAGGGAGTTTTCTGAACAACAGTTTTCAGTGTAACAGTATTTAGACGTATGAAATTAAATGAAATAAGAAAAAAATGTCCTTGCAAAAGTTTGGGCACTCTTATAAGTTTGCTGATCTGAATGCATGTAACTTCTCAAAATGGATTACTTGCAACACAAAACTAGTTAGCTCAGTTAGTTAAGCCTTGAACTTCATAGACAGGTGCATTCAATGATGAGAAAAGGTATTTAAGGTGGTAATCAGGAAATGGAAGGACACAGGCAATGCTGATGTTAAGGCCAGATGTGGTTAAAGACAATCCACAGATCACCTCCAAGCACCTACATCCTGCTGCAGATGTTTCTGTACATGGGTCAAACATTCAGAACAGCTGTATGGAAGGGAGATGCCACGCCACAGAGTCACTTGAGGTTTGTCAGTCCACAGCACGTTATTCCTCAAGCGACTGTATTACAAAGGCGTTTGAGGAGATATCTTAATCAGATTTGTTGTATGTACTCAGTGGTTATCAAAGTTTTTAACCACATCCGTCCTGCTGCAGACAGTTACAGCTCCACCTTCAACAGTGCACAAAGTCCCACACAAGAAGCTTACAAAGGTCAACTCTTACAGCCTGCACTCGAGCCAAATCAGAAACCAAGACCAAAAGAGTTTGCAGTTAACACTGGAACCAGTTTCTGAGGATGAAACGTTCCTCACCCGAGTTTGTTTTAGTGATGAATTTCAGGGAAACTGAACACACATAATGTGAGAATCTGGGATCAGAACAGCCCCATGTGACTCAGGAACTTCACAGAGAGAGTCCAAAGGTGAATGTGAGCTGTGGGATCATCATTGATGAGGCTCTGCTACAGAGAACATGGCAACAAATCCAGAACATGCTTCATACAACTAATGCTGACCATACAGAGGGGGATTAATGAGGCAAAAAAAAAAACCAACAACTTCAATATCTACTCCTCATTTTGTAATAATTTCCACATATTTGTCTGTTCATTTGCTTTTGTATTTTTTTTAAATTGTAAATGGACTTTATGGATACCCTGTATTTTAAACTCAACCTACTTTTGAGTCCCAGACAAGCATTTCAGAATTGCTGCTTTAGAGGAACTATTGTTGACCAAGTGAGAAATAGAGCTAGGATTCTTCAGATGTGGGCTGTACGACTGAAACTCTGCTGCTGCACTGTGGAAGTTAAAATCCATTGCCTCAAATTTCTTGTTGATGTAAAATTATTAAGTCAGTACTAATACAAGTGGAAAATATTGTTTAAAGTTCTGCCTTAACCCTTGTACCCCAATGAGGACAAAAGTGGCCTTTTCAAATATTATGTCTTGCCTTTTCTTTGAAATTTGTTGATTTTCTAAACACAAATCTAATATTACGTCATGTTTACTCTCTGTTACTCCTGTTCAGTGATGAGTGTCCCTGTTATAAAACATCATAAAAATAGAACATAATAATATATTTTTTCTTTTAATCAACTTCTGCCCTGACCATAAATACCAATTATTTAATTATTTTCTGAATTGTAACTTTAGTGAGTGTTTGTAATAGCATCTACATTAAAAAAAAAAAAAGTTTTTAGTTTTAATATTCTCAAAGTAAAGTGGATTTTTAGGAAGGTTATTACAGCCTTGGATCTGTCTGAAAGATTTCTAACATTTATTTTTCTGTAGTACAAAAACTTAAAACCAGTTTTAATGGGTTTTAATGGGAGTTGGTTTTTAGATTGTACATAGCATAGAAAAAAAATTATCCCTAAAAATAAATAATTGTGAATAATAACCTCCCCTAGATAAATCCACTTTGCACTTGATAAAAAAGGGTTACAATTCTTAAAATAATTAAATATTTGGTATTAAAAGATTTATGCAACAACAAAAAAAAAAAAAAACAGGAAAAAAATATGACTGTATACTATCTCTATGATGTTTTGTGGCGGGACACTTAAAAACAGGGGTATAGGGTTAAAGACTACATTTATTTATTTCGAGGAAATCCCTGCTTTACTTTAAAGTCCTGGACGCTCACCTTGCTCCACTTCTCCCTCCAGTTGGCCGTGCAGTCCGACCACCACCTCATGGTCTTCTCCATCTGCGCGGCTCTGGCCCGGGCCTCCTCCAGCTCCCTCAGCCTCAGCTCCTCTCTGCTCTCCCAGTCGGCCCCCGCCATGTCCCCCAGCCCCAGCCCCAGGGGCCCCAGGCCGGGGGACAGCAGCAGGGGCGGGCTGGAGCTGGGCGTGCCCCCCGTCGGGCTGGGCGTGTGGGCCAGACTGTCCGGAGAGCGGATCCCCCGGTCGCCCCCCAGACCCAGGCTACACAGCAGGCTGCCCCCCGAGGACTTGCCGCCCTCAGACAGGTGGGGGCTGGGGGTGTGGTTCATGGTGCGGGACGGGCGGTGGAGGGTACGCACAGAGCCAGACGACGTCGAGGGTAGACTTAAGAAAGCATTATTCTCTTTAGGCAATGATCAGTCTGAAAAAAACAAAAACAAATGGGAGCGTAAGATTATCCAAATATTAGATAAAAGAAAATACTTAATTCAGGACAGATGATACAGGATTTCATGGTAAAATGTTGACCCATGCCCCATCTGCTGCAGTGGTCCTCGACAAATCCAGGTTTATTTTGGCTTCTGAATAAACTATAACCACATGCCTTATAATTTTGCTGGATTTATTTTTCTTCTGTGAACCAAGTGGCCACAAACCTCAAAAACTTCCCCACCCTGCAAACAAAAGAGCATCGTTCAAGAGGGCAACAGGACGGCAGTAAAAGGTCGACATTGCCTCAGGAGGTGGCTTTGAGCTTTGAGAGCTTTGGTGGGCTATAAAAGCAGGCTAGCCTAATTTCTAATCAAAATGTTACATTATACTTAGTTTTTTTTTTAATCGTATCGAATTGTGTTGTTCCAAATTAGCCAATATTGTTCTTAAATTGTATCGAAACAATTCTAACTCATATGTATCATATCATTGCAAAAATGTATCACTGCATCCCTATCCGTGAGGAATCAGTGGAAACAGAGCTGTACGCCGTTTTTTTAGATAAATGAATGAGAGCAACCAACGTGAACCAATGCTGATTAGTCACTGTTTCCTGGAGTGGGCGGGGTTTGTGGGAGAGGTGGGAATTTGTGGGACTAAGCATTTTGAGGCCTCAGAAACTCAACACCAGGGAATACAAGATCACTCAAACAGACGTGAATGAAAGAAAATGTTTTTTGATGAGGGCACAACATTATAACATGGGAGAAAGCTCAGAAAAGTAAATTTTGCCATATATACATACATATATATATATACACCCACATATACACACACACACACATATATATATATACATACATACATATATACACATACATATATGTATATATACATTATGTATATATACATATATACATACATACATACATACACTGAACAAAAATATAAACGCAACACTTTTGCTTTTGCTCCCATTTTTCATGAGATGAACTCAAAGATCTGAAACTTTTTCTACATACACAAAATAACCATATTTCTCAAATATTGTTCACAAATCTGTCAAATCTGTGATAGTGAGCACTTTTCCTTTGCCGAGATAATCCATCCCTCCTCACAGGTGTGCCATATCCAGATGCTGATGAGACAGCATGATTATTGCACAGGTGTGCCTCAGACTGGCCACAATAAAAGGAGAGAACAGCCAGTTTATTCACCTTGCTTCGATTTCTCTCGTGTACCTCTTTAGGCGGGTGGCCAAGGCTTGGAGTCTTTGTTTGGCAGTTTCCAATGCTTCAGGTATGGACATCTTGCTGTACCTCTTGGGTGCTTGTTGTTTCATTGCACCTTTCTGGAGCTCTGACAGTTGGCTCACTTCTCTCCGAGTCGCCTAGCTCATTGGTTTCAGTGATGGTCATCGTAGGTATTGTTCCCAAAGCTGCATTCACATCTTCCAGGAGACTTTCTGAAGGTACTTCACTCAGCCTGTGTAACTGGTGTCGGGGTTGCCTGGTCTCCATTTTAGCCATGATCTTATCTCTCAGGTCAGTTGCTGCCTCGCTCAGCTCGATGAGACAACAGAGCCTTGTTCTCGCATCTCGTCAATTTCCGTCTTGTTCCAGTAGCCCACTTCTCATCAGGCTGCTCTGGTTCCCCAACACCTGACGCAGACCTTGTTTGACCGGGCGACGTCTGAGCCGGTATGTCTCGTATTTCTGTGTCTCTCATCATTATATATGAGGTAGGCAATAGCGCAAAGGGTCTTGCCTAAGGACCCACACTGGAAGTTGGTATTCGCCTCGGCCACAATTGACCAATCTGACAAATAGCCATAGGTCTGTCTTTTGCCCCAGCACAGTAAAGACAAGGCTCCTTCTCATTAAAACCACCAATACTCTTTTAACAAACTAATTTCTCTGCTGGGCCAACTTGGCACAACTAATAATCCTCTCCTCTCCTCCCATGTACTATTTCTGATGCTGACCACTAACCAAAAAATGCCTGGAAAACAGGACATCCTTTGATCCAGTAATCTAGCCATTTATTTAGTTAGCTCAGTAGGTTTCTCATTACTGTTACAGCAAAACCCTGACAGAAGGTAAGCCAAAACAAAATCTAACTCAGAAATTTAAACCAGTTGGAGCAAATCAGTGTCAGGTTGAGCCGTTTTTTTTTTAGTTTTTTTTTTTTTAAGGAAAACCCCAGTTGCAACGTAATACAGCTGCAGAGACCATTGACAGCTGTTGTACATGACTGAAATGATTCTTTTGCGGCTAAATGCGAAGCAGCTCGCCGACAAATGCAAACCAAATGGCTTTAAGCTCAAAACCGGCACTCAAATAGAACAACCTTTATCTGCAAACTCCAGGCGGCTTTAGTGAGAGGAAATGGAGAAAAACTGTGCAGCTGAAAGTCTTGTCATTCACATTATGGGGCTTTCAACACCTGCGTTTTGATGCTTTCTTTTGCCTGTTCATACTACACATAGATCAGTATAAAAGTGCTATTCACCCAGATATCTTGTCTACACCACTTTGGGTAAAAGTCACAGTCGTTAGCTGTACTCAAACATGAAGTGATTCATCAATAAATCTTATCAAGTCTCAAAGTCCTCTCATATGATTTTAGGCATTTAATAAAGCACACTAGACTTTATTGTCCCTGTACGGTAATTTGTTCTCTGCATTTGACCCATCCTTTATTGCTGCCTGAGCAAACTGTCAGAAGAAGTGAGCGACCGCAGTGCAGTGTCCAGGGGACCCTTCTCCAAATCTTGAGACAGAATCCTGGTCAGGAGTAGCTATAGCTGGAGGATTAGCCTTCTGTGGATGTTGTAGGTTGATGGCGGAAACAGGAGCACCCAGAGAACATCAAAACTTCACACAGAAACACCCTGCCCAGTCCTGGAATCGAACCCGGGACTTGCTTGCCGAGGCAACAGTGCTAACCACTTTGCCATTAGGCCGCCTTTTAAAAAACACATTAATATGTTAATATTATGAGCATTAGTAGCCATATTAATAAGGCACAGCTGTAAAGGAAGCCTTGGGTACAATTTATTATTAAAGATTGTAGCATTTGTTTAATTAAAAATTAAGAAAGCTCGCAAGGCGCAATTGCTAGCAAACATAGGCGTAGTTTGACCAATTTTAGGGGGGTTATAGCACCCCAAGATGTAATCTAGTGACAAAGTGATTCTTGTCCACTGTATACGAATATACAGAACCAATATTGACATCACTAAGATACAATTTTATAAAGTTTGTCATAACATTTCTGATTCTACAAGGCTAAACATAATCCACTATAGACAGCTACAACTTTATAAAAGGAAGCACAATATAAGAAATCACATCTTTCCTATGTTGTATCCAGTGTTAAATACTTCTTTTGCTGACCTTTCTTGGTGCCCCTAAATCTTTGGCAAATACCACTGCTGCTACTTCTTGCTCAAATTACAGGATTTTTAACAGTGAACACAGCACATTTTAGCTTACTTATCAATTCTTTGGCAGCAAACTGGTTAGCTCTATTGCCTCACAGCAAGAAAGTCCTGGGTTAGATTCTCAGACTGTGTGGAGTTTGCATCTTCTCCCTGTGTCTGGGTTAGTGTTGTCACGATACTAAAATTTCAACTCGATTTTGATACTAAAAAAATCCCTCGATACTCGATACCGATTTCGATACCGTGGTGACAAAAATGACCACTTTTCACTGAATGTTTGAGGTAATACATGGGCTCTAACCGCCTCCTTTACCGTCACCATATTATTCAAACTATATTTTGTATAGAATAATATTATTAGGCTATTACTATATGTAGCATACTTGGTAATTTTTTCAAACTTATATATTTTTTTGCAAACTGTGGTTTATGCTCCACCACTCTGATACCTCTGTAGTCCGCAGCTATGTAGCTACATGATGATCTTTTATTCAACATAATGCTAAATAATACAGTAAGTAGTTTGTATATGTGATCCAAAATTACTTCGATTACTGATTACTATTACTGATAAATGATTCCTCAAAGCTAAAGTTTAATTACAGTTTACCTGTTTCCATTTTCTATAAATGGTAGTAGGTTATTAGGCTGCAGTAGCCATGGTTCATATTTATATTGTGGCCACAGTCATTGACAGTGATGGGTCAGACAGAGTCAGGACAACAGTAGTTCTTTAAATATGGCTGCTTTGCTAACACTAACAGCTCTCTCCTTGCTCCGCTGGTAACGAGACATTTGCAGTTACATTTAGGCTGTTTTATATCTGTTTGGAATGAGCTGAGCAGTGATTCCCAGATCGAAGCGCGCTCGGTCCGCTCGGGATGTCCCACGGAAACTCCCACGGAAAGCCCGCTCTGCTCGTGCAGTGTCACTCGAGGTCTTTGCGCAGCGGTGACAGAGGCGAGCGAGTGAACACCTTTTAGTAAATTGTATGTAAAGAGCAGTTTTGATGGAGGAAAGTTTTGTGCTGCGCTGACTGAGCCTGTCCTCCTCCTGTACTCATCACTGGAGGGGAGGGGCCTTGTGTTTCTGCAGCGCAGGTAAAGACGTCACATTATCGATACTTTTCCAAATGAATATCTCATTTAGATACTTGTTTTAGTATAAATTAATATCTTGGTATCGTTTTTTTTGACAAACCCTAGTCTGGGTGGGTTTGTCTCATGTCCTGTTTCTCCCATCAACCTAAAACCTGCACAAGCTAATCCTCAACCTAGATCATGGCTCAAGATCTGGAGACAGTTGCTCCAGCAGCACTGAAGGATGGGTCAAATGCAGATGAACAAATTTCCCTGGTGACAGTAAAGTCTATGTTAATCTATCCTTATTTTACCTTAACCTTCAAGTGAATCTTATGAAGAAGACTCTATACTTGCATATTTCACCACCAGTAAAGGCCTTTACATGCAGTTTACAAAATACTGGCTGCTTTGTGGTTACTTGAGTGCAGCATTTAAAAGCTCATGTAAATCAAACTTGGAATGCAAAGATACGAACACTAAGAAGGGGTACTGAAAAGACGGGTACAAAGGTACCTTTCTGTAGTTTAACAGTGGTTGCATCTGACCTAATAGTATTCTGGTGTGGGGTTTCAAATGTGTTCTTTACAACACCAGCATTTAATTAAAGGAGAACTAAGCTAGAGGCTAAAAGCTGCTAGTGATACTGCTGCAATCAATATTAGGATGAGCACCTCAAAAAGTACAAAAAGTAGGACAAGATGTGTGATTTGGTGGGACATGGTGGGACGGACTCAAGAAGTACATGTTTTGATACAAATCTAACTTACCAACTTACTAAGATACAAGTTTAAGGCCTATAATACATATGATGTGCTGTTTTCAAGTAATGTCTCTGCTGGGATTTATTCATTAGAATAAAAAAGAAAGAAAAGAAAAAAAATCAAATCTCTCAGTCTGCATATTCTCAAAATAATCCAGCAGCCAACACACCAACCAGATTATCCAACCAACCAAGATGGGATGCCCACAACTGTTTATTCTACATTTTACACAGAAAACACTGGCCTTTCTTTGTAGTTCTTAACTTGAATCTATTTTTTATTTTTTATTTTATCAGATCCACTGAGCACTAATGAAAAAAAGGACATTTTCTTCAGTGGGACAGAGGCACAGGAGCCTCAATGGCTGTGCAGGACAACCAAAAGTATGACAGATGGTCACTCTAATCAAAATTATGAAAATACCTAGTTCCTTCATAAAACACTTTTTAAATCCAGATAGCTCTGCAAGTTTCTATTTCCAAAACTCATTATTTTTTACAGAAACATACGATGCAATGTTTAAAATCACAAATAAAAGTAAAAAAATGAACAAAAATTTCATCTCTCTGCCTGTTTGCTGGTAAAATGCAAACAGCAGCTCTGTCTGAATCCATGCCCTAAAGAAAAGCTGCATTTCAAATCTATTCTCTCCACCAACATACCCCACACTGACTGCCTCTCCAGCCCATAATCCCTTCCTCCCCGGGCCACTGTCAGTCACTGGGACAGTAGCTGGCTCCCCCACAACAGCCGCCCAGTCCTTGAGTCCAAGTCCAAGTCCAAATTTTCAAGTATGGCACAGAAAACACGGGACAAATGGGAAGCGAATATCTTGTTCACCACAGCAATGTAATATCTCGTCGTCATGTTGTGGCCTTTCAGCGCAATCAAGGAGGAGAAAGCGTTACGGCTCGCCAACCAGAAATTAAACACTTCTAGACTTCCTCCTCCAAAAAACCAGCCCCATCTGTCTGAGTGTGGCGACGATGAGAAAACCACAGTTACTCACAGCTAGGAGCGGATCTTTTTGAGAAATGTGGATAGGAGCTGACAGGAGGTTCCTCTGGCAGTGAATGAGGGCTCTGGTCGAGGCAGATTTGTTTACAAAGCATTAGGAGGAGAAGGATTGTGCTTGTCGCCTATTTCTGTCTCTGTATCTCAACCAAGCAGATTGAACAGCACAGACAAAGCACCACAGGCAGAAATATCCAGCTTTTTCATATATAGAAACAGTTACAAGTGCCTCCATTTTTTGTCCTCTGACAACTAGCTCCATGTCTTTTGTGTAAAATAAACTGATGATAGGGCCAATATGGCTAAAGTATCTTTTAGAAAAGAAGCCAATGTCTAACTAACCCCTGGGACCTTTCAGAGCAGTATGTACAGGTGAGGCTCATACACTTTTTTACCAAGAATTTTCTGTGACTTTTCCATAACTTTTCCTAAACTTTTTACTAAATTTCCAAGACCCAAAAATGACTTATATGGTTATAAATAGTATTCAAATTATCCAACGTGGTGCATTAGAAACATACTTTTGCTGCAATTTAGTATGTTAAAATTGGAAATTAGTCAGTTGAAGAAAAAAAAAAACAGTTGGGGTTCCTTCCCCTGAAATATATTATTCCACTAATTTTATCAGAGTTACAGCCTGATTAAAAGGTATTTATGCTTGAGAAGTTGGGTCAGAACGTATTTTAAAAGTAAATTAAGATACAGAGTAAACAGTTGAGCAGCAGCAAGATCCATCATGAGTGGGGGAGACAGAGGTCTGTGCTTTAGCAAATGCTTTTAACAAAGTTGCTATAACTATTATCTGAACTTTGCTTAAATGTAGCCAGATGAGAAGACAAAGTGCACGGATCAAGCCTAAAACTTCACTCACACACGTTGTCCACACAGTGACAGACGGCGATATAGATTTTTTAAATATTTCTAGCTGGCGCAGGTGTAACGATGGCCGAATGTTACGCAGACTGTTTAAATTTCCAAAACTTTGCAGGTATTTCTGTTTTTTGAGCCAGGGCCTGCTCATGTTGACCGCACAGAAAAACTTCCATTCAGTTTCCTCAGCATTTGTTGGCACTGTTAACGTCAAACCACATGGAACAGACTAATTATTTGTATACAATGGAAATCAATTAGAATTAAATCTAAAGGGCAGCCCAGGCTTAGGAATCACTGGGGGCCACTCTAAACTGCTGTCATCGTTGTTATGTGACTGACAATTACTGACCAGGTCAATACCGATCACTAAAAGGCATCTAGTCTTAATCTTATATGAGCATCACTTAGAATAAACTGTAACTTTATTCAATTATGGTGAAATTGCCACTATTTATTAATTGAAATCCAGGCATTTGATCAAGACTATTCAGGTGTGTATTAAGAAAATGTAGCGGGATGACAACAGGCAAACCAGGTTATGATGTTTTAATGCAATGCTTCATTCACATTTTGTATTGTAATATGTTTGTCATTTAAAAGGTCCTATATTATACTTTTTTCAGGCTTTTTAAAATAGTTTTGGACACCTTTGCATTAGTATTTCAGGTTTTATGACTTAAAATAATGTACAACTGCAACTAACATTTATTTTGCTAATCAATAAATCTTCCAATTATTGTTTTGATTAATTGATTAATTGGATAGTGAAGCATGTGTTGTTAAAAACTTGCGGTGTTTCATACTCCCCATTAAAAATTGTGAATATTCTGCCAAAAATCACTTCATTTTTATAAAATCTGAATCAGATGAAGCTACAACTATGTCACTTGAAGACGTTTGGATAGAGCATACAAAGGTATTTTCAATTAAAAACACAAAATGTACATTGTTTTTAACAGTTTTTGTTTCTTTACTGCTCTGTCTTGGTAATAAACCCTCCTCTCTAAGGAGATGACATGTTTCAGAGTCTGTGAATACCACAGTTTCTGATTAAATGATAATTAAATTAGTTGACAATCATTTTAATTATGAATTATAATCAGTTATTCCGATCAGTTGTTGCAGCCCTAAAACAAAGTATGTGTATGGAATAGTCTTTGCAGAAAATGCTTGGATTAGGTGTCTGTCGCCCCCTGCTGGCAATGCTGGGGACTGGACAGAGCAAAAAATTGCTAATTAGCACATCTGTTAACAACATGAGGCTAACAGATAGATGGGCTGACTGCTTCATGATGATGGCAACCACTTCCAGGTTTCTTGTGTCTACGTAGAACGATGAGATCAAGCTTTTTTTTTCAGCTTTTGAGAAAGAGACAGCTTTAGCATACAGGATTACTCAAACATGCGTGAATGAAACTAAATACTACTCAAGATCCGTTTTTGAAGTAGAAACAATATTCAAACATGGGTAAAAGCTTAAAAAATAAATTAATCCAGAACCTTGAAATCTAACTTGAATCTACAGAGACCAGACTAATTACTTGTAAAATCAATCAGAATTCAATTTAAATGGCTGTGAATCTCTGAGGACCCTAACCCTCTAAGCTGCTGTCATCATTATAGTGTGATTGTCCAATTACTGACCAATACATCACAGATTACCAGCCATAAACAAAGTTTTTTACAATGTATTTTAATGTAAATCTCTTCCAGTACAACTCAAAAAAACAACACCATTCATCCACAATGAGCTGAATCGTGGCCTGGAAGTCCAAACCACAGGAGCTTTCAAAACCTGGTCAATGCTAATGTATCTGCAAACACAGTGCATTATGTATGACCCAAGAGGCTACACCTTCACCTCCACAAGGATACAAAGAGGAGAAAAGAGAGAGTTTGTGTAAAAAGCTGACAGGACAAAGCTCAGAGGGATGTGAGCAGCTATACAACGCAGTAGGAATGTGTACAACAAGCTGCAAATCACTGTAGACTTGCACCGACTCGCACCGAACACCTCCCATTCACCAAAACATTACAACCACTGTGTGTGTGGCTTTGGAAATGTGTTTATTAGTTTCACAAATAAAGCTGTCTACACATTTACACTACAGCTGTTTAGGAAGTGATTAAAGGATTTTCGAAATCCTTGTTATTTACAGATCAGGGGGGTATAAGTCATATTTCTTCACTTATACTTTGTCGAATAGTTGCAGCATACTTTTACAACTTTTTTTGCTTAAAGCCAGGTATACACTGCACAATTTTGGCCAGATAAAAGATAAGCAAAAAAAGAAGAAAACGCATCCATTGTAGCACAAAATGGTGGCTGTATGTTTTATAGTGAGACAGGGACAAAGATCACAGATGGACCCATCTTGAGACGACCAAAGGTGAGCTTTGACAGATTTCAGGCAGTGTCAGATATTTTAGAAGATTCCTTGCAGAGTGTGTTAGTCACTCGCTGCACCTACGTTCTCTGCCAGATGTGTGACCAACAGAAAAACAGCACCGCATCTAGGGCTGCAACGATTAATCGAGTTATTCAAGTAATTTGATTAGTAAAAAGCTTCGATTAGCATTCTCTGAAGTCGAAGCTTTGTTTAATTAATTTAAATAAACCTGGCACAGAGTGCTGGGAACTTTGTATGCACGGAACAAAGTTTCTGTACGGTTAATGCACAACGCACTAGCGACAGTAAGGCAATGGTTGGGCTATAAACTGAATAAATTTGAGTTGTAGTTTGCATTTTAAATGTATATACAAACTACCTAGAGAACAGCACCATCGTGAAAGAGGTTTTAAGCCTGGGACCCACCAACCCAACGCCCGACCACTGTCAGCAGAGGCGGGGCGACTGCTGTCTCCTCACGTCTCTCCTTGTCGCCACTGAAAGTAGCTGAAGACACCGGAGCCATTCAGACCCACGACCGAGCAGTGCGCATTTGCAAAACGTAATAACAATTTACAACAGCAGGCGGCGCTAGTCACTAAACTCAGCGGTTATTTAAACTCTAGTAAATAAAACTCCGCAACACACGTGTTTAACACAAGTTTTATCAGTCAATAATAATTATACACACAAAATTATACTTGTCTGATCACAGTAATGAATAAAAGGGACTGGGTTATTGCAGCTGTTTGCCTCAGAGGAGGATTATATTTTTATCTGCATGAGGCTAAAGCTAAGGTAAGCTAACTGCAGCACATTAGCGTCACAGATATGGGAAACATAATGAAGTAGTTGTAGAACAGAAAGTTCCTTATATTTTGATGTTAAACTTGAGCTGTTTGACAAATTGTAAACGGGACACACAGCTAGCGCTGTTAGTAATCCAACTGCATTCGGGCACAAGCGACCACGGTAACCGCAGTTTATCATTTTAATGATGCACTAATGGGATGCACAGTTTAATTTTAATGTAAACCATGAAGCATTTAATGTTTACGCACGTATATGCGCTCAGAGACGCTGGGAGTGGAGAACGGAGGGTTAATGGCGCTGCTTCATTGAAGCTAAAGGCTGATTTATACTTCTGCGTCTTCCTGACGCCAAACTACCACCGTTGGCTCAGCATTGAAAACCCTTGTTGAGACCAAGCAACCAATCACCGCAGCGCCTCGACGCATAGTTAAATTTTTGGCCAGGTGCATGTCAGGGCTACGTCATAGGTTTTGAGAGGGTCCGCGGAGCTTCGCCGTCGATTTGACGTGGAAGTATAAATCAACGTTTAACCCCTTCCCAAGCAGATACTGGGCTTACGCGTTACTCAGAGGAGGAGCTGTAGACTCGACTGACGATCCACTCACCTGGTGACGATAACTACGTGAGGTTTTTCTCTGCCCTCTCACCTGCCGCAGGTGCGTGTGTGACACAGTTGCTCTGTAGAGTCTGTGCTGCGGGGAGCACTGCTAGCCTCCTTAGCTCATCTCTCAAACCACATAAGGTGAACATGTGGGTTTTTCTAAAGCTACCACGTTACACGCGCTGCAAGGTCATTCACTCGAGCATGACTCGGGTTTTTGTTAAAGCTGAGGCTTAACTATATTTCAATTTATTTTTATAATCAAAATTTGTTTGGACATGTCATTTTTTCAGGTGTTATTATTAGCTTATGCTATACCGCCTATACCACACACCGTGGTGTTGAGCCGCATATAATTACCGCAGGGGAAATTCTCTCACCGCGACAGCCCTAAACACAGCCAATCAGAGCACTCGTTGAGCACGATGGCCCGATGCCGATTCAACATGTGTAATCGGCCAGAACTACGTCCAACTGTCTCATACTACGTCCGATGGTGCAGAACACACCAAACAGACTCACGTCACCGACTGCGTCAAACCATCCGACCACGCCCAACAGCCGATGATCGCCCCGGTGTGTCCCGGCCTTTAGAGGAAACGGCGTCCCCCAAGCGTCGCACTGTTTGGCTAATGCTACAGCTAACGCACAGAGCAGATTAAATACTGACTCTGGAGACCCTGCAGACGACAAAAACACTAATAATCACAGAGAAAGTATTCTTATTACCTCTGTAAAACCTTTGTTCAGTAGGTGGCAGCAAACTGGCAGAAATGAACAGCGTAGTGTGATGTGCAATCCCTGAGGTAACTTGCAAACTTTGTTTATTTATGCTAATTAGCCGTGTGGGCTCAGTGGTGTTTAGCGTCTTTAACAGGCTCCTGGTGTATAAATGATAACAGATATCACTTTTAGAAGCAGAGAGGGTTACAACTAAAATACTTTTTAAACTGTGAGGGGAATGCACACTGCTGCAGCTTTTGCATTGTTTTGTATCGGCATTTACAAATATTCTGATTAAATATATAATTAGTGTATAATAATATAGCTCAGTATAAGTAAGTATAAAGTATAAGTAAGTATATAATTAGTAGAACATATAATGTATAACAATAAAACTTACATTTACAAAGCTATTTGCAATGTAATGCATTAAAATATGAAAAAACACTTCTTAATGTTAGACTGACAGATTCACAGATGTGCATTAAAATGTGTTACTTTTTAAAATATGCAGACACGCAAGAGTATCTCATTCGATTACTCGATTAATCGAACAAAATAATCGATAGATTACTTGATTACCAAAATAATCGATAGCTGCAGCCCTAAGCGCATCCTCGCAGTAGCAACAACAGTGCCTTTCACAATTGCAAACATGACCACATTTTTTTCCACACAGATAAACACCTCTATAGCGAGCTGTATTAGCTTTTGGATCAGTGGCGCTATGATGACATGAAACACAATGCGTCCAGAGCCTGAAGACTGACTTCGATTGCAGCCATGATTCAACGTGGGAACCTCGCACAGTGTGAACAAGTGATAGTTTACAATTTTATGCTTTTTACGTCGTTCAGTGTGACTTCTATAAATCTCTTAGGAATAAAACATTGTGCAGTGTGCTTTAGTATTGACTGTGGATGCATTTTCAGGTAGGAGTTCCTGATGTCGGTGCACAGTGGGAGTGAGACAGTTGTTGGATAAAGTCCTCTGCATAAGCTGGCAACCTCTCTCTGTTGAGTCTGCCTCCCTTTAGTGTCAGTTCATTCTGGATATCCCTGGTTTCTACAAATAAATGGTTGACTGTCACTGTCCATCTGATTTCTGGTCAGTCGCAATTCACTAGCGACTGACCAGAAAGCGGGGGTGTAACGATACGTTTCTGCAACGCAACGATACATACTGATCTGATTCAAGAACAATACAGGCTGATTTGGAATGATACACTGCAAAAAAAATCAATATTGGAACTAGTTAAAATTACTTGAATTCAGATTATTAATCTTGATTTAAGCTATTTTTTTATTTAGCTATTAGGCGAGATTATTTGATTGTTTCAAGTTATTTCTGTCTTGTTTCAAGTCATTTTTTTACTTATTTCAAGCTAAATTATTTGCCAGTGGGGTAAGTGGAATTTTCTTACCCCACTGGCAAATCTAATTTAGTAAAAAAATAAATAAATAAATACTCAAATCAAGATTAATAATCTTAATAATGATTTTTTTGCACTGTATTACTTGATTTAATTCAGCATTGATACAGCAACATTTTGCCAGAAATCATAAAAGTTTACTCTAAATCCAGCACCAGTGGCTGGGGTTGATTTTGTCCAGCAGACAGAGAGCGAAGAAAAGTTTAATATAACATTTTATTTCATTAAAAACACAAACATTATGTAAGAAAAAGACAAGTTTGGTTTTATTTTAACATGCAAATTTCAAATATCAATATTTCCAATATTATTTTTTTTCCCATGTGTATCAATATACACTACCTAGAAAATGATTAGATTCAATAAGGGGTAATGCTTATCGATATAGTTATATCGTAGGAATAAAAAAAATGATATATTGATATAGTTACTGTATCGTTACACCACTACCAGAAACTACTAGTTCCTATGTCTAAGACAGATGTGAGAGTAAAAGGAGATATTTAATTTAAATTAGAAGCTTTGCCTAAAAGGTCATATCCTTAACTGTAACTGAGTGATGACAGCAGGTCCAGACATTTTTAGAGTCAAATTTATAGCTCAGATAATACAGAGAGTCCGCCAATAACCAAGAGGTTGATGGTTTGATCCTTGCACATCCTCACAGGACCAGCAAAATGGTTAAAACATATTTAAAAACTGGACGTGAATCAATGTCTTACTATTAAAAGATGATGTGCAGTAATAAATTGTATTGTATGTGTCAGCTCTTGGGTTTGGACAGAGCTCTAAAAGTTGTAGGAATTTTCCCCTCAGGGATTAATGAAGTTTTAAATAAAGAATTGCAAAAACGTAACCCCCTGAAGCATAAAATAAATCATTTGTGGAAGTTGACTTGATGAAAATGAAATATGTTTATGCAAAAGTCATTACAGTGTCACCTTTACAGCCTCCTTTCACTGTGATTGCTTCCTAACAGAGCCAAGTTTAAGCTTGAAGCCACTGTTCTGCTACTGTCGCTTTGTAGATCACTTTTAACACTTTTATTTATCCTCTTTCTCACTTCTTCTGCCTTTCACTGCCCAACCTCAGCCTGACTCCACCCGCTGTCATCTCAGGGCCAATAAAACGCTCTGTTGTTCTCTTGACAGCCAAAAACCCAGGGCTATAAAACCCATTGTGCTCACTGACCAAATGCTGCATGGCCCACACTTTGACTAATGTTTAAAGCATTCACAGTGAGAAAGAAGTGGATTGAGTGAGCAGGGGCTAACGCTAAAGGAGCATTGTGTGGAAGTGAAGGACTGCACCAAGAGACACCTGCCTCTCATTAAATTCCATTCAAAAAACGACATACTACAAGTCACTTTTTTCAACTGTCCTGTATTACTTAAGTAACCATTTGGCTTGAAGTTTGTGACTGTTGTCCACTTTCTAAAGGCTGAGGCTAAACAACTATGATGGGAAATCTTCACAGACAAAAAACTCTAAGAAAGCTTGTCCTCTTCAAGTGAAAAATAGGTAAAATAATACTAACAAAACAAACTAGCAGCAGGTTTGTAGATTTGTCTATTACTACATTGTACCGACTGCACTAAATATGAGTAGAACAAAAAGTAGAAAAAGTTAAAATTGGACAGTAAGAACAGTTCTCAGTCAAACTCTGTGCAGGTAGAGCTTGGGGCGAGCTACAAAATGCTGGATTTGTTGTTCTATGAGGTTCTATGAGCAAAATATTTTTATTGCAGTTTTGAGCTTTTCAGGCTGAGAGAAAGCGATTTTGGATGTTTCCTATGAATTCAGAGTAAAAGCCTGAACTGCTACAAGATTTTGTAGCAGGTAAAGGGACAGTACAGTATGGGTGCTATTTAAAAAAGTAAATTGTTGTCAGTATTTGGGTTTAATTAAGTAAAATAAAATATATTCCACCTTTATGACCTTTAGAAGCTATAGCCCTGTGACCAACATGCTTTAACCTTTTCCAATTAGAAACTTCTTTTAATGCAAGTGTGTGACAGTTTATTTGTTTACTATTTTTACTGTCAATAGTTTAAACCTACCTCCCATACTCTGTTTATTACACAAACTTTCTCTGGCCTTTGCCTGTGACCTCTGACCCTAACACGTCCACAAATCAAAGTGAATGTCAGCATTGAAAGTGTGAGCACCAGGGTCACGCCCGGCTGCACACTGCCGCCGCAGGCAGCCATGATTTATGACCATGTGACCGTAAAGAGATCATATGACCCAAAAGAGACGTGAAGCTGCAACAAAGGATTTCCCAAAACGTTCACAAAACTCACTCACTGTGCAGTGACTCAGCACGGCTCCAAGATCCAAATGAAAACCAGGTCTCCAGAGGTCTCTGGACCAGCTGGGTTGGGTTGAACTATAGTGAATGAGAAATAAAGCATGAAAGTGTCTGGGATGTCAAAATCTGGATTCTTAGGAGTTTTCACCATTTTAAGAATTTATTTTCCAGGATCAAGACCATACCTTAGCATTTCAGGAAGGCATTTTTGGAATTTCAACCATTATAGTTAAAACAGTACAACTTTAACTTATACAGTATGTAGCCATAATGTGACTGTCAGTGTTAATTTTAGTCTAATTTAAGTTGACTAAATCTCATACAATTTTAGTTGACTGATGTCTTGGAGTGAGCTTAAATCTGATTCTGGTTGAGTTTAGCTTATAGTTTGCTCTTCTAACCCGTGCATAAAGGTGAGGAGGAAAGATGCACATCGAGAGAGGGAGAGATAAAAGGAGAGGAGCGGGTTCACGAAACAATGTATTTTTCTGGAAAAAAAAAAGGAAGAGAGCAAAGTTAAACCTCGAGTTTCACTGACTGCGAGATGAAGTGGGAGAGGGAACAGGGCAGAAGTGGAGCTGTGTTTCTGGCGTGCTGTGGTCAGGTAGGCCAAAGTCATAAACCCTGACAACGGGGGGCTGTCGTTATGGGCCAAAACAGTAGACATGTCCCAACCCACTTAAGCCCCGGTTAGAAAATATGAACTGTAACAGCGGTCTTTGATTGAAGAGGAATCAATGAATTCATAAAGCTACGAGCATCAATGCATTGGGATCATGTCACACATCTGCTCATTTTTGTGTTGACAAAAATGTCAATGCATTTAGGACAATGCATGTAGTTTTAGTCCTCAATTATTACTTTTTATTTAGTTTTTGTTTCATTTTCAGCCGCAAAAATATGTTGTTGACAAAACTGACAAAATATATTTGTCAATAAAGTTACCACTGCTGACCGCAAATATTCTTCCTTTTGTAAAAGCTCCCATTTATCTATTTGTCATACTTAATAAACCTATTCATTTTAAATGATAAACTGCCTCTAAGTGTCAAACTTTCACAATCAAATAGCACAAAAAGCTTGCGTCACTATTAGCCAAACAAACAATATCAAGGTACCTCTGATCTTTTTAGACAGTATAGTAAAAAATATTTTAAAATATTATCATGTATTTTTATGTTTTCATGTTACTTGAGAAAAATAATAATATTAATAATTTATATACAAAAATAAATAAATATTTTGCAGGACAGATTATGGCATGTGTGTGTTTTTTTTCTATATTAGGCTAAGGACAGGGGGAGGTTTGAGACCCCTGATATAAAGCCAAAACCAGCCACAAGTGGTCACAAGCCAGTGCCAGTAAGGGCATCCAGTGTAAAATCTATGCCAACTCAATCACTGCACACCAGGAGGAAGATGAGTTGCTGTGCCCAACCCTGAAGGAAAAAGCTGAAAGGAAAGTAGGAGATTTATTTAGGGACGGTTGTGTTTCAAACAATTAACATGAGATCAATGAGCTTAAACTGAGTGCATTTAAATTCTCCACTACAATACACATACACATTATTTCCACAAATGAACATTCAGTCTATTTTCAGGCAATTTCTGTGGCAAGAAAACCTCTCTCAAAATTCCCAGGTTTCTCCTCAGTCTGGGATTGCTGTTCTTGGTTATAATTTGAGTGCAGATTACTGACATTCCTGTTTTAATGTCTTTGGTTTGTCACAAGGCAGATGACTTGGCACTTTATTATTATTTTGTGCCGTTTTTCATGTACTCAGCTCCTCCCTTCTGAGTCCCATCGGTCCGCAAAACAAAGAAAAGACTAAATCTGAGCCTGTGTCTTTTTTAGGACAGTGCTCTGAAATGAGAGCTGCAGCAAGGACTCACTACAGAGAAGGACAAATTAACTTTATAAAACCTTTATAAAAGGTTAAGGATTTTTTTGTCTCTATCATTTTTTAGAAACAAGGGTAATGCAGCAAACTTGCACTTACAAATCCAAGAACATTTCCACCGAAAAGCATGCACAATGGTCCCTTTAGGGAAGGGCAGGACTCAGATCAATAATATTCAGCAGAAAAAAAAACTGACAAAAGAACATTTTGTCAGTTTAACCTTTTAACACCTCACATATTATACGCTGCCTGGATTATTTGTGTTATTTTGCCTGTAAAAATGTCACATATACGCTCAGTAATAACTTAAGTTTACAGTAAAAACAAAACCACAAACAAAAACAAAAAAACAGAATAGGATTTTACAGGTTTTTAGTGTAACAGGAAGAGGAAATGGACATGAAGTACTATTTAATACGACATAAATGTGAATTAAAAACAATAATCCACAATTTACAAAATGGGCCAGTGTAAGGATATGAGGGAGTTTGACAAAGACCAATCTGTGGACTGGGTCAGAGCGTCTCCAGAACTGCAGCTCTTGTGGGGGGTTCCCTACGGTGGCCCAGAGGTGCAACATCAAAATTGTTTTTGTTCATTATAGAAAAATGAAAGCAGATGTAGATTTTTTGCCTTAAAAATAAACCCATCCCTCAAATTTAAAAAGAATATACAAAAAATGTAAATAAATGTCTCTATTAAAAAAGCAGCATGAGCCACATTAGCTGAACCCTTTTAAATATTTATTTATTTGTGTTGTTTTTGTTTTCTTTTTGTGGCAGCCTTATTTTAAAAGGGGGAAACATTTTGGAAAAACAGGGCCCTCTTAATTTGAAGCTGCGTATTTTTATTTTTAGATAAACTTTATTTAAATAGTGGAAAGTCTTGTTTTTTTTTTTTTTTTAAATAGAAGAATATTTTTAAGAATAGTTCATTTTATGTTGATGAGTGAGAACAACATTTTTAAAAATTGAGACATGGCTTTCTTTTAATGGACTCTTTATTTTTTGAGGCAAGACACTGACACATATTCCGCTGCTTTTATTTTTCTAGTGGACAAAAACAATATTGATGTTGCACCTCAGGGCCACCGTAGTTCTTGGGCTGCAGGGGTCAGTATCTAACAAAAGTGGTCCAAGGAAGAACAGAGGTGACCCAGAGACAGGTGCTGCAGGAGGAGAGCGAAGGCTGAGGCCCCTGTAGTCGGATCCAACAGACGAGCTACTGGAGCTCAGATCTCTGAAGAAGTTAATGCTGGTTCTGACAGAACGGCGTCAGAGTACACAGCTGCATGGGGCTGCATTAGGCCGGCGCCCAGGGCTTGACATTAACTCTAGCCAACCACCCAAATGAGGACAGATTTTCATTTTGGCCAGTAACATATTCAGTCTCACTATAGACACTTTTTAGTTACAAGGCAGAGGTTATGTTTTCGGCGGTGTTTGCTTGTTTGTTTGTCTGTTTGTTAGCAACATAACTCAAAAACTTATGGACAGATTTGGATGAAATTTTCAAGAAATGTCAGAAATAAAATAAGAAACAAGTGATTACATTTTGGGGCTGATCTGGGTCACCATCTGGATCCAGTAATTTTTTATTCTTTTTTTATGGGGAGATGGGGCTAATTTTGCCATAACAGCTTTTAACTCAACAAATACTGCCCAGAATCACTGACAAATAATTACAGATGACATGATGGTGGATGTTATAATCTGACACAGTTTGACCTGGATCATGTTGATATTCTGGTTCTGGTGATCCAGAAGGTTCTAAATACAAGGGGTACATATGAAATTGGATATTGCACAGCACAAATGTAGCTATACACTGCAAATAACACCAAACCGTGAGGTTTTTCTCTGTCAGTAGTATGTTCACAGATTTGATCTATCTTTAATACTTACTGAGCTAAATCCAGGCCTTTAGAGGTTTGTCTCAGGTGAGTGACCTATGGCTTGGTGGAGGTCTGCACTCTCCGAGTGCTTCTAGTTTTTTTTATTTATTTAAACTTTAGCCCTGACTTTCTATGCTTAAGGTAAATCCTCATAATTTAAAACCTACAGTAAATCCTGAGTGGAGACACAAAATAAAGCTTAATTAAAAACAATGGAAAAAAACAAACAAACAGCAAAAGCAAAAATATACAGCTTTTCTGAGTCTAAAAAAAAAAAACATTTTTAATGATGATAAATTACGGTTAAAAGTACCTTTTCAGTGATAATTTTCAAAATAATTCAACACATCATTGTCTTACACGTGAATCAGCATTTTAACATCTAACTGGCAAACGAAAAACCTAAATGGCTAGTAACCTTAAAAGAACACTAGCTACAATGGCCAGTGAGGAAAAAAGTGATTGTCAAGCCCTGCTGGCGACCACCAATAATGCTGGTGGTCATAATGTTTTGCCTTATTGGTATGTTAGCAGCATGTTGGCAGGGTCCTAGCCCTTTAAATGCAGCTCAGATAAAAAAATAAATGTTTGCAAACCTGACAGTAGATGCCTCAGCACTCTTCTGTCCCGTTACATCTGGACTCATACTTTATACAGCTCTGTTATATTAAAAAATGGCTGACTTCATGCTTCCCTGGTTCTCATATAAAGCTAATTATTTCAGCGTTGGCTCCAGACTTCTTACATCAGGCCTGTTCCAAGTCAGAGTTATTGAAACAGCGCCAGGGGGATGTTTCCGACATCAAAGCCGACCTGAGCTGGGGATTTTTCCTTTGCTAACAAAGCTACAAAAATATTCAGAGAAGAAACGAAATCTATATCTGTGAGGCTCGCTAACAGTCAGCTTCATCAGTCTGTGTTATCTTAATTACTGAATCCAAGAGCTGAGATGAAAGAAGGATGGATGTAATTCTTGTATTTTCTCAAAGGCTCTTTTAACATGAGGTTTACAGTTTTACCATTTTAAGTAAATGTTCTGGGTTGACAAGATTTGTTCTTAAAGACGGACCTGATTTTTTTTCTACTTATATTTGAGGAAACCTAATTATTCAGTACAAACAGAAGTCATCTCTGAAAAAAAATGAGACTCGCCTGGGATTCGTTATAATGCGTTTTTAACAGAGGGGGAACTAGAGCAGAGACTGAATTGTTTGACCAATCACACGCTCAAAGGAGGTTCCCATTTCGAATCAGAGAGATTTTCATTGGTTGAGTCCAAGCTCGTGCACGTTGTCTTTATACTCTGGAGTAATGGCGGTGGCAAGTCTGACTGGAAAGATACAAATTCCAGTGCAAGCTACTACTGCTTACACCACAAAACAGCAGAGAAAAAAAATACCAGAGGCGGAAAATAGAGACATCAAATGAAATAAAATGTTTTTAAACATCCCCTTTTTTTTCATATTTTCAAAACTCAGGTGGAGGGTCTTTAATGACAGTGTAGTAAGTCTTTTTGAGTAGAAGGCGACCGATATGGATTTTTCTAAGGCCAATGCTGAAGCCAGTTTTTATCATTCAGAGCAGCCGATGGCCGATAAACACTGCAGAAAAAGAAAAGCTTATGGAGCCCAAATTGAAGGAGAGCTCCTCTCCCAGGACGAACAGCCAACATGTGTCAGGACTGTTAGTCCGTTAGTTCATCTATACGATGATAGTTCAGCTCTGTAAGGATTCATCCAGACAGGGGAGTGGGGTGAGGTAGATCCGGGAAATCCACAAAGGTGAGGTTGAGGGCCCACAGGTCGGGACAGGAGCAGAGGCAGGGCTGATTTTCTAAATTTTATGAAAGAAATTAATCTAATATAGCCATTTGTTTAAGTAATGCTTATTAAAATACAAACACATGTGTTAGAATGTGAAGAGGAGGGTTTTTTTTTTGACTGTGCAGGTAGAGCTTGGAGAGAGCTACAAAATGCATTCAAAATTTTTGTTCTATGAGGTTCTATGCCAGAGAAATGAGCAAAATCTTTTTATTGCCATTTTGAGTCACATGGTTGCCCGCACATGTGCCTGTCACGAAAGTGCAAACAAAAAAACAAAACACACAAAAACTAAAAACTAGAAAGAAACCAAAACTAGGGTAATAGGTCTTTAATTAAAGTATAGTATGCCATTTTGTCACCATGGGGTCAAATGACTTCTGCAGTAATAAATGAATGAGTAAAATGATTCAAGTTATGTTATGTATCCAAATAATGTATGCATCAGCGAGTGTCGTAATCTGGGCAAAATGTGTAGCCTGGCACTTGTGGGATCTTAAATAATTGGCCATGTGACTGCAATAATGTAGAGATTTCCAGTAAAAGCTGCAACAACGCAGCACATCTTAGTCCAGTATCTAAATCGAAGTGTCAGAGCTCAGATACTGCAAAGACTTGCAGCCAGAAATGTCAATCAGCAGGAAGCAGCTTTTCATGTCAAGTGGTAATTGAGATCTAGCTGTCCACTTCTTATCTGCTCAAATAACAATTAATCTTATTGAAATTCAAGGTTAGGACAGGAGCCATGGCTGTAGGATCTAGTGACCAATGTATATTTTTTTAGCAGTCCTTCTTTACCCCACACGCTCCATTAGACTCCAAATTATATTACCCTTGCACTTTTGCTGATCTCAGACGTTTTAAACGTCTCTCAAAGTATAATCAACAAGCATTTTAATCTCTAGTTACACATCATAGACATTATTCTGGCCTTTTTCCAAAACCAACACACCATTAAGTGAGGTGTTTTAATTACACGATAGTTTTTATTGCACGGCTATAGGCGCAGACTGTACCTTTAACACTGTTCACCTCCAGGTTTGATTCAGTTGGCTGCATGTGGGAACAACTTTTCGACAAAGTGAACACACAAATCCCACGGCTGGACGATTGCCAGGCCCCTGCTCCTGAAACCTGGTTATGGGGCTGATATACAGCTACAGTGGAGGGGTCGTTATTAGTGCGACGTGGAGAAAGCGCTGTGTTTTACCATCCGCTGTTCTGTAAAAAGGCAATAGATTAATTTGACCAAAGTGTACTTAACAGAGACTCTGAAAACATTTGTATAAAAGTCTGTGTTGTTCTTGGGCTATGTCTAGGGGTGTTTTCAAATGTCTGAGAAACTACAAACCAGGGCTTGACATTAACATGAGCCAGCTAAATGCAGGTATAGTTACATACTGGCTGGTAACACAAATATTTCCACTATGGCTGGTTGGATTTTATGCATACTTAAGCCTGAATTTATGTTGCTCTGCTCGAGTGTACACCATTTATTATTTTTTATATATATATGTAAAATTGTCCTCTCGCCCTCCGCGGGCGGTTTCATCCATCCAAGCTCGGGTCCTCTACCAGAGGCCTGGGAGCTTGAGGGTTCTGCGCATATATATATATATATATATATATATAGGTAAACATACATATATATACACATATATATATATATACATATACATATATACATATATATCTATACACACATATATATACATATATATATATACACACATATATATACATATACACATATATATATACATATACATATATACATATATATTTTTTCTTTTTTTTCTTTTTTTTTTAAAGATGTGACACCACAAAGAGATACACTTTATTCTGCCAATAGCTAAAGCTGTTTTTATATTTGATAAATCCTTGTCCATACATAAAACCAAACTTTACATTTCTTTAATCTTATTGTACACTATAAAATATCAACAAAACCGGCACTAATTAAATTGTGGCTAGTAAAATCACTAATTGGCATGTAACTTTTGACAAAGACTAGCCATAGTGGCCAATGAGAATAAAAGTAAATGTCAAGCTCTGCTACTAACTATTGAGATGTGTAAAGATTTAAAGCCATAACACTGACATTTTATAAGGTGCTATGAGCAGTACATATTTTTTATATTTCATGAAAATTAACCACGCGTGCCAAGATATGAGGTAAACATGTTTATATCAAATATTACCTTCACTGATAACAATGGTACAGTTGGTTTATTCGCCATTAAAATTGTGTTTTACATAATACCCAAGTTGTTTATGTTTACATTTTTTGTTTTGGTTCTAAAACTGCATTGCCGATCGTCCAATCAGAAAAGAGACCATTGTTTTGATTTAGACTGCAGTACCGTTTTCAAACCAGTAGAGCACATGCTGTTTACACTAATTTTAAATTGTGGCAAAGCTAATTTCAATTTTAAAAATGTCTGACTGTCTTTTAGCGTGCATAACCAACAACAGTAGTTAGTTAGTTTAGTCTTTCTCTATTTGAAGACGACTGTTCAACTTCTTCTTTCAGGGGTTGTCAAAATCATCATCAGCCTCCACCTTACCCTCTTCTCTGCATCCTCTTCTCTCACACCAACTAACTTCATCTCCTCTTTTACTACATCCATAAATCTCCTCTTTGGTCTCCCTCTAGGCCTCCAGCTCTAACCTCAGCATCCTTCTACCCAAATATTCACTGTCCCCCCTCTGTTCATGTCCAAACCATTTCAGTCTGGCCTCTCTAACTTTATCTCTAAAAGATCTCACATGAGCTGTCCCTCTGATGGACTCATTCCTGATCCTATAACGATACACCACAAGAAAAAAAACATGCTTAATTTAAGAATAAATTGCCTACATAAGCCAGTGTACTCTTTGTGCCAAGCCCAAGTAGAGGTCGACTGATATGGGTTTTTCTATGGCTGATGCTGATACCAATTTTTTAGAATTCAGAGCAGGTGATGGCAATAAACGCTAAAGATTTTTTGGACTGATAAGTAGGACCGAAAGAAATTATAAAATTAAATATAATATAGCCATTTGTTTTACTAATGCTTATTAAAACGCAAACAAATGTGACAGTGAGAAGAATCTTTTTCTTGCTGTTTTGAGCTTTTCAGGCTAAGATAAAGTGATTTGGGATGTTTCCTGTGAAGTGTAGAGTAAGAGCCCAAACTGCTACAAGATGGCTGAAGAGGCTGGAGTCCTTCAGTCACACGGTTGCCCTAGAAATGTGCCTGACCAAAAATTGGCATAAAAGTGCAAGAATTGTTTAAAAAAATGCAAAAACCGGCTGTCTTTAATGAAAAGGTTTGTGTCAGGATGGTCATACAAGATGCCAAAACAATATGCAAAACACTGCTCGCTAGGAGGTAAAAGATTTATTGTGATGACCGCAGAAGGGAAAGCCCTATCTTGCCTCTACTGATCTAACCTGTACCTCTCCCACTATGTTTAAGAGACTAGTGAGCTGCTTTATTATCTTGAAGAAATACAATTTTAACAAAAAATATTAAGACAGTCGCTTTAAAACTTTGCATTCACATTGAAGCATTGAGAAAAGTTACTTAAAAACACACAACTGACTTGATTTTTATGGCTTGTGCAACCGTAACTTTTCCACATACACCTCACTATATTAAACACTCCGTCTCCAACATGCATCAGAAAAGACCAGACCACAGAAAGACTCCAACTCCCATGGGCCCCAGGTGTTATTGCAGTGAGAGGCTCCGCTGTAGCAAATTATACACTACATTCCTGAACCGTGACTCGGCCTTTCTCACACAAGTCCCGGGTCTGTGGTGTGGTGCCAAGAAAGAGGCGCTCCGAACACGCACTGTACTTCTGTGGGTCACGGACTATCGCTGCTCGGCTAATCTGCAAATTCACTAAGACAACATACAAGAGGAAGTGCTTTTTCTCAACAATATCTACCAGATTAAGCGTTTCAAAACTTACACCAACAGAAGATAAGAAGAATATTAATGTCCTGGCAAAATGATGAATTGGATATTTGCATTTTTGATAAGTGCATATCTGTGTTTTAGTGCAGAGGAAGGTTCTACAAACAAATTGAAACAACATTTAACAACAAAGTGGAACTCAATAACTTTTTTGCCTTAAATAAACTGTTTCGGAGTCTGTGTGATGGTTAAATTACTTCTCCCCCTGGCGCGTCTGGGCCTAAAACCACACTTGCAAGTACAGTATGAGCATCTCGAATCTTGCAAGAAAGCGGCACTTCGCCATTAGCCAAACAACAAGCAAGCAATGGCTTTATTCCTTGTCTTTTGTCATGGCAGAGCGGCAAAATTGCAGAAAAAAACTCAATAGGAGTCAACTGGACTTGTGAGTACAATAATGCTGTACTCTGAAATGTAGGGGGAGCTCCGTAGAAAATAAGGCAAAAACAGCAAAGAAACAAGACAAGTTACTGAGTTCCATTTTAATACATGACCACAGTGGATCATGGATGATACGGGGCTCTTTAGACGACAACACGTTTTGCCGAATCCGCAAAGATTTGATTGTGGTTTGTCCTTTCTTTTACACATAGACAGGGTTTCTGTTTTCTGAATCCGCAGTCTTTTGAAAACTCTGGAGAAGGTGTTTCGGTCTCACAGTGGGAGCAGCTCGGAGCCACTCCGCTCTCTGTGAAAACAGCGCCTCACTGAAAACGATGACGTAACAGCCCCAATCTGAACAGTGATTGGCTGTCTGCCGGGGGCATTTCAGCTGACCCACGATTGCAAAATATAAGGCTTTTATGTCTCATACGTTCATATTTAGTCCAGTAACACAGTAATATCTGTATAAGTACTTTTAGAATGGCTCCAGAAAACCACAAGATCCTAAAGTAGTTGTAGCCTGGAACTAAATTTCCTCTGCTGTTTACTCACTGTGTGGTGTAGAGCATTTGCAGGGCCCACAGCACTGTTTACTGGACAAACTCGGGTACTACAGTTTACTTTGGTTTTCTTCACACTTCAGCATTTTCTTGTAAATGGGAATCACAGGCGTCATGACTGTTGCGTTTTCCTGGCCAGCGTTGTCGTGTAAACAGGCCTTAAACCTAATTTCATTTCCTCTTCCAGTTTATTGGCAAATGGTCATATTTATACAGCATTTTTCTACCTCTCAAAGCACTTCAAGGAACCATTCACAAATTCATTTTCATTTATACACTGAAGGCTAGGTGGGTGAATCGTCTTGCCCAAGAACACACTGAGGGAGCTGGGTTCAAAGCCTTCCAGTTTGTGGGTAAACAGCTCTACCTCCTGAGCTACTGCTGTGCCTCACATCCATGCAGCTCCTCTTTGGTCATACTGTGTGGTACAAGCAACATGCAACACAATAATATACTGTAACCTCTGACCTGTCGATTGTTGTGGACTTGTTGGGTTTCACATGAACACAGCTCCACAGAACTCAACAAGGTAACCAGCTTCTTGTTATCCCTTATCCAGGAAGAAATGTGCGTATTCTGTAACATAGAAGAAAAAAAACACTTTATTATTAATTGTACACAAATTAATTGAAATATCAACTTTTTGTGGGAGACAAACTCAGATCTCTGACGGAAAAAGTGTCCAAACACGCCACTTTTTAATCAAGAAAAGTGCATAAATAAAGCCAATATGAGAAACTAAGCAATAAGATTGGTATCCTCATTATTTTCAAATATGTCAATGCTTTAATTTGATCAAACCCATGAGCTTAAGAAAACATAATAATAGTTAAAAAGGATTGATTGCAGACCCGTCCATGATGCAGATGGACACTGTCACAACTAAAATCCCAATTAACATATAAAGCATTTTCTTTCAGCTAGGACAGAGACTTGGAAAGCACCACTGGCCCAAACAAACACAGAAGGTTAGTGCTGCCCTCGTGTCAGAGTCCAGCTCAGCACACTCGCTGCTGCAGTATCACATTTCCATCATTTATTCAACAGTTCGACGGACAGCAGAGAGATGGTTCAAAGTCAGGGAGAGGGTGGCCATTACAACCAGAATGGTAGAGAAACAACTAGGATGCTTAATTCAGGATGTAGAGGTCTTTTGCAATAAAGCTTTGCAGTTCTGCTACAACTGCCCAGGAAGGAGCTCAGTGCACAATTCCAAGTCCAATGAAATGAAATGAGCCCAATGGTAAATCCTTAAAGGGGCTATATTATGCAAAATTGACTTTTCTGAGCTTTCTACCATGTTATAATGTTCCCACATCAAAAACATACCAGGAGTTGTGTTTTTGCCTTTTTCAGTAATCTGTATTCTCTGGCACGGCTGTTCTGAGGCCTCAGAAGGTTGGTTCCACAAAGAAACACTGACCAATCAGCAAGCCCCGTACATCCAGTCTGTTCTCATTCATTTATCCAAAAAGTAAACAGCTTTTTTCTGTTTCTGTTTAAAATAGTGTAACAGAGCTGCTGATGACCATTACAGTGAATACTTAACCCTTTGGGCGCCAGATTTTTTTTCTCTAAAATACAGTTTTTTGACATCCAAAATTCAAAAGGCTGTGGCTTAAAAATAATTAGAGCTAGTCTTACTGTAAATGAGAAAAATGTCAGTTATGAACCAAAGTTTATGAATGTAGTAATTATAGGCATCTAATCTGCATATAGTTTGCATATTGTGACGTCATTATCAGGCGGATGTGCTGAATTATGTATTTTGTCTTTTTCTCCAATTAATAAATGAGTAGAAACCAGGTAAACTCTAAACCAACATTAGTAAACTATAACTATAACCTCTAATGTCCCATAACTAGTCAAATGAAAGGTTGAGTGAGGAAAGTTGCATCTGCAAGTTTGTCATGGCCTGGCCAGCAGGTTCATCAGACTGCTGTATCCACACCTGATAAACTTTCTCCTCCCGCGTGCACATCTCCCTCTCAAAACTGCATTATTCCTGACCTCACGTTCACTCCCAGGGTCAGAGTAACTAAGTGCACGCCTGCCTCTGTCACCTACAGTGGGCAGAGTGACAGGGAAACGCCGTGTGCAGTGACTGTGAGCATAGCTTGCGCGCCGCCACCAGGAAACCACTTCTCGCTCGCACATTCACTTTCGCGGCTCTCCTTCACTTTCTCTCAGTTCAAAAAGTAGATGTTCTCCCTCAGAATCAGAGTCAACAGTTATCAAAGCTCATCAGTGCTGTACATTTTATTAGCTACTTTCACCTTTTCCCCTCTCAAAACTGTAGCGGAATCTACTCCACGGAGGCGCTCCGACGCGCCACTCCCCGAGAGACTCACTCACCTTTGAGCACGTCTTTTTCAAAGATTTTGAACAACAACATATGATTCTATTGAGCTACAGACTAAGTCCTGGGTGTCTGACACCTAGAGGAAAGGAGTAGAAACAAGATTTAATAGGACATAGGGGCTGTTATTTTTAGCATTGCTTGTCGCAATTCTGCGACTTTGGCGCTTAGAGGGTTAAGCTATCAAAATAAAAATGTTCTTTAGAACTCTTGGTACTAGGGCTGAGAGCCCAAGGTCGTTTAGTTGATTAATCTGTTAATGAGGTCTTTGTCAACTAAAATATTTGTCGATTAGTTGCATGAACTCTTTGCATCAACAAAGCTGGTCTCATTCATGACTAGGGCTGCAACAATTAGTCGACAAAATCAACAATGTCGATTATTAAATTTTGTCAATTCTAATTTTTATAGTCAGCGCGTCGTATGAACGCACATATAGTTTGTAAAAGTGCAAAAAAAATGCATTTTTTTATGACCCGGTGTTATTTGGGGGGCCCGCAAAACACAGGAAGTCAAGGGGGCAGTATTTCCCGTTGTCTATCATTGTCTGTCTCTCTTGGCTGCATTCTGACGAAGAAGAAGACACACAAACGATGGTGGAAAGTCAGACGGAAGCGGAGAAAAGAATAAGACCAAAACATTCGAAAGTGCAGGAGCATTTCAAAAAAAAAAAAAAAAAAAAGTCAACAAAGTCAGTGTCAGTACTGTGTAGGCTGTGCAAAACGGGAGTACAATGGCAATGCATGAGCACCTGAAACGAAAACACCCGGGAGCCGTTTCCACTTCTGATACTCATGGGTAAGTTTTTGCAAGTTAAGCACATTTAGCATGGAACTGTAGTCTGCGAGCTGACAAATGTCACATGCAGTCTGTAAATTGCAGATATATCTAAGCTTTTCTCTGTTGTTCACTCGCGGCAAATATAGCAGTTTATTTTGTTGCATTACTTAATGCTCATTTATAGCTAATATTTTATTTTTTAACATAACTTGGAGTTATGTTAAACACAAAGACACAACAGAAATAATCGTGTGACTAGTCGACTAATCGAAAAAATAATCGCTGACTAATCAACTACCAAAATAATCACTAGTTACAGCCCTATTTATGACTTGTTAACTTTTATTTCTCATTTTATTTAAGATAAGCATCGATGATTTTAGATAGTAATTTATTTTACAGCCATCTTTTCTAAATGTTTCATCACTTAATTAATGTAAAGTCACTTGTTTTTGTAAGACTCTGGTAAGTCCCCACTTATCCTTTGGTCGATTTCAGTCAATTAATCCCTATTCTGGGTATAACTTTGGTCCACTAACAATTTCTTTGGTTGACTACAGCCTTACTTGCTACTGTCAGCCACTAAATACAAGCTACAAACCAAGTAATCTACACAAAGTTTCTACACCAAGAAAAGTTATTACTGTTAATGCTTCTCACAACTTCTTTCATCGCAAAACGAGAAACACTTTTGAGATGACTATTTTAAAAGCTATGCAAAAGTAATGTTGAAATCAAAGACAGTTTAGCCCAAATATATTAGTCATGGCCCAGTTCCCCTTGTTCCCCTCTTGGCTCCACTGTGATCTGTTTCCAGTCCAGCCTGACTCAGGACGGTTTGTCGGGACATCTCCTGAAAACTTTTCTCTTTCCAGATGTCTATACCCGTGCCCAGGGGAGTTGTAAATTGGGGGGAAGTTGGGACGAGTCAAATGGTCCATGACTGACATTTTAGAAAACATTACAACTATGCATTTTTGGCTGTTGTCGTTATATTAGATGATAAACAAAATATATACTTTCATTCATCTTCTTTTGCTTATTACAATTAGGGGCTGCTGAGGGCCGGAGCCTATCCCAGTGACTATGGGCCTTAGGCGGTGTACTCCCTGGACAGCGGCCAGGTAGTTCCAGAGCTGACAGAGACATGGGCTGGATGACGTTTAACCTGCAAATAATTTTTTATTTTTTTTTTCCAGCTTGTCAAATGATATATTCATGTTGTACTGAGTCTGACGTTTTTAAAGATATAAAGTATAATACTTTTTGAAATATTGCATTTAAATTTGATTTTTTTTAAATGAATTACTCAAATTAGTGTCATATGGCGTGACAGGCAAACAATTTCATATAAATTAAAAACTAGATAATATTTTCTTAAAAAACACAGTTGATAACTAAAGAGTGAAAAGAATCCTTCAGACGTACAAAACTAGATAAGTATTATACAGGAAGTAAAACTGAATGAAAAATAACTCACAAAATAGGGAACACAGAAAAGGTTTTTGAAAAAAGATGGATTATGGGGATAATCTTGATTGTTCAATGAAATAAGTGCAATGACACAATAACAGTAGTTACGTAAGCCTATGTAATATTTAATGAATTATCAGGGATTATGAGAAATGTTTATTTATCTATTTATAGGTGGATAAAAAATATGAATATTGTAAAGGTGTACCGTCGTCGTGTCCCCGGGCAAGACAGTTCACCCACATTGCTTACTCCAGTTACAAGTATGTGGCTGGTTGCAACAGGAAGGGCATCCGGCGTAAAACAAAACAAACAAAAAAAACTACCAAATCACTGTGCGATTGGTTTGCTGTGGCAACCCTGAATAAGAAAAAAAGAAAATAAAGAAGGAAAAAGAAAGAAAAAAAACTTGTAAAGTTATAAATGTTGCTATTTATTAATGTATATATTTAATTATTTAAATGATGTAAAAATTACTTCCTCTTCCTCCTCTTTAATTTTTTTTATTACACACATTTTTAGGCATTTTTGCACAAATTTGCAACATTTTTCACTTTTTTTTTTCAACTAATAATCGTGTAAAATGCTAAAAACCTTTTTTAAGCCTTCAAAAGAAATTTTAACTTTACTAATTTTGACAAATGTCAATAGATTTCTGCCAAAATGCTTGATGTTTTTTGCTGGAGATATTCTCCTGTTCCACTAATATTTTTACAGATTCTTTATTGATTTTTTGACTTTTTCACACCCTGACATCTGTTCACTGACAGAGACACACAGACAGACAACCATTCACTCTCACATTCATTCACTTGGGGCACTTTAGAGTCACCACGTCACCAAACATGCGTGATTTGGACAGTGGGAGGAAGAGAACAGCGCCCAGAGAGAAGCCACAGTAACACAGAGAGGTTTTCTGACTATTCTCATCTTATCTGACCATGTTTACAAGACTCAGTAGAAGAGTTGGAGTCGAGTTAGAGGCAGCAGTCTGGGATAAACAACCCTGAAGGTGTGGTGTAAACATAAAGTGTGACGCGGCGCTGACAGTGCAGGCAAAGACCCTCTGAAGAGCCATTAATTACTCTGTACTCGGATGTTAATGAATCAGGAGAGGCAGAGAGGTCGGGCACCAGCCGTACATCACTCTGAACACAGCATTTCACCTGCACTTAAAGGAAAAGTACGCAGCTTTATTCTTGTATCAAGGGTTTTAAACGGGTTTACATTAACACAAGCCAACCTGCCAAATGCTGGTAGATTTCCATTTTGGATGATATCACATTTAGTGTCACTATCCACTTTGGCCGGTTGGATTTTGTGCATGTAACTTAACTTTAGAGTTCCTCCATTCCTATTGCTATGTTTCAATGCACACCTAATTTAGTATATAATAATTCATCATGAATAGAAATAAAAAAAACATGTATTAATATAGACCGCATGCAAAAAGATAGAAATTATTCTGCTGTCATATTTTTAACTCATCTCACAGGCAACTTATCCATTGTTCAGAAAACATAGTATTATTGATAATAATAAAAACTTCATATACTAAATTTAACAAAAGCATACTTTTTCTGAACAATGGATAGTAGGTTGGCTGTAAGATGAGTTAAAAAAATGATACAGAGTAAAATTAAAATTGAAAGTTTTTAGACATATGAACGTCAAATTAAGTGAACAAAAAACTTGAGATTTTGAGTTGGCCCCAAAACACAAAAAACTTGCGGAATCCTGTTGCCTTGAGTTTTTGCAACTTTTTTTTTTTTTTTTTTTTTACAGTTCATTTATACATAAAACCACTTTCTTTAAGCCTATGTATTGTATCATATGCTATAACATCCTACAGCATTTGATCTGATTAAATTCTGGCTAGTTAAAGCACATAATGGCAAGTAAATTTTGAAAAAGGCTTGTCACAGTGGCCAGTGAGCAAAAAAGTTAATGTCAAGCCCTGGTTTTAAAAGACAAATCACATGTTGTCATGGGTTGTCATGTGTGTCTGTTACGTGTCCTGTACATAACAAATAGAGGCAATGCAAGTCAATGTGTGAGTCCACACCGGCTGAGCTGCAGTACGTCTCCGTCTCCGGCGCTGCAACAGAAATATGTATCAAGTCTGTTTTTGTCAGATGCTGCAGCCGTCATGTGTAAAGTTGAACAGAGCAGATGAAGCCAGACAGGAAGTCAGACAGTGAAGAAGATCCAGTAAATTTCAAAATAAAAAGCAGACTTGAGGAGACTCTCGCTGTCATCACTCTAAACATTACATCTTAACTGAGGACACGTAGATCGGACACCATTAAACGTGAGTAAAAAGACAGTATTTATATACTTAGCGTCCTTAACCAGGGTTGAAGAATGTATTTCTGTGACTTTTGTGCTTCGACCTTGGTTAAATCTCCAAAGAATCTCCAAATGAACAGGAAATTGGGTTCGGACAGGCAAAGGTGGCTTTTTAAATGCAGCTCTCTGTATACTTGGTTGTTACTGTGTGAACTCATAACTTCCAGCGTGAACTCGCTCCTCTCCCATGAACTCGTGGTCTCCTCAGCTGGCTCTGGTTGGAGATGTGCTGCACACACAATGCACTGCAATACTCACACTGACTGGTCAACACCAACTTGTCAATGGTCTGCCTCCAAGCATGCAGAGATTTGGATATCAATTTGGCTTAATTATAACCCTCTCCATTTATCCAGGCTTGGAACTGGCAAAAAGAGTACACTGGCTTGTGGCTAACAGTGCTATCTTGCCCCACTCACCTGTCTGGATGAGGCCACCTGCTGCATCCTATGGACTTCCTCAACCTACCTCACCCACTCCCTGGATGAATCCTTACAGAGCTGATCTATGATCCTATAGATGAACTAAGGGACTAACTCCTAGACACATTGCCTGTCCATCCTGGGAGAGGATCGCTTCAATATGGGCTCCATAAGGCTTCTTCTTTTTTCCCGTAGCTGTTTTTTTTAGGAGTTTTTCCTTACCGAGAAGGAGGGTCTAAGGACAGGAGTGTCCTGGGTCTGTTTAGTTTAGTGTAGTTATTGTTTATGTTGATTGTGTGTTAAGTCTGATTGTGTGTTTATGTTTGATCAACTGTTTGTGAAGCCCTTTGAGGCGACTTTTGTTGTGATATTGGGCTATACAAATAAATCTGAATTGAATTGAATTGAGTGCTGGCTATAGGCAGGGTTCATAGAGTTTTTAACAAGAATTTTCCATAACTTTTCCAAAACCTTTGACTAAATTTCCATGACCTGAAAAATGACCTGAAAAATGACTTACTTGTGTTTAAATAGTATTCAAAATGTCCAATGTGGTACATTAGAAACATACTTTTGCTGCAGTTTCATTTGTTAAATTTGGAGTTAAAGAAAAAAAAATCTGTTAGGGCTTCTTCCCCCAGAAATAAATAATTCCACTAATTTTTAGCCTACACTCCAGAGATGAAAAAAGATAATTATGCTATATTAGATAAAACTAATCATCTATGCCATTTTAAAGTACTACCAAAACCAAAAGAGCCACAAAAAAAAAAATAGATCTAGGTGACTTTTTCCTGCAGTGAGAACAAGAAGAGTCCAAGAAGACAGTGTTTCATGTTTCTACTGAACACTTATATTTACTGTATTCTGGCTGGACAGGGTTAACCAGGAGTGGCCCAATGTTACTCACACTGTTTACATTTCAAAAATCTTTCCAGGGCCAGGAAATTGCATTTCAAAATTCCATGACTTTTCCAGGTTTTCCATGGCGAACCCTGTATATGTAGATCTTGGATGATTGTGATCCTGAATACAAAGTTATTGAAATTCATGGAGTGAGGTAAGGAAATGTCAGGTCCCCTTGAGGTTGGTGTAAATTTGCATTTGGCCTTTGGAGCCTCCTCAGTCTGACAAACATTTATCTGAGAGGAGAAAGAGGATGCAGGATAGGTTCAGTGACTGACAGGAGTGCACCACCAGCACTTTTGTAAAGGCGAGATCTTTCAGTGTCTATTCATTACAAACCCATCACACAAATCACATTTCTGTAAACCCCTGATACAAGAGGGCACACAGTTTACAGTGTAGAACAGGTTAGAACGGGCTTGAAAATGAAATGCCTCCCACTCAAGTCACAGTCTGTGGGTGGTTGCAACATAAAATGTATCCGACGTAAAAACCTGACAAACCCCTGTGCGACTGGCAACCCCTGATAAACACAGGGAGCAGCTGAAAATAAAAACTTATATTAATGCTAATACTATTACTAATACCACTACTGCTTCTAGTACTTTTGCTGCTACTACTGACTATATAATAAACACTTAATACCAGAAAATCTTACCTAATAATCTTATCTAAGATAATGTCGGTATTTGCAAATGAAGATATAGAAGGTATTTGAGAAACAGAACTTTGCAAAAGGTTTAAGGCTATGAAGTGGTAAAAGTGTCCAAAAAAGAAAAAGGAAAAACTCAGAGTACAACTTTGCAAAGACACTGTCTGCCCCTATCTTGCAATGGTAAAAATTAGTGGTGGGAATATTTGGGCATTTCGTGATCCGATTTCAATTTAGAGCCCCACGATTTGATTCCAAAGCAAAGCATCAGACACCTTTCTGGTTCATGGCAGCATTAATTCTTCAACAATATTTCATTTCAATTGTATATTTTATATCTGAAATGTAATTTTAAACACTTTCTACTCTAAAAATCAAAACTAGAGAACTAATAACTGATGTGTTGCATAGCCTACTTAAATAATTTGTAGTTTTTGCAAAATTCTTAGCTTTTCTGAATCGATTCAGAATCTTTTTGGGAAAAAAAACAAAAAAACAATTGATGCATTGGAAAAATATTATTTTTCCCACCTCTAGCAAAGATATAGTGGCCTAATCTGGATTCAAACTTCTAGTTCAGGCAGGGTTCATACAGAATTTTTCATAACTTTTCCATGACTTTTCAGAAATTTTTGACTAAATTTCCAAGACCCAAAGAATGACTTACACATTAATAAATAGTATTCAAAATGTCCAATGCGGTACATTAGAAACATACTTCTGCTACAATTTCTTTTGTTAAAATTGGAAGAGTCACTTGAAGAAAAAAGTCGGCGCTGTTTTCAAGCATTATCACTAACTAGTAGTGGCCGAATGTTACAAACTGTTTCAATTTCCAAAACCTTTCCAAAACTTTACACCAAAATATAAAATTTCAAAACATATCCAGGGCCTGGAAATTGCATTTAGAAATTCCATGATTTTTCCAGGTTTTCCATGACATGTATAAACCCTGTTTCCATTCATACCATAAAACCCTTATATCTCACAAAGGTAAAGAATCTACTAAAACATTTCAGTTAGTGGAAGATTTTAGGTCTCATCCACCACTTTGACCTTTTTCCTGTCCATGAAAAATGTTTATACAAACAATTTTGCATAAACATTATTCTGAGTCTTTGCACAACAAACAGCAACAACATTTTGCAGAAATTTGATTTGACATTTTCATTCAACACCAGTGAAGAAGTGGTTTTCTTACACTCCTCCACTGTTAGTCTTTTCTAAACAAGCGTGTTGGGAAACTCCGAGAAGATTTGAGATTTGGCCATGGCTTGTTGACTCTGAGCTGAGCGCTGTGGTTCAGAGATAGATTAGAGACCTGATATGACCCGTGTTTGGTGATCTGTGAGCCTGATAGACTACAGCAGAGAGTGGGCCGGTCCTGGGACATCATCACAGGGGCAGTGGAGCGTTAAAGTGGATCTGTCTGTGGTCGGGGCGGAGGGAGGGGGACGGAGGTGATACCTGTCAAAAACACACACACGCAAAGCCTGGCTGCGTTTAGATGGGGCAGGACAAATGTGACACTAGGAAACTGATCTGAAGAGCGACTGGCAGGATTTAGTTTATTCATTAATACAGTGGTTGCCAAAGTGAGGTCCGGGGCCGCCTGGTGGGCCGTGGAGGTGCTGCAGGGGGTTGCCAGAGGTCATCTACATTAAGTACATTTTTAAAAAATTTTTTAGCTTGAAATTAATTACAATTTAGTACTTATTTAAAAATATAACTTTAAAGCAATTTTTAGCCAGCAGTCTGTGATTTTTGTAGTATTATTTGTAGTATTTTGGTAGTATTATTTGTAGTTGTATTCAAAGTATTTCTGTACTATTATTTCTATTATCTATAATAGTGTTTGTAGTATTATTTGCAGTATGTTTTAAGTATTTTTGTTGTTGTATTTGAAGCATTTGTACTATTATTTGGAGTCGTAGTCATAGTATTTTTGTACTATTATTTCTTGTAGTTGTAGCAGTGTTTGTAGTATTTTTTTATTATTATCTGAATTAATTTTGTAGTATTAGTTGTAGTATTTTGGTAGTATTCTTTGTAGTTGTATTCATAGTATTTTTAGTATTATTTGTAGTATTTTTTAAGTGGTTTATTGTTGTTTTTGTTGTATCTGAAGCATTGGAGTCTTCATAACCTTAACGTTTTTATAGCAATCTTTGGGGGAAAACATGACACAGACTTTTAAATAAAATTTTATTGTTGGGGGTCCACATGGATTTGCCTGAATTTTAAGGGAGCCACAACACTTTTGACTTTGGTAAAAGCTGGATTAATACATCCAGCCTTTTTTAGCCAGAGACAGAGGAGATTGACTGGAAACAGAGTGAGAGAAAGGAGAATGATACCGAGCAGCAGCACATCTACCCAACTCAAACCCCAGTCACTGAACTTGGAGGCATGCGCTGTACCAGGTGAGACACCAAGGTGTGGCAGGAAGACAGGAAAATAAAGATAAGAAATGTTTTACAAAGATGTCAGAGATCCCATGTTGATAAAAAATGATATTGTCTAATGTAAAGCAATATAATAACTGCCTCTGTGACTCTAAACCCAGAGCAATCTCACCTCATCTCACTGTCTGATCAATCATGGCAGAACATAGTCAAAATAACAAAAGAACTGAGCTCAGGATGAAAATATGGAGAATCAAAGTGTTTTAATCTCATTGATGCACTGGTCCAATGCTAATCTAACTGTCTTGCAGTCTTCCTTCAACCTTAAGGGGCTATATTAAGCAAAATTGACTTTTCTAAACTTCCTACCAGTCATAATGTTGATCCCTCATCTATAATGTGAACGTGAACCACTGTTAACTAAGATTGGTTTAAAAATATGAATAAAAGCACAATGACTGCCTACCCTTGGTTCCGGAAGTAAAATTCCCATTCATGTTCCCCATCGAAAAATACATAAATTAAAAGTTCAACGGCTCGAGGAAGGCTAATCAGCTCTGTGGTAACTCATGGCCATAAGATTAGTAATTTCACTCTAAACACATATCTGAAACTTACAAATGCATTCTGCTAATTTTTCAAGTTTTAGTTCATCTTTTTGATCGGGTTATTGTTGTGACTTAACACAGAGGTGATTAACCTCCATCGAGCTTTTGAACTCCTTAATGTATGCATTTTTTTGAAAGTCAATGGGCAAAATTAATGGGAAATTTACTTCCAAAACCAGGGCTGGGTGGTCACTGCTGAGCTTCATACAGTCCCCTTAAACTGTTGCCTCTACAGGTTTGAAAAGGAGAGCAATGGCACAAGGTCTGCATCCAACTCAGCACTTAACCCTTAATTTACCCTAAACCCTTACTGAAATTAGAGGTGTGACAAGATCTCGTGATCTCATGATCTCGCAAGATCATGTCACAGATTCTCGTGAAGGTGAAAATTGGTCTCGTGATCTCAAGGTCAGGTTCTGTTTGCACTTTTTACAGAGAAGAAGCTGTAAGTTGAGTTTGTGGCAAAACATTTGGCAGTATATATGTTCCACTGTTGCATATAATTCAAATAATAGAAGTAAATAACAGTTGATTTTAAAAATGCACCTAAAGACTTTTGCATTTTATAATTTTCAGGTGAATAAATTACATTTTTCATTTAGGTAAAATACATATTTCAACAGTGTAAAAATCTTGTTTCGTCTTGTGGAATTTGTGTCCAGTCACCCTCACCCTCTCCAGTCAAGTTACATTACACCACATGGTTGAACATTTTATTAAAATTATCAAGAAAGGACAAATCTCTGGCTTGTGGTGCCACATCTCGATGCACAAAAAATTAATCAGTAACATGGCGTTTGAACAAGAACCAGCCTGACACCTGCTGTGGGCTTTAAAATACTTTCCCCATGACACACATAGTACACGCAGAGAGTACATAGAGCCATACAGTGATTGTAAATATGAGTGGGGCAGATTTAGCTCTTTTACAAGCCGGGCTGGTCCCGCTGGCGCCAAATATCTTTGACGGACGCAGTCACAGAAAGAGGTGGGGCTTAGGATCTTGTGCTTCATTCAACATTTAGATAGACTTTAAGGGACTTTTCAGAAACAATGACAAGTAGCTGTGGTGTAAAATCTTGTGCTGTTTCTAATTGAGTTTAATGCCCAGAAAACGAGCAAATGGTAATTTCTAAGCCTAAATCATTTGCACTGTCAAACACTAAGGATGACGAGTATCTATTCCAGTCTAGTATCTATAAACATTTTGGTCCAGCTGTCCAGTTCAATTTGTCTCCTCCTTTAAGCACTGTGTGAAGCCGACTGCTGCCAACACTAAATAACATGGAAGACAATGGTTTTGGTGAATCTGCAGGTGACTAAAGGCAGTACATGGATGAAGACAGAAATAGATTATTCGTGTTATGCAATTGTTGATGCAAATCGGCCAAATGTTTCCATAAAATGCGGCTACTAATTACTAATTCATTTTTATCTTCTTTTTTTTTATTCCTGTTATGGCTGGTGACTGTCTCAGCATCTGTGGGTTTTAGGCAGTGTACAGAGCTGACACTTAGAGACACAGTTAGTCAACAGGAAAGTAGGTTGACCAGTCTACAGTACTTTTACATCCTTAGATTGCAACAGGAAGCCATGAGAGCACAGGAAGGATGATCGACCCATGGCAAGAGCACTAAATCAAATCAAAATTAATTTGTATAGCACCTCAAAACAGCCTAAAGGGGCCCAAGGTGCTTCACAAAAAGCAATTTAAAAACAAGACAGAATAAAACAAATAACAAGAATAACATTACAGCATTAAAACTGCACAGAGAGATGCACAAACAGGAAAAGTACAGTCACATCCACATGACATCCAAAGCAAGAATTGCGTGTCAAATGCCAGGCTGATTGTGTTTCTAGCTGTGATATGAAAACTGACCTGAGCTAATGGCTCCATGCCCCCCACTGTTCACATAAAGGATGGAGATAGTTCAAATGAATAAGTGTACTCTGGTTGTTCTTTGAGGCTATATACCAAATGCAAAACAGATTAACACTTTACATTAAAATAAGAAATATTTCATTTTTGGCTAAAAGCCCCGTCCTATCCAATCCTGCATAAAAGTTCTGGCTCCGACTGGCGATGGTGGGTACTGAGTTGGGAGACAGCCATATCTGAAATCACACAGATCAAAGCTAAACTGCCTTAAATGGGAGCAGTTAAAATGTTAAATTACATCACACACAGTTGAGGAATAATTGGAGAAATACTTGTGGCAAACCCAATCACTTTGTGGAGACAGAACATGAAGTCATACAACTCACAGACTGCTGCTCTGATGGATCTGACTGTGGATCAAAACTAATGACATTTATTTAAATAACATACTGGGCAAAAGTCCTAGACAGGCTTTTGTTGCAGTCAAGATAGTACTAATCGAGACCAAGACCAGTCCGAGTCCAGAGTGAACTGAGACCAAGACAAGGCCGAGACTTTCAGGGTTCGAGAACAAGACTTTTAAGAGCCAAGCGTTGAGACAGCAACCAAGGCAAACCGAGACCAGGTCGAGACCAAACTCTGTGAACTAAGACTAAATAAAGGGGAAAAGTAAAAAAGAAAAAGTGGTTAAAATACATAAATTATTATTTTAATGATCAAATAAAAAAGACTCCACAAAGAAAAAGAAAAAATAGAATTGTCCTGGTTCTTCTGATGTGGAAAACTAAAACTAATTACTCCAAAATTATAAAAAATAGGATTTTCTTATAATGTTTGGTAAATAAAATAGCTGAGACCGCCACATGCGAGACTGAGACAAGGCGGAGTAAAATTGGATTCAAGACCAAGACCAGGACCAGGACCGAGTAAAACTGTAGCCAAGACTGACGAGACCAAGACCGTAAAAAAAAGGTCTTAAGACGGGTCTAGGGTGCCACAACACTAAAGAAAGGTATATCAACGCACAAAAATACACAAAAAGAAAAAGTAAAGACAATCAGACCAACAAGCACTTAGAGAGAATAGACCTGAGATAGGACCAGTGCCAAGGTAATACTGTGTTACAGTGCCCAGACCTTGACTCAGACTCCTCTAGCTCAGGGGTAAATGCTCTTTCCATTGTGCCACAGAACCTTCATATCTCACAATGGTAAAGAATCAGCTAAAATAAATCTTTTATTCTTTTAGTGAGTGAAGTTTATCGAAAAATGCTACATAATCCCTTGAAACACTTCTGAATCTAAACAGTAATCTAGAAATGAATCATTTTGTCCTTGGCCCATTATTGACCTGTCCAAAATAAACCAAAATAAAAAAAATCTGTATTTTCTTAAAGCAGTGTTTTCCACATCTCTCTAAAATGTTTGACCAGTACTTTGGATCCACTTTAAACCTCTTCAGCAAAGCGTGGTCCACTAATAAGGTGTTTTCCAACTAGTCTTTTTTTGTCTCACTTTTTTCAGAGCCAGATCTAGGCCGACAAACATGAAACCCGTGACCTCGTATACTGTCCGGGTACGAAGTCCCCAGACTCCACCCTGAAGCATCTGCTGCTCCCATTCCTTTCCTACATCTGGAAGATACATCGAAGGAGGCCATGCACAGCTATGACATCACCCAGAGCGAACCCACGCGCAGACGGGACAAACGTGAACCAAAGTTTGGGTTTAAAGCAGCTTTTGATCAAACAATATGTCAGATTTTTTGAATGCATTATGTTTGTTGTTGTCCTGTTACATGTCATATCAGCCAACTGATGCATCATTTTTTATTCATAGTTAAATACTACTCAAAAAGCTTCATCTTTAACACAGAGAACCAAGCTCCTGTTTTACGGAATCAGCTTCCAGCTCATGTTAGAGTGGCAGACAGTCTCTACATTTAAGGTTAGGCTTAAAACGTTCCTCTTTGAGAAAGCTTATGGTCAGGGCAGCTAGGAACAGGGTTAACTCCACAGCTGAAGCTAGGCTGCTCTAGGAGCTAGAAGCTGGGGGAAGTATGGTGCACTGACCTCTGACCTCTGGTTTCATCTGCTGCTCCTCTTCTATCACTGTCATTAATATTATCAAATACTCTATATCTCCAATCAGTTCATTGCTATTCACAAGTTGTCCCTCTCTCCCGCTCCCCTCTGGGGAGTGGGGACTGTTTCAGATGCCTGGCTGCTGGCAGATGTCCCAGTGATGATTGGATCTTAGCTGACCCCATCTGTGCTCCTGTCCCGACCTGTGTGCCCTCAACCTCACCTCTAAGGATTTCACGGATCTCCCTCACCCCACTCCCCTGTCTGGATGAGGCCACCTGCTGCATCCTATGGACTTCCTCAACCTACCTCACCCCACTCCCTGGATGAATCCTTACAGAGCTGATCTATGATCCTATAGATGAACTAATGGACTAGCAGTCCTAGACACATTGCCTGTCCGTCCTGGGAGAGGATCTCTTCTTCAATATGGGCTCCATAAGGTTTCTTCTTTTTTCCCGTAGCTGGGTTTTTTTTAGGAGTTTTTCCTTACCGAGAAGGAGGGTCTAAGGACAGGAGTGTCCTGGGTCTGTTTAGTTTAGTGTAGTTATTGTTTGTGTTGTCTGATTGTGTGTTAAGTCTGATTGGTCAACTGTTTGTGAAGCCCTTTGAGGCGACTTTTGTTGGAATATTGGGCTATACAAATAAATCTGAATTGAATTGAATTGCTCTTTTGAGCAGAAAGAGAAAAAAAAAAGCAGTTCACGTCCTTAAACTTTTTGTATGATGCCATTTTACTACAAAATGAAAAATATCTGTCAGGAATCAGTGGAAACAGAGCTGTACACTGTTGTTGTTGCACTGGTCAGTGCTTCCTAAAGTGGGCAGGGGATTGTAAAACTGAGTGTTTTGAGTCCTCAGAAACTCTGTAGGATTACTCAAACAGGTGTAGGGCTGAACAATTTTGGAAAAAAATATCTAATTGCGATTTTTCTGACAGATAATGCAGTTACAATTAGATTTGCAATATATTTTGTAAAATCAATGTTCAGTTGACAGTTTACATTTTAAGCATGTGATGGAGCACTGCCAATTGAGAGAACACTGAAATATTCTCTGCTGAACTAATAAAAGGAAGCATGTGCCTTTCAGGTTATTTTGTAGAGGTCTAAACTACAGTTGTAGCAAGATTTATACATATATTAAGATACAGTGGGAATGGGATATTTTGTTCTCTGCAGAGGACATTATATCACCTAAATATCTGCAGCCTTTGCGATTTGCTAACTGCAACAGTTTAAATTGCGATTTTGATTAATTGTGCAGCCCTAAACAGGCGTGAATGAAAAAACACTCAAAGCTCAAAAAAGTAGATTTTGCATAATATCTCCCCTTTAAGTTCAGCGAAAGACTGGTTGGATATAGAAAACATACCTTGAAGTTTTTACTATGGCTGGTTGTATGTCTTTAAACAACATAACTCAAAAAGTTAGATTGGATTTTGATTAAATTTTTAGAAAAGATCATGGGCTAAATAAGAAATTATTACTGTTTAGTGAATACAACATCTTATTCTAGCATGTCATGTACATTTTTTGTGACAATAAGAAATAATTTAAAGAAGGTTGCATCAGGATTTAGTTATACTGTGTAACTGCTTCCTAACCTTTCCTAAATGTGCTTGCATAAACACACTCATCGTCACATTGTATAATTTCTTTTAAGCAAATCCCTGAACTGTAAAACTGTTTATTTCTGAATTGGCAATATAATCTCCTCATTGAAAAGGCAGTTTCTCAAGTGGTTTCCTGAAATGTCACATAAACCTATTTTATTTGAGGGACTGGGACTGGCTTGGACTGGACGGGACGGGACAAGTCGAGGCTGGAAAAATAAGTGTGGTGTGTATTCAGAAACACAGACAGGTCAACTCTGGGGTCAACTACATTCAGGACATTCCTAAATTAAACATATTCTGTACATTTCTACACCATAAAACCCCTAAATGTACAGTCCAAGTACAGCACCAAGTCAGTGCAGAGACACAGGCTGATTTCTGTGACAGGACCAGACCAAAGGCATTCCTCCACTTGCTCCACTTAGAGCCATAATTATCCGGTCCTAAACAAATACTGCTAAACATAGGCCCACAGTTTCTCCACTGCAATGGAAACACTCCCTCAGAAAACTAAACACACCCGGGCAGTCACAGGACGACAGCAGCACCTAAAAAATACACATCATCACTGCAGGGGTATCAGGACAAGACATTACATTCATCAGACTGATTGACTGTCCATATGGAGAGGAACAAGGTAAAAGTAAAAAGTAAAATGAAGGAGTTATAACTGAAGTTATGTGACAAAATTATAATCTTAGTGATGCTCTCTGTATTGAGTCATCTTCTTTCCTTTCAGCTTTTCCTTATTCAGGGTCAAACAAGTGTGCAGTGACTTGCAACATATTGATTGGGCATGTAGTCTTTTATACTGGATGCCCTTTCTGACGCAACCACTTTATCCGGGCTAGGGATTGACACAAAGGGCCATATTTACTAAGACGGGTGCTAAATTGTGAGTGCAGATTGAAAATAGCGTTTGCTCTTTGTGGGTGTGTTGCATGACGCATCAATAACGGGAGCAACACTGCTCTATCAGCTCCGACTGCTTCTTTCCCTGCAGTAGCCTACTCTAACGTAAAAGTTATTATGAGAGCTGACTGTAATTGACTGAATAGTTATGTCCTTGAGGGATAATCATTTCAATGCATTTCACTTTCTTCTTAAGTTTGCGTCGTCCTTCTTCTTAAATCCTTGTCTCGTGTGATTCTGGCACTGACCACGGTCACGTGACAAAGGGCCAGATTTATCAAAGGTTTGCGTGCACGCTAACTGAATAAGATGCGTTAAAATTGGAGCAAACCCAGACGCAGTTGAGATTTGCGTGTCTTACAGGAGCAGAGCGAACGCAATGCAGATTTTGCTCCTATGACCTGATGAATCTGTAAACTGAGGCGTTCTTCCCAGAGTGCGCAAAATGGAAGGCAGAGAAAATGCAAATTCATTAATTTACAACCCGCAATATTATTTATCAAGGCTCACCATGACTTTGCGTGCAAAAATAGCGTATAAATTTAGCACGTTGGAGAAGGATGTGCTAATCTTTTGCACAGATATGGCTGCTGTGATTCGTGTGAGACGAAGGAGAAGAAATGAACAAATACGTAGGGTTAGAGTGTTTGCCACGCGTGCAGATCTATTTGCCATGACGGATGAAAAAATTATTCACCAGCACTTTCAGCTCTTCTTAGTTAAATTTTTGCTTCCGTTTGTGTTCCACTTCCGCACCTTCCATGATGCAAAACAATACACGCAATGATGCAGTTTAAATAGTTCCACCCCATCTGTTTGCACCTGTCACCGGCCACGCAGTTTGTCTTAGTAATTCACGCACAACACGCCCATTAATAGCGGCCGCATATTTTCTCACTGCACTCGCAGTTTAGCACCCGTCTTAGTAAATATGGCCCTTAGTTTCCCTCTGTGTGAGAGACAAAGAGGAAAGTCCTATTCACTGTCTGTCAGAGCCAGTAACCCTTCAAACAATTATACAAAAAGTATCAAGTAGCCTATATAAAGCACTTTGAATTGCTCTGTGTATGAATTGTGCTATACAAATAAACTTGCCTTGCCTTGCCTATATGTCATTTAACAGATTCATTGAATCACCGGAGCAAAATTTGCACTGCGCTCAGAGACGCTAACCTCAGCTGTACCTGGGTTTGCTCCACTTTGAGCACATCTTTGATAAATCTGGTTCAAAGAGTACACAGGCTTGTGACACATTGTGGCTGGATTTAAAAAGGGCACACAAAAACCCACTTCATTACTATCAATAAAAAAAACACTTATTGCAAAACACTTTTTGCTTTAAAACATTGAAGATTATCAAACCCATTCAAACATTACATTTTAACAATGAATAGAAAACTACTGCATTTTAAAAATAGATTATAAAACATAATCAATCAATGTTAACAACTTAACTTTCTCTTTGGTTTCACGTCCAACTACTTATTTAAATTATGACTGTAATATCTATTATGCATTCACTGTAATGTCTGCATTGTTGTCTTACTCTATTGAAAACTAGCCGTATAATAATTTTATTGGTTTCACTGGGATTGTAGTAAACAGCGGGGCTTGCCAAGTCAGTACTAGCACTGCATCAGTAAAACATGTGATACGCAAAATTACAAACTAAATAATGCAATATGTCATGCAATATTTATTTTCTCCTTTGGCATAATAAAAGTCAATATAATCTCTGGAGAAAAAACAAAACTTTAACTGGTTTTACTGGTCACTTTTACTTCTCTACAAGCATGCAAAGTTTACGATTCAAGCAGTTCTTTGCAATGTGGCTTTTGTTGATAGTGCCATAATAATTTGCAATAATTGTGCAGGGTTTGCAGTAACGGCACTAAAAATCATACACTTACATATACATGTCAATGTTTAACTGGGACTGGAGAAGAAATGATGTCAGATTTTTGATGAGTCACGATTTTTGTGAGATGAATTATTGCGATTTTACAATTTTCACAATTATTGACATCACAAAGGAAACACTGAGCTTTTTTATTGAATACTTGATCCACACTTTTAACCATGCTTTTAATGAATTGATGTTTACTTTTTTCTCAGCTGTTAACCTGCCTGTCATTTCTTTCAATCTATCTCCTTCAGTTTTACCCAGAGCCAGGTCATGAGGGCAGCAGTCTAAACAGGGACACCCAGACTTTCCCCTCTCTAGACACTTCCTTCAGATCCCCCAGGGAAATCCCAAATTGTTCCCATTTTTTAAAATTCCTTTTTACTTTTATTGATTAGCTTGAAGGACCTTATACACTAAGGACATGAGCGAAACCTTAACTTCTGAAATTATTCTACTGTGACATTTATAAGTGCGTATAATGGTAAAAGTAGCTATTCCTGACATCCCTAGACTGGAGACAGTCGATAAACTTTTGCATTCAGAAAGGAAGTGAAGAAAGTTCAAAGTTCAAGACACTAATTTTTTTGGAATAATTTATGCTACTTATGCTACATGGTTAAAATGATCAGATAATTTGACATTACAGACCTAACCTCTAGCAAATGGACTATATTCACAAGACCTAACCACATCTACAGCCTGTCTGTCCTGGAGGTGGATTTCTCCCTTAGAGGTCGACCAATATGGGTTTTTCTATGAACAATGCCGATACTGATTTTTAAAATTCAGAGCAGCCTATGGGCGATAAACACTAAAGTTTTTTTGGAGGGGCCGAAATGTAGGGCCGATTTTCTTAATTTTATGAAAGAAATGAATATAATATAGCTAGGGCTGCATCTAACGATTGTTTTGATAATCAGTTAATCGAAAGATCAATAACTGTATAGAGAAGTGGTTAAAAACCTGAGGTATTTTTATAGCTCACGCTAAAAAGTTGGATAATTCTACCAAAAATAATTTAATTTTTTACAAAATGTAACCAGAACAAGCCATGAGTTTGCCACTTGAGGACGTTAGGCTAGGACATATACTCAAAGATATTTTTTTAACAAAAACACAAATTGTTGCTTTACTGCTCGTCTTGGTAATAAACGCTCCTCTCTCAGCACATGGCATGCTTCAGACTATATGAATACCCCAGTTAACGAATAAACAATGACTAAATTAGTTAATGATTATTTAAATAACTGATTATAATCAATTAATCCAATTAGTTGTCGCAGCCCTAAATATAGCCATTTGTTTTAGTAATGCTTATTAAAACGCAAACAAATGTGTTAGAATGTGACAGTAAAAACTGTTAAAGATGAGTTTTTTGAGAAAACCAATAATGCAGTCTCCATCAAACTCTCTGTGCAGGTAGAGCTTGGAGAGAGCTACAAAATGCGTTTGGAGTTTTTGTTCTTATTATGCTAAAAGTATGAGCAAAATCTCCACTGCTCAAAAAAATAAATAAATAAAGGGAACACTTAAACAACACAATGTAACTCCAAGTCAATCACACTTCTGTGAAATCAAACTGTCCACTTAGGAAGCAACACTGATTGACATCAGTTTCACTGCTGTTGTACAAATGGAACAGACAACAGGTGGAAATTATAGACAATTAGCAAGACTCCCCCAATAAAGGAGTGGTTCTGCAGGAGGTGACCACAGACCACTTCTCAGTTCCTATGCTTTCTGGCTGAAGTTTTGGTCACTTTTGAATGCTGGCGGTGCTTTCACTCTAGTGGTAGCATGAGACGGAGTCTACAACCCACACAAGTGGCTCAGGTAGTGCAGCTCATCCAGGATGGCACATCAATGGGAGCTGTGGCAAGAAGGTTTGCTGTGTCTGTCAGCGTATTGTCCAGAGCATGGAGGCGCTACCAGGAGACAGGCCAGTACATCAGGAGATGTGAGGGAGGCTGTAGGAGGGCAACAACCCAGCAGCTACCTCCTCCTTTGTGCAAAGAGGAACAGGAGGAGCACTGCCAGAGCCCTGCAAAATTACCTCCAGCAGGCCACAAATGTGCATGTGTCTGCTCAAACGGTCAGAAACAGACTCCATGAGGGTGGTGTGAGGGCCCGACATCCACAGGTGGGGGTTGTGCTTACAGCCCAACACCGTGCAGGACGTTTGGCATTTGCCAGAGAACACCAAGATTGGCAAATTCGCCACTGGTGCCCTGTGCTCTTCACAGATGAAAGCAGGTTCACACTGAGCACATGTGACAGACGTGACAGAGTCTGGAGACGCTGTGGAGAACGTTCTGCTGCCTGCAACGTCCTCCAGCATGACCGGTTTGGCAGTGGGTCAGTAATGGTGTGGGGTGGCATTTCTTTGGGGGCCGCACAGCCCTCCATGTGCTCACCAGAGGTAGCCTGACTGCCATTAGGTACTGAGATGAGATCCTCAGACCCTTGTGAGACCATATGCTGGTGCTGTTGGCCCTGGGTTCCTCCTAATGCAAGACAATGCTAGACCTCATGTGTCTGGAGTGTGTCAGCAGTTCCTGCAAGACGAAGGCATTGATGCTATGGACTGCCCCGCCCGTTCCCCAGACCTGAATCCAACTGAGCACATCTGGGACATCATGTCTCGCTCCATCCACCAACGCCACGTTGCACCACAGACTGTCCAGGAGTTGGTGGATGCTTTAGTCCAGGTCTGGGAGGAGATCCCTCAGGAGACCATCCCCACCTCATCAGGAGCATGCCCAGGCGTTGTAGGGAGGTCATACAGGCGTGGAGGCCTCACACACTACTGAGCCTCATTTTGACTTGTTTTAAGGACATTACATCAAAGTTGGATCAGCCTGTAGTGTGTTTTTCCACTTTCATTTTGAGTGTGACTCCAAATCCAGACCTCCATGGCTTAATAAATTTGATTTCCATTGATAATTTTTGTGTGATTTTTTTGTTAGCAAATTCAACTATGTAAAGAACAAAGTATTTAATAAGAATATTTCATTCATTCTCATCTAGGATGTGTTATTTTAGTGTTCCCTTTATTTTTTTGAGCAGTGTATTTATTGCCATTTCAAGCTTTTTAAGCTGAGAGAAAGCAACTTTGGATGTTTCCTATGAACTGCAGAGTAAGAGCCCAAAATGTTAAAAGATGGTTGGGAAGCTGGGGTCCTTCAGTCACATGGTCAAACGGACATGTGTCTGACCAATAATCAGCATAAAAGGTGCAAGAACTGGCCGATTACCCACCAAAAAAAACGCAAAAATCATCCACTTGACCTCTACTCTCCATCTCCCTGAGGTTTCTGTTAGCTGTCTTCTTTTGCTTTTCCTGAGAAAATGTGAAGGAGGATCTAAGGACATGGGAATGTGCTGTGTCTATTTGCCTATTTGTTTGTTAGATTATTTATGTCTATTCCTGTAAAGCCCCTTGAGGCAGCTGTTGTGATATTAGGCTACATAAAAGTGAACTGAATTCTGATCTCCTCATGCATGTTCTTGTATCTAGCCAGAGCACAAGATTAATGCAAATTTACATTACAACTAAGACACTTAAAAACATTGCAATAAGAGAAAGTTACATAATTCTGTTTCAAATGGCCTTATCAAGCTATGAGAGAAGCTTCAATAAACTACATGTAAACAGATTTAATGATTGGTACCAACAAGTAAGTCTGTTCCTGTCAAAATTATAATAATCAGATTTGTGGAAAGCCCTGCCTTTTCTCTGCCTGTGTGAAGTGAAGTGTGTGCAACTCCAAAGGAATGTGAGATAATAAGTGACATCATTCAAAAAAAAGCCACCCCTGACAATCATTAAGCAGTAAATCAGCAGAGATCCAGGGCTGACAGGGGCTTGACTCGGAGACCTTTGGGAGGCTCCACTGTCACCGAGCTGCAGCTAGAGAAGAAAAGAGGCAGAAATACCAGAGAGAGTGAAATAACAATGGGCCAGAGGAGGAAAAAGGGGGAGAGATTGGTTTCTGGAGGAAGGTAAACACTGTGTGGGTATCAGGAATGTGTTTGAGCTGCCGATCTGACAGAAGGCACACGTGAGCTAACTGTGCCTACTCCAGAGCAAATAAAACACGGCTGAACCAAGGCAAACATAATGGGATTCCTACAACCTGGCTACAGTCTAGTGTACAAATCAGTTTCTTAAAGAGGAACCTCATTGGTAACAGAGTTTCAGGAGTCTTACAAGAAACACTCTTAATTCTGTACTGTCCTAAGCACTGTGAGGCTTTCATATTTTGTACACTATAACCTTTAGTTCCCATGCTCTGCTCTTTGTAGCATTTGCAAGCCAAAAAACTGAACAGGGTTGCCAGATCTCACTGACAGTTTCCAGCCCAAACAGAACTTAAAACCCACCCAGCACAATAAAAAACAGCCCAAATCACAACCACTTTAAATGTTAAACATATTATAGTAAGAAAAGACACAAAACTTAACAGCAACACCAAAAAGAGTAAACCAAACAGGTTCCCCACAAAGAGACCACAGCCTTCCTGCTCAGGACGACCACAAAAAACCAAACACATAAATCACTCATTTTAAAACAAATGAAGGGATATGTGAGCGGGAGGACACAGCTGTTTATTTAATTGTGTATTTCTATTTGCCCTAAAATGATAACTATTGTGTTGGTATTTTCTCTAGAATATTTTCTAAAAAAAATTTGTGAAAAGCAGCCCAAATTTTATAAACCAGACCAATCTGGCAACACTGAAACTGAGATTTTTACAATAATGTCTTTAAAGCATTTACAGGCAGAAGGAGCACTTTAGCCATGCATTGTTGAGGTAAGTATGGTAAGAAGTGTGGTCCAAAATTAATGACCTTAAGCAAGTGTTGGTTATGCACTCATTTTTGTATGTTTAAGCTAAATAAATGCGGGATTTAACAAATTGTTTTTTTAAGAGGTAAAATAGAGCATTTTAGCCTTTGTTTAGCCAAGTATGGTAACAAGTGTGGTCTAAAACAAGCAAATTGTTGGCTATGCACTGGCTTTGTATGGCTAAGCTAATTACCAGTTGTATTTACAGCTGCTGTAACTTGTAAGGTCTTCCTAAATGTTCAACCATGTCACTTGTCTACAAAGAAATGAAATGGTAGTTTTGAAAAATGAATCAGAAATGTGTTTCTGTTTGCATTTATACAGTATTCTGAATATTGACAATACGGCTTCCCAAAAATACAGTACAATACATCACATAATGGCTTCTTCACTAGTTACTCTAATAACTTTGTGTGTGAATGATTGGCACAAACATTGTTGCTGTCTTTTATAATTTGAAAATGTTTGTTAAATGTGCAGCTCTACTTAGTTGCCTAAAACAAATAGAAATATTGTAAACCCTTGGCAAGAAAAAAGCCATTCATAAAACATAGCCCATGCCTTTCACTGCCTACATTGCATTGCTGTTAACATATTGCTCCAAATGTCCAACTCGTAAAGGGATTTGGCTTTTTTGGCTTATCACAGTTTACAGAAAGACGCCTCTGACAACTTTTATTTATTCATTTATTTTTTTGCAACATTTTAAAAGGCCAATTCTAAGTCTGTCTTTCCCTCAGACAAACAGACTAAACATATGACAGTGAAGGTAGGTTAGAGGTACGTGAGCACTTTACACGGGGTACTTGGAATTAGTCATCATTTGATAAAAAATATTTGCCATCTTTACATATTAAACTATTGAAACTTATAAAAAACAAGCAAGTACAAGTGTCAATTGATTGAAATGATCAAAATGTTAATGAAATTAAATGGAAGTGAAACTACTAGAAATATTATTTGAATAGGCCCTTTATAAGGCTTGTTTCAAATTAGTTATTTAAATGATTATTATTTTTGATACATTTTTTTAAAATGTTAAAAATATAATAAATAAGAAAAAATATATATAGTTATATTTTTATTAATTATTTTAATATTTTGTTATATCTTTAATAATTATGTTTTATATTTATTATTATTTTAAAGGGATTTTTTTTAACACTGCTGGAGAATTAGCATTTACATTAAAGTACGTATAAACTGTCTTTGTACTAATAAACACAAATGGCTCCTCCATGACCACTTTTTGAAAAATCAAAACAAAAACAAATGAGGGGGGTACTCACGCTGGGTCAAGAAAGCCCAGAAGGGTACGCAACACAAAAAATGTTGGACACCAGTGGTCTAGACTATAAGGAAATGGGACAAAGCAGTGCCTTGCCGGGGTTGGTCTGAGCGGTGCAGGGTGGACCGACCGACAAACCGAGAGGATGTTGTTATTCCACACAGGAAGTCAGACAAACAAAAGGTCAGCAGGATGGCTACGTTATCAAAAGAAAAAAGTCTATGAAGAATAAAGTTGGGTTACCTCCTGGAGCTGGTTTGTAAGCTGCTGGTTAGTGCTGGGTGTGTATTTTTTGGTATTTTCCCAGTATTTATTTTCAACAGAAAGCTGGTTTTGAGGAATGGCCCTGGTCCACGTGTCTTCCTGTTTGGTCGCTGAACAGGAAGTGGGATCAACCAACCGTTTGGCCTGACATTTGGGTCCATCCGCTGCCTGGTACTGTTCTTTCTGTTACAGTAAATCTGGGAATACACTTACGGCTTCAAAAGAACTGTAATAAGAGTTTTACAAACCAACCGTGGCTGTAGAGAAAAGCCTTAAATCAGTCTAGGTTTGGTGCATGAATGCTGATGGACAACTTTGACTTGTCTGACGCTGTGGTTCCCAAACACTGGGTCGGACCAAAAATGGTCACAAAAAAATTCTAATTGGGTCATCGCCAAAAATTTTTAAATAATAAATTATGGCAGTATAGGCAACATTAAAAAACACAATAAAAAAAGAACATTAAATCAAGTAAATGGCCCAAAATAACATTAGATGGAACTTAAAGGAAACAGATTAAAATAGACTAAAAATAATTAAAACAACAGACAAGCAAACACCAAGCTTACAACAAAAAATGACTTTTATGAACAGTGCTGAACCAGACCAGAAGGTAGGGTTAGATTTTGGCCAGGGCTCTCGTTGACCAAAGAAATGGTTTGTCGAAAGTCATGCCTGGCATTAACTGACCGAGGGGATATGGGGGAGCTTAGTGTTACACCAAGACGTGACGTCACATTAATTAGGTGATAAAACATATTAAGAAAAGTTGACGGAAAAATATATTTTTATCAAATAATCAATGTTGTCATCTTAAAAATTAAAAATAAGTTAACACTTAATACATTAGACCAGCTTTGTAGATGCAAAGAGTGCATGCAACTAATCGAACATTTTAGTCAACCAACACCTCACTGACTAATTAATCCACTAAAGGCTCTTTTATACTCTGCGTTAGACATTCAGATACAGGCAGAGCACTGTCTTCTGTGTTCATTCAGAGCTCGCGGATATGACCAAACAGAGCAGTACATGCAGTGACCACTGGGGGTGCTAGTGAAAACAGCTCAACAGTCACAGCAGAAGAAATGGATGAACTTTTTAAGAAGTGACAAGAGAAAGTTAGTCACGGTTTATTCAAAAACTGAACAGTGCCGCCATGTTTGTCGCTCTTTTTCTTCAGTCTTGGTAAAATCTTTGACAGTCGGCGATCGCCCCCTACTGGTTATTTAACATAACACACACATGCTGACATAGAAAATGGTTAGAGGTATAAACGCTGTGACGCCAACAACGCTGGGGACAGAAATGAGCCTTAAGCAACCAGAGGCTGACACCCTCTTTTGGGCAATCAAAATCAGGAAAAAAAAAAGTATGCATCAATAAAGTAGCCATTTCTAAGCAAGCCCCAAGCACTCAACATATTTAACATGACACTAATGACATAAAATAGGTCGTTCAAAGTCAAGGCTAGTGGGAATTTCTGAGTATTATTTAGAGCTGGGGAAAAGTAGAAATTGCATTTTTCTGCTACTCGTTAATCTAGCAGTGCAGTGTAATCTGTCAGTAGGTAGAGAGAAAGCCGAGGTGAAGGTCTGTGCTCTCTAAATGCTTCTAGAAATTCTCCTTTTTTTTTTTTTTTTATCAATTTTTGCAAATTTTCACCAAGATTTATAAGATACAATCCTGGGTTTTTATTCCCACCTTGTTAAAGTCCATTAAATGTCTTATAAAAGGACTGACTCTGACAAAGCCACCCTGCTGCACAGTTGTTAGACCTTGAGCACTCGCATTTCTTTGGAGCCGTTTCCATGACGATGCCGGTCTCGTCTCAAACGCCACGGCCTGCTCTCGGCCTCGGTCTATGTAAGTGTTCACGACGGAGACAGATTTTACCATTCACAGCCAATAAATCCGGTGTTGGTGGTGAAGTGAGGTGGGTGAAAAGGGGCTGGAACAGGAGCAGAGGGTTGCGGCGGCAGAGGAGGAGGCAGCTGTGCACGGGACAGATGGTGCTGTCTGCCTGAGATACTACGTCCCATTAGAGATGCAGAGACCCTGAGACGCTCACGATGAATATTCACAGTGGCAACCTTGTTCCTATCGATCCAGAGTCTTTCTTAAGGCTCAAGACAAGTGTGGGGGAAAATCATGACAGGAAGAGACATCTCAATTCCTTAGCTGTTTAACCCTCAGGGCACCTTAAAAATGTACATGCACTCATTAACTTAGGGACCCGTTTGCGGCACTCACAAAAATCGCTAGAAAAGTGTCAAATATTACTTTTTTTTTTTTTTTTAACTTTTTTTTGCATGAAATACTTTCTACCACTTCAGACCTAACCATAGATATAAAATTTATTATCATTTATCAATGTTTTGTCTGTTTTTATGGCCTTTTGTCATCAAAAAAGAATGCCATATTATGCAAAAATGAGTTGCAGAGTGGATCACTTGGGTGTAAAGTTATTAGAGCCTTGATTAAAGTAATAATTAATAACAACATTGGTTTTGATGCATTTTATTTTTGGAGCAAGGAGAGGTTTTTATAAAAACTTAAACTCAAATTAGGGACTTGTTTGGGCCCATTTACTTCCATTATAACGACAGATTTTTGACATACCATATTTTCCACACTATAGGGCGCTCCGGATTATAAGGCGCACTGTCATTGAATGGTCTATTTTCAAACTTTTTTCACATATAAAGTGCTCCGTAGTAAAAGGTGAAACAAAACAGTCAGATAAGTCAGTCAGTCAAACTTTATTCAACGCGTTCACCACAACTCCCAAACTTGTTCAGTTGTAACGCGTGAATAAAAAACACAATCTGAGACCACTAAATCAAACGAAAGCATATTCACAATAACTCATAACTGTTCAGTTAACGTTATAACAAAATACAACACAATACACTCACTTTTTCAGTTCATTCCTCGTCCACAAATTCTTCATCTTCAGTGTCCAAGTTAAACAGTTGGGCGATTACGGCAATGTTATGGTGAAGCACAGTATGTATTACTCCGCGATGCTCCTGACTACGGTAGCCGTAAATAAATTCATATATAAGGCGCTCTGGATTATAAGGCGCACTGTCGTTTTTTGAGAAGATTGAAGGCTTTTAAGTGCGCCCTACAAAAATACAGTACTGTAATCCTGACATGTTATAATACTTTTTTCATGAAAACCTAATAAATCTAAGGCTCTACCTTCAAAATAAAGGGAAATTAGGTTTTTGGTCAGATTGACCCCCTAAACCACCAGGGGCAGCAGAGCTTTATTTTATACAGTTTCAATGAAATTCTGTTGTTCTACCTTGCAAAATGGATGGGAATAAAGACACTGAACACCAATAAATTGGTCTTGGTGTGTTAGGATCGATGTAACAGAGCGGTGGGAGTGTGGCTGAGAATATATTTTGTTCATGAGGGAGTCTGTGAAACTCAAGTATTCAAAGGCCAAATGGGCTCTGTTTATAAACAAGTGGTGTGAATGTACCTGAGAATACTCGTGTGTGTGTGTGTGTGTGTGTGTGTGTGTGTGTGTGTGTGTGTGTGTGTGTGTGTGTGTGTGTGTGTGTGTGTGTGTGTGTGTGTGTGTGTGTGTGTTTCTGCTGAAGTCTGTCAGTCAGATGGAATCATTTCTTTTCAGTCAGACAGAGGCAGGAGTGATGTTTCCTTTACCCTGTCATGTTTTGACTGACACCAGCAGTCTTCCTCAGAAGCGTCACCTGACTGCTGTGTCTTTATCAGCTGTGGTCAGCCTGAAGGACCTAACCATGCCCCCTGCTGGTCTATCAGACTGACCCTACAGACACAGATTTTTTGCTGTGTATACGTAGTAAGATCCAGTGGGAAAGGGATATTTTATTCTCTGCAGAGGACATTATATCACCTAAATAACTGCAACCTTTGCAATTTGCTAATTGCAACAGTTCAAATTGCGATTTCAATTAATTGTGCAGCCCTAATACTCATATCCCTGTATACATAACAAATGAGAGTATCCCAGATTTATGTAGTGTCTAGTGTAGTGACAGTTAATTGGAGAGCAGTGTGATGTGGGCACTGTAACCAGGTCCAGCGCTGAGCATAAAGGTAACTGCTGTCAGGTAGATGGTGCTGCTTTGTTGAATATTACTGTGTTGAAAGGCCAGGTACAAGTTACAGTCGCAGTGGCAAAGTTACTGCTCACACCAAGTTTGTTTTACTTCACCTCTTGAGTTCGCATATCAGTTACTCAGCCACGATCTGAAACCAGGATACTGCGTTTACATGCGCCAGTATCCCGGCTACTGTCAAAGTTTTCCAAGTAGAGTATCCTGGTTTCTCCTTAAACAGAATACTGTCCTGTCCTGGATACTGTGTTTACATGCACAAAGACAAAACTGAGATACTTAAAACACCTGATCATAACCGGAATACTCAAGTACATGTAAACACACTCATTATTACACTTCATGTTGCCAGGTGTGAGAAAAAAATCTTTCATTAGTGATAATATTGAGTTGTGGGTTTACTGCCTATATCGTCTGACACAGTGAACAAAAGAGGCAGTTTTAATCTAAGTAAAAGTATGACTTGTGCAACATCACAATGAAAAGGACTGCACTCACCCTAAACAATTTCAAAGCAATGCTCAGTGAAAAAATGCCTAAAATGGTAGTTGCCAGACGGGGCTTTCATAAATGCTGGGTGGGTGATAGATACTGGCCAAATAAACAATACTACAACTACCACTAATATTATTTTTAACAGCCGCATTCAACCACAAGAGGTCTCGACCCTGTGCACTCCCAAGTCCAACGTCTGTATAAACAGATAGGGTTGTCAGGTAGGGCATCTGATGTAAAACCTAATAAAGCAAAACTCTGTATGTTTTCTCATTTCTTCGCTATTTTTGCCTCATTTTTCTCGATGGAGCTGCCCCTACATTTCGGAGTAAAGCACTATCATAAACACTAACAAGTCCACTTGACTCTGATATGATCCCTCGCTCGGCTTTACTTCCATTTTGCGCCCATCTGTACAACGCTTGTTTCTGCTATTGGCTGCTCTGACATGACAAAAAATGAGAAATAAAGCCTTTCTAGCTTGTTGTTGTTTTGCCAACCGTAATGTGCCGCCTTCTTGGGAGACTTCAGACTTTTGTGACACCGAGTCAGTGGCACTCAGAGTTGTGTTGTTTTCAGCCCAGAGACAGCAGGGGAGAGACCAGGCGCTTCATCCACCCCACAACAACTCATTTAACCATCACACGGACTCCAAAACTGTTTATTTAAGATACAAAAGTTACATAGTTCTGCTTTACAAAGGGCTGTGTACCACTAAACAATACCTATCAAAACAAAAGTTACGATACTACTGGTATAGAAAAAAATATTTTTATTCAATACCAAGTTTTCGATACCTTGTGAGACCTTAAATGTTCCTTTGCATGTATGCATTAAATAAATAACAGAATAACTCTACTACTTAACTTAACTTACAGCTAAGAATATAAGAAATTTGCTCCAAAAAATGTGTCTTTTAATCAATATTATTGTGTTTTATGATTGTAGAAGATGAATTAGCGCACCATGGGTATCAGGAAAAGTATCGCTCAGGTACTGGTATCAGAAACCAGGTATCATTTATAAACTGAACAGTACCAGGCCCTAGCTTTAATTCCAGATTAAATAAGAGCAAACTCCAGAGAAAGTCACAGCAAATACATCTCCTCCTCAACAGCACGGTGTCTGCAACATTCACTCACCAACACAGCTGTGCGACCACCCACATGTTTTGTCATTATAAATTAAAAATTAAATGCAGCATTTTGAGACATTTCAGGCTGGTTTCTTCTGGAGGCAATTTTTTCTCAAGCGGTTTGTTTATTTGACATCTGGCAGAAAGAGTTTGTGACCTCTGCGAGTGTTTGACAGCGTTGGCGTTCTGATTGTTTACTGTGCAAACCGCTTGATGGATCTGAGAAAGGCAAGAGTCTGCTTTGCATTTACTTGGCAGTCAATGGAGTCCAAATGTAACATAGAATAGAGGTTTTATTGTCATTGTCCAAAAAAACAATGAAATGCAGTTTAGCAACTCTTGGTGATAGCAGCAGCATTAAACTACAGCAGCTATACAAACACACTTTAATTATTAATATTAACACAATAAGGTAATGCTTTAGCCAAGACTCCATGTAATGACCAAGACAAGAGCGTATGGAGACTACACAGACCAAGACTGCCTATGATACATTCCCAAAAACTAGTCCAAGTCCTGTCTTAGACAAGGATTAAATTCTTGCAGGTGTAATAATATTTGGTGAAAGGGGCAGATTTAAGTAAGGATAATTTATAAACTAAAATAAAATTAAATGATAAATGGTTTCTTCCACCATGCAGAAGATTGATGTGGGCACATAAACCAGTTTGAGACTTGCTTTACAATCCAGAGACCTCTATGTCCAAGGTTAAGACAAGTATCACAACATACAGTGATCTTGGCACAAACAAAGCAGCAACTTCCAAGCAATATTTCTGACCATGTACCAACATGTACATTATATGAAATACTATTAAAAAGTGACCTTATAATGACTTTAAGCCAGTTCCCTTCAATTTGAATACACCCATGTCTGCCCTTTATGAGTACAATATATTATATTAGCTGTAAATATCCATGGTTTGTTGAACATCTCAAGACCAAAGCCTGACTCCTACCAATTTTGAGTCTTTTTAAACTTTTCTATCTATGTTTGTTACTGATGGAAGAATACGTCGGAACAAAAGCAGCAAGTACAAACATTTTACCAACTTTACTTTTACTGCCGAGCCTATTAAGAAGTGACCTTATAATGACATCAAGCCAATTTCCATATATTTGAACCCACTCATGTCCGCCATTTATGAGTACAATCAGTATTTCCCACAGATTTGTATTCAGTCTTTCTCAGTTTAATCTTTAATGAGTCCTTTATTTAACATAGTGTGGTTATTTTTTATGTGTTTTTAACTGTAAAAGAGGCAAAACATGTCACCTGTTGTACAAATTTAATGTCCAGCGTAATTGCATTTTGGATTCTGGTGGGCCTCCATCATCTTCTTAAATAATGGAAAACACTGAATGTATTAAGTATAGCAGCAGTATTGAGGTGTAAGGCATTGTTGTAGTGAGTGTACAACAGTGGCTTAGGACTGATTTGACAAACTTTTGCATTAACAATCTCATAATAACCACAAAAAGTGTCTAAATAGGGTCCTTTCTGACTGGCCTTGGGCAAATGAGACCAAGTTGAAGACAAAATCAAAAGGCCAAGCAAGGATACAAACAAACAAACAAAAAAATCAATGCTTCCTATTTAATCAGCGTTTATAACTCACAAGGGGACACTAACGACAAGCAGCGAGTCCCAGTCTCCATCAATAACAAGCAAATGAAAAATGAACAAGGTGGAAACTGAAGCTGGGTTATTTTGACAACAGTACAAAGATCTGATTATGAATCCAAACACAAGGAGTCACAAACCTTTATGCAAATCCAACAAAATGAATGTTTATGTTCTTCACTGTAAATACAAATGTGAAAATAGTGACCATTCTTCAGACTAACATTAACGTTCACTATTGTTTCATAACATCAGTGGTTCTCAAACTGTGGTAGAGGTACCACTGGCAGTACACGGGCTTCTTCTGGTTGTACTCAGGTGTCTGCTGCAGTTCAGGTCTTGATTTGGGCTAATTTGGAGCTAGATTTATTCCTGTTTTAGTTGCAAATAGTTCTGGTTGTGTGGTGGTTTAGTCTTGGTTTAGTCCTGGTTTAGACCTGGTTTAGACCTGGTTTAGACCTGGTTTAGACCTGGTTCAGTCTTGGTTTAGTCTTGGTTTAGTCTTGGTTTAGTCTTGGTTTAGTCCTGGTTTAGTCTTGGTTTAGACCTGGTTTAGTCTTGGTTTAGTCTTGGTTTAGACCTGGTTTAGACCTGGTTTAGACCTGGTTTAGACCTGGTTCAGTCTTGGTTTAGTCTTGGTTTAGACCTGGGTTAGTCTTGGTTTAGTCCTGGTTTAGTCTTGGTTTAGTCTTGGTTTAGTCTTGGTTTAGACCTGAGTTAGACCTGGGTTAGACCTGGTTTAGTCTTGGTTTAGTCTTGGTTTAGACCTGGGTTAGACCTGGTTTAGTCTTGGTTTAGACCTGGGTTAGTCTTGGTTTAGACCTGGTTTAGTCTCGGTTTAGTCTTGGTTGAGACCTGGTTTAGTCTTGGTTTAGACCTGGTTTAGTCTTGGTTTAGACCTGGTTTAGTCTCGGTTTAGTCTCGGTTTAGTCTTGGTTGAGACCTGGTTTAGTCTTGGTTTAGTCCTGGTTTAGTCTTGGTTTAGACCTGGGTTAGACCTGGTTTAGTCTTGGTTTAGTCTTGGTTTAGTCTTGGTTTAGTCTTGGTTTAGTCTTGGTTTAGTCTTGGTTTAGATCTGGGTTAGACCTGGTTTAGACATGGTTTAGACCTGGGTTAGTCTTGGTTTAGTCCTGGTTTAGTCTTGGTTTAGTCCTGGTTTAGTCTTGGTTTAGACCTGGTTTAGTCCTGGTTTAGTCCTGGTTTAGACCTGGGTTAGACCTGGTTTAGACCTGGTTTAGTCCTGGTTTAGTCCTGGTTTAGTCTTGGTTTAGACCTGGGTTAGACCTGGTTTAGTCTTGGTTTAGACCTGGGTTAGACCTGGTTTAGTCTTGGTTTAGTCTTGGTTTAGTCTTGGGTTAGACCTGGTTTAGTCTTGGTTTAGTCTTGGTTTAGTCTTGGTTTAGTCTTGGTTTAGACCTGGGTTAGACCTGGGTTAGACCTGGGTTAGACCTGGTTTAGTCTTGGTTTAGTCTTGGTTTAGACCTGGGTTAGACCTGGTTTAGTCTTGGTTTAGACCTGGTTTAGACCTGGTTTAGTCTTGGTTTAGTCCTGGTTTAGTCCTGGTTTAGTCCTGGTTTAGTCCTGGTTTAGACCTGGTTTAGACCTGGTTTAGACCTGGTTTAGTCTTGGTTTAGACCTGGTTTAGTCTTGGTTTAGACCTGGTTTAGTCTTGGTTTAGACCTGGTTTAGTCCTGGTTTAGTCCTGGTTTAGTCCTGGGTTAGACCTGGTTTAGTCTTGGTTTAGACCTGGTTTAGTCCTGGTTTAGTCCTGGTTTAGTCTTGGTTTAGACCTGGTTTAGTCTTGGTTTAGACCTGGTTTAGTCTTGGGTTAGTCGCGATGTATTCCTGGGTCTAGTCCCAGTTTAGTTTAGATTAATTTTTAGTTTATTAAAGACGTTAATTGAAAAACCAAATATTTTCATTGGCAGTACTGTGCGGTACTTGATGTGAAAATTTGAACCACTGCAATACACTTCTTTGTTTTACTCTCAGTCCATTCAAAGATCCATAAGAAATCTTCCTGGCACAGAGACCACTGCTGTCATATAATTACATCTAACCATCCCCCACCTCTCTCTTTTTCACTTTTCATTCACTTCTGAGCTGTAACACATCATCAGATATGGATGACACTGCTGTTATAATTATTATTAAGACTGAAAAACTCAAGACAAAGTACAACCAAATGACAATAATAGGCTTTAGGTTGGAATAAACTGCATATTTTCATAGAAGAAAAAGGTTTAATCAAGTCTATGGGAGTTCCTTTTTAGGTAGCTGCACATACAAATTACAAATGCTACAGGCTGCTATCTGGAAATCATTAGTTTTTAGCAGGTAGTACTCCATACATTTCAGACACTGAAGGGCGAAAAAAAGAGTGCCCCTGGTAAAACTTCAAAGTGCATAGCAACAACATACAGTATGTTACCAATGTAAACACTGCAAAATACATAAATAAGTGACATTGATTGCATATGTAGGAAGAAATCCCTCAGATACAAGAAGATAGTAAGGCAGAAGAGAAGGAAAAAGGATCATTTTGTGACACCAGTCTGTCTCAATCCAACTGTCAGACAAAAACAAGACAGAAAACGGCGCACGTACCTGGCTGGCGTGGAATTTTTTAACCCTCCTGCAGCTGATAACGAGCTTTTATCCCGGTAATGCTGCTTAAGGATCCCTAATTTCTCTCCAAATCTCCGTACAGTCCAGCGGTCGCGATTTTTTTCGTACTTCTGATGTGCGACCTCGCCGAGAAAAGAAAAGGGGCGGGTCTAGAACGTTTGGACACTGCGGTTGACCAATCAGCGACCACTACAACGGCCACCAACCTACAACCGACCAATCACAGCCGGAGTTCCACACTCGAGCCCGGCGCTGATTGGTTGGTGCGGGGAAAAGCCCAAACCCAATTGAAACAGGGCATAGCACCGGTGTTCCGGGGAATTCGGTTTCCCCGTGATTTCCTCGAATGAGCGCCAGGACTTTCTCTCTTTTAAAGGGCTTTTTACGAACTTGTTGAATTAAACACATGCTGTATACATCATAATCAAATGTATTTTATACATCTGTGTATTTTGAAGATGATTTAGAGTTATTTAATTAGCTGAGTATTGACATATTCTGCGTAACTACTGTAATCTGTAATTAACCTATTTTCGTTACGCCTTTGCACTTGCCATGTCTGACAACGACTGCTGTGATATTGTGTATTTACATTATTTATGAAAAAATATATTTTACTCAATTGTAGACCGCGTTCTGACGAGATTTTTCATGCATTGAGTCATTATTTAGTTCTATTATATTACTTGTATGTGTATCAAATGCAGAGATAAAGTTAAAAAAAGAGCTATTTTATTAATATTTCTATCATTATGTTGCATAGATCATGCGTTTATTTCTTTGTGCATTAAATGAGAAAAGCCCTCACAGTCGCTGCTTAGAACAAATAGCAATAATCATCGAATTAAAAACATCTAAATCATCAAATGGCGAAAATACATTCGATTATGATCCATACAGTATGTGTTTATTTTAACAAGTTCGTAAAAATACTTTAAAATGAGAGACAGTGCTCGCGCTCGAGAGGATATAAATGGGGAAACCGAATTTTCCGGAACACCGGGAGAAAAAACACCTTCACTACACTGTAAATATTTATGAACTATGAATGTTTTTATTTATAAAATGTTGGCTCATCATTTAATGTTTTTTTTTTTTTTTTTTTTTTTTTTTTTTTACAGCAAATGTAAAAAAAATCGTGTACACTGGCTTTTGATACATTACCCTGATTGTTTAAAGCTTTGAAAATGTATCCAAATTTATAATAAATATAAAAACTGTGCTTAAAACAACGCATTCAGTGGTAATGCTGTGTATATACCTTGCCTGTGACAAAGAGGTAAGCAGAGCACGACACTGACGCCCTCTGATGGCAAAGAGTAATAAATCAAGTTAAATTCAATCTTTCTAATAGTAGGTCAATGTTAATTTTCACAGTCAATGCATGAACACTCTTCTCTTCTATTATATAGCCATATCAATTGTTTTTATTGCTCTTGATTTTTAAGTAGAGTGACCGCCTGCCCCACTTACATTTCACTGTACATTGTGCTATGTATGACAAATGTGCATGTGACAAATAAAAACTTATCTTATCTAACTTATCTACTTTTGGTGCACAGCCAAAAGTTGGCATCTGTTCCTGCGTCACACTTATTAGGATAATGTCCCTCTTTTTCACTGGTGCTCAGTGGATCTTATAAAAAGAGAGATTCAAGTTAAGAAAAACAACATAGGGTCAGTATTCCTTGTGTAAAATGCAGAATAAATATTTGTAGGCATCCCATCTTGCTGGGTTGGAAAATGTGGTTGGTGTGTTGCTGTCCCTGTGTTTCAGGGAAATTTTATTCCAGTGAATAAAGTCTCAGTAAAGACATTCCTTTGCAAAATGTATGTTTTTGAAGATGAAAAGAGCATCAAATGCAACTTGTATCTCAGTAAGTTGGTAATATAGATTTCTATATCATTTTATTTCTTGACTCTGTCCCACCTTGTCCCAACAAATCACACAACTTGTCCCACTTTTAGTACTTTTAAAGGTGGTCACCCAATTTTTAAGGGCCTGATTGTTAGTCCTCATATTCACCAATAAGGTGAGATCTGAAACATGTTTTTAACTCTATCTGAAAATCAAGTAGCTGCAAATGCATGCGGGCAAGGGAGTGGTGGAAGAAGTACTCAGTTTTTTTATTTAAGTAAAAGTACAGATAAATGTGCAAAAAATTTACTTAAGTAATTTTTACTTAGTAAAAGAATAAAAGTACTTACATTTAAATGTACAAGTACAAAAGAAAAAGTATTTCTCACAGACTCAACAGCTCATGAATGTGTTAAATGTGAGGGATTTTGCTGATTCCAGATGAAATGAACAAACTGCTGCAGTAGAAGAGACTGAATCTGTCTCTGAGCTCTGAGCTCTTTATTATTCTGATGTTTCTAAAGCAGTATTACTTTACTGCATCTGTTATATTTAAGTACTGTGTGTCTACAATGAGGCCATGACAAAAACGCATGATAAAAATAAACAAACTCAAAATACTTTGTACTTTAAACAAACTCATTAACGTAGTGGAGTAAAAGTGAAAAAAAGTAAAAGTACCCCTTGTAAAATGTACTCAAGTAAAGTACAGATACGTGAAAATTGTGCCAGACCCAGGTTTATTTATGAACGACGTGCGCACGCATGCGCAGGAGCTGTATTTTGAAGCGGTGAGACCGGATGTAGCGCGGTTCCTGACAGAGGCTAATGCTAGCTTTACCCTGCTCTATCAGAGTGAAAACACAGCTCAGGTAAAAGCTCCTCACATTTCAGTAATACTGTAGTTTTCAGTAACGACAGGGACCTCACTTGTGTCCAGACGATTATCAGACCTGTCACTCTCATCCGAACCGAGCGGATGTTGAGTTTGTTGTTTTACAAGTTAGATTTTCCGAAGTAAAGTTCACTTCTAGCGTTAGCCACGGTGTAGCTTAGCTTTTAGCACGAGATTAGCGCTGCTTATGTTAGCAACGGTGTTGTTATTTCATTTAAATGATTGCTTTATGTACCTTGTTTGTTGACCTTTATCAGAAAAGCCAGGGCTGTTGTGGCAGATTAACAGTTTGTTGTCAAAGAAAGACTTGTCCTGAAGCTGGCGCTCATTTGAGCTGAGGCTAATGTCCCAGAAAAACCTTTCCCCGCCGTGCTTCAGGAGAGGACAAGACACACAACCTTCACTGTCCAGAATACTTACATCTGCTCTTATCTTACTATACAGTACACAACCAACCATTTATCATAAATAACAGCTGTTAATGTTTATAATGGTTTATGTAGTTAGAGCTCAACCTGGGGTTTAACATTAGTTTAAATCCACAGTAGCTTTAATGTTAGTTAATGTTCCTGGTTTAACTTTTCCAAAGTTGGTTTAAGGTCGTCCTGGGCTTGTTGGTAAAATACATTAAACCGCCATATTAAAGCCAGGCTGTACACCGTTTCTGTGCGTTTATATCTGATGTTCTTATGAAAGTCAAACAAATAGTTTCGATTTCGACATCATGTTTTCACTCAGAGCTCTCTGCTCTGGCTGTGGTCAAACATCTGTATTTGACTGATGGTTAAACATCTGTATTTGACTGATGATTAAACATCTGTATTTGACTGATGATTTGCATGGTCCAGTTATAAAGAGATACATCCACACCCTGTCTGTACATTATACCTCATTTTACTTTAGTAAACAACTGCCAGGTTATAACGTGCCTCAGTATTTTCATTACATTAGGATTAGTTTTATAACCGGGAAAGATACATAACTTTGATGCCTACTTTTGGTTCGTGTGTTTCCACAGAGGTGGGTTATATATAATCTATAATACTATGTACAGTGTTCAGAGTTATTTCTTGTGCGGTGTTTTTCATCACTAACATGACTTGACGCAACAGAAGCCTCTGTAGCTGTTGCCACAAACTTGACATTTAGACATTTGACTTGAGTCGGTTTGGTGAGGTGTAACTGTTATCTGTCTGTGTAGCTGCTGGTACAGGTTTGGTAACGTCCGTGTTTACGGAGTATGTTTCCAATCGGCTGTCGCTTTTAGCTTAGCCTTAGCTGCGAGCGGTTATCATGAGCGCCTTCGTATGCCACATTTGAGCTGTTGGCTTTGAACGGTAATTATATAAAGATACAACAGATACATCTGTTGCAAAAATAGCAGATGTACATTTCAGGTTATCGGAAATGAAAATGTGTTGTATTACTCTACGCAGGTAGCTGGGGTAAATTTGTTTTGATTGCCGCGTTGCTGTCTGGGGTTAAGTCGTGTGCCTTTTTTATCTTGTCGCTTTCCAAAGCTGTAAACTAGAGATTTTATCCATTAGAGATATTCATAATGTTTCTCTAAATCTGCAGACATCAAAAACCAGAATGAATGCTTTCTGCTTAATGTGGACTGTCCCAGAGCAGCATGTGCGGCGTGAGTGCGGCTGTACCCACGTGGTCGACCTCAGGCTCGTGGTGTTCCCAGACCTCTCTCCCAAGACTTTTTCTAGGACCCACAAAATCCACGAAATATACACAGAGGAAAGCCACTTTGAGTATTAATAGTGGGTTGCTCAATGTTGCAAATCTAGACATGCTTAGAGCAAAAGTAAGGTCACATATGCACAGTAACTATTGTGACATGGAAACTTGCAACTAACGCTGCTGTACTAATGAAAAAGGACGTTTTAATTGATAATAAACCAGTGTCGGTCTTATATGTGTGGGGGCCCTAAGCAAGGTTTGGGGGACCAAGGCATTAGTCATTTTGTGCACCAAGTAAAGATTAACACAGTATGTCTATACTTAGGTCCATTGCGTCCATTTTTTTTTTTTACTTGCAAACATTTCCAACTCAACAAGAGTAAACCATAAAAACGCTTTAATGGCATTTATCCCCAGTTTCAGGTTAAAATTTACTTTATTGTTTTTATACTTATCAATTGTTATTTTATTGTATTGCTCTTATTTGGTTCTTATTATTTTAATGGAACCAAATAGAGTAATTTATTTATGTGCAGCACTGTCTTGTTTGTAAAATGTTCTATCCAAGTAAAGTGGAAACAATTATATACACAGGCAACCAAAATACATAAAAAAAAACAAAAAAAACATCAAACATAGTTGCAGAATTGGTCAAATATGGAAACAATGCCGAAAATACGGGGACCCTCACATGGTTTTGGGGCCCAATGCAGTTGCTACATAAGGTTCTCTTTATCTCACATCTGTGCATTTTTTATTATGTAGCCTGTGACCTTTACTGATGGAGACGTCAGGAGTTTGTGAGCTGGATGTGGCCACGAGAAGGATAGTTGGAGGCAGCGATTCTCCTTCTGAGCTGGGCAGTCCCTGTCAGGTAAACTCAACTCCAGCCACTTTTTCTATACGCTTTGATCAGAGCCGTCACAATAGGGGAGGCAATTGTGAACAAGCAATTGCCTCCCCTGAGCAACAAGCTCACAATTCTGTTAAAAGGGTCCGATCTAGAGAGAAGTCAAACCATGAATTGTAGCCAGCCTAAAATATTGTTTACCATCAAAAAATGCACCAAGAAAACAGGAAATCGCATGTTTTGTTCAGCTTTTCATGGGGGAGGACTCCTGGACCCCCCCTGCCTTATATTGTCCCATATTCACCTGTGTGTTATGCAGACATGGCCACAATTCAGGATACAAACAAAAGAAGAGTTTATGTATTAATGCTTAGTAAAATGTTATCAAATGCCCCTTGTTACAATGTTTTTGGTTTGAGGTGAGATTTACAAAAAAACAAAACAACACTGGAGCCTATATTGTCCCTCTTGCCTAGAGCCCCTATAATGTCTAAAAATGTCTAGAAACAAAAACTTATTATCAGGTTTTATTTTTTTCTGCAATACAGGCAGAAGTGCTTGTGTAACAAACTTGGTACAAAAGGAAAGACCCCTTGAGAAAGTTTTATAAAATAAAAGAACAGAAGAATACAAGAATCTGCTTTTGATGGTTATCTGTTGACATAGCCATTTACCAGCACATTTACAGCTGGTTCAAAACAGTATACATGAATTGTGTTGGACTGACAGATTTAAAATTGCCTCCATCTGATTGTCCCAAAGATGTTTCATCATAATTGTTGTGGTGCTTTTAAGGAGGAGGAGACTGACTTTGGGTTGTGCTGCGCTGAGGAGGAGAGAGGGGAGACTCCTGGCCGAGAGGACAGTCCCACTGACCTGGGAGAGACAGAGCTGGACCCTGGAGGTGAGGACAAGGCTTTTGGTAAGATGGTTTATGTGAAAAAGGAGAAATGCATTTTTGGATTTTTTTTTAAGGGCTTGGAGTTAGTAAATACAATCATATACAGTACTGTATATGATTTTTAGTGTGACTTTAGATTTTACATTAGAAGTGTAGCCTTTCACAGGGTTTCTGCGGGGTCTTAAAAAGTCATAAATTTGCCAAGATGCGGAGTAATAAGTCCTAAAGACACTTAAGTCTTCTTAAAAATCTTAAGAGATCTTAAAAATGTCACATACATTTGATGAAACTACCTTTGTTCACTAGCTTATTCTAAAATTCCCACTTAAATCCTCAAAGGCTTATACCGTTGCCGATACGAGAGCTCAGATCTTCACTGACCACAACCAAAATACATCCCACTTAATAAAAAAATGGCCCATTTTTTTATTGGTTCTCAGAGGATCACCAACTACAGCCAGTAACTCTGTAAGCTAGACATGTATATCATCAAACAGGGTTTCTGCAGGCTTCAATGAAGTTAATTTAAAACCTTTTTTTTTTGTTTTTTTAGACTTTTTTAAGACCATTGTTCAAGAAAAATAAGACCTATTTCAGAAGCATGCAGTGTACAAAAAGCTGAGACCCTTTGTGACGGGGAGTGCTGTAAAATCTCACTAAGCGCTCGTATTTGCACTTGTAGAATGCTTTTAAGCATTCAAGTGGACCTTTTAGGTCATTGCATCTGATGTACATGACATATCGGAGACCAGTTTAAACATATTTAAGACCTAACAGTCTGCATCTCGGCAAATTTAAGATTTTTTAAGGTCTTAAATTCAGACTTTACAATATAGACTTTTTAAGATCCTGCAGAAATCCTAATAAAGCTTTTATCTCTGGTGTCTGTCCCTCCTTGTCCCACCAAATCACACAACTTGTCCCACTTTTTGTACTTTTTGAAGCAGTCACGCTACTGTTGAAAATGTTCACAATTTAATGGTGCAGCCCCATTTACAACTTAGCCTTTTGTGCACTGCATGCTTATGAAATGGGTCTTCATTTTCTTACACAATGGTCTTAAAAAGATCTAAAAAAAAATCTTAAATTTAACTTGAACCCTGCAGAAACCCTGCTTTCAAAACTGTGTTATGCCCTTCAGAAATGTTTAACAGCTGGCGCCTGCATATTTTGTTCCTTGTGCACTGAGTTGTTTCTGTTATATTTTTGGTTTTAGGTAAGGAGGTGGTTTTGTTGATGCAGGCTCTGAACTCCCTGGACACTCCTGAAGAGAAATTGGCCGCTTTGTGCAAGAAATATGCAGATCTGGTGAGACCAACAATCCAAATTCAAGAAAATACTTTTGATATGATATTAATTCTATGTAATACATGTCCTGAAAAAGCGATAGGTTAGGTCAGTGTTTTCCATTCAAGGTACGCGAGCACTTTGCAGAGACTATTTGGAATTATTTTATCATTTATTTGCAAGAACATCAAGAAAATATTTGCGAGCTTTTCATATTAAACATTGAAAATTATGAAAGACAAGCTCAAGTGTCTCGGTGACTGAAATATTAGTTGAATATTTTATTTGAGGGTTACATGAGGGTTATTCGAATTATTTTCATTTTTCTTTATAGTAAATTTATGAGTTTAAGATTATGTATTATTTTTTTTGAAGGTTTTAAGTATTTCTTTTTTTAAATATTCAATATACAATAAAATAAGTAAATGTAATAGTTGAGGCAAGGAGATTTTAACCATGAATTTGACGTTAAAAGAAAAAATGCAGGAGAAATGGTATTGGCAAAGTATATAGTCTTTGTATAATAGGACATATTTTTTTTATGACTGCTTTTTTAAGAATTATCAACACATATGAGTGGAGGGGGTAGGCATGGTATGACAAAAAATCCCAGTGGGTACACAAGAGAAAAAAGGTTGGGAACCACTGGGTTAGTTGATCTAATAAAAGTCAGCGAAGTATGTTTTATATTTGTGTACAACACCAATCTTAGGAAGTGGACTAAGCTTTAAAAGATCAACATTTTTACTGTAAATTCCTGATCCTGAGTGAGTGGTTAATGTGCGGTTTGCGTCGAGTGCAGCTGGAGGAGAGCCGCTGCATGCAGAAGCGACTGAAGGCTCTGCAGAAGAAGCAGGCTCAGATCGTGAAGGAGAAGATCCACCTCCAGGCCGAGCACAGCAAGGCCATCCTCGCCCGCAGCAAACTGGAGAGCCTGTGTCGGGAGCAGCAGCGCCAGAACAAGACGCTCAAGGTACATCCAAAAACATGTCCCCACCACATGCTGTCAAAAGAGAATAAAAGTAGGGTTAGCTAAAGGTCAGCTCATTCTGTGGAGCCCAGGTGATGCTGCCAATGGTATAAGCCAGTGACTCTCAAATCTTTCACACAAAGTACCACCTCAGACTTTTTGTTACAGAAGCAGGGACTAGACCAGGCCTAAACTAGGACAAAACCTGGAATAAACCAGGTCTAAACCAGAAGTAAACCAGGTCTGAACTAGGTCTAAACCACAAGTAAACCAGGTAAATAAATGGTAAATGGTCACATTTATACAGCGCTTTTCTACCTCCATGGGTACTCAAAGCGCTTACATCAAGGAACCATTCACTCATTCACACTCACATTCATACATCAGTGTGCACAGGCACCGGAGGTAAGGTGGGTTAAGTGTCTTGCCCAAGGACACAACGACCGCCAACCTTCTGGTTAGTGGACAAGTGGCTCTACCAACTGAGCTACTGCCGCCCAGTCTGACCCAGGTCTAAACCACAAGTAAACCAGGTCTGAACTAGGTCTGAACTAGGTCTAAACTGCAAGTAAACCAGGTCTGAACCAGGTCTAAACCCCAAGTAAACCAGGTCTGAACTAGGTCTGAACTAGGTCTGAACTAGGTCTGAACTAGGTCTGAACTGCAAGTAAACCAGGTCTGAACCAGGTCTAAACCGCAAGTAAACCAGGTCTGAACCAGGTCTAAACCGCAAGTAAACCTGGTCTGAACTAGGTCTGAACCGCAAGTAAACCAGGTCTGAACTAGGTCTAAACCGCAAGTAAACCAGGTCTGAACTAGGTCTAAACTGCAAGTAAACCTGGTCTAAACCAGAAATAAACCAGGTCTAAATCAGGACTTACTAAACTAGATGGTGAGTTTGGTGAACTTGTTATATTATGTTCTTTATGCTATAGTTATGTGAATAACTGTTAATATATTACGTTAACATACGAGACACCTATTCAGTTCGTTGTTTATGCTTCATGTAGCTGAATAACCATCAATGTGTTACGTTAGCATAGCACACACCTATTCAGCCTGTTGTTCTCTATTCTATTATTACTATAACTTGCCTTTCAACATGAAATGTCTGTTCTTGGTGTTGGATTTTGTAAAATAAATTTCCCCCAAAAATTGCGACTTATAGTCCAGTGCGACTTATATATATATTTTTTTTCTTCATTATGCATTTTTTGGCTAGTGCGACTTATAGTCCGGAAAATACGGGAAATGTGGTCTAAACCAGGATTAAACCTGGACAAAACCATGTGCAAAACAGGACTAATCTATTAATAAACCAGAACTAAACCACAATTTGCCAAACCAGGTCTAGATTAGGACTAAACTAGATCTTTTTTTCTTCAAATGAACGCAATATGCTTCCATAAAATACTAATGGTGTCAATAAATACAGTCTATGACAGCATAGCGGATAAAATACTACAATAACAATAGTTGCACAATGAGAGGCCGGTTTAAAAGAAATAAAAGCTATATAATTTTGTAAATAGGAAATAAAATGAATCAAGTTATCCTGTCTAAATAGACCTGAACACCAGGGAGAAGTATTTGGTAAACATGTAACGAACTGTTGAATCCTTGGTCCAAACAAATTCCAACATTTCATCCCTGTCTCTTGTTGTCTTCAGGAGGAGAATGCTCAGCGGTCCCGAGAGTACGACGAGCAGAGAAAGGAGGCCATGTTGCACTTTCAGATGACCCTGAGCGACATCGAGGCTCAGATGGAGCAGCACAAGCTCCAGAAACGCCAAACTGCGACAGGAGAACATGGAGCTGGTGGAGAAACTCAAGAAACTCATCGAGCAGTACGAGCTCAGAGAAGAGGTACGGCACAAGGAGGAGTAGTTTTTTTACATACATTTTACACATTTTCCTTCAATAATCACTACTTAAAACAATTTAAAATCATATCATTGCTTTAAATCGGTGCTGTCGCGTGTTGCTGCAGCACATGGACAAAGTGTTCAAGCACAAGGAGCTCCAACAGCAGCTGATGGACGCCAAGTTACAGAGAATCACCGAGATGATGAAGGAGGTGGACGAGAAGCAGCAGAGAGAGCGCGAGCTGGTCAGTGCACCTTAGTGAAATAGCTGTAAATAAAAGGCAAATATTATTTAGTGAAGGTACTGACTGTTGTGTGACTGCGTGCAGCTGCTGAAAGACGCCACTGACTCCAGACGCAAGTGTGAGCAAATGAAAGAGCAGGAAATCCAGCTCAAGCAACAGGTGGGTCACACACAAGACGGCGTACCTTAACTTTGTAGACAAATACAATTTAAAAAAATGTATTACAAAATGAGGAGTAGATATTGAAGTTTTTTGCCTCATTTAATCCACCTCTGTAGCATTAGTTGCACGAAGCACATCAAGACAATGATGATCCCACAGCTCACATTCACCTTTGGACTCTCTCTGTGAAGTTCCTGAGTCACATGGGGCTGTTCTGATCCCAGATTCTCACATTATGTGTGTTCAGTTTCCCTGAAACTCATCACAAAAACAAACTCGGGTGAGGAACGTTTCATCCTCAGAAACTGGTTCCAGTGTTAGCTGCAAACTCTTTTGGTCTTGGTTTCTGATTTGGCTCGAGTGCAGGCTGTAAGAGTTGACCTTTGTAAGCTTCTTGTGTGGGACTTTGTGTACTGTTGAAGGTGGAGCTGTAACTGTCTGCAGCAGGACGGATGTGGTTAAAAACTTTAACCACTGAGTACATACAACACATCTGATTAGTATATCTCATCAATTGCCTTTATAAAGAGAGTTTATGAACTCCCTGTATAATAATACTTCTCAATGGAAGGATGTGCTGTTCTAGGATGGGTTGGCGCAGCACAGTTTGGTCACCCCTGTCTTCATGAGTAATCTCTTTTTGTCTCTCAGCTCTCTCTGTACATGGACAAGTTCGAGGAGTTTCAAACCACTCTGGCGAAAAGCAACGAAGTCTTCACCACGTTCAGACAGGAGATGGAGAAGGTCAGACAAGTGGTTTTATTATTCATGTCATTTCTTTTTACGTCTTTGCACATGTACGAACTTCGTTTTGACTGTGTGTTTTCTAACGTCAGATGACGAAGAAGATCAAGAAGCTGGAAAAAGAGACAACTCAGTGGAGGACCAAATGGGAGAGCAACAACCAGGCGCTGCTGCAGATGGCTGAGGAGGTGACTTTCACATCACTCTGACATCTGTGCATTTGTGGTTTAAGGGGGTTGGCTTTTGAAATTTACAGCAGTAAAAAAAGGACATTTAGTGATTTGGACATTGCTTTGAGTTTGTGGAAGAGAAGCTGGCAGAAGGAGAAGCAGATCGTTGAAAACATTGTGAAACACTTTGAGTAAACATTGCAACACTAAAGTCAGGAATGTGAAAGAAAAACAGTGATCCTGGTGGAGATAGCACCATCCCAAAGGCAGCTAGGATCATTTTCCTCTTCTATATATCAATTTGTTTAATAAACTTAGCACTGACAAGCAATAGTGAAGAGAGATGGTCAGGTGATGGGTAACTGTAGGTAACTGTCAGCTCAAACTCACTTGAAAAAACTAAATATTCAATAACATCACTATGTAAACAAGTCAAAGTGTTGGTCATTTGGAGAATCAGTTTTACAGAGGCACAGACTTTGTACCAGCGTTTCCCATATATTCAGATTAAATCTGTGGGAGTTAATGTAGTGATGGGTCGGTCCTGAACGAGTCGGTACAAAGAGCCGGCTCACATCTGTGAGACGTTTTTTTTTTCTGAAGGAATCTTTTCAAAAACAGGGCGGATAATAACAGAAAAGAAACCAGACCAGTCTCTGAACTGAGGCACTCAATCTGCCCTGAAAAGGAAGTTGGTGGTTAGTTCAGAAACACCTGAAGCTGTTTGGTGCTGATGTTTTGCACAATGCACATTGCAATATATTTCTGTTATTTATTTTTTATTAGAGTATACATTTATGGTCTTTTTTTAGTTTTGAGATCAGGTGTTGCTGTTGTTTTTACTTTTTATTGTTAAATAAAGCCCTGCTTTTTGTTAGGGGTGTCTATGTATAAATTTAAAAAAAGTCAGCATCTTTCCTTTTTTATTTATATTCTTAATTACAGATATGTTTTATATGCTGTGTAGTGGAGTGGTTCTGTAAACAAGTCAGTTGGGTAATTGGGTAATTTCAAAGCATCAGAACTTTTGAATACTTTATCAAAATCCATGTAAATGAAACAAAAGTAGCATCAAAACTCTGCTAAATTTGGCTGAAATATAAAAAGTATCTGTGGTAAAATGAAGAGCCATTTGGAGCCTAAAGAGCCGGCTCTTTAAGCTGAGCCGAGCAAAAACATACGGCTCACTGAAATGAGATGGAATTCCCATCACTAGGTCAATGTTCTACCACCAGTTTAAATGATTTACTAATAAGTTTTCTAAAACATTTTACAATTTCATTTTTTTGCATTTTTTTGCATTTGTGTTTCTTGTCATTGGTGTAAAATTTATTCCAATTATAGCCACATTACATAATAATAAAAGAAAAGTAATTTCTCCCTTTTCCAGATGGAAACCATAAATATTACATAGAAAGTGGATAAAGTTAGATAGTGCTTAAGTTCAGTTTTAGACTCTGGGGGATTAAATTAGACTATGGTGGGCCGCCATAGTTATGAATTAATGGTAAATGCTGCTGTACATATTGCCGTTCAATTTTGTTTTTAGAGTGACAGTTTTGGTCTTGTATTATTTTCAAATTCTTAGACACAAATTAGTTTTAATACGAACCTATTTCCTATGATTATCTATTTGGAGTGTATTTTCCTTCACTTACTGTACTATTACATTATCCATGCTCATCTTAATGCTTAGGTCATCATTGACTTTCAGGATGATAATTCATGTGGATACATTGTTGATCCAACTGTTTTTTGCCAGTAAATATGATGAAAAGGTAATTAACACAAATCTTTGCACTGCCTTTGAACCTCTGTGGTCTTTCCTCGTGACCTCTGGGACCGAGCTGCAGTGCAAAAGCAAAGGCTTGTTCATAACTGGGGCATTCTGGGAGCACCGTCCCGATTGCTCTTTTAAAAGCAAGTCACAAAAAAAAAAAAAAAGAACTTCTAAAAAAGGTTCTTCTTGTCTCCCTTATATATTCATGTTTTATTTTGTTTAATGACAGATTTTCACTTTGTGTCTCTTTTTTCTGCTGTTTTGTGGGGTAAGCAGTAGTAGCCTTTACTCCAGTGTATAGACCCTTAGCAGGAACAAATGGTTGTTGTCTATATATTAATTAAAACTTAATCAATATAATCCAGATCTGAGTCCAGTTGCTAAAGTTAACTTATAAAAGTAGGATTTGTGGTGATTGATTAATTAAATCTGAGCATACAGTGGCAAACTATTGTGGTCTGACACATTTCTGTAACTACTTGTCCTACATAACATTGCAATTAAGAAATGTAAATTATAGACACTAATTGCGGCTAAACGTTGACACACACTCTGCTATTAAACCATTGGTATTACTCACATGTGGCAGAGTGGTACTCTTGTTACCAAACCTGTCTTGATTATTCATAATTTGCGATGTTTGGTGGCTAGTGCTTATTTCTTCATTAAAAATGTATTATTGTCTCTTTTAACTTCCGGTACTAGTCTTTGGAATGCAATCATTCTATTTACAAACATAAGAAGGGGCTATAAAGACATGCACGAGCTTGGACTCAACCAATGTACGTGTCCGTGATCTGAATGGGACCACTCTCTTTGTTTTGATCTGATTTGTTCTGATTGGTCAAAATAATTCCGTTCCTGCTCTAGTTCCCCCTCTGTCAGAAACGCTTTATAACAAAGCCCAGATGAGGTCTCAGAGTCTCATTTTTTTCTATCCTGGGGAGCGAGACTCTCCTACTTGCTTTTCACAACCAGGACAGTCTGGTTTCCCTCCCTCGGTTTGATTAGGAACTGTCCTATCACAGTCGGTTGTAAATTAATTAATGGTAAATGGTCACATTTATATAGCACTTTTCTACCTTCATGGGTACTGTCCAAGGACACAACGACAGTATGCAACAGTGGGAGTGGAGTTTGAACCGCCAACCTTCTGGTTAGTGGACAAGCGGCTCTACCAACTGAGCTACTACCGCCCTTTGTCTGTAGCATGTCTTACAAAAGCGGAAGAGCTAACCAGGGTAGCGCTGGCTACTGGACTAATGTAATAACTTCTCTGAGCTGATTAACAGCATTTAGTGCTTTCCTTTGTTAACTGTTGGTTCTGCTGAAGTCCTCGTTGTCCTGTAGGGGATGTTTTTTTGTCCTGTTTCTATTTTAACAACAGTAAAGTCCCACTGACATCTGACGTAACGACCACATTGAAAAAAAACTGACTTTCTTGACCCTAAGTCTTTGTTCTTCTGCTGCTGTCCTAGTTCAGAAATAAGTACAGAGCTGCTCATATGGTGTATTTTGGTATTTTATGGGGAAAAAAAGCAAAAATCCATTTTTGTTTGGGTCAGTGGTGCACTACTTATGTCCCGCCCTTTGTTTCTCCGATTGTTTGCTCCGCCACAGAAACAAAATGTTACGTTATGTTGTAAAGGGATATCAGACTAACTTTGTATAAAAAAGGAAAAGAGTTTGTTTGGCGGGCCAGGGTAATAATATTCTTTGCTGTTGAATCAATAAGTAGTTGCCCTCAAACACACTTGAAAAATCAGAAAATGCATTTTTAATCTGGTTTTGTTCCTTGTTGTAGAAAACGCTGCGTGACGGTCACTTCAAGGCGCTGCAAGGGAAGCTGGAGCTGCTGGAGCGTCTGTGTCGAGCGCTGCAGAAGGAGAGAAATGACCTGAACAACCGCCTCAGCCTCCTCCAGGAGCAGGGCCACCAGGGGCCGGAGGAGGAGCCTTCAGCCGGGAAGGAGCCGCAGGACGAGGAGGGCACCGGGCTGGAGATCCACCAAGCCCCCAGACCTCCCGAACAAGACCGACTGGCACCAACGACGACGACGGAGGAGGAGGGGACGACGGTGGCCAGCGCTTCGTCAACACCGGACTCACCCCAGGACTAAACAGCTCTACAGTCACACCACCTGAGTGGAGATAGATCTATTTTTTGTACTTTAAATAAATATAAATGCAACGCTTTAATCTTGCTCCACTCTGATCAGATCAGGTAAAAGATGTAAGATTGTCTAAACACAAATAAAAGGATATATTTTGTCTATTTTAGTTTCATTCAGGTCTGTATTAGTGAGCGCTTCGACTTTAAATACAGGGCTAAAGTAGCACATAACCAGGACTAGACCAAGACTAAACCAGGTGTTAGCCAGGACTAAATCAGGATTAAACACAGTCTAATCCAGGACTAAACCATGTCAAAAGCAGGTGTGAGCTAGGACTAAACCTGGAGTAATGTAGGACTTAATCAGGTCTAAGCCAGATCCTAGCCAGGACTCAATCAGGACTAAACACAGTCTAAGCCACTAAGACTTTTGAACTGGTCACAATAAAAAAAAAAAATAAAAAAAAAATATCACAGTAAAATGTGATGCTTTATGTGAAAATTGGCTGTGTTTGAGTAAAAAAAACTAATATAATTTTCAGCTCAATAATGATGACAATACAATTAATGAATGCATAAAAATGTGTTTTCTTTTTGGACAAGTAGACAGTAGTCAAGGCACTCTTACTTAACATGAACTTAAATTGGCTTTTTGTGTATTTTGGTTAAAATATTACAAAATATCTAGTGGTGAAATGTGGAGTGTGTGTACAATCTGACCTCTTTTACTGTAAATCTTTTAAAAACTGGAGCAAAAATGAGTGTTGCATTAATATTTTTGTTGTGTATAACTCCTATAGTCTCTTTATTTCGACACACACTTTACGAAAACAATAGATTCATTACAGATATTTAAATTGGTATCAGTTTTATTACCATTGCATTCATAAGCTTCGAGGTGGGCACTTTTTTTCCAACTATTTTTGTATTTTTCATATGATCATAAAAGCTCCTCAGAGTTTTTACATAAACATCGGATTGTACTAAAATCATTTTAAATGGTTGTATTCTGGTCGCGTTTTTGGAAGTTTGTCATCTGATCCAGTGACTCTCAAACTTTTCACACCGAGTACCACCTCAGAACTCAGACTGAAACTGGACTAAACCTACAGTAAGCCAGGATTCAGCCAGAACTAAACCCGAACTAATGTAGGACTAAACTAGGAATAATCTAGGACTTTGCTAGGCCTAAATCAGGACTTAACACAGTCTAAGCTAGGACTAAACCATGGACTAAATCATGACAAAAGCAGGTGTAAACTAGGACTAAACCAGGTCTAATCCAGGACTTAAAGCTGCACTACCTGATTGTGTGACTGTAAAAGTGATGTGTCTAAAAAAATGTTGAGTTTGAATGATACACTCCCCTTTCCTAACTCCTCTCCTTGGCGACGCTCTGTCACAGTCTCACACAAACCCGAAGTCTGTCCACAGCCAGGAGCTGTCACAATAACACAGCACAGATCTGGAGTCTGCTTTTAATTCTTTAAAATAGAAAATAAAAATACTGTGATTAAGCAAAGAATTTTGAAATAAAACAATAGCTCCTTCACATTATTCCTGACAAATTCTAGTTGTGGATAGATAAAGGATGTATTGACCAATCAGAGTGCTCCTGTCCTATGAAAGCCTGTGATTGGTTAAACTGTTCCTTCCCTCGCTCTAAAACAAAATCCCTTATAATACAGCCCACAGGTGACCTCAAAGTCTCTTTTTTTGCTCAGATGACTTCTGTTATGTTGTACTAATAACTAAATAATTATCTTTACCAAAATACAAGGAAAAAGAAAGCAGGTAGTGCAGCTTTAAACAGGACTAAACTCTGCCTAAACCAGGACTAGGCAGTGGACAAAACTTCAAATTGAATCCCCAACTAAAGCTGGACTAAAGCAGGAAAAAAAACTGTCTCTAAAATAAACTAAATTGAGCTGACTCCCATGTACCACCAGTGGCACCTGCACCACACTTTGAGAACCACTGAATTAGTAAATCCACAATAGCAAATACTAATAACGGCTCTTTTGGTTTGTACCTCAATGTGAAAAATCTGCTTTTTTAATACACTCAGTTACAGGTTTTCTTCTTGGTTGTAACATTAAGTTTGTGTAATGTGAATGTATAGGATCACATATTTTTGGTGCTTTGTTGCTTATGTTTTGCCCAATCACAACATTCCCAACATCAACTTTTTTTTTCCTCTTAAAGGGACAGTTCTGTTTTTAAATGGAATATTGATAAGATATTTTCCCTTTTAACACTGGAGACAGCAAGCACTAACTACATAAAAAAATCACACAGCAAACATTTGGATACAAAACAATTTGGTTTTTGTGTAAAATCCATCCATCCATCTTTTTTCTTCCGCTTTATCCGGGGCCAGGTCGCGGGGGCGCAGTCTAAGCAGGGTTGCCCAGACTTCCCTCTGCACAGACACTTCCTCCAGCTCACCCAGAGGGACCCCAAGCTGTTCCCAGGCCAGCCGAGAGACATAGTCCCTCCAGCGTGTCCTAGGTCTTCTCCGGGGCTTGCTCCTAGTGGGACATGCCCAGAACACCTCCCCAGGGAAGCGTCCAGGAGGCATCCGGAACAGATGCACGAGGCACCTCAGCTGGCTCCTCTCGATGTGGAGGAGCAGCGGCTCTACTCTGAGTTCCTCCAGGGTGGCTGAACTCCTCACCCTATCTCTAAGGGAGCACCCAGCCACCCTGCGGAGGAAACAAATTTCATGACTCAGAGTTCCTGACCATAGGTGAGAGTGGGAACGTAGATCGATGGTAAATTGAGATCTTCGCCTTTTGGCTCAGCTCCTTCTTTACCACAACAGACCGATACAACGACCGCATTACTGCAGACGCTGCACCGATCCGTCTGTCAATCTCACGCTCCATCCTTCCCTCACTCGTGAACAAGACCCCGAGATACTTAAACTCCTCCACTTGAGGCAGGAACTCACCTCCGACCTGGAGAGGGCAGGCCACCCTTTTCCAGTCGAGAACCATGGCCTCGGACTTGGAGGTGCTGATTCCCATCCCAGCCGCTTCACACTCGGCTGCAAACCATCCCAGTGCACACTGAAGGTCCTGGCTTGAGGAAACCAACAGGACAACATCATCTGCAAAAAGCAGAGATGAAATCCTGTGCTTCCCAAACCTGACTCCCTCTGGCCCCTGGCTGCACCTAGAAATTCTGTTAGTGTCATAAAACTGTGTAAAATTTGTACAAATATATTTTAAGCGGCATCCAATTCATATTTAATTGGCACTGAAGTAGACAGATGTAACCATAAGCATACACTGTAACGGGACAGGGCTCAAACTATCCATTAAAAATATTATTTTGCTTTTAAAGAGAATCTGTTGATAAAGCAAATTTCTGTTATACTTCAACAACAAGCTAGTTTTGGCAAATTATTTTTAAATTTCAACCAAGAAATAACTAAAACATTAAAAGTTGTGTCATTCCTCAAAACTAGAAACTGAACTGTCCCTTCTAAACCAAACTAAATGGTGAAGGATCAAACTCTCCCATCATTGTTCAGCTCACCAGAAGCCCCACTATCATTATTATTATTTTATTTGATTTCCTACATTTTCCTTTGGCATTGGCCCCAGATCTGACTCAGGTATAAGTCGTATCTACCTCTGCAGCAGGTGAGACGTACTGTGAACGAAGAGAGAGAGTCACTACCACAGCTCCGGGACAGGAGAGGTCTTTTACTGAAATCTAAGAGATGAGCCCACACACGATGTACTCTGATTGTACTCTGTTCTGATCGTCCTGTCGTGATTTTCAATAAACATTTTTTTTAGAGTTTCTAGAAGTGGGTGGATTTGTTTTTATTGGTTTGTTGTGTGAATTGGAGGAGTGGTTTCCAAGTGGTGGGTTGGGGGAGGATATCGGTTCAGTGTTTAGTCTGTTGCAGGGGAGTTCAAACTATGTCCCGGGAACAGGTGGACAGTAACGAAGTAAATTTACTTGAGTACTGTACTTAAGTATAGTTTTTGAGAATCTGTATTTTACTGGAGTAGTATTTTTAGGGGAAACTTACTACTTTTACTCCACTCCATCTAAAAAAAAAAATAATACTCTTTTACTCTACATTTCTAAAAATGCAAAAGTAACTTCTGCAGAGAAATTGTCTTCAAACCGAAAGACAACTGACTTACTCCATCCATCCTTCTTCTTCCGCTTTATCCGGGGCTGGGTCGCGGAGGCTGCAGTCTAAGCAGAGATGCCCAGACTTCCCTCTCTCCAGACACTTCCTCCAGCTCCTCTGGAGGAACCCCAAGGCGTCCCCAGGGAGGTGTCCCGGAGGCATCCGAAACAGATGCCCAAGCAACCTCAGCGGGCTCCTCTCGATGTGGAGGAGCAGCGGCTCTACTCCGAGCTCCTCCCGGGTAACCGAGCTCCTCACCCTATCTCTAAGGGAGTGCCCAGCCACCCTGCGGAGGAAACTCATTTCGGCCGCTTGTATCCGGGATCTTGTCCTTTCGGTCATGACCCAAAGCTCATGACCACAGGTGAGAGTAGGAACGTAGATCGATGGTAAATCGAGAGCTTCGCCTTTCGACTCAGCTCCTTCTTCACCACGACAGACAACAAACTCCTCCACTTAAGGCAGGAACTCTCCTCCGACCTGGAGAGGGCTGGCCACCCTTTTCCGGTCGAGAACCATGGCCTCGGACTTGGAGGAGCTGATTCTCATCCCAGCCGCTTCACACTCGGCTGCAACTGACTTACTCCCTAAAGATAATTATTTACCACATTATACTGACAAAAAAAGTCCTGGAAAACACTGGAGGTGCCCTGATTTAGTTCCAAAGATCAGCTGATTTGAAGCCTAAATATTGTTTTAACAATGGACAACAGATTTTTAAGTATATACATGTAGTAAAATTATTTAGGACAAATAAAATGATAATCACAAAAATGGGTCCTACAAACAGACCGACAGAGAACCACTGCACTGCAGAAGTTTGTTTAAAGACTCAAGGACTTGTGGAAAAATATTGAAAAGTTAAACTTTTATTGCAATTCATTAAGCAAGAAAAAAACAAACATCATTCACATTATGTAACAACAGAAAAGTGGAAAAGAGAGCTGTGTTTCCTTTAAGTGCACCAATTAATTCCCAACACTTTTCACTCAAATCTCAAACAAATACTACAGAGATTTGTACACAGAGCAGCAGGGAATGTTTCCTCACAAGACATCCACCCAAGAAAAGAAAATCAACACAACAGATTCAAAAGTAGGAAAAGGATTTGTATATGGATGTTTGAGTGTGAGCAGCAACAATGTTTCCAAGACATTTTAGTTTTAAATGTATTTGGGAGTCCTTAAAGTCATTGCTGGGTCTTGGTAAACTTGTAGTGGAAAACAGACTCATAGTTTGGAGAAACAGACAGGAGCAAAACTATAGAGACTAAGCATGTGTTTTAAATGCAAAAAATAGACACAAAGTCCATTTGAAAGTGTGGTCTACAGAGGACACTTCTTTATAAACATGATTCTTTCTTTTAACCTCTTCTGTTTATGCCAGTTCATGTAATGGAGTCTGTTTTTTTCTAAAAATAAATTAAAAAATGAAATATTTTCAATATTCTCAATGCAAAGTGGATTTTTCTGGGTTGGATTATTACAGCCTTGGGTCTGTCAAAGATCACCAAAAACATGGACTCGGGATTTTTTTATGTAATAACAAAAAGTTACAGCCAGTTTTAATGGGAGTTGGTTTTTAGAATCTACATAGTACAAGAAAAAAATTATCCCTAAAAATAAATGTGGTAATTTTTGACAGACCCAAGGCTGTAATAACCCCCCCAACCCCCAATTAAAAATCTACTTGGCATTGAGAATATAAAAAAAAAAAAAAAAAAATTGTGTACGTTTTTTACACATAAAAAATGTATTACATAAACGATAATTAAATATTTGGTATTTATGTTCAGGGCACAATTTGATAAAAAATATACATGCAAAAAAAGTACATTTTTTATGTTTTATGTCGGGGACACTTTAAAATTGGGGCACAAGGGTTAAAGGGGAAAATATAACTTTGCTTGTTTTTTTGCAAATTTTTCCACATTTTTCTCCACAGAGCCCCACTACATTTCAGAGTTTTGTTGTTTTCTCCTCCTCGTGTCCTTACAAAAGTTTCCTCTGCCTTTTGTCTGCTCTGCCCTGACAAAAATCTAAGAAATAAACCCATCGCTGGCTCGTTGTTATGGCAAACCGAGACGGGTCGCTTTCTCGCCAGACCAGAGACCTTTCTTACAAGGCTGTTTATTCATTTCATGTCTCATTTTTCCATCACACAAACTCAGAAGCTGTTTATTTATTTAAGGTAAAGCAGTTACATTGTTCTCCATTGTACTACTACTTTTAAAGTCTTTGTTAGTTGTTACAGTAATATTTTCACTGGCACATCTGTTAGAAGCCATACAAAACATGGCTCCTCTGCTTCTCTAAACTGTGAGAGTACTAACAATTACCTACTGTAAGCTTTACAAAATACTGGGATATCTGTGTCATTCTGGTGGTTTCTAGCTTGTGCTCATGTTTGTTAAGAAACACTGAGCATGGAAAAGCCTTACGGTGATTACAGGGCCAAGAACAGTTTTAGCAACCTCAGTGGGATTATCCCAGTTAAACCCTGAGGCCCCTGGCTCCTTTCAGGGTTTTTCAAATGTATTTTTGCTCTCATTTGGGCATTTCTTATGTTAGGGTGATAGTATTTGACAAAGATGTTCATTAATAAATGATCTTTTGAATTTCAGCATCACAACTAAAAATAACTGAATCTTCTACTGTCTGGACAAAAAAAAAAAAACTCATGTTCTTCTTCTTAAAGCTCTTTTAGGTCACTGGGTCACATTTAAAAATATAAAACATGAAGATAAAAACTTTTTTTTAAATTGTTTTTTGCTCATTAATCCCTCTCCTCATCATACAGAGCAAAAGTGAATTCATTTTTATATTTTTAACCCTCTAAATGCCAGTTTATTCTCATAATTCCAACATATTTTTTTTAAATAAAACATGAATTATTCACTGTTTAATGATGCAAAGTGTTGTTTTGTTTGTGCAGAGATTACCAGCTTCTGACAGGTCTCCGATTCGCCCCAACACTGATTTTGATACATTTTTACTTTTTGTGCCATTACAAGAAAAGGGCTGAGACTCTTAAAGCCCTAAAAGCCCTGGGCTACACTCACTATTATCTAATGGAATTATTTCCCACAGTGCAATGAGAAAATGGTGGATCTGGTGGTGATGTTTTTGTTTGTGTACTTTTTTGGCCAATTACAGAGGAATTAACATGATTTAACATTTCTGTATTGGAACGGCAGCAGAGTTCAAGTAAGTGATTTTAATGCGAGTCAATGAGACCAAAAATACATTTTATGAGGAAGAGAGAGAGTTTTTTGTCAAGACAATAGAAAATTCTTATTTTTTTTTTCAGCTGAGGGTTAAATAGAAGTTTTGAGGTTTGTCTTATTTGTGGCATTCTGCAGAGCCACAAATGACCCACTAAAAAAAGACAAGTTGCCAAGGTTTTTGACCCAGGATTTAAATAAATGTTAATTTGTTCCGTTCTTTAATGTAGGGCAGGTTCTCAAACTGTGGCACGGGTACCACTGGTGGTACTCGAGGAGTCTTCTGCTGTCATTAGGTAGTTTCATTTAAAGACAGTTTTATTTCTGGTCTAGTCCTGGTTTAGGCCTGTGTTAGTCAAGATTTACAAATCATTTCAGTCCATAAAGCTGGGAATTTGAAATCCAACTTCTGTCTGAGGTGGTAATGGTGTGAAAAGTAAGGGAACTGCTGTTGTAGAGCTGTGACGATGTAAACTTAGGCCCAGGGGCAGTTCTGGGATGCAATGAGTGTCAGCAGCAGGTTTAAACTCGCTTTGTTGATGGAAAGCTACTTTTGAATTAAGTTCAGAGGTAGCCCCTCAGTGGTGGAAGAAGTACTCCGTTTCTTTACTAAAGTAAAAGTACAGATAAAGGAGCAAAAAAATGACTCAAGAAAAAGTATCACCTTAAAATTTCTACTGAAGTAAATGTATAAAAATACTTACTTTTAAATGTACTTGAGTAAAAAAGTATTTGGCACAGACTCGACAGCTCATGAATGTGTTAAATGTGAGGGATTTTGCTGATTCCAGATGAAATGAACAAACTGCTGCAGTAGAAGAGACTGAATCTGTCTCTGAGCTCTTTATTATTCTGATGTTTCTAAAGCAGTACTACTTTACTGCATCTGTTATATTTAAGTACTGTGTGTCTACAACGAGGCCATGACAAAAACACATGATTTTAAACCAAAACTCAAAATACTGCTGTACTTCAAACCAACTCAGAAATGGAGTGGAGTAAAAAGTACAGATACTTGCTCTAAAAAGTACTAAAGTAAAAGTAAAAGTATCCTTTGTAAGATGTACTGAAATAAAGTACAGATACCTGAAAATTGTACTTAAGTAAAGTAACTAAGTACTTTGACTCCACCACTGTAGCTCCTATAAACACTAATAATTGTTTTGGTAACATTTTACGCTACACTACACAGTGCAACTACAAACTGTAATAACATGTAGTTATCTTGTACCTACATCATGGGATTTTGTGTAATTACAGTCTCTAAGTACAAATGTAATAAAAAATGCTTGTTACACTACTCCAACAAAATGCATAGTACCACCAAGTAAAGTAGTCACTGTACTGACGCTAAATGTACTTGGGTAGAGGTGCAAGTATTTTTATCACATTTGTACCTAGGAACTGCAAGTACGTAAAATGTCCTTCGTAAGTACAGCGTAGTTTTATTCAATGTTGTCTAAAATTCAAAGGAGAGATGATAGCCACTTTAGCCCTTAACCCTTGTGCCCCATTGAGGACAAAAGTGTCTTTATCATGTTTTGTTTTTTGTTTTTTTTTGATAACTTTGCAGTGGTTCTAACTTTTTCTGGTGTGTATTATGTTGATTTTCTAGACACAAATCTAATATGACTTCATTTTTACTCTAAATTTGTTACGTTGCTCCTGTTCAGTGACAAGTGTCCTTGTCAACAAAACAATGTATACATTCATGCTTTTTTGTACTTTTTTCACAAATCTTTTAATCAACTTCTGCCCTGAACATAAATACCAAATATTACTTTCAGAATTATTTTTTTTTTTTAGGATGTGGTGGGGTATTACAGCCTTGGGTCTGTCAAAGATCACCAACAACACTGATTCAGATGGATTTGGGATTTTTTTGTAGAAACAAGTTGGTTTTTAGATTCTACATAGAACAGAAAAAAATTATCCCTAAAAATAAATGTCGTTGGTGATCTCTGACAGACCCAAGGCTGTAATAACTCCCCTAAAAAAAATTTTCTTTGAAAATATTAAAAATATTTCATTTTTTGTGTCTTTTTTTTTTTTTTTTTAACAATCTTTTTATTTTTATTTTATTACATACACTGGCATAAAAAGGGTTAAAATTATAAAAATAATTAAATGTTTGGTATTTATGATCAGGGCAGAAGTTTTTATGAAGATTTATGCAAAAAAAGTGGAAAAAATATGAATGTATACTAGGGGTGTAACAATACAGTAACTGTATCGATTTTTTTTCCTATGATACAGCTACATCGATACACATGACCTTGTATCGAATCATATCGTCTTCTAGGAAGTGAATATCGATACACATGAAGTATCGATCAATAATATCGGAAATATCAAAATTTGAAATTTGTATGTTAAAATAAAACCAGATATGGCTTTATGGAGATAAATTTTGTGTTTTTAATTAAATAAAATGTTATATTCAACTTTTCTTCACTCTCTGTCTGCTGGACATAATCAACCCCGGCCGCGGTGCTACATTTGTGAGTAAACTTTTATGATTTTTGGCAAAAAGTTGCTGTATCGATTATCGATACGAAGGTGTTGAATCGTATCGAAACATATTGTTCCAAATTAGCCAATATTGTTCTTGAATCGTATCGAAACACTTCTAATCGATACATGTCGTATCGTTGCAAAAACGTATCGTTACACCCCTAATGTATACATTTTTATGGTGTTTTCTGACAGGGACGCTTCTGTCTCTTAACGGTAAAAATGTAACTTTTTAAAATTGGGGCACGAGGGTTAAAACAGCTCCAAATTTTGCTTTCCAAGGGACACAGTTTGAAAAATAAATTGCTAAAAAATATTGTGTGTTATGGCAAGAAAATGTGACTCAAACACAGTAGTAGTGATGCTTTGATTGGCTGAAACTTTTTTTTGATTTTTAAATGTTTTATTACATTTTCGTAGCATGTTTTTATAATAACAATTGCCAATATGAAAATACAATTTATTTTTAGCAATTAGTGCCTTGAATGGTTTGCCAAACAACTTAGAAACCTCATCTTCACCACAGACACCGCCATCTTAAAGGGTTAAACGTCCACTTCATGTCCACTGTGAATTGGTTAAGTGCTTGGAAGTCTTTGGGTACCTTTTTGGAGCCGATACGATGCTTTTGTTGGGGTTCCATGCTGTCACTGCTTCACTAAATGTCAGTAAGGAGCGATTTGTCGTTTTGCACTTCAGTTTAAGCTGTGGAGGGAAACAAGGCCATGTTTTGTTTTGGGGTGGGACAGAGGGTAAAAGCTGCTCCGGGACAGTTGGGTTTATGAGCCTTGTGCCTCCAGCTCTGACGCAGGCGTGTCCGGCTCCTCGTCGTTGTAGATGTTCTCAGCCTGGATTGTTGCAAAGAGAAACACATCAGGCCTCAAACTGACTAACTATTGAGAGTCTTACTGTACTTTCAAAATGATGGTTCAACAAGTGATCATGAAGAAAACTGATTATCTCCAGAAAACCTGCAGTCCTGAGGTGGGTAGTCAAGAGTTACACTGACTCTTGTTACATTTACTTTAGGAACTTTTTTCATATAGATTGTACTTCTATGAGTAGTTTTCTTGGGACATACATTTTACTTCTACTTGAGTAATATTATTTTTAAGTAACCATACTACTGAGTACAATTTTTGGCTCCTCTACCCACCTCTGTGTCGGTCTCTAAGCAGAAAAACAAAGAAGGAAAGACCACAGGGCTGTTCCTTAAAGCTATCCAACTCCATAGGCTTTATGGAACAGAGATGACAACAAAATAAGCCAGACTTATCCAGGTAAACAGGTTTATCCTGAGACTCAGTCACTATGGAAACCAACGCAAACAGCTGAGCCCGGTCCAGAGCAGGTTTAGGTCGGGATTAGCCCGGCCCAGAGCAGGTTTAGGGCGGGATAAGCCCGGCCCAGAGCAGGTTTAGGTCGGGATTAGCCCGGTCCAGAGCAGGCTTAGGGCGGGATTAGCCTGAACACTTTATAAACTCCTGCACTTTTATCACAAATTAAGCTGAAATTTTATTTTTATTTCCCTTTAACGTTTAATCAGATTTATGAACTTTACATTGGAAAACACAGATTCAGCCAAACTTTAGATTAATTAATAAATTATAATCTACACAATTTATTTAGCCTGATATTTAATATGTAGCTGATAAAGACTAGGCCTAAATATCACCTGTTAATAGGGTGTCATGCTTTGCTTATTTTGTTCTTATTTAATGTTAATCACAAAGTTTCAAGTTTCAGTGTTAATAAATGAAAAATGAGCTAACATTAGCTCATTAGTATCTCCAGATTTGTGCGTCTTTAATGCTGCACTTTATGATGTAAAATGCTCCTAATGCACCGAGCACTAAACACTACAGTTTGCCTTTTCACTCATTTAACTTTTTTCAGCTTCAATCCCGTCAATCTGAGATAAAAGGGGCAGTATTTCCGGGTTATGTTGGCCGCTCCTCCCTGGATCGTTAAGTTAAAGGGATGTTGGTGGAGCTGGGTCTTTCCTCATTGTATTTTTTCACTGAAGCTCGACTGAATCCTTGCTCTACCTCAGTCTCTCAGTCTGACTGGCATTAGCTCCCCAGCATAAACTCAGAGTGCTCTTAAGCCTCGACTCCTGTGTTTACGGTAACTCTAGCAAGAAGTCAGGCCATAAGCCTCGCTTTTCTGAGTGACTTTTATGGAACAGTCCTCAGCTGAAGCAATATCAAAACACCAGCAGGGTGTTGTGACATCTGCAAGGAAATAAGCCTTCAAATGTGAGGCAATACAGACATCCTCTTTTTGCTTTATTTTCTCTATAAAGGCTGTAATGAATAGGTGTACTGACCATTTGCCAGACTTGCATAATGTTGTCCTCAGAGACGGAGCAGATGATCCAAGGCTCGTTTGGGTTCCACGAAAAATCTGAGATCTTCGCTGTGTGGCCGCCGTGAATAAACTGAAGAGGAGGAGACAGAGAAAACACATTTTAAACCATAATACTACACAATAATGATGACTTCATCATCATGGGCTGGGTTTAGGAGAATATTTTCTTACCGCACTCTTGTGATTATCTATTCATTTATGCTTGTATAAATACACAGTTTAATGGCAGTATCACTTACCAGGAGCTCTGGAGGTCCGTCCTCTGCATCTTCTGCTGACTGCTCCTCTCCAATTTTACTGTGAACCAAAAATCATTTCAATTGAAAATATCTATGTTTGTTAACAAAAAACAGCCTCTGTTGGTGCTGATAATATAACCGTGTTTTTAAGGAGAAATTGTACCTGAGATCCCAGACATTGAGGCGTCGGTCGGTGCCACTGGACGCCAGGATTGTCTCATTATGAGGGGACCACTGGACCTAAAGGACCACAAACATCAGTATTTTCAGGTCTGTGAAATGACTTTTTGTTTATCCAATATACCAACACAAAGTAAAACCAAAGGAAGGCCCAGGAGGACAGGTTCTGTGAAGGAGATTAGTTCAGATATGACATGAAAGCATTTATTACCTGGAAAATTTCGTCTTTGTGTGATTCAAATGAGTGGAGCTTCAGTTTGAGGTTTCTCAGATCCCACAATGCAACAGTCTGTTAAAAACAAAATCAGACAGATAAACTTTATTAGTGGCAGGGCTCCAGACTGTGACCAAATGCTCACATTTTGTGACCATGTTATGGATCTGTGAGTTTTTTTCAACTACTCACACATGTGTAACCCGATAATTTCTGAATTCACATTATTTTGAAAGAGTTTTCACTTCACTCTCAGAGGCACTGAGTATTGTTGTTATTTTTTATTAATTTGAGTAATTTGCATTTCTAGTTTTGAACAATAGCCTGCAATAACAGCACTAACTAACTCCACGCTGTGTCCAGCAGAAGACCTGGCCTGTAATTTCTTTGATAAAACTTAGCTAAGAAGTTTCTGTGTTTAGCCTGAGCTGCTGCTTCTTCCTAAGCAGCGCTGTCAGAGAAATGTGTTGTTATTTAGGGTCATAAGGAAAAATACAGAGGACAAGGTGAAAACAGCAGTTGGCCACTGTTATGAAGCCTGAAGCCACAGATGAGCTGATAACTGTGAGGGGGGGTTTGAACAATTCAATTCTTCTCTAGGCCAATTTATTACTAATTTAATTCTTTATTTTGTGAAAATCAGTTATTGATCGGACATTTGTTTACTTCCAGTTAAACTCTGTTTTATTTAGGGGCAGTGTCTGTCTGTTTGCCATACTGCCATCATTTGTTAATGTTCCTCAGACCACATTCTTCTTTCTGTACATATTTAATTCAACTGTGAGCCTGGTAAGACGGGGGGGATTTAATATTTGTGATACAGATTTTTGGCATGCGCCCCTAAATTTTCTGCTTGTGCTCCTAAGAATTTTCAGTCAGAGGCTACAGTGCTCCACAAAAAAGTTAATCTGGAGCCAGTAAAGAGACACATGTTACCATTGACTACCGCTGCTGTTTTAAATGAAGTCAGTGGTTTCCAAAAAAGTCATCACACCCCATGTAATGTAATAACTGTTTTCTTCTTGTCTGTACCTTGTCTGCAGAGCCCGTGGCCAGAATAAACTCGCTGTAGGGGTTAAAGCTCAGACAGTTGACCTCTGCCGTGTGAGCGTCCACAGCGTGACTGGCTTTGGACGTGTTGTTGGACCGCGTGTCCCAACTGGGTTTAAGAAGATAAAACAATCCAGTTTGTCCAAAAATAAGACAGAAATAAAAATGAGGGGTCAAATTAAAAGGTATGAAGAGAGAAAGCGCTCACATCATGAGTTTCTGGTCATCTGCCACGGATCCAAACAGAGACTCGTGAAGCAGGTGCCACGACACGTCCTCCACTACAGCTGTATGTCCCGTGAAGATGGTCTTAGCGTCCACCACCTTCCCCTCTTTAGGAGCAGCGCCAATGTCCCATAGACAGATGGTCTGTAGGTGACCATTTTAGATGATTTTACATGTTAGGTGGAAGTGTTTAATGTGTGTTGACTAAAAGCTTATTTTGCAGACATGCAGCTGACAAAAACTACTAATACTAACTAATAAATAAAATAAAGTTTATGAATTTCATGATTAGATTTAATTTTAATGTGTGTTAAATCTGTACAAATAATGTAATTGTACAAAAGGGTGGATCACCCATAGGAAATTACTGGTATTAGGGCTGCAACTAACAATTATTTTGATGATCGATTAATCTGTCAATTATTGTAGTTATTATTTAGCCGATTAATTGGATAGTGACGCGTGTGTGGTTAAAAAGTTGAGGTGTTTTATATTTTATATTAATGTAATTTTTACAAAATTTAAACCAGATGAAGCTACAACTATGTTATTTGAGGAGATCTGGATAAAGCATATACACACACAAAGTTATTTTTAATCAAAACCACAAAATGTACATTGTTTTTAACAGTTCTTGTTGCTTTACTGCTCTGTCTTGGTAATAAACCTCCGCTCTCAGCACATGGCATGTTTCAGAGTCTATGAATAACACAGTTAATGATTAAACGATTACTAAATTTGTTGTCAGTTATTTCAATATGGATTATAATCAATTAATCTGATCAGTTGTTGCAGCCATCATCAGTAGCAGTAAATTTTTTCCCAAAAGTAAGCCATATTGTACTGAAACCTTAAAGTGTATCGCCCATCACTACTATACAGACATGATTTATGAAGATATGTTTGAATATTTAGGTATATAAAGGTAAAGTAAATTTAACTTGTAGGCTAGGCTCAGTGTTGCTAAAAAGATTTCTAAACCTTAAAATGAAATGAACAAAGACGCACGTGATCGTCAGAAGCACTCAACAAGTTTCCGCTGAGGTTGGGGTTCCAGGACAGTCCATAGCCCTCTTTCTGATGCCCCTTCAGCCTCAGGTCAGGACAGCACTCTCCACTGGGGTCTGGCAGGTACACAGGCAGTCTACATTAACATCTGTACACATGTGAAAATACTGTACAAGTGTATTTATACAATTCTGGAGCAGAGTCAGACCTGGTTTGGACGGGTGCTTGGTGTAATCAAACACCAGGACGTCCGACGTGGGAGTCTTGGTGGCGATGATGCAGGGGTTTTGGGGCATGTACCGGGCACGGTTCACTTCTCCTTCATGGTTGATTTTGATTTCGATCTCTATTTTTCCGCTGACTGAACCAAAGCCCCCAAATTCTGACGAGGGATACAACAAACACATACTATAGGTTATTAATGTATATTTTTGTGATAAGACTGAGGTTTTGTTGTGAGTGAGAGGGTAAATAACATTACTGAGTTTAGCCAGTGACTATTTAGCTTCATTGACGTTTTGTTTAGATATTACCTTGCAGTGTGCAAAAAACATGTTACCAAAAGACCACAAAACCAAACCAAATGAGAGGTCAGCAGTTTTTCAGCCTTCAACGTACCTGCTGGAAGACAAAACAAGACCAGTTTAGGATTCAGACCAACTACCAAATGATTAAACCATCTCTAATTATGTGACATGAAATAGTTGAAAATATGCACACAACAGCATGGCTCATTAAATTGAATAATGCATAATAATAAATTGCCCTTAGTGAATGAATGTGAGAGTGAATGGTTGTCTGTCTGTTAGGGATTGGTATCATTAAGATTTTAACGGTACTACTAATCTTGCTGATACTGCTTATCCATTAGGGCTGTGCTTAAAAAATCAATATGGGGATATATCATGAAGTACTTCTACACGATACATGCATGATACTGTATCGATAGAGCGGTTTAAATGACGTTACTGCTGCAACTTTACAGATCTCCATCTTCAGAGAACAAGACACTACGCTGATCTGTCGCTAGCAACAGGTAATGTTAGCACAACACAGAGCCAACGTGTCACTGAGGGAGCCAAAGTTACTGATCCTCTTGTGTCTAACTTGGTCTGAAATAATCACTGCATCTCGGGTACAGTGCAGCAGCAGAGAGGGTTCTCCCCTGCTGGGGACATTACAGCTCAGCTCAACATGGAGATACATTTGTTTATTCACAAAAATATGACAAGACATAGGCTAGATAATTAAGACAGTTAATAAGGTTATATTAAAGTTTGTTAAAATGTGTATTATTTTATGTACTAATTGCTGTTATTGCCATGTTGGTTTGGTTTTATCACAGGCAGCCAATACACAGAATATAAAACATCCATTTAGTAAACTTGTTTGATTCAAAATGTATCGTGATATGTGTCGTATCGTGAGGTTGTTGGTAAAACCCTTCCCCATGGGCCAGTCCTTTGAGCAAAAAGGAGAAGGATGGGATTCCTTGTTAGCAATAATGTCTGCAGAGTGAACCAAAGGGACTCCCTTCAGTGCTCACCTCCTTTTTCGCTATCGTAGTGTGAGGCGTCAAACTGAGCATCGTCGTTCGGGACCTGAACGCTGGCGATGACCAGGTGGTTCTGTTCGTCCGACGTGTGGGTCCCCAAAACCAGCCTGTGAACCGCGTAGTCCTTCCCCTCTGGTCTACGGAGGCACATTACAGTGTATTCAAATTTACAAAAATCAGAAACTTTTTTTTTTTTAATCAGTATCAAACAGGCTCTTAATGTGCAGACAGGACTGCACTTTTTTTTAATTTTTATAACTTTTATTTAACATTTTTTAAACAAACAAATACAAGACTGGTTCACATCTAAAACACTGCACAGCACTAAAACATTACACATTCTCCCGAGTCCACAGATAACTTAAGATTAATTTATGTCCACAGTGGTTGTCCATTAGAATCCAATTTACAGTTCACTCCCAGTGCTTCCAGTGGTTTCTTCCATTTGTCGAGAAAAAGCTGTGAACTCCCATCGATACAATGTCCCAGTCTAACCAGTCATGACATCAATGATGAGTGACTTCCACAAAGAAATGGAGGGAGGCTCATCCCCCACCCATCTCCTCATAATGCTTTTCCTAACATTAACAGTGACTGAATAGCATGCTCATGTTGTACCAGTGAAACAGGGATATATCCCAGTAAACACATTAATGGGTTTCCTGTCACCTGATGACCAATGGCTGTACTAATTTTGGCACACACCTCTTTCCAAAAGGACTGAATAACAGTACATTCCCACAAGCAATGGGATCTAGTGCCCACTTGAGCTTTACACTTGAGACAATTTGGAGATGTTCCCACATTATACTTACTATAAACGTATGGAGAAATATACACATTATGCAAAATATTGTACTGCAGTTCTTTAAATCGGTTACAAACAGAGATTTTAGATGGAAGGAGGAGAATTTTGTCCCACACTTTCATATCTATCTCACATTTAAGTAGTGTCCCCCAAGATTTTCTCAGCCATGCCAATTTGTCCACAATTAAGTCATAGATCTCTGAATAAAAAATAGATATAAAATGTTTATGCTCCTTATTATCCATAAGAAATTTCTCCAGCCGTTAAGAGTCTGTTGAGACTTGTAATGATTTAGCAATTTTTAACACATAATGTCTCAATTGCAAATACTTGTAAAACTCAGTATTAGATAATGAATACTGGGACTTCACGGATTCAAATGATTTAAACTCCCCATGTTTAAAGCGGTCATAGAACCTAATTATACCTACTTTATGCCATCCCACAAAACCCGACCCTATGTTTTGTGGCAGAAGATCTGGATTATTTATAAGTGTTGACAAAATATTAAACGGGTGACTACTGTTAAAAAGTTTTCTCAATTTTCCCCATGTCCACAGAGCATTATATATCAGTGGATTATCCTTTATTATGTGAGGTAAGTCCTTCAGGCGTTTCCCTAGCAAGTTAACAGGTGAGGATGGTTTACATAACACGTCCTCAATATTTAGCCATGGCAAATCAGAATGTCCATGTATCCAGGAAGAAAGAATCCCCGCTTGTATTGAAAGAACATCATTTTCTATATTTGGTACTCCCCACCCGCCCAGTTCTTTCGGCAATTGTAGTATCTCTAATTTAATTTGTGGTTTTCTTCCTGCCCAAATGAAATCCACCATAGCCTTATTAATAACTTTTATGTCTTCTGACTTCAGAATTACGAACAACATGCCTGTGGTATATAATATTTTGGGCAGAATCACCATCTTGATGAGATTAATTCTACCCAAAAATGATATCAGAAGAGACCTCCATCTTGTCAGCATCTCTCGAAGATCTTGAATCATTCCATTAATATTTTCTCTATACAAGTGGCTAACATCTGGTGTAACTTTAACTCCCAAATATACAAAACCTGATGGCACTCAGCGAAAGGGTTTAACATATACAGGTTCAGTGTTTCCTTTACTACACAGAGTCATTATAACGGATTTATCAAAATTTACTTTATATCCAGATATAAGACCAAAGTCTTTGATACACCTAGTAAGAACAGGTAAAGAGTTAGCAGGATCAGTCAATGTCAGAAGAATACCATCTGCATAGAGCAGAATTTTATGTTGTTTCTCCCCAATTTTTACTCCATGAACACTTGGATTTTGTCTGATGGCCATGGCCAGGGGCTCAATGGCCAAAGCAAATAATAGTGGTGACAAGGGGCTACCTTGTGCTGTACCTCTACCCAATGTAATTGGAGCGGACAACAAACCGTTAGTCAACACAGATGCTACCGGTGCTTTGTATATAATTTTGATCCACCCCAAAAAATAAGGTCCAAAACCAAATCTTCTCATTATTTCAACCATATATTCCCATTCAATTCTATCAAATGCCTTTTCGGCATCCATAGAAACGATAACCCCAGGCATCTGATGAAAATTTATAAAATGAATAATATTAAATAGGCATCTAGTATTGTTATAGGAATTTCTCCCCTTAATAAAACCTGTCTGGTCTGCACATTACTTTTTCTAGTCTAAGAGCCAGTATCTTTGAAAGTATCTTATTATCAACACCAAGAAGGCTAATAGGCCTGTAAGACGAGCATGATTCTGGGTTTTTATCTTTTTTAGCTATCAATGTTATATTAGCCTGGTACATAGATTCTGGGAGTTTAGATTCTTCAAATGATTTATTTAAAAACCCTTAGCAATAAACTATTTAATTTCCCTTTCATTCCCTTGAAAAAATCAACTGGGAAGCCATCTGGCCCAGGACATTTCCCTGACTGGAGTGCAGATATAGCTTTATCCACCTCCATCAATGTTATGGGTGACTCCAGCAGGCTAACCTGGTCTTCAGAGAGCTGGGGGAATACTAGGTCATTTAAGAAAAAGCCTTTTTTAAGCCTCATTTAAGAGTTAAGCCTTGTTATGTCAATCTCAGACCCATATAAACTGGTATAAAATTCTCTAAAACATTAATTAATTTGATGATTTCCTACTTGCCTTTCATTATTCGCATCCACTACAGCTGTGATAAAAGAACTTGATGGAGTATTCTTCGCAAGGCAAGCCAAAAATTGGTTAGGTTTATTAGCTGATTCAAAAAGCCTTTGTTTGGCAAAAAGGACATCTCTTTCAGCCTTTCGTATGATCAGATTATATAAAAACGTCCTGGCAATCTTAAGCTCATTTAATGTTTCTGCTGATTTTGTTACATCATATTGTTTCTCCAACTTTTTTATATTATTCTCGATGTCTAACTGCCTTGTTAATCGCTGTTTTCTTTTATCACTTGTGTGTGAAATAATCATCCCTCTCATATAAGCCTTATAACTATCCCATAAAGTTCTCGGGTCTATCTCCTCTTTATCTTTTGTTTCTAAAAATAATATTGCTTGCTCTGTTATAAGAAGTGTAAATTTCTCATTCAAAAGGGACAGTATGCTCATCTTCCAAGACATGGAGCGCTCAATATGTCTCAAGGGTTGAATGGTTAGGACTACAGGAGCGTGGTCAGAGAGACCATATGACCAATGTTCACCTGCTCAACTAATTGACTGATGCACTTGGACATAAAAATATAATCTATACGAGACGCTGACAAGTGAGGGTTAGAGTGGAAAGTAAACTGTTTAGTGAGTGGATTGTGATGTCACCAGACATCCACAAGGTCAAGCTCATTTACAATTTGCAAGAGGGCTTTTGAATTTTTCAGTCAGAGTAGATTGTGGAGGGAGTCTATCCAATTTTGGGCATAAAACAGAGTTAAAGTCACCTGCTAATATTATATTGGCACAGTCCATGTCCGCTAATTGACTAAATAATGCTGTATAAAAGCCTTCATCCTGTGCATTTGGGGCATATATATTACCTAGGAGGACAGTTTCCCCATCACGTGATAGAATAAACTTTTAACGGTCATGAATAAGTGGTATGTAACTATACCTCTAACTGCAATAACTTTTTTATAGTATTATTATATATTATATATTATTATATAGTATTATATTATAGTATTTTATAGTATTTTTGAAACAGATACCAATAATTCCTTTAAGATCATATTTGCTTTCATTTAACTAAGAAAATCTCAATTTTGTGAGTAGCACAAGTAAATTTTACAGTAAAGCTGTCAATGGGAAAACCATGAGGCGAAGAAGGAAAAATCAAAATTTGCCCTTGTACTTAAATCTAATAAATAGTATAATTAAATAAAAAACTGGTTTGCCACTTTTGTGTGATTATTATAGCAGTCTCATGCTTTTACAGTGAGGTTACACTTACCAACCCCACTTGTAATGGAAAGCTTTCTTTGGCAACTAAACTGTGATAAAAATGTTTCTGTAGGGCTGGAACAACTAATTGCGCTAACCGATTAAAATTGATTATTGAAATAATTGTCAACAAATTTAGTAATCGTTTTATCGTTAACTGAGGTATTCACAGACTCTGAAACATGCCATGTGCTGAGAGAGGTTTATTACCAACACAGTGCAGTAAAGCAACAAAAACAGTTAAAAACAATGTCCATTTTGTGTTTTTGATTTAAAAATATCCTGTATATGCTTTATCCAAATGTCCTCAAGTGACATATTTGTGGATTCATCTGATTGAAAATTTTAAAAAAATTGCTGATTTTTGATGGGGAACTATGAAACACTGCATGTTTTTAACCACTTTAACCACACAAACCACACCACACAAATGCAGAATGTAAACATTCTGCATTTGCATCTGCAAGTTTGTCATGGCCTGGCCATGGTTCATCAAACTGCTGTATCCATGCCTGATAAACTTTCTCCTCTGTCAGGTGATCCCAGCCTCATCATTGCTAGTCCTGTTTATACTCGCCACACTGCTACCACCGCGCCCGTGGCAACACCTGCCTGTCTCTTCTCCCTCCTCTGCCTCTTCTGATGGGAAAAGTGCGTGGATTAACAGGGAGTGCTTGGTGTACATTTATTTCACTCAAAACCGCACTGTTCCCAAGTTCACTCTCAGTACAGCGGCTGCGGAGACTCCAGGCTGCGCTACCTCCACGGGAGAAAGTTGCAGGACAAACTACAGCCCCCGCGCGCACATCTCCCTCTCAAAACTGCATTATTCCTGACCTCACGTTCACTCCCAGGGTCAGAGTAACTAAGTGCACGCCTGCCTCTGTCACCTACAGTGGGCAGAATGACAGGGAAACGCTGTGTGCAGTGACTGTGAGCATAGCTCGCGCGCCGCCACCAGGAAACCGCTCCTCGCTCGCACATTCACTTTCGCGGCTCCCTTCACTTTCTCTCATTTCAAAAAGTAGATGTTCTCCCTCAGAATCAGAGTCAATAGTTATCAAAGCTCATCAGTGCTGTACATTTTATTAGTATTTTATTAGCTACTTTCACCTTTTCCTCTCTCAAAACTGTAGAGGAATCTACTCCACGGAGGCGCTCCGACGCGCCACTCCCCGAGAGACTCACTCACCTTTGAGCACGTCTTTTTCAAAGATTTTGAACAACAACATATGATTCTATTGGGCTAGAGACTAAGTCCTGGGTGTCTGACACCTAGAGGAAAGGAGTAGAAACAAGATTTAACATTTTAATAGGACGTCGGGGCTATTATTTGTCGCAATTCTGCGAATTTGGCGCTTTGAGGGTTAAGCTGTAAAAGTATTACCTGCAGCAATTTGGGATAATGAACAATAAAGCCAGGGTCTGCAGGCTGCACTTAGCCCCTGGACCACAGTTTGGACACCCCTGACATAAGGCATTGCAGTAACAGTGAAAATACCTGTTGACGTCCGGAAGCCACTGCACTGTGAGACTGGGCCACTCCAGAGCGTGGGTCATCACTAAATCGTACAGAAACGGTGTGTTCTTCTTCCAGATCTTGTACTCCTCGTTTATGACCCGCTCCTCCACAGCTTCATCGTACACTGCGATAAAAAAAATACTGCAACGTTAGTCACTGAGTTTAATTATGATACTTCTTACGCAGCTCCTATGTATTATGATTGTAAAAGATCCACAGTAAATACATTTCTGCCAGTGTCTAACAGCACCTTCAGATGTTTTGGAGATAGTCAGAGAGGCCAGACTTTTTTTTACTTTAATACATACAGTATTTGTATTCTCACTGCTCATTTGGGCACTTTACTACTTTTATTTGACTTTTATTTTAGTCCTGGGGAGAATGAGGTGTGCGCGCTGGGCACTAGTGCAAGGTGACTTACTGATGATGGATTTTGAATTAGCATACAGTGCGCTAACATCGAGCTTGTTTTAGCACAAGAAGAATCAGACATAAAACAGATCGGCCACAGGGCAACTCCTGGCACAAGTCTGCACTCATTGTTCTGGAGAGGAGCGACCCTGTCCAGCTCTCCGCGATTACTCCAGTGCCTTACGTTGCGTCAATGTCCGTAAGTGCTGCTATACAGCAGCGTCAGTGCTAGTTTTAGCTCTCAACCTGTAGTGACCTATGGTGCATAAATGCATATTAGAGACTGGAGATATGGTGTGATATTTGTGCCACCTTCATGCGTGCACAGAGTGAGTGTCAAGTGCACGCAGTGTGACTGTCGCAAGCACATACTTTACCATTTGAAAAGACAATAATAATTTGAGCACACAAACCTTTGTTCCATGCGCACTCAACTCTGCCTACATGCTCGCTCAAAGTCTACCTAGGTGCGTGAGTATGTGAATGCCCGCTCGCGCAACATCTTTGCTCACACGACAACTCATTTCTGCTCAGCAACTCTGGCTCTGCGCTCGCTCGAGGTGGCACAGGACAAACTACGATTGTAGCGAGCAGGACAGCCAATCACAGACTGGGATTCACAAATGTTTCTGATTGGCTGTCTTATATCCAATCGTTTATATCAAATACAGTCGGCAACGGTGGGAACGCCCACAAAACGTCACTCCGATCCCCCGTGGGAGAAAACGGACCACTCACAACAATGCACAAGAGTTACTCTGTCGTCTTCTTTTCAACAAAAATACAAACAAGAGCTGGATATACATTTTATATTTTACATAAAAAAGACATGGAGACATACAGGAGGACACAGCGGTCCAGCAGTCCACATTTATCCACTAAAATACCATCACTGTCTGACGTTAGCTGCCTACAACATGCTAATCTAATCAACGTCAAGTTGCATCATAACAGAACTCCCTCTAATATAAAGAGACGAGTTTAAGTCATCATATTTAATGTAAACTAAAATGTGCTTCTGTAAATGTGTTAAGGCTTAGTTGACTCATGGCTCATCATAACAGGCTGCAGAGTTGCGAGCAGAAATTAGTTGTCGTGCGAGCGGGCATCCACATACTTGAGCACCTAGGTAGACTTTGAGCGAGCATGTAGGCAGAGTTGAGCGTGCACGGAACAAAGGTTTGTGTGCTCAAATTATTATTCTCTTTTCAAATGGTAAAGTATGTGCTTGCGACAGTCACACTGCGTGCGCTCGACACTCACTCTGTGTGCACACTAAGGTGGCACAAATATCACACCATATGGAGGCGCATCCTCCCGCACCGCGCACAGGGCTCCACAAGCGAGAGGTGCCTTTGCTGCTACAATAATTGCTGATGCACATAGCACTTGTTGAAGACGCCAAAAAGAACGACTCAACCCAGTGGCGCTTTGCCGTGGCCCGCGGAACCAGGCTTTGGTACTTTCCTGAGACGCACAGTGGAGACCACGTCAGTTTGCTTTAACTCGTGTGTTTTACAGATGATTTTATGATGAGGACCCCAGGAAGAGTAGCCATTGTCAAGGCAATGGCTAATGGGGATCCTAATAAACAAACAAACAAACAAACAGATTAATAGTAGCTCAATAAGCTTCACTCATTCTTGTAAAGGTAAGATGTACATGTATTCCGCAGTTCCTTTGAAGATTCTGATGGAGAGAAGAAAGAGGAAAGCCATGCATCACCGGTGTGATGGTGCTTTTGGGTGCGCTAAGTAAAATAAATGTTCGGCTAAAGTTTTTTTTTATTTGTTTTTAGCTTTTTTAGACTATTACAGTTTCAGATGCTAAACAACTAACATACTGGATATTATTGCTCACAAAATGCCTTTTATTTTTTTCCTAAAAATGTATTTGGTCGGTGGTCATTTGCATTTCAAAATGGCCAAACGGAAACCCTGATTATTTGGGTGTCAGGCATGTTTGAAATAGTGCTATATACACTGTAGGCAACCAAGTCAAAACTGCACATGGCTGAATTGTAAAAGCTACAAGTTATCAAATAATGAGCCATTTAGGAGCTGGAAGAGCCCGAATACATTATTGATTGCATTTTGTAGCAAGACTGCAATTAATCACACAAAAAAAAATCATGCAATTAATCACAATAAAAAATTTTAATCGTTGCCCAGCACTAATTATTATGTGTTATTAGTTTAACACTACTTTTTATTTTAATTTGTTTTTCATTCTAAAGATAAAAATATTTTCTTAAATATATAAATATAATACAAGTTTATATGGTTATATTTTTATTTCAATCCATCTTCTTTCGTTTATTTGGGGCCAGGTCGCAGGGGGCAGCAGTCTATGCAGAGATGCAAAGACTTCCCCTCTCCCCGGACACTTCCTCCAGCTCTGCCAGGGGAATCCAGAGGCGCTCCCAGGCCGGGAGACATAGTCCTTCCAGCATGTCCTAGGTCTAGGAGGCATCCAGAACAGATGCCTGAGCCTCAGCTGCTCCTCTCAATGTGGAGGAGCAGGGCTAAACAACAACCAAATCAGGACTTATTTTTGAAAAAGACAAGACTAAACCAACACTAAACAAGGACCAAACCGGGGCTAAACAAGGACTAAATGAGGTCTAAACCAGGACTAAACAAGCACTAAACCAGGTCTCAACAAGGACCAAACCAGGACTAAATGAGGTCTAAACCAGGACTAAACAAACACTAAACTAGCCATCAACATGATGGACCTCAGTATTTATAAAATCTTGTGTTCGGCCCTGTTACCTGCCCATTTAATTCAATACTTTTAAGGCCTCGATTTTGACCACATCAGATTAAATGCCTTTCTAATACTTTTAAGACTGGGGCTGCCCTGGTATTCATACAATACTACGTAAATACTGAACTATCTCTTTAAGAACCTGTAGAAGGAGGATGTATAGTTCATGCCCATATCATGTCACTGTCCTGTCATTAATTTAACCCACGACGCACAGCTGATTTAGACAGATATTGGGAGGCTCGAAACTGTTTATATATGTGTGAATTTATGCCACAAAGCAGGCCCTAGAAGTCCTAAATCTAGCAGAAGCTAGTGTGTTGTTAGCCTCCGGAGCGTTACCATAGCCCCGAGTGTGTCACACGAGGGAAAACCAGGCCACACTTCTGAGCGCTGTAAAACTTTACCTACCGTCCTTATCGGCCATGTTCCCGTCTCAGCGCTGGGGCACGGTGTCCGGAAGCCGAAATAGTCAGTCCCCGGTACGGAAATGTGACAGTTTTACGGCGGCTCCGTGTGTTTTGGGTTGATTCTGGGTGCTTTCTTCCTTTTCAGCGCGGAATCAAGCGGCAGGCACGTAGGGAGCATGCGCAGTGGAAGGCGCGCTGGTGCGGTTTGAAGCTGCGCGGTGGATATGCATAGACCAGAAAACGCGGAGATAGAATAGAACACTAGAGTGGCCATCACAACCGCTTCCCTGGCAAGTCTGGCGGCCATCTTGTGACTGTAGGATAAGGCTAATGCTAATGCTAAGTAATGTAAAAAACATAAAACACCTGAGAGGCCATGGCAACCGCTTCCGTGGCAATGCCGGCGGCCATCTTGTGACTGTAGGATAAGGCTTATGCTAATGCTAAGTAATGTAAAAAAACAAACAAACAAAAAAAAAACAAACATAGAGATATAATGGTAAAAAACATAGAGATAACATTTAAAGTTATACATAATATATAGACCCTTCTTGAGTTTGTAAACAGAACGTTTGTGTTCCAAATACTGGTACCGGAAGTTAAAAAAGACGATAACACCTTTTTAATGGAGCAATTAGCGCTAGCCATCAAACATTATTAGGAATTAGGAATAATCAAGACAGCTCTGGCAACTGACAACCACTCTGCTACATGTGAGTACTATCAGAGCATAGTTTAATAACATTAGCGAGTGTCAATGTTTAGCTGTTTAATGTCATGTTGTAATTAGCGTCTATAAGCTAGAGGCTACGTAATTTACATTTATTAATTTTAATGTTACACAGGACAAATAGTAACAGAAATGTGTCAGACCACAATAGTTTGCCACTGCATGCTCAGATTTAATTAATCAATCACCACAAATCCTACTTTTATAAGTTTTTTTTATTTGCAACTGGTACTGACAATCAGATCTGAGTCAGATTAATTCAGAGTAATTTTTAATAAATTAATAAACAACAACCATTCATTCTTGCTGCCCACAAACGTTTGAATTAATATTTTTATTTTGCACATATATATATATATATATATATATATATATATATATATATATATATATATATTTTTTTTTTTTTTAATGGGACAGCGTGTATTAATGAATGGCTAATGCCATAAATACACCGGATTATAGCTCAGAGCTAATTTCCATCCGTAGTCCCCACTCACTCACATTCACACCGGCTTCCTGGTGTTCCCCAGTGGTCTCCCATCCAGGAACTGACCAGGACCTACCCTGCTTAGCTTCTGAGGTCTGACGGGATCAGTCATCCACAAGGCGGTATGGCCAATATCAAGTTGGAAACCAAGAATTGTCCAAAATGTCTCTGTGCTGAAGCAAGTACGTTAAGTAAGACTAGACATTAGATCAAGCAAAAATATAAAAAAAGTCCGATTAACAAAGTCAGTCGTGAAAGCAGTGCAGCTCCTTGTTTGTTTACATAGCACTTGGTAGAATGGCTACAGTCATAATATGGCGGCTGCACCAGTGTCAGTTACTGCAGTTCGCCATTAGAATGTCCACTCTAGTGTTTTATTCTATCACTATGATTCACATAGAGAACCTTTTTATATTTTTGCTTGATCTAATGTCTAGTCTTACTTAGTGTAGTTGCTTCAGCACAGAGATATTTTGGACAGTCCTCAGTTTCCAACTTGATATAATGGCATATTTCAATTCATTGTCCTTACACTTTTATACTTGGTGCAATGGTCATCTGTTCTAATGGCTTTACAAATACAAACATACAGTGGTCCTGGATAAAAGCACAGACCAATGCAATAATAATAATAATAATGTTAATATTATTTTTTGTATTTCAGTGAAAAACGTGCTGACTGAGACTGCCAGACTTATTAAGAGTTCACAAAATATCACAGTTTTTCAATTTCCAACATTTTTTTTTTTTTAAAGTTATATCATTGTTTTCACATTACTTACCATTAGAAATAGCCTTGTCCTACAGTCACAAGATGGCCGCCGGAATTACCACTGAAGCAGTTGCCATGGCCACTCTAGTGTTTTATTTATCTCTAGGCCTATAATAAGGAGGATGACAAGGGTTGCAAGATCATCCTTGGCTTTATTTCAGGGTTGAATCTGATTTTCTGGCATTTCTGAGGTTAATTATTTGCAGCCTAATCTGCCAAAATGTGTCCTATATATAAATGTCATAAATGTTATGTATGACAAAGACCTCACTTATTATTCTGGGATGACTTTTGGGATTGTAGCCAAAGCCATAGACTGACTGTAGCAGAGGCAGAGCTGACCATGGTTGGGAGTGTTTTCAAAATAAATGTATTTTGGGGCTGTTCTATCCATGGTAAATTTATAATTCTTAAATCTAATGTTGACTTCAATTAAAATTACTTCTCCTTGCCTGATAGCAGCAATAACATTTGGCCCAGATGTGGCATTTATGTGGCACCTTTGGCTGAGATGTGGCATGGCACGCATGGTATGAAAATGGATATGAGCCACAGCATGAATTTATATCTGGTGTAGTCCTGGCTGAGCTCCTGGACACTCCACGATTCAGCTGTAGAGAGATGACAGCACCAAAAAGGTAGGCATTTTCTAATAAATGTTTTTACTTGAGAGAGGCTTTTGAGACTAAACAAACATGAGGTATTTTGTGCTGTGAGAGACAGCTATAGGCTAATGTGTGCACTTGGCTAGCTGTAACCTTTAATAATTGTTATATAGGCCCATGCCTAATAATATTTGATGAATGTAATTTTAGATTGTTGGAAACAAATATAGGTGCTATAAAAATGGGAGTACAAAAATGAATGGGTCTTAGGGGGGCACGGTGGCAGTGGAGTGGTTAGTTCTTGCCTCCCACCAAGAAGATTGTGGGTTCAATCCCCGGGCCTGCCAGCTCACAAACTCTCTGGGTGGAGTCTGCATGTCCTCCCTGTTACTGTGAGTTCTCTCTGGGTTCCTCCCACTCTCCAAAGACATGCATGTGTTAGGTGAATTGGTGACACTAAATTGTTCCTAGTGAGTGAATGTGAGAGTGAATAGTTGTCTGTCTGTGTTTGTCTCTGTGTCAGCCCTGCGACAAGCTGGCCCCTGTCCAGGGTGTACCCCGCCTAAGGCTCAAAGTTATAGGGATAGGCGCCAGTCATCCACGACCATTCAAATGGTATAATGGTCCTGTACTCTAAACAAATGGCTTAAGTCACTGAGTGTGTGGATAAAGCCCAATATTGTTGTTTTTAGTACAATTCTTTATTTGACTCCATTTGCAGCGCATGACACTGCCTACCTATCCTTCTATTTTACAGCAGAGAGGCAGCTTTTTTGCTTTAAAATGGGCATAAGAGTTGAAGTGCTTTCTGCTCAGTCTATTAAACAAAAACATTAGTATACTGTATGTACATTGCAAACATGTAGGAGGGGGGCCCCCACAAGCTTTCAGCTGCGGGGCCTACTGATACGTTAAGGTGGAACTGTATATATTATTACTGTATATTTGGCCCAGATCTGGCTCAAAGGAAAATTGCTCTCAGTAAATCCCAAGAGGTCAGTGAGTAGCCTATTGTGCCCCTCAATATTTTTTGGTTGTAGATACTTAACATAGAAAAAAAACATAGAAAATATCAGGAGTTGGATAGCCGTAAGTAAAAAATCTGTTTGTTTATATTTGTTTATTATCAATACTTGGTGTTAGATTTTTACACAGTAAAATACTGTGTAACTCTCAAAATGCCAGACAAAAACTGAAAATCTGTCAAACATCAATACATATTCTTTCTATTTTGAACAATGCAGTCTAAAAAATACAATAAGGGCATTAATTAAATAAAAGAGTCTTCTTAATGAAAGCATCTGGATAGGTGATATCAGTATGAGTCTGCTACCCTTTAATAACTACGCAAGTCTCACAAAAGGCATTCCAATGAGTTTATTTTGTAAAAGTCTTGTACATAAACAGCAAAATCAGTTTACATTAAATTACAAACTTTAAAAATGCAAACCATGTTTTTGATACAAGCATGATAAAGGTGTAACAGAAAAAACATGACTTACATACAGGCCATATTGTTTATTATAATACATCTATATTTCATGGTTTTCAAAGCAAGGTAAAGGCAACTTGTACAAAACCAAAGAGTCATGTGGTGGTTTCTTCTCAGATAATGATAAATCTAGGAATTTAAAATGCAATACTGCAACACTGTACCTCTTTTATTATTATGTCTAATACCAAAGACCTTCATGACTCTCACTTGTTTTGTTTATGTCCAGAATCTAAAGTAATGAGTAATGGGGACAGAAATGTGTATAACCAAGTTGTATTTTGACAACATTAAACTGCTGGACACTCTTAAAATAATATACTGAAATACAACAGTAGAGCCATAGACAGAGAACAGTGAATGCCATGGTCAACCTGCTGGACTGTGTTTATGTAGCTGCCATTAGGGTGAAATTATGCACTGAGTTATGTTCTAATGGTTATCCTGGCTCTTTTAAATGTGCATTCAGAGAACCATGGTAACCCCACAGGATCATGTTGGTAATGAACAACCCCAATTAGAAGAGGTGTAATAGTGATTGTATTATTAAAAAGTCTATTAACTCATTCACTGTCAACGATGGCTATGTGCCGTCATTCATGTTTTCATTAGTACCGGATACGGGGGGTTGTTGTGCACTTTGTTAAGTACTAGATACATGAAAATCAAACAAAGACATTTCTGACAACAGGACAGAATGCTACACTTTACCAAAAAATTACAAAAATGCATTTTTCTCAGCTTTTTGTCTGAAAATGTCAGTTTTTGGTGAAAACCATCCTTCAACTGTTGACAAAAATGAATGAATGAACTTAGAATAAAATGCTTCTTTTTAGATAGTCTCTTCTTTCTTTTGGTATTAAACTTTAAATAAAACTATAGCACGACATTTTCTGTGGGACAGCAAAGATTCTTTAAAAAATTACCAAAAACGCTGGCACTGGTTGGCAACTTTTTGAGAAAATGCTGGCAGGGAAAGAGTTAATGTCCTAAACCATTTGCGGTTCACTAGAACCTTTGTTTTAAAATAAAAAGTGTGGTTAAATTGCAATAACCACAACTAATACAGGACATATTGTTTCTTGAACTTGTCAGGTCATCCAACTGCGTTTAACATTATTAATCGCTATCAGCTCATTAATGGCCTGAAAAAGCAATACTTTCATGAGTGTGTCTACAAGTTACCACTAATTACGTCATTCAGACATTTGTTTTTTCAGAGGTGCAAAGTTACTGTGTACTTTATTAAATAGTTTACTTAATAAATAGTAATGTTTAAGGCTACAGATATGACTTTACTAACAGAGCAGCTACACAGACACAGTTACAGTGACTGCAGTGCCATCTACTGTTCAACATCTATGCAGCAGTAGAGCATGCCACTATAAAAAGGTTTGGAAATATACAGTAATCTATTTCACAGATACACAGAGGAACAGATGTATCACGTCTCCATAAAAAGATGAGCTGTTTTCTAGAGCAGTCCCAAGTACAACTGTTGTCCTATACTCTACAATGAACCTAAAATATACAGATAAGAGTTAATAATACTGGGTTACAGATCGTAGCCCACTTGTGCACAACACTTCATACATTTATCTACCATTTTTCTGGTTACATAAAAGAGTATGGGTAATTTTCCATGAGACCTTCCCATAAATATCCCTGTAAAAAGCAATCCAAGCTACAACTAGAGTGATCAGTACATTGCTATAACCAACATATATCATAGACAGTAGAGAGTATATATATTTTTATAGTATGAAGTGTAGTCTGTGGAAGTCTTATCAAAGCGTTTGTACACTGACGCGTGATCATGAGTGGGACATTGATGCACGGACCAGTACAAATACTGACGATGCTATCTACACTGTGTGGTATGTGATAATGTTAGTACTGACCTAATCCTGCAAATTACAGATATTTTGGATAATATTGAATATTATTAAATGTTGCACCAGCACTATGTTCACTGCAAAACATAACTCAGGACGATGTCAGTAATGAGACACATCGTGTTGAGAACAGATGAAAACAATATGTTTACCTCATGTTGAATGTAGTGAGAAGTACAGGTTAGGAGTTGGTTGTTAATGAATAATATCAGGCTGTAGACGATATCACACAAAAATTAAAATGAATTTGTACCAAGCCCAAAGGCTTGGGCTTAAGTTAACCACTCAAAAGAGATAAGTGCATGTAGATAAATGTTTTAAGCCTGAGACAGGCCTGTGCTTAAAACTCAGTTTCACATTTCATTAAGACACAATACACATCTTCATATTCATTCACATAATAACTGCCAAAAATATAGTTTTAATGTTTGCTACTTTTATTGACTTCATGACCGTCATTTGTGTTTTAAAATTTAGAAATGAAATCTTCATTCACATAAAAAGGCTTTTGGCAATACATTCATTTTTAAAGCTTAAAAAACAGAGAAATTGCAGTTTAATTTTTAGACTATAGAGGCCTGTGTGGAAGCTTATGAGACTCCAGTGTCAAAAGCAGACGTGTCTACATCTATTTCTTAATCTCACAAACAAAATACTAGGCTCATGGTTAAACATTACTTTATTAGCTGAAATTAGTGGCTTTACCTACTCCATTTCCATTCTCAGTACAGCAAAATGACTTTTGGGGAGGATTTGGCACAAATTGTAAACTTGGGTTTACGAGGCCTGTGACTAAATAATCCATTTAACTTCACCTCACTGTTTCTGGCATTTATCTGTGACCTGTCAATGTGCATCTGTTCTCAGGAGTGTAAACCGTGAGGCAGTAATTGAAACATTAGACAATTTTAAAGGTCCTTTTAAAGGTAATGACAACCAAGAGAAAATATTACAGCCCATTTACAAACAGTGAGACTTTCACAAACTGAAAATACAACAAAACTAAAGAATAATCAAAATAAGGTGAAGTTGTATAGTGACTTTACCCTTTGCATTACCTTCAGGTGCTTCAGATGTGGAGTGACGTGATGCCTGCTCACCTGATGCTTGATAGAAAAACAAAGTCTGGGTCTAGAGATGGTGGCGGTGACGACAGTGACGCAGGTGCCGTTGAGCTACACAAAATCTTCAGTCAGGCCCTTTACCTAATGTTCCTCTAAGAGCAGCTGGTTCTGATGGAGAAACACAGAAGAATAATCAGAAACATGCACAGTAAACATCAGTACAGTAGGCTAAACATGGCTATTGTGCTACCCTTGTCGTCAGTATTAAACTATGCAGTGAAATATCAGCCCAACCCCAGTAACATTAAGTTTAAGAGTTTTTTAATTAGCGTATCCTACCATGAATATAAGCCATAATCTTAACCTTTAAATGCTATGTTTTCATGAGCTATACCTTACTGTCAGTGTTTTGGATGTCGTTGTCCTGCTCCCCCTCTGAGCCACTCTTCTGGTCATCGTCGTCATCTTTACCATCTTTCTCCAGATCATCCTCCCCAGAGATCCTGGACTGCTTGGACGACTTCTGCCAATGTATGATACATAGTAAGGACGAAAACAGAAGCATTAGATAATATTAGCTCATTTATTGGGGTAGCAGTAGCTCAGTTGGTAGAGCCGCTTGTCCACTATTCAGAAGGTTGGGGGTCCAAACCCCACTCCCACTGTTGCATACATTGTGTCATACATACATCATTGTGTCCTTGGCCAAGACACTTGTGTCCTTGGGCAAGACACTTAACCCACCTTGCCTCCAGTGTCTGTATACACTGGTGTATGAATGGGTGAATGAATTTGTTAAGCTAAACTGAGAATGTTGCATTAATTATAAAAGAATACGAAACTCAACATTTCCATATTATTCCTTTTTCAGACACCTTAGTATTTCATATTTTATAACTAGAGCCCGACCTATATATCGGCTGATAATATCAGCTGATATAGCCTATTAGAAAATATTGGTTATCGGCCAAAATCTGGCTGATATCTGCCGATATACTTACTTACAAATGATGGCCTTCTGCTATTTGTCCAGCAGAGGGCGCTGGAACCAACTCAGAATGTTTCCAGGCAGTTGGGCGCTTACTCTGAAGTTCATAGGAAACACCCCAAATCACCTTCTCATGGCCTGAAAAGCTCAAAACGGCAATAAAAATATTTTGCTCATTTCTTTGCCATAAAACCTCAGAACAAAAAGGCAAAATGTGTTTAGTGTGTAGTACTCCCCATGTTCTACTGGCACAGTAAGTTTCAATTAAATTTAAGTTAAACAAACTTAGTTAAAGCTAAATATAATACATAAATACATAATAATACTTCCCACAACAATACCCACTACAACCTACATAACATTTAGCATAAAGAACAATAAGTAGCTTTCTACGATATTTAAGATGTTTAGTCTAATAAAGTGGCCTGGGGTGTACACGCCATATTCATCTAAACGAGAGCAGAAAGAAAAATGCTTTAAAATAATTTTTCTTAATGTATAACTGTATCGGCCAATGTATCAGATATTATTATTATTATTTTCTTTTAATTACCTAATATCGGTATCGGCCTCAAAAAAATTCATATCGGTCGGGCTCTATTTATAAATTAAAATAATGTACACAAGAAAAACATCTTTTGGAGAGCTGCTACTTTAAATTTGCAGAGAATGCTTGGATTGATATCTGTTGCCCCCTGCTGGCAACAATGGGTATTGGACAAAGGATAAAACAGCTAAGTAGCATGGCTTATAGCAACATGACGCTAACAGATAGAATGAGCTGACTGCTTCGTAGTGACGTCACTACTGGTTTCACCTGTCTACGTAGAGCTGTGAGACCGAGCATTTTCAGATCTTTAGATGAGGACAGGCTCAGCATACAGGATCACTCAAACAAGTGTGAATGAAACAATACTACTCCGGGTATGTTTTTGAGGTGGAAAATACATTAAAACATGGTTAAAAGCTCAGAAAAGTCAATTTACCATAATAAGGGAAGTTTAAAGCACATGCAGCCTCGTGAACTTTTGTGGTCTAAAATGTTGAGGGCGAGGCTCTATCCATTTTAATAATCCGTCTACTTTCATAGTTCTGTAGTAGTAGTGTTAGCAGAGAAATCTGTCGATAATACAGCAGGTAAAATTAGCACTGAACATGTCACAATTTTTCTGAAAATATGTATTTCTGACATGGCTGGTTAATGGTGGAATGATCCTCTTTCCACTTCTGTATTATGGCCCTAACAGAGCTCTCTGGGACATTGAGAAATTTAGAAATCCTCTTGTAACGAGTGCTGTCAGTGTTTTCTGCAACAACAGGGTTAAAGCAAATGTCTGAGAGAGCTCTGCGCTTTTACACATCATGAGATGTTTCCTGTGTGACGCCTTGGTAAAGAGACACTTTTTTATAGGTCAGACAAGAGGTAGGAGTGCTTTCTGATCACTGATAGATTTTAGATGGTGCCTTTTTGCACCTCCCTTTCTTCAGGTGTTCAATCCTTTATCCCTGTCATTCCATTTTATCACATACAATTGAATTTCAGACTGTAGTTTTTTTTTTTTTTGTATGTATAGAGTACTTGGGTTGTTACGGACATCTAGGGCTGTGCATTTAATCAAATTTTAATTGTGATTACGATTTTGGCTCCCAATGATTACAAAATCTATATAATCGAGAAAAAACGATTAATTAAATTGGACTCTGAATGATGCGCATGCTCTTTACGTCCATATGTGGGGACTTCACAGAGCTGTAAGAGCTAGATGCACACTTGTCTTTGTCCAGAATGTTGTCCAAAGTCTTGTACTAGGCTCTATGAATAAATTAACAAATAAATGATAAAACGACTCTTCCTCTACAGGTTATTATTTTGGCTGTAAATGATTTTTTTTTTAAATAACTGATTTCAATTATGACCTAAATAATCGTGATTATAAATTTTCCCATAATCGAGCAGCCCTACTGACATCTTGCGAAAATTTCCTGTCAGTAGTCATGTCAGAGATATTGTTGAGAAAAGCTGCGTTGTCTTCGATACTTATTTACGCTCTGTATTGTGAATTGTGAAATCGATGCTACTCTCTCGATGTGAACAAGAGTCTGTGTATTATCATTATCCTCAGGTTCAAATTCCCAAGACACTCAAAATGACACCAGCTCCAGCAGTGGCTCCCCAAATGCACCGCGGGTCCCTGAATGCACCACATGTGCAGAGCATAATGGAGCCCAGTTGCCTAGCAACAGCGGTTGCTAAGTGAGGAGTGAGATGTGACTTTTTCAACCTGCTTCCTCTCTCGGCTCTGGCGCACACTCAAACACTGTGCCAGCGTCGGCCTCTGCAGTGCATCAGGAGCTCAGGATAAAGAACAGGGTCGTTAATGGCAATAATAGGGGTTAAATCAATGGGATAATGCAGTGGGAAGTTACAGGCAATTGACAGAGAAAGAGAAGGTCATATTTTATGTTCACAGAGGTACCTATCTACCCAGTAATGTTTCAGCTGTACATGTTACAGGTATTGAATATTCAGGGGGGCTCCAGGTTTTGTCTTGTGCAATTTAAGACATTTTAAAGATTTTTTAATGCTACTTTTACACTAAGAAATTATCCGTACTAATCTCTGAAACTCAAGGGTTTTATTTTAAACACAGATGAAAGATCTCCAGTGCCAATTGAAAAATTTCTTCATTTTTTTTGTGCTTTCTTACTTTGGGTTGGCACAGCGAACCAGTCGCACGGTGATTTGGCAGAGTTTTCCTGTCACAGCCACTCACATGCAGTGAATGGAGTAGGCAATGTGGGTAAAGTGTCTTGCCCAGGGACACAACGACAGTGTGCACCACTGTTGCCCCATTTCATCAATAAATATATTTTGTTATTTCTGTAATATTAACATAATGTTTTGACAAATTGTAAGACCTAGATGAACAAAATGTATACTTTTAAGACCTTGATTTTGATCAGATCAAATGTAATACCTTTTTAACCCCCAAAGGGCCACGGTTGCAATATTACAACAAAAGTTTCAACTTGTGCAAAATAAACCTTAACTTCTTTTTTCTGCTAAAAACCCAAATTCACATATGAAGTGAGTCTTATTGTTCAGCGCGGTACTGCTTTAGTCTTGGTAAGTTTGTAATTCAAACTTTTTATCTGACCTCTAAAAAACCTAACTTTTTGGATTTAACAAAACTGGATCAATCAAGATTTACAAAAGTGGGGAATCTCTAATATTTTTTTCTGTGATTAGTGAGATGTACAGATTATGTTTATATGAAAAGAACATTGTGTGTTTTGATTATATCAGATTTACAGCCTGTTTTGTCAGCCTTGCGATATCACAACATTGGGAGTTAGTGACAGGGCTTTCAGGAATGGGGCTTGCTTCCTTCTGCCCTCAGTCCTTGACTAAGCAGCATGATTCACAGTCCTCTTGAGACATCGGTCCAGATGTTAGATTTTTTAATTCACTACATTTACATTTCTATTTACGTCACTGCGGTTCCCAAGTTGTCCCACGGCCCCACTTTCCAACTGAGGAGGAGGGGATACTCATTGCAGAGGTGGGCACTGGACATATTTAACTACTAATATTAAATAAACATAATTCATTTTTATACAAGACGGACTGTAACTGTTCTAGAGCCATAATCCACAAACCCATAAAAGCCAAATCTAGTCACTGAGTGAACAGAAACACCCAAGCTTCTTAACCCTCAGATTCTCCTTTAAAAATTGTATTAATTTTTACATTTTTAACTTTAAATGCCAGTTTGTTTATATAATTCCCAGACATTTGTAAAAAAAAAACATGCATTATTTACTATTTGAAGATACAAGGTTCAATTCAATTCAGGTTTATTTGTATAGCCCAGGATCACAACAAAAATCGCCACAAAGGGCTTCACAAACAGTTGATCAAAGATAAACACACAATCAGACTTAACACATAATCAACACAAACAATAACTACACTAAACTAAACAGACCCAGGACACTCCTGTCCTTAGACCCTCCTTCTCAGTAAGGAAAAACTCCTAAAAAAACCCAGCTACGAGAAAAAAGAAGAAACTTTATGGAGCCCATATTGAAGGAGAGATCCTCTCCCAGGACGGACAGGCAATGCATCTAGGACTGTTAGTCCCTTAGCTCATCTATAGGATCATAGATCCACTCTGTAAGGATTCATCCAGATGAGAGTGGGTGAGGTAGGTTGAGGAAGTCCATAGGATGCAGCAGGTGGCCTCATCCAGACAGGTGAGTGGGCGAGATAGGTCCAGGAAAGGTGTTTTTTGTTTGTGCAGAGATTACCAGTCCGGATAGGTCTCTGATCAGCCCTAACACTGCTACTACTTTTTGTGAAATTACAAAAAAAGGTCTGAAACTCAGGTTCTTCCTCTTAAAGGGGCAGGTCTACAGTCAGTGTTATCTAATGGGAATCATAAGAGAATTATTTCCCACAGTGCAATGAGAAAATGGTGGATCTGGTGGTGATTTTTTGTTTGTGTATTTTTAGCAGGGTTACAGAGGAATTAACATGATTTAACATTTCTGTAATATAACGGCAGTAGAATGAAAATAAGTGATTTTATTGTAGTCAATTATTGTGAGTCAATGGGAGCAAAAAACGCTTTATGCGGAAGATAGTAAGTTTTTTATCTAGACAGTAAAAAATTCTGTTTTTTTTCAGTTATGATGCTGAAATTCTAAAATTCATTTATTAATGAACATCTTTGTCAAATACCATCACCCTAGCATAAGAAATACCAACATGAGAGCAAAAAATACATTTGAAAAACCCTAAAAGGGGGCCAGAGGCTGAGGGTTAAGTTACACTGTACAGCTCCTGTATGTCAGTACTGAACTGCAGACAGACATGACTAAGATGAGGCTGTATCAGTTTGTAAAATATATGTTACCAGTGGCCTAGGAGGTCTTCAGAGTGGCTTCTACACACTTAATACTATGGTCACTTACTTACAACTTAACTCTGGGGAACCCTTTTGTACTGTAATGTGAGCATTATTGCTATAATGTAACCGTACCTTAGAAGATGCCGTCTTTTTCCGTTTGGAGCCTGTCTTGTCTGCCTTTATCTTTTCCTTATCTTCGTCTTCTTCCTCCACCGAGTCGCCCTCCTCTCCCTCGCTGCTGCCGTCTGCTGCGTTTCCCCCGTCCTCGGGCTCCGACGAACTCTGCTGCATGACCTGTGTAATTTCCAAACCTATCTTTATCTTTTTTTTTTTTTTTTTGCCTTTTTTCCTATTTACACCAAGCCAACTACCAGAAAAGTACTGCAGTATTTAAGAATTGTAACAACTGAGACCGAATCAAAAAAACAGGCACAAACTCAGTCAAAAATAATACAATTCATTAGTTATGAATTTAAGGTGCTGTAGGTAGCCCTTTGTTAGACTAAAATTAGCCAAGATTACAACTATTTCTCTTACAGCTGTCCTTTCTTCAGCACTTTGGCACTTCTGGTATAGCTGTGTCCCTATTCCAGAAGCATAGGAAACTTAAAACACATTTGTCTAAAGACATTTGTCACTAAAAGTAGGCTATTTACGATGTCATTATTTTTATTCATACATTTCCATTAAAATTCAAAACACAAGCCCTACCGTCATGTAGGCTACTTTAATTACATGACAAACTGTATAGATATTTTTTTTTACAATGATTAGTGAAAAAAATATGAATCCCAGTTTTTGGGTCTAAACATCTCACTGATAAAGGCTCTTCAGTAAGTGTATTGTGATTTATGTAATGTTATGCAGTCCATATAAAGAGTAAACCTGTAGCAAAACTTTCATAAACTTACAAACTAAAGAAGAATGGGTGACTTAAAACATGTTAAACCATTTAAGATAGAATTTGATGCCTAATTGCAACTAGCAAATAAGACATACTGTACCTGTCTATTACAATTTATGTATTAGTTTAAAATATTCAGTATTTTTGACAAGGACAAGCATGTATTCACTGATCTATATATTACTGACAACACACAAAAGACCTTTTTTAAATTTAAGACCATAAGATTTAATACTTTTGACTTTGGGGCTACCCTGATTGTAATAATGTTCAGTTGTATACATGCCACGTTTTACACCATAGCCTTTTGTCACTGCTGCTGATAAAGGGCAAGCCGGTAAACATTAAACATATTTTTAGTATGGCTTCATTAAAGCAATTAGATGTCTTATTTGAAGTTTTTCTAACAAAGACGTGTAACAACTCTAAAGGATTTCATTCATTAAAATACATTTGTTTTTACTTCACAAAACCCCTATGCTTTTTATTTGGAACTGAAAGTGGCTTTTTTAGAAAATCCAGCCTGGCAGACATGAGAGCCCCTGTGTATACTCACTGACTGTAGACCTCAGATTCATCAGAGCACTTGCTGACCTGATATCCTGTGAACTTGACTCCTGGGTTGTTCTCGATCTCCCACAGGCCCTCGTTGAAGCCTTTCCTCTTGTTGGACTTGCCAAATTTGTCTTTGTACTCGTTGTAGGGGAGGAGATCCTTTGGACCTAAAAAGGCCCTAAAGATAAATGAAAAATAAAGAAATGTGACATCTGGACACGATATTATTAATTGCAAATTTGAAAAATGTCTAAAAGTCTGTATTTTATTTGTTTTATTTGTCTTTTTTGTTTTGTTTAACATTAAAGGTTTTTATTAATTCAGTGTTTCCCCCAGCACTTAATAGTTAATCTTAACCTTGGCTATAAGCACTTATAACCTTGACTACCATTTAATATGTGCTGTGTAAAGTAATACAAATATTTACTTTATTTCCCATAAAACACAATTTTAATATTTTTATGATGAAGTGTTTATGTTAAATTAACTTTTGTGGCATTTAGGAGTTGTAAATGTGGTGTATAACATTAACATTATGCATGACATTAATTTGTAGGTTCACAATTTTAAGGCACTATGAGTTGGCAACCACCTTCAATTACACATTTTCTGTGGGAAACACTGTACTTTATACTGCTCATTCATCTATAATAGTATATATATATATATAAATATATATATTTGGACAGTGGGAGGCATCATCAATAGTATCAGAGAGATGTACAAAGGTCACACAGGGACATTTGAATGACCTGAGAGATAACACAAAACATTTCCTTTGTAAAGAAGCAATTAAAATATGAATAAACTACTGTAACTCTACAATATGGCTTTTACTAAGTTGCTAAAGTATTTCAAGATGTGAAAAATTTCTGTCAAATCTGCCTCACTGTAAAAAAAAAAAATGTTGTGAAAACTCAAAAACTCAAGGCAACAGGATCTCTCAAGATTTTTGAGTTTTATGGCCAACTCAAAATCTCAAGTTTTCAGCAAATATTACTTTTTTGTTCACTTAATTTGATGTTCATATGTCTAAAAACTTTCAATTTTACTCTCTATCATTATTTTTTTTAACTCATCTTACCACCAACTTACTATCCATTGTTTCAGAAAAAGTATTATCATTGATAATAAAAACTAAATATACTAAATTTAACAAATGAATAATACTTTTTCTGTACAATAGATAGTAAGTTGGCTGTAAGATTAGTTAAAAAATATGCCAAAATATGAAAATGTAGGCATATGAACATCAAATTAGGTTAACAAAAAATATTTGTTGTTGAAAACTTGAGATTTTGAGTTGGCCACAAAACTCAAAAATCTTGAGGAATCCTGTTGCCTTGAGTTTTTGCAAATTTCATTTTTTATTTTACAGTGCTTCAAGTATGTAAACTTTATACTAAGTGTATCTTTAAGGATGCCTACGTCTCATGGGTCCCAAAGAAGAAGATGGGATATTTGTTGGCTGGAGGTTTGACTGCTCCTTCGGGCAGCTCATCGATCTGAAAAGGAATGATTTTAAACAGCATTAGTACCAAAAACTGTAAGGACCAGGTAGTTACATAAAGAGTGTGGTGTATGAGAGACTTTCAAAGTAAAGCTGTGTATTCACGTTTAACTGGAAGAAAACTTATAGAAGAAAACTGAATTTGATGCAATGTTACAGAAATAGTAATATATTATATCAGTGGTTCAAACTTTTCACACCAAGTACCAGCTTGGAAAATATTTGGCTGTTCAAGTACCATCTTTAAAGGTCTAAGCTGGGAGTAACAGTGACAGGACTAAACCAAGACAAAACCAAGACTAATCCAGGACTAAACCAGGTCCTAACTGGGACTACTCCAGAACAAAACCAGGACTAAACAAAGATTAAACCAGAACTACTCCAAGGTCATGTCTTAACCAAGACTAACAACTAAAACAGAAATAAATCTGCGTCTAAATTAGACAATATCAGAACTGCAAAAAACTCCTCAGTTCCACTAGAATCCCACATACCATCAGTATTACAAGTCTGCACTGAGCTTTCATTAAGCTTACCCACGAGATAGTCAATAAACACTAACCTACTTACACATTACACATGAAAGCGTGTATTTTGCCGCAAGTCCTGTGTGCTATAACATGTATTTATGAAGTTTATGGGTGAAATGAACTATCATCAGTATGAAACAAGTGCATAAAGGTTACCTGAGGTCAACCAGCAGCTACTATCATCATATTTATAAAACCTAAAGTGACCAGAAAATCATATAGGTTTCTGAAGCTTTTTTGTCATTTGCTGAATTCAAATGCACCAAGTCATCCTGTTTTAAACCAAAACTCAAAATTACTTTTGTACTTCAAACCAACTCATAAACGTAGTGGAGTAAAAAGTACTGATACTTGCTCTAAAATGTAGTGAAGTAAAAGTAGAAGTACCCCTTGTAAAATGTACTCAAGTAAAGTACAAATACATTTAAATTGTACTTAAATAAAGTAACTAAGTGGTTTTACTTTATTGCATTCCCCCACTGCATTTCATTATTTTAGAAATGCAAGTCTACATACAGGGCTTTCATTGAGCTTATCCACGAGGTAGTCAATAAACACTAACTTACTTACACATTACACATGAAAGTGTGTATTTTGCTTTACCCACTCTGTGCTATAACGTGTATTTTTGAAGTTTATGGGTGAAATTAACTATCATCAGTATGAAACAAGTGCATAAATAATAAACGTGGGGGGGCGTATATAGGTTACCTGAGGTCAACCAGCAGCGTACTATCGTCATATTTATAAAAGCCTAAATGTTAAATTAAAAATACGAATTGCACGATAATAATAAAATAAACTGGTGCTGTAACTGAATGGAGCCGTAACCTAGGTAACGGCTAAAGAGCACCTATTAGCGTAACGGTCAATGCTAATAATTTGTGCGTTTTTAGCTTTAGCCCCTACAACACAAACGCTTTAAAAACGCATTGTGTAGCTGGCTAGTCATCCTGGAGCACACTTTAGCGCTGGAGTAGAAATATTCTGGTTTATCTGTCGCTTTCCGCGGAAGGAGCCGCTTTAGGCAGGACGGCGGTGATTCTGCGAAGCTTCCCCCCGCCTCCGTGCGTTCCTAGCCCGGCTGCTAACATCCCGGACTCACCCTGGCCGGCCAGTGCGGGTATCCCTTCATCTTAGCGAAAACCAAATCCCCAGCCTTGTACTCCCGCGGTCGTGGTCGAGCCATGTCGCTGGGATAAACAAACGAGCTTTCAGGTTGGGTTTTTTTAATTTTATTTTATATCCTGTTACGGTTCTTCTTCTCTCCTGGGCCCCCAGAGAAGCAGGCAGCAGCGCGGTTGAATTATTTGACCATCCAATGTTTTTATATCAAGAAGAAGACAGACTGCAGTTTTTACACGGAAATAAATAATTTAATAGAAAAAAAAAAAAAAAAAAACGCGGAAAACGGGGCCTGGAAGAAGAGGGCTATCCACTTACGCACGAAATCAGGTGTAAATGGGATCGTGAATGGCCCAGCAGCGACAGCAAGCAGCCCACCTGAAGAGAGGAGAGATGCTGCTGAAACAGAAACAGAGGAACTGTCAAACATCCGCTGAGCTGTGGAGGACAGAATTAAAGAAGGCTTTTGGACGACAGCCATTTTTGTTTGTAGATAAATTAAAGAGACAGAGAGAGTGACTGGCTCAGTGTTTGAGAGTTTTTTAAGATGGTCATGTGCAGCAGGACTGTACACAGGATTTTAGAAACACTGACATCATGTCGGCCAGTTTAGTCCTGGTTTAGCCCTGGTTTAGTCCTGGTTTGGTGCTTGTTTAGTTCTTGTTTTAGTCCTGGTTTAGTCCTGGTTTGGTGCTTGTTTAGTTCTTGTTTTAGTCCTTGTTTAGCTCTGGCTTGGTCCCTGTTTAGTCCTTGTTTAGCCCTGGTTTAGTCCTGGTTTGGTCCTTGTTTAGCTCTGGCTAGGTCCCTGTTTAGCCCTGGTTTAGTCCTGGTTTGGTCCTTGTTTAGCTCTGGCTTGGTCCCTGTTTAGCCCTGGTTTAGTCCTGGTTTGGTCCTTGTTTAGCTCTGGCTTGGTCCCTGTTTAGTCCTGGTTTGGTCCTTGTTTAGTGCTTGTTTAGCCCTGGTTTAGCCCTGGTTTAGTCCTTGTTTAGACCTGGTTTAGTCCTTGTTTAGCACTTGTTAAGCCCTGGTTTTGTCTTTGTTTAGACCTGGTTTAGTCTTGGTTTAGCTTGGTCTTTTTCCTAAATAAGTCCTTCTTTTAACTCCTCAGAAAAGTTAAAGTTTTACAAGTAGAAGTAAAAATAAAATCATCTAAAATTTACTCAAGTACAATTTAAAGTAGGTTCTACAAAATTTACCCAGAAAGTACATTTTCTCCCAAAAATTTACTCAAGTAAATTACTTGAGTAAAAGTATCTAGTTATTGTCCACCACTACATGCCCATAGTGAGCTGAATTGTTTTTTTTGTTTTTTTTTATACGGTCAGCATTGTACAATCAGCCCAAGTCCACACACACAGCTTCTACAAAAACAGTCTGATTTTATTAATACAAAAAAATACATTAATAGAACATATAAGAAAAAATTGGTGTAAAAGCTTTGTATCTTATGTAATTTATAATATATTCATTTCTTCTTGACTTTTGCCTTTTGACAGTGTTGCACTGAAGGTCCCACCTCTGCGTCCTCTTCCGTTGGTCCATCTTTCCTCTGTCCCGGGCCATCCTTCGAAGGGGATGGCTCCCTGCTTCCCTCTGCCCACCCGGCCTGCACCACCCATGGGCTCTGCAGGATGTTGGCGATGCTGAGCCGATACTTCGTGTCCGGGTGAAGTATGTTCTGGATCAGGGTAACAGCTGGAGGTGACACACTGGGGGTGTCTGGGAAGTTTATGCTGCGCCTCATCTGCGACTGAACCATTTTTTTAACGTTTGTCGAGTCAAAGGGAAGTGCGGCGTAGAGCATTTTAAACAGGACGACCCCCATGCTCCAGACGTCCGCCGCTATGGGGTCATACGGCACGCTGCGTAAAATCTCTGGTGACGCATAGTTTGAGGTGCCGCAGTAGGTTTCGCTCAGGTCTGCGCGGCCATCTGTGTAGGTGAGTCTCTTGCTCAAGCCGAAGTCGCACACTTTGATGTTGTTGTGGCGGTCCAGGAGTAGATTCTCGCACTTGAGGTCCCGGTGCATCACGTCGATGCCATGAAGGTACTGGACGGCTGCACAGAACTGGATGAAGAACCTACACCCGGACTCTTCGGACAGTGGGCCTTTATTTTTGATGTACTGGCAGAGGTCTCTGTTTACGCACAGCTCCATCACCACAAACACCTGCAAACACATCAGATAGTATTATTAAATTATTCATCTGGACTTGGTTTTTCAAAGTAGAAGATGTTTCACCTGTATCCAGGAGGCTCTCTCAAATCTGAATTGAACTAGTGAGAGTTGGGTTATAGAGCTCAACTGTGTGTGGATTATAGTATTATTTTTCAATTTTTCTGCATACACTTTCGATTTTTCTAAAATACTTTGCCAAATTGCAGAGCAGGAAGAAGGAAACAGTGGTGGAGGAAGTGCTCATTTTTTTACTCTGGGTAAACTACACATAAATGGAAAAAAATGTAAGCAAAAGTACCATGTGAAAATTTCTGCAAAGTACTGAAAGTTACGAAAGTAACTACTTAAAGGTCCCCTATTACTCTAAATGGACATAGGGGCCGACAGACTAATCCAAGTGTTCGCTGCAAAGTCAAAGTAACAGCTCCCCAAAAGAAGACGTTTTCCAAACAGATACATTATTTTAAGTGACACATAAAATGTGAAATACTAATGCATAGGTAGGGGTTAGTTTTTTGCCTCCCAGCAAGGAGATTGTGGGTTTGATTCTTGGGCTGGCCGACTCACAAACTCACAATCTTTCTGGGGGTAGTCTACATGTCCTCCCCATGTTACTGTGGATCCTCTCTGGTTTCCTCCCACCATCCAAAGCATGTGTTATGAATTGGTGACTCTAAATTGCCCCTAGTGAGTGTATGTCTCTGTGTCAGCCCTGCGGCAAGCTGGCCCCTGCCCAAGTTACTGGGATAGGCTCCAGTCACTTGCGACCCCCAACGGGACTAAGCGAAAGAAGATTAATATAATAATGTAATATATTACGTTTCAGAATAGTGCTGATTATACTGATGAAATTAAAGAATGTTGTTGAAATAATTTGTAATTGCGATTTTTCTGACAGATATTGCGGTTCCCTTTAGATTTGCAATATAATTTTGTACATTTTTAGCTGTGGATGGAGCATTGACACTTGACAAATGACTGAAATATTCTCTGCTCAACTAATGCAAGGAATCACATGCCTTCAGATCATATCTGTAGAGGTCTACAGCTGTAGCACCATTTACACAGATTAAGACGGGATATTTTGTTCTCTGCAAAGGGTATTAAATCACATAAATTACTGCAGCTTTTGCGATTTGCTATCTGCAACAATTAAAATTGCGTCTTTGATTCGATTTTGATTAATTGTGCAGCCCTACTCGCTATGTTTTATATTTAGCATAGATATTGCTTATTGACAATAAATGCACTGCAAAAAAAAAAAAAAAAATGCATAGAAATGAGAAAAGTAAACCATTTTAATAACATAGTAAAAAGTACAGATTTTTGTTCGAAAATGACAGAAAGGTTAAAAGTACCCACTTAAAATGTACCCAAAGTAAAGTTCTAAACATGAAAATTGTACTTAGAACAACAAAGTACTTTTTCTTCATTACTATCCACCACTTGGAAGGGACATTCCCTAAAGAAAATCCATGCTGTAATAACAATACAGTGGATCGTGTATCTTTATTTCATCCGCACTGTGTTTGCATTTCACATTCTCCCTCTTTTGTTCACGAGACACTTTCAGCCAATTACAACTTAGAGAAGTGGTTCCCAAAATGGGGTCCGCGGCCCCCAGGGGGTGTATTTAAATTAAATTTCAATTACAATGTATTCTTTAATTTCAGACCAGGACCGTACAGATTTGGTGGGGCCTGGGGAAAAAAGGCTTGACATGGGTCCATGTTGATACAACATATAAGAAGAGGGACCACTTCTGGGCCCTCTGGCCAGGGACAACAGACCCCTTTAATTATAGCTATATACTTGTTTTAAAATATTACTTTTAAACAAATGTTTGCCAGCAGTCAGTGTTTTTGTAATGTTTTTATAAAAATATACAGAGAAAAACAGGAATAGAGGGAAGTTCTATAGTTGGTGGTCCATGTGGGATTTTTGGAAATTTAAGGGGTCATAGCAGTCTTGACTTTGGGAATGGCTGGCTTAGAGAAAAGGGAAACCATAAGTCATAGTAGCATCCTCTTACCTTGCTGCTGCTCTGTTCAAAAATGTTGTATGTTCTGATGATGTTGGGATGATTTAAAGCTTTTACTATCTCTTTTTCCCGGGGCAGAAACTTCTCTAAGTATATCGCATCCACCTTTTTCAGGTCTATTATCTTGACAGCAAAGTTCTTCCTCGTGCAGTTGGAGTACACTTGCACCACTTTGCCGTATCGGCCCTCTCCCAGGTTTTTCTGAAAGGTGTATCCATGTTGCTCCAGGAACAAGCTGTTCTTCATGCTGAGGTGAGTAAGTCCCAATGGCTTTTAAACATGGTTCTCCTTGCAACATTTTACTGAACTGTTTGAAGAATGACAGCACTCTCATTACCTGGAGACAGTCATTCCAGAAGCTTGCATTCAAACAAGGCATTAATCTGTTTAGTCACGGTTTAATGTTTAATTCAGGGACCTTTACAAACAGGAGACAAGACCAAGACTTTAAAAACTGGTAGGGCAACGCTGAGTCAAATTCAGTGTCAGTTCAGTTTTTTTTCATCCAATCACAACAGCAAGAGGATTTGGTCAAGATCAAGTTTATTTGTAAAGCACATTTACAACAACTGCTGCTCAAATTAAACAAAATTCACCTTAAAGTAGAAGCCAGTGGAAAAAAAATTGTATTAATAATCTTTAAAAGATTTCTAGAGCCTGAAAAATCCATTTATTTTCAATTTCATCATCCTTAAAGTAGCCTATACAGGGTTTCCCACCCATTTATATCGAGTCTATGGGGGGAAACTTTTAATGCCATTTCAGATTCAGCAATAATTTTTATTTTTTAATTAAAATAAAAGCGTTTTTATTAATTTTGTGTTTGATATTAATATTGGTGTAACATAGTCCAGTAAACACCACATTATATAACTTTTTATTGTCTACAATTTAGATATTTTTATTACTGTATGTATTTATTTGCAAAAAAAATGTAAAGTTCAGTTTTAGATTATGGGGGACAAAATTTGACTATGGTCGGCCGTCGTAATCTCCAGAATTAATGGGAAACACCGCTATAACTTAATAATAGTAAATGCAGTCCGTCTTATATGTATAGGAACAGTATAGATACTTTTCAAAGCACATTTATTCATTGTTTTTTGGTTGATGTTTTACTTGACCAGAAAAAGAATATATATATAATTATAACTTAACTAATTGTCTTTGTCTTATCCTTTTTGCATGATTGTATTTTCATATTTTAAAACTAACTGTAAATGTGGTACGCTGTTCTGCGCTGTGGTAAACCTGATCATCCAGCAGGTGGCAGCAAAGACCCATGAGAGATAGATGGATAGATAGATAGATAGATAGATAGATAGATAGACATTTTTATTTCGAACTTGATTATATAAAAAGACAATAAAAAACAAACAAACAAAACATATAGTGTTCGAAAAGGAGTAGGTTGAAGTAAAACTTATGTAACCCTACCCCCTTCTCACTTATCTTTTCTTATTTTATACATAGTGTTTTTGATCTACATACTGCCAGTACTCATTTATATTAACATTATAGCGCCTTAAACTATCAAAGTAAATTCATTCAAAAATATACTTATTAGAAATTACCAAAACAATTAACCCATTCATCTGATTCATAAAGTACATTTACAAGAGATAACCAATTTCTCCATAATAACAGAAGAAACCTTTTTCACAACCCTTTCAAAACTTTAGAAATTTTTCTCAATCCACAACCATTCAGTTTGTCCCAATAGTGATCAGCCCAAATGCTCTTCATCATTGTACATGCAATATATATATTTAAAAATTTTTTTTTTTTTTTTTAAATTGGTCAATATTTGCACTTCTCTTCAAATCATCCCCCAGTCTGTTCCACAAATCCACCCCACAAACTGAAATACACAAACTCTTCTTTGTTGTATGAACACACTGTTTTTTTTTTTGTTTTGTTTTTAAGTTTAATTCTCCTCTTAAATAAAAAAAAAACCCTCCCTGTCACAAAACAATTTCTGAATATTACCTGGGAGTATATTTTTCCTTGCCTTAAACACAATTATTACAGTTTTAAATTTAACCAAATCCATTAATTTTAGTTCCTGTGACTTTAAAAACAGACTGTGTGCTCTCTATATCCAACATTATGAACTATCCCTAATGCTCTCTTTTGAAGTCTGAATAATGACTTTAGGTTGCTTTGATATACATTTCCCCAAACCTCCACACAATAATTCAGATATGGCATAACAAAATGTACAGTGCTTTATAGTTCAATAAGTATTTTGCTTTCCCCAGGACTCCAATGCTCTTTGCCAGTTTAGTTCTTATATTGTTTATTTGTGATCTTCAACAAATTTTTTGATCTAATATTACCCCCAAAAATTTAGTTTCAGTGACTCTTTCTAAAATTACATTAACTAACATCAACTGTGTATTTGTATCTGTGTTTCTATTACCAAACAATATATACTTCATTTTCTCTAAGTTTATTGATAGTTTATTTATACTAACCCATTATTTAAATTTACTCATTTCGTTTGTTACTTCTTCCATCAATTGCTTGAGGTTCCCCCCTGAACAAAGAACATTGCTATCGTCCGCAAATAATATAAATTTGAATTTTTTTGACATCATAAAATAAATAATTTATATACATAATAAAGAGTTTTGGACCCAATACTGACTCCTGTGGGACTCCAACTGTAATGTCAAGGCATGTAGAACTATAATCACCCATCTGCACATATTGCTTCCTATTTGCATATAGCTCTTCATCCATTCCAACATAACCCCTCTAATGCCATAACTTTCCAATTTCATTAATAATATATATGTTGATCTATTGTGCCAAACGCCTTTTTGAGATCAATAAAAACCCCTATAATATGCTTCCTTTTATCCATGCAACTGGTAATTTCTTCAGTTAAATCCATTAATGCCAATGATGTTGATCTATTTTCTCTAAAACCATATTGACTATTGACTAGCACTGAGAAATAAGGAGTTAGGATTTCTTTCTATGTTTTTTAATATAGCCCTACCATCATTTGGATGGTTTCTCCCAACTGTCTTAGCTAACTTTGGTCCAGCATTTATAAAGAACTCATTGAATCCACCCACTACATCATGCATATTGCATAGAGAGTGCAACAAGAGCATTACAACTACCAAAAAGGTATTCAAAGACCACATAGCCATACAGCAAATTATGTTTAGGCTATTTGATAAGAGTATTTTGAGTATGAACATGAAGTAAAATACTTAACTTGTTTCCTACATAATACAATTGCATATTTGATTCCTGGACCATGTGGGGCCTTTCTGTGTGGAGTTTGCATGTTCTCCCTGTGTCTGGGTGGGTTTCCTCCGGATGCTCTGGTTTCCCTCACCAACCTAAAACATGCACAACAGGCTAATCCTCCAGCTAGGTCGTCCTGACCAGGATCCTGGATCAAGATCTGGAGAAGGGACCCTGGGTGCTGCACAGCGGTCACCCACTGCTTCTGACAGGTTGTCCAGTGCCATTGGAAGGATGGGTCAAATGCAGAAAACAGATTTCCCTACGACAGGGACCATATAGTCTGCTTTAACCCCATGAGCAATGGCACAAGCTTTGTGTTTCAGGTATATTTTTGCCAAAGGGACCAGTGAAAACAGACCTGTTATTAAACAGTGATTGATGGCATTTATTATTTATTTTTATTTTATTTTTACATATGACTGCCTCAGTCCCTTTATACAAGTATGGAACGTTGCACTGCCCATCTCTAAACATGTCAGTGTGATGTCTGAAATAAAGCATGGGGCATTTATCAGCAACAAAGAAATATTCTGTTTACTAATGTACGAAATAATTTAAAAGTAACAACAAAATACCAAGCTATAGGAAATTTAACACAGTTACTTTATTATTATTTTTCTGTGTAATCCTGCTACATGCAATCTATTACTCCACAAGCTTGTAAACATTATAAAAAAAGGCTATAATGTAATGAAGAGTTGGCTGCACAATCACAAATGGGACAATCACAAAAGCATCATGTTGATAACTTGAAATAAATCCTTTTGCAGGGCTGATCTTCCAAGGCACCACTGAGGTATTTTTTTTTTTTTTTTTACTACTTCCTGCAACATTTATCAGGGTTCCTATGGGACATTAAAAAGCATTAAAAGTCATTATATAGATTTTTGAAAATTAAGGCCTTAAATGGCTTTAAACAGCACTAAATATGATTCCAACAAGCATTAAAATAGTTAAAATAGCTTTGAAGTAAAATCGAGGACATTATTAGTTTTATTTGTGAATATAAATATGTATATATAAATAATTTACCATTTTTGAGCCTACACTAGCATGATAGACGAGCGGAACAAGTTTTCCTCCTGCGGGACCAAATTACCCAAACATCAGATGTTTAACTTTAAGTGTTACTGGTGCTTAATGAACTGTATTTTACAGTTTTACCAATTTAAGCTGCTGCGATTGTATGTTTGTGGCATTAAAAATTATAAAAATTGCATTAAAATAGACTTGCTAATACCTGCAGAAAACCTATTTATGCAAACTTGTGTCTGTGTTGTCACCCTTGATCCTTCATAATCACACACAGATTTTTGTAAATATAACTCTTTCCTGCTGTCTGACCAGTAGATGGAAGCAGACACACAAAAATCCACGGCCTTTCCAGTCTCACATAGTATTTCAGTCCAGATGTTTGCCAGTGTCATGTAACACTATCTTAACATCAGGAAACTATTATCTTAAAACGATTACCTTCCTCCTCCTCTCTCTCTGTGTCCCTCTTTTCTCACTCACTCTTCTGGCTATTCATCTCAGATTTCTGTTTACTTTCAGTAGGCGCTCTTACCTTGACAACAGGTGGGCCAATGAAAAGAGAAGCTGCCATCACGTTCTGAGTTAAAAGCATTAAGAGGGGTCACTGACATTTATTATGGCCTTGAAGGGAAAGATACAGCGACATAATAAGTTTAAAAAATGAAGAGTAAATAAAGTAAATGACTTTTACTGAAATAACTTAGCTTTTCTCTAAAATAGCTTTTATTTTATGAAAAAGCACATTCAAAATTTGATCTCATCCTTGAACATAGTGATCTCTTTTTAGACTTTTTGTTTCTTTAATACATTGGTATTTTGTCATTGATTATTTAGAGTCTGCTGTTGCTGCTCATCTTTGTCTGCAGAGGATTGTTTGAGACTGTATTAGGTAGTTTTCATTTAGAGCCTGGTATAAAAGCTTTTAGTGGACACAAAATCAAGAGGCCTGGTTCAGTGATGAGGTTTAAAGAATCCTCCATGCTGTTTTAAATGGCCGTTTACCCTGCATTTTACAAAGCAATTTCCTGCTGATTATATTTTATAGGACATTATTCATTAATGATTGTATATTGTGACAAATGGGTTTTGCTTTTTTTTTTTTTTTTTTTTTTTTTTTGTTTCAAAGCAGCTAAGAAAGTACAGTGTTTCCTCAGAAAATCTGTCAATTAATTTGGTAATCAACTCATTGTACTGCAACAAAACAAATTATTAACATTTATATACAGCGTTTACAACCCCTAAAAAACTCATAAGCCAAACATAAAAGCTGCATCATTAAAGGTTTTTTGGCATATATCTAATATATCTAATATTTCTGAGTTTACTGAATAGTAGTCAAGGACGGTAGGTGCTTCTTTACAAGGTGGCCACCTTAACTACAGAGGGTGAGGGAAACACTGAAGTAAATATTCCTTGTTGATTTGCAACTGGTGTGGGAGGTTCAGTATAGTTATGAAGCCTAATGATTGTTTTAATTACATTTTCAAACAGATTTTAAAATACTTGTGCCATAAAGACATGGTTGCGGCCATCAAAAAGGTCACCCTGCTCTGGACAAAAACTGCAGTTTATTTGGTAAAAGACAAATGTTTTTTTCTATTTTGCATATGCACTTGGAGAAGTTTTAGTGCTGAGACTGTTTTTTTACTGTTGTAGAAATGGTCCAGACCTCAGTATTTTTCCTCCATATTTTCATTATTGTACTGGATTGTATCCTTGGTTAGTCTTGGCATAATCCTGAGGTGTGTGCTTTTTTTTTTCATTTTATTGCAGGCCATATTTCTAGTTTAATTCATTAGGCCTCTCTATTATTTTAGGCAAGACGAAGGTGAGTGCGGTCGCTGCGTAAAAACTGTCCTAAGACTCATCTCACTGCTTTTTTCTTGTGACAGACAAATACGAGGGTACCTTTGCTCCTCTGCCATGGGGTGAGCAGTTTTGTTGGACCTCGGCATTTTGAAAATCTTGCATACGGCCCTGCTGGTACGTTAAAGAAGCTGCAGGTGGATTATTGTTGTGCCACTTGCTTTTTACTGTATAGAAGTACAAGCTTTCCTATTACGGTTACGGTAGACTTTATTAGAGAAATTTATTAGAGAAATTAGTTTTCTGTGTTTGACCCCCCCTTTGGTTCCACTAGGGCGTCTTGTCAGGAGCAAAGGGCGACCTCAGTGCAGCACCCGGGCACCCTTCTCTAGATCCTGAGCCAGGATCCTGGTCAGGAGCACCTACAGCTGGAAGATTAGCCTGCTGTGCATGTCTTAGGTTAATGGGGGAAACCGGCGTGTCTGGATGAAACCCCCAGGACACAGGGAGAACATGCAAACTCCACACAGAAAGTTCCAGGGTTCAAACCCGGGACCTTCTTGCTGTGAAGTGAGATTGCTAACCACTTTGCCAGTTGCTTTGATGTAGATTAAACTGCCTCTGAATACAACCAGATAGACCTACAACATTAAAGACATCAATATTATCTCTGCATTTGAAGAACATGCCAACCAAAGAAACAAATGCAGAAAGCTTGCCCTATTTTAAATAAACTGTCTATTGGGTGACAGGATTTTGGTGGAAATAGACACACTTTTTCTAAAAATGTGAATGGACACAGACTGAATATGGCTTCCTTCAAAATCCCTTAAAACACAATGCATTATAGATTAAGGGCAAATATTGTGAAGCATACCAACTCCTGTAAGGGGCCCAATATAGTACACCAGTGGTTCCCAACCTTTTTGGTTTTGTATAACCCCAGTACCCAGGGGTGAAAGTAGATTTTTGCTTATGCCGGTACTATAACAAATTATGCCTACACACATATATATATTAATAGCAGAAAAAGCAGATATACGAGGTTAAGAATGAATCTTGACTATAAATGAAAAATATAGACATGGCTTATACAGGGTTTAACAGTTTGAAAACAAATCAAACGCACCCTATAAAGGCCAACACACACCGGACGCACGTCAAAAAATATGCCCCTATTGTTTTCTATGAGGCGCACACATGGCCCCCGTACTTCTGCAGTAACAAAAACAAAGCAAACGGGACATACATCAGGCTCTGACACCTTCCTCACCTGTCTCCTCCCTGATACTGCTGCCTCTCCTCGTGTGTGTGTGTGTGTGTGTGTGTGTGTGTGTGTGTGTGTGCGTCAGCCCCATGGCAGTGTTCAGAGGCCGTGGAGCGCGAGCCGCCCACAGCCTCCACAACAGAACTGAAGTGAAAGCGGCCAGAACTCTAATTGTTATTAAGTTGCTTGTATTCGGTTTAGTTCGTAGCTCGTGCGGTTTCCTCGCGCTTCCGCGGTGTCTCGTGTTTTAGAAAGAATCTCAGACTGATCCATCTGCGGGGCGTTCAAATGCCATAGGCAAATGACTTTATTTGGAAAGATATGGCTCCGCGATCTACCCGCACTGCTTTTAATGATCGACGGTAGATCACGATCGACGGGTTGAGGGCCACTGATTAAAGCCTTCTCAAGCATTTGATGTAATTTGAGGCGGCGCTCCAGGTGTGCTTTGGGCTTAAGACGTGCACGCTCAATGCGTTTGTTTAAGGAAGCAAGAGAATCAGTGAATGATGAGAGGGGAGAGGGACATTCTGTGCATTAAATCACATCACGGAGCGATCATAAGCCACTAAAAACCACACAGACACAGATATGATGAGATAAAGCACTGCCTGCTTCACATGCTTTAGCGTCAGAGATTTTGTTTTCCTCATAAAAGCGTCCGTGGTCAGCGGCTGCTTTCTAATGTGTGTAAAAGCTGCAAAGACCGGTCGGACAGCTGATCTCTTTCTACCCGGTACTGCGTACCCCCTCTAAATCTTATGCCAGTACGTAGTACCGGGCCGTACCGGCTTACTTTCAGCCCTGCCAGTACCTGATTTAGTTCTGGTTTGGACCCGGCTTAGTCCTGCTTTGACTTAGTTTAGACCTGGTTTGTTCCTGGTTTTGTCCTGGTTTGGACCCGGCTTAGTCCTGACTTAGTTTTGTTCTGATTTTAGGCATGTTTTAGACTTGGTTTAGACCCAATTTAGTTCTGGTTTAGACCTGGTTTCTTCCTGTTTTTTTTCCTGGTTGAGTTCTAGTTTAGACTTGGTTTAGTCCCTGGTTTGTCCTTTAGTGTTGCATCCCTCGCTATAGTCCTGGGTTAGTCCTGATTTTGGTTTATTTTAGTCTTTGGCCAAATATATAAAGGCACTCTAAATGCTCATTTAACTCAATGTACCCCCTGCAACATGCTCGCGTGCCCCTAGGGGTCCCTGTACCCCTGGTTGGAAAACACTGTAGTATACTATATGGTCTTGGGGACTCTGAACATTGATACCTCCAATGCAGAGAAAGATAGGCCACAATATTTCTGTTGAACTCTCAAATGTTTTCAAAGTTTGTGTTTGTCCTCTTCCTGTTCACTGATGCACAAAACTCTGTAAAATCTGCCCTCCATGGCTGCCAGGGCCGCGCCGTCAACTCCCATGATGCTAAACAGCCGGAGTCATAACAAAACGGGACACAGCTCTCCCACAGCCGCAGAGTCCGCCTGTGGCACGGTCAATTTATTGTAAACATTTCACACTTTCACACTTTCTGTTCCCTGGCCCGGTCCCTTCATGTGATATTAGCGCCGCTTTGTGTACGAGAGCCCTCTGACGCACTTTCTCCACGGCCAAACCTGAAGGGGAGCCGTGCAAATGCGTGCGATTTGGTCTGAGGCCGACACCCTGCGCTTTGAATAAATGATCTAAAAACAAGATTTCTGTCTCTGCCACCACCGCCCAACGCGTGTGCAACCCCCTGTGGCCGCAGCGTGATGGCCAGCCAGGGTGAATCTGGCCAAATGAGGCAGACATCCAGCAAATAATAGTTGCCATAGTAGCCCTCAGCGTGCAGCGGGGCAGGGGGAGAAGTAGCGGGGGTATCCACATGATATGCCAGGCTGTGACATGGCACCCAGGACCTGGAGCTGTCACCCCCGCGGAAACATCAGCCTCGCCTCCACAATTTGTGCACTTAACACTTCACTTGGCACATGACAGGTGCTTATTTCGCCGCTCTGGCTTGTAACCCCCCCCCCCCTTTCCTCCTCTCGTAGTGTGCCACCCCTCCTCCCTCTCCCCCACTGCCTCGAGGCCCAGGGCGATCCCAACATCTGGTTTGGGTGTCCACGGAGAGGAGGCGGCTGGATCTGTGACTGTGCTGAGCAGTGATACTCCCTCACATCTGCTCCCGGTGTATTAACCGCTCAGTGAACAGGCCTGGAGTGGACTGGAGTGGGTCATTACATGGGATACTACAGAAGGGGGGAGTGAGGGCTCCTGTCCACAGAGAAAGTGTCCAAATGTATGACACTTCTCACTATGTATGGTCACATATCAAGCGAGATAGATGGATACACTTTCTATAATACATAGACAAAGACAATAGGGAATAAAAACAAACAGAAAAAAAAGGCCACTATCCTTTCAGAAGGCAGTCATACTAGTGTTTCCAAAGCTGTGATCTATAACATGTGGCACTATATGCAATGTTAGTCAACAGTAAAATAACTCTATTTACAGAATCATATAAATGATATAAATGAATACAAATAAATGTATACATAAAGTTTCTTAAAATGGCCTGCAATGTGCTGACTCAAGAGGACACAAACAGTTCACTAGTGCTGGTCCATCTGGGCCTCCTTAACAAAAGTCTTAAAGCATGATTGTAAGCCACTTTCAGTCTCTGGAGGCTGGCTTTTTTTGTAATTAGACCAAAGATGTGCAGTGTACAGTGAGGTCCAGTATGCTCTAAACAAAGTCAGCTTCACTTCATCAGAGCAAGGCCTGGAGTGGGTCATTATATGGGATACTCGAGAAAAGTGTGTCCACAGAGAACGTGTCCACTTGTATGTGTTCAGGACACTTCTCAACTATATCAAGCTAAAGTGGACAGCGCATATTATCACTGTAGATTTATATTCACAATGAATAGTGTGATGTGTTGTGGCTTTCCCCCCACATCTTATACATCTTTTTCTTTTGGTACTCAGGAGTCTGTTCTGATTTAGTTTAATTTATATCCTGTTTAGCTCTGATTAAATGTAAAGTGTAGACAACTGCTTAGTCCTGGTTTGGGCCTATAGTTAGTCCTTGTTGTCTTGGTTTAGTCAAGTATAAATAATTTGTAGGGTTATCATTAATCAGTTCCTTTGTGGTATTAAAAGAAAAGTTACAATACTACCTGTATCAAAAAATATTTTTTATTTTATGCCAAGTTTAGTAGGACCTTAAATGTTCCTTTGCATAAATCAGATAAATAACACAGAATAAATCATACAAACTACTGGTTTAACTCACAGCTAAGAATTCTGCTCCAAAAATTGTCATTTATCCAATATTATTTAGTTTTATGATTGTAGAAGATGAATTTGCATGCCATAGGTATTAGAAAAAGTATACTGATCAGGTACCAGTATTGAAAACCAGGTATATTTTAAGAACAAGTATCAAAAAAAATCTTAAAGGTACCCAGCCCTACTCAGGAGTCAATTCTGATTTACTTTAATTTAGAGCCAGTTATATTCCTATTTTATTTTAGCTCTAATTAATTGTGAAGCGTAGACGGCTGTTTAGTCCTTGTTTGGGCCTATAGTTATTGCTTATTCAGTCTTAGTTTAGCCAAGAATGAAAATTATTGTAGTTATAGTTTATTTGTAGGGGTCTAACAAGACACAAATCCCATGAGACAAGAGACGAGTTGAGACTTTTTACACTTCTGAAATATGTATTTTACAAATATGTATTTTATGTATTTATTCACCTGAAAATCATAAAATGCAAAACTCTTTAGGGGCATTTTTAAAATCAACTTGTAATGATTCTCTCCGGGTTCTCCGGCTTCCTCCCACCGTCCAAAGACATGCATGTGTTAGGTGAATTGGTGACTCTAAATTGCCCCTAGTGAATGAATGTGAGAGTGAATGGTTGTCTGTCTGTGTTCGTCTCTGTGTCAGCCCTGAGACAAGCTGGCCCCTGTCCAGGGTGTACCCCGCCTACGGCCCAAAGTTACTGGGATAGGCTCCAGTCACCCGCGACCCCTAACGGGAATAAGCGGTAGAAAATGAATGAATGAATGAATGAACTTGTAATGAGTGGTATTTACTTCTTTTTTTTTTTTTAATTATATGCAGCAGCAGAATAAGACATTTTGATCTTGTGAGATCATGAAATCTTGTCACACCGCTGTTTATTTGTGAATAGAATTACTCTAAATATTAAGTGATAATAATCATTAATCAAAATAATGACAACAGTATTGCTGTTGCTATTATATTTATTATGAGGGCAACAGGCTAAGAACAAAAATGGTAGTAATAATAACAAAAATGAATGATAATGATAAAAGTAATCATACAGTTATAATAGTGAAAAATGTTTTTCTTTGGCTTTTAATGAACTGAACTAAACTTAACCATTAGTCTGGTTTTAGAACTTTGTTAGTCCATGTTTAGTCCAGTTTTACTCCTGGTCTCCTGGTTTAGTTAGTCCCAGTTTAGTGCTTGTTGTGTCCTTGTTTAGTAATGCTCATTTTAGTCTGTTAGAGATGGTAACAGTAAAAGCTAAATATTTTTAGAGGTGGTACTTGGAGTTTGAGTTTGAGACTCACTGCCTTACATGAAGTGCTACCCAATAGGGACAGGTTGTTGTCTATGCTATTAGAATTTGGTTTGGCGTAGCTTCTGTACTTGTGCTTCTCTTACAGCAGTGCTCAGTTTGTCCACTTGGGTCTGTAGGAGCATATTAGAAAACATGATTCTGTCTCCATAACTCCATAACTCCATAACAACATTTTACACTACGCAGCTTTCATTTTCAGCTTTATTTACAGCTTATGTAAGGCATATCTCCAGACTACTGTTCTTTCACTAGTTATAAGCATGGAAGCTAATCAATATACTGGCCAACTCTTGGAGCCAGTACGTCCCTTTACACCTTGTTAGTGCCAGTTTTGCAACCAATAACAAATGTAGAAAATAAAAACTTACTTTGCATTATAAACTGGTGAGCATGTTTAAGTGTAAAAACGCCAAAGCTTTACACAGTTCTATGTCTGACAGCCTATTTTGGAAAACAGTAGGGCAATTAATAACCTCGGTATTAAAGAGTACAACATTTTTTATGTAGGTTTTGCAGTTCATGGAGGGAGGATGATATCCCAGCTGCAGACTGACGGACAACCGTTCACAAATCAATAAGTAAGCCATTTGGATTTACCACTTTAGGTTTATTTTGGATAAACAGTTGTCCATAAACAAACCCATGTAAATAAAAATGCTGCAGTATTTTTCCCCTAGATGAGTCTGAAATACTGAGTTTTTAGACTGTGATGCTGTGGAAAGATTAAGCAAAACCACTTAGATGTGCATTTTATTTTAATATTGTAAATGGTGGAAGAAAATACGTCCGTGTAGGGCCAAATACCAACCTTATGGAGTCAGCGTGGCCTATTCTAGGGTTTCCCAACCAGAGGCACAGGGACCCTTAGGGGTACGTGGGCACATTGCAGGGGGTACGTGTGAGTTATATGATCATTTATAGTACCTTTATATATTTGGCTTTCAAAGACTAATCAGGACTATCCCAGGAGTATAGCGAGGGATGCGACACTAACGAAGGACTAAACCAAGTCTAAACTGAACATAAAGTAGGTCTAAATTAGGGTCAAACCAAGGCTAAACTAAGACTAAAGCAGGACTAATCCATGTCTAAAACCAGAACTCAACAAGAAATAAACCAGGTCTAAAACCAGAACTAAACCAGGAAAAAACAAGAACTAAACCAGGAATAAACCAGAAAAAAATAGGCCTAAACAAAGTCAAACCAGGACTTGAATTCAGATTATTAATTTTGATTTGAGTATTTTTTTACTAGATTGGATTTATTTACTATTAGGCTAAATTATTTGACTTGTTTCAAGCTAAATTATCTGCCAATGGGGTAAGTGGAATTTTCTATTTTTGCTCTAAATAAGTAAAATTGTCAGAAAGACAGAAATAACTTGAAACAAGTATAAAGATTAAAAGTCTGAATTCAATTCATTTTAACTTTTTTTTTGCAGTGTAAAACCAGAACTAAACTAAGACTAAACCAGAACTAAGCCAGGTCCTAGGGGTACACAAGACCAAAAAGGTTGGGAACCACTGGCCTATACCACCCAGAGGAAAATCATCTACAACCGCAAAAGACCAGACCTCAGAACACCTTAAAATGTGTGGTTAATATCTGTTTGTCCTGAAATGAAGTGAATGGCACATCATCTGTACCGAAGTGTCTCATTAAAAGTGTAAATAGTGGAGTGTGTTGCTCTGAATGCTCCCTCCGTGAAGCAGCAGTGAGCTGTTTGGCCTTGGAAGTACCCCCCCTCTCCCCTGTGCTATGAATAATTGAGTGTCCTGCAGAGACTGTCTCTTGCCTCGGCGCCCTAAATGACTTTCCTGGATATTGTAATCACACTTGTCATGCTTAAGTCCTTTCCTTCTTGTAGTCAAAGTCACGGTTTCATCCTTCCACTCTCAAATCCCACAGCAGCGGTTGACAATTCAAAAAACCCGGGGCCGGGGACTACTCCTTTTTGTCCTTGTCAATCATAAGGAGCCCGAGCCTGTTCCTGCAGGGAGCGATTGTCAGGTGGCATTACTGTCCCACGGACGCTGCAAAAAGCCAGTTTTTTTACATTACAAAAAAAAAAAAAAAAACTGTTGATGCATTATTTAACACAGGGATCAGGCACAATTTCTAGAAGAAGCTTGAGTTGTGAAACTGACGACTCTCGGGTGATGTTTGAGGCACTGTGACAGGGCCTTTGCAGTTTGTTCGCTCTCTAAGACACTGGCAAACGCACGCCGGTGTTCGCAGTGTCGTTCTTGCCATCAATTTTTCAACGGCACACCTGCGGTCATGTTTTTGATGATCCTTTATGGATAATACATATAATCAGGCAGTGGGGGACATGTGAGGGGTAATTAAGTTTTCAGGTTTGGGCCAATTCTTATAAACTCTTGTCTTAAGGCCCTGAGGACATGTCTTCAAACAAATATTTGAATATGTCATTCCTCAAGGTCAGAATCTATCCACTGTTTCTTCGTTAAGCTTCCACCACTTATGCTTTTAGGAGTCACATGGGGCTAGAGTTGATCCAAGCTGCTTTAGGTGTGAAGGGGGATACACCCAGGACAATGGCTTCACAATCTTTGGGCAATTTAGATGAACCTATTTACCGAAACATGCATGTCTTCAGATAGGGGAAGTCAGGTAAGAACCCACCTTCTTTTATTTTCCCATTTAGCACATAAATAGATCAGTCTGTTCTAAGCGTCACAGCGTTTATACTTCCAACCGTTTTCTATGTCAACGTCTGTGTTATGTTACATAACCTGTAGGGGGCGACAGTCAAAGATTTTACCAAGTCGGAGGAAAAAGGGGAACGGTAAAAACAAACATGGCGGCACTGACGGAGGGTTTTTCACCACATTTATTGAACAAGAGAAAGAAAACGAGGCAAAAACAGCAGTAGTCTTTTCAGCCTTTAAATAAACCGTGACTAATTTTAGCTCTTGTCACTCCTTAAAAAGTTAAGCCGTTTCTTCTGCTGTAACTGTTGAGCTGTGTTCACTAGCGCCCCCCAATGGTCAACACATATACTGCTGCGTTCTGCCATAACTGCAAGCTCTGGGAAAACAGTCCAACTTGCATACAAAATGAACGCCTTTACTTTGAGGAAAATAGGGCTAATCATTCTGCCAGTGTGCATCCCCAAGTGTTTTTGTCTTGTAAATGATATTATAATTCTTTATTCAACAACTTTTACACTATATTTGTAAGCTGTAGCAAACCACAAAGTTCCCAAGTTACTGGTGCCTTGTAACCTTAAAAAACCGACTGCATGCAAAATATGTAAAAGTTTATTTTAGGTCAACAGATTTTTGATTACACAGCAGTTTATTAAAATATAACTCATGTGACATTTTTGGCATCTGGCTTGGGACCATGATTTCAAAGTTGGATAGTCAAATATACCAATTAATTTGCACTTCTAGTTACTGGACATATTTTTAACATTTATATTTTGTTATTTTAAATGGTCCTTGGTCCGAAATGTATGACTTTTTCAATTATCTGAGTAATTTATGAGGCAAAACTAAAAGGATAAACAGAATCACAATCAGTTTCAATTTGTGAAAACCATTTCTATTTCCACAAATGACTGCTTGGTCTCCACAGAGGACTGAACTCAGACGACCTGCAAAGAAACGAATCCTTTATGCTCTACACAAGGCGGCATATCTAAGCTTTTTGTCATGTTATAATGTTGTTCCCTCATCAAAAACATACCTGGAGTTGTGTTTTGTTTCATTTATGCCTGTGTGAGTATTCATATAGTTGCTAGCACGGCTGTTCTGAGGCCTTAAAACACTCCACGGACCTCCGCCTTGCCCACACAAGCCCCGCCCACTCCAGGAAGCATTGACAAATCAACAAGCCCACTACATCCAGTCTGTTGACCCAGTCATTCATTTATCCAAAAATCAGTGTACAGCTGTTTCCACTGATTCCTCAGACATTTTTCATTACGTAGTAAAATAGCATCATAAAAAAGTTCAAGGACGTGAAGTGCTCTTTTTCTTTAATTATGTTCCAAAGACAACAAGAAGAAGCAAAAAATCCAGGAAAATTTGCTTTTACAATAAAGTAGGTATAAAATATCTTTGTACTAATAAATACAGTTAACCACGCTATGACAACTTTTTAAAAAATTAACATGTAAATGAATGGTAGGGGGGGTACTCACGGTAGGACAAAAAGCCCAGGGGGTATGCAACACAAAAAGGGAACCACTGCAGGAGAGTACTTATTAAAAATGTCTTCTTTTAATCAGATAATGATTTAAAGGTTATAAAACATGCAATGCTGTTCTAAAGGCGATCAAGATTGGTTTAAAAATATGGATAAAAGCAAAATATACCTCCTTTAAAGCTTTATGTCAAGACTTGTTCAGGATGTGCTGTGTAAGTCCTGACTTCTTGGGGACACAGGGACCAGCAGCTACAGTATTGGACACATCATGTTTCTGTGCAGCCTCAGTGTGGATGAAGCGATCTGCAGCAGGTGGCATTAATAAAGCATGCTGTGGGGGGGAACAGCAGCCTTCACTTCAGGCTCCTCCACTGGACGTCCTGACAGGTGAGGGGGCAGAGGCCAGCTGTGAGCCAGGGCCAGGTGGTCCCAGTCCCACAGCCCGCCTTGCTCTACAGCAGCAGCCACATCAGGCCAACGTGGCTCTGATTGGCATTAATTGGCAGGTTTTAGTTTGAGGAGGGGCTGCGAGGCGGAGGCTGGAAGTAAAACGATATGAGGACAGAAGGAGGGATAAAGGAAGGAATGCATCTGTAAAGTCAGTCAGCTTGAATTCATATATTTTAGTTTTTTTGTTTTGGAACTGACTGGAGAAATACTAGTACACAGTATAAAAAAAGTTGCGAAAACTCTAAAACTCAGGGCAACAGGATCCCTCAAGTTTTTGTGGGCCAATTCAAAATCTCAAGTTTTTAACAACTAATATTTTTGTTCACCTAATTTGATGTTCATATGACAATTGACATATCTCAATTTTAAGTTTTACTCTCTGTCATTTTAATATCAGTCAAATTCATAATATATAATATGTATATAATATAATATATTTATAATATATATATAATTTAATTTTAATATCTGTTGTTCAGAAAAAGTATTGATTGATAGTAATAAAAACTAATATACAAAATTTAACAAAAGAAAAATTATTTTTTCCTGAACAATGAAACAATGAAAAAATATGATAAAAAAAAACAAAAACAAAATTTAGACGTATGAACGTCAAATTAGGTGAACAATAAATAGTTGTTGAACACTTGAGATTTTGAGTTGGCTCCAAAACTCAAAAATCTTGAGGGATGTTTTTGCCTTAAATTTTTGAGTTTTCGCAACATTTTTTTTTTTTTTTTTTTTAAGTGTAAAAAATAAATTGTGATTCATTTGTTTACAAAGTAGGGCTGCTCAATTATGGAAAAAATCATAATCACGATTATTTAGCTCAGTGGTTCCCAACCTTTTTGGTTTTGTGTACCCCCAGGGCCTGATTTAATCCTGGTTTAGATCCAGTTTAGTTCTGTTTAGACTAAGTTTAGTGGTTTGGCCTGGTTTAGACCTAGTTTAGTTCTGATTTTGACCTGGTTTGTTGCTGGTCCTGGTTTGGATGCGGCTTAGTCCTGGTTGAGTCCTGATTTTGCCTTAGTTTTGTTCTGGTTTTAGGCATGGTTTAGTCCTGGTTTGACCTGGTTTGAGACCTAGTTAGGTACTGGTTTAGTACAGGTTTAGTCCATGTTAAGTTCTGGTTTTAGACCTGTTTTTGTCCTAGTTGTGTTTTGGTTTAGACCTGGTTCACCCCAAAATTCCACTGCAAGCGTAAGTGCTGCGCCGTGAAGCGCCAGCGGCTGACGGCACTGACCCGCGCCCACTGGAAGCGTTTTGTAACGGCAGCGCAGCGCCACGGAGCTTTGAGCAGCTGGGGGAGCATGTGCGGGAATTGTGAGATTGTGCGATAAAGGCCTCCAATAAAGACAGAAACGTGACCAAAACAATCTTCATTCACCAGAAGAAGGACAGAAAACAACAGTTTAACTCTTCATCCATGGCTCTGTGACTGTTGTACAAACTGAATGACTTGTGACCTGAACTGTTGGCAGGAAGGGTTGCAAATGTGACAGGATGTGACTTGATTTAAGAACATGTGCATGTGTATGTATAACAGATTTTATTAACAATAAATTTACATGTATTATACATTTTTACAACCACATAAGTATATATATTAATACCGTAATTAAAAGTTATGTAGGTCGTGTACGGCGTAGTTTTTTTTTTTTTACATTTATTGTGAAAATCCGGAAGTTACACTCGTTCAGTGTCTGGCTTGGTGCGATCTGATCTGTGTAGATTGACATGGACTGGGAGCGCCGTCGCAGGAAAATAGATCTGGGGCGTATCTCCGACGAAGTGCCACTGCGCGGTGCGGACGTTTGCAGTGGAATTTAGGGGTTAGTCCTTGTTTAGACCTAATTTAGTCCTGGCTTTGTCCCTATTTTGTCCTTTTTTAGTGTCCCGTCGCTCTCTAGTCCTGAGTTAGTCCTGATTTAGGTTTATTTTAGTCCTTGAAAGCAAAATATATAAAGGTGCTATAAATGATCAAATAACTCCACAAACCCCCTGCAATGTGCTTGCGCTCCCCGTACCCCTAGTTGGGAAACACTGATTTAGGTCATAATTGGAATCACAGTTATTTAAAACGATTTTTCATCTAGGGCCAAAATAATAACCTGTAGAGGAAGAGTAGTGTTATTATTTATTTGTTAATATAATATAGAGCCTAGTACAAGACTTTGAACACCGTTTTGGACAAAGACAAAGTGTGCAGCTTTGACAGCTCTGTGAAGTCCCTGCATATGGATGTAAGGAGCCTGTGCATTATTCAGAGTCCAATTTAATTAATTGTTTTTTTCTCGATTATATAGATTTTGTAATCGTTGGCAGCCAAAATTGTAATCACACTTAACATTTTATTAACTGCACAGCCCTAATGCAAAGTGATGCAGATATTGTGCTGCTTTGGCTCAACAAGTAGAAATGAGTCCAATGAATTTGTAAAATACAACTTTTGTAATACTTGTTGAGATTTTGGATGGGACACAAAAAACAGGAATGCCATTTGGCCAATAGGTGTCAGGGAACAAAAGTATGATTTCCTTCGTCTTCTTCCTAGTTAGTCCTCCATATATGGGAACTTGTTATCACTGGCCCAATAGTTTTTCAATAGCCATCAAATAGGAACTAAAGGTTGAGCGGAGCTAGTCCTAACTTTTACATTGGATTAAACTTTGTTGACCTTTGGCGACAGTAATTATTTTGTACTCTGAGCGTCTTAGCCTTAAACATGATCAGAAGCAAAATCCAGTTAAATCCACTGTACACAGATCCATATTGAACCAAAAAGCATCAAAATTAAAGTTTATATTAAGGTCAGGACCTAAGTTTAGGCATAGACCCTGGGCTACAAAGCAACCAGAATGACTCTGGATGGCCTTCTGACCCTTCTGCTTATAACAATAACATCCAGGGATATATGTTATAAAGATACTATCAAAATGTATTCTTAAAAACAGAAGAAGTTAATAATAAATACTTACAGATGCAATTTCAGTTAAACCATGAACAAAGTACCATTGTGAGATAGTGTTAAAGATACTAACCCCACCCACAACACAGTACAGACAAGGGCTTAACAGATAAACCATTTACCCCTGAACTATAAGATCCTCAATGGCGGAGTTACCTGGCAAAAGCCAAATTCTCCCATTGAAATCAGGCGGGGGGTATTTGGAGCTGATCGGATCAAGCATGATTAGTTTTAGCCAATCCTAGCATTGATACATATAATGTAGCTCAACAACAAACCATTATGGTAGTAGAACAATATAATATTTTGTAATAATGTAATTTTCTGTATTTTTGTAAATGTATAGCAGCATACATTACGTTTTTCAGAGTCGCCAAGCATTGCCAAAAATGAATTGCCAAATTTGGGCATCTAGCATTACTCTGTAAACTTTCTGATTGTGGCACTGTTGAAGGTTGGTGAGTTTTTACTCCTTTCATACAACTGAAGCATTTTCTAGTCCATTTTAGTCCTTTGAAAAAAATCATAATAAAAAATAATTGGTTTTCTTCACTTCTTCGTGACAACTTGCTTAATCTAATAAGCAGCCTATTGAATCAGATTGCTATTTATTTGCAATAAATGACACTTTTGACGTTTCCTACCATTCAAAGCATTTGAAATGAATTCAAGCACTCATGGGAAAGCTACTCCTGCCTGACTCCTACTAACTGGTCAAAGAATCAATGTGAGGTTAAACTTGGGCTCTCTCTTCTACCTTTCCCTGTCTCATTCAGTCTTCTCGGGTCATTTTTCAGTCCATGCCCTCCCATTATGTAAATCCTGAATATCAGATATGAGTTGGCGTGAATAGATTGAATTACATTTGAATAAAAGTCCGATAAAGGGTCGCATTTGACCCCGAAAAAGCTGTAGCAAAGTAGTCTCTGAGTTCTAGCTGCCTTCAGGGCCCCTCTCGCTGACCATCGACCGTTCGAATCAATACTGCGACCCAACATCACGACTTCATGTAGCGGTTGCACTTGGCTCTTAAATTTACCTGGGCTTTTAAGCCATCTCGGCGCAGGCCCGGTCTCGAGATAAACATAACCCTTGTAACTCCTGGTAATTGTTTGTGGAGCAGCTCAAACAAACCGTCTGAATGAACGGACGCTCTCAATAGTGTCTCCTTGTCGCTCCGGTGACAGTTACTTTGCAGCGACTGAAAAGCATGTTTTTCTCTCCATCTCGAGAAAACCCTTTTATCCATAGATTTTTTTTTTACCCATTTATTTCATTTTTTTTGGTTGAACTTAGGTGACTGGATCTTTTCTTTGCTGCGGGCTAAATTGATGGCAGTGCAGGAGTTAATTGTTCAGGCATGTGTTTGGCTTCCCGACGGAGAGTGGTTGCGGAGCACAGCGGGGTCAAGGTTCACAACGACATGTTTTTTTTTTCTCGCTGGAAATGGAGAAGAGGCCATGGGAGAGTGCTGTACATGGGGGTGAATAGGAGAATAGGAGTCCAAGGCACTTAAACCTGTCTCTATACAGCGGCGGACAAAAGAGGAAAAATCACGGCGCACCTCAGAGAAGACGGCATATTATACGAGTTAGTGCGAGACGACACTTTTTAAAATGTTGGACACACAAAGAAGGCTCCATTTGTTTGCATGAAAGAGATGTGACATAAAGTAAAATAAGCACCAACAGTCGCCTTTCATGGCTGAACTCTTGAGGAAACTTCAAAAACTTTTCATTTACGGAGGCAGACAGGCACCGCTCAAAGAATTCGATTAGCACCATTTCTGTTTGTTCGCTCAGGTTTTACACTGAAAGCTCTATTTATGGACAAGTTAAAAGGAAAGTTTGAAAGGAACAAGTGTGAAGATCGCAAACTCTGTTATAAACTAAATACTCAAAGGTTAGATGTGAACTTTTTCAAAAGAAATTTAAATCTTTAAGTAAAATTTGTAAATAGTTGGGTAAGTTAATTTGATTTAAGTACCTGTATTTAAAGCAGAACTCTTGCATGTTTTTTATTTTTTATTTATTTATTTATTTTTTGGTCGTATTTTCCTCAATGGGGCTCCCCCTATATTTCAAATATAAAGGACTATAGTAAATACACATCTGTAGATCTTCTTTTTGGGCATCTGTTACCTTGACTTTCCAGAGAACGCTTGGAGTAGGTGTCTGTCGCCCCCTGATGGTGATGGTGGGGACTAGACAGAACAAAAAAAATGCTAATTAGCATGGCGATTAGCAACATTATGCTAACAGATAGATAAATGAGCTGAATGGCTCATAGTGACGGCAATTTAAGCTCTGAAATTATCATAACGAGTCCGGTAACGGTGTGTGGGCTTTAGAAACACGCAGGAGCACTTCACGTGTCTACGTAGAGCAGTGAGAGTGTTTTAAGATCTTGAGAAGAGCAGTGGCTCAACATACAGGATTACTCAAACAAGAGTGAATTAAACAAAATACTACAAGTTTTTGAAATGGAAACATAATAACATGGTTAAAAGCTCAAAAGAAAAAGTTGATTTAGCATAATAGGGTACCTTTAAATGTTTAATAGTGTTAGATCAGATCAGATAATAATATTGTATGAAAAAATAGGTTTGCACAAGGTACCTCAACACAATACTTTCTATGTGCTTCCATATGACTTACATTCACTTCGTATGACTGGTCTTTCTTTGCACTGGGACAGTCATTCATAGTTGAATTGCTAATTTGTCTGTCTGACCAACGCCTCCTGTGTAATCCGGTTTGTGATTGTGCACTAGCCTCAGTAAAAGTCCCAAAATAAGACCTCTCGGTGAACAGTCAGCATGAAAGGCCATCCCAGCAGGTGTTCGCGACAGCCCACATTCTTACCACTGAACATCACCAATGGCATTACTTCAGCCAGCTTATGTTGAGGGCCCAAATTGCACTGTAGCCAGACAATGATCTTGCGTTGGGTGAAACGAAATCACAGGGCATTTAACAAGGCTTGTGTAATTGGTTGTGGCAGATCCAGCAGTGAACAGCAGGTCTGCGGCTCTTTGACTGAGTCCAGCAGAGGCCTGCACTGATGTAGAGAGGGCAATTATGTCTACTCTGGTGACTCGGACCAGAGCACACTGAAAATTCAATTAAACCAATATGTTATAACCAAAGCGTGAGGAGATACTGTGAGGTGGCCTTTTGAACTTTTATACACAGAGAGATGGATAAAATGTGTTGTTGTATGCACAACAAAAGACATTAAAGGGTGCATATTGTGATTAGACATATTTGCATTACATTTGACATTTTTTTAACTTAAAATAAAGTATATGTATGGAAAACGTCTTCTTTTGGGGAACACTTTGCAGAAACATGTGAATAAAGTTGTGAGGATTTGAGTTTGAGAGGAGAATCTCCAAGTGCTTGTACTGAGGCGGCGAAGAGACAGAGCATGATAAGATGGCTAAAGAGCATGACTATTAGCATTATTAAGCTAATAGATTGATAAATGAGCTAACTGCCCTGTAGTGATTGCAGTATAAGTGCTGAAATGATCAGAACGAGTCGGGTGAAGGTGTATGGGCTTTAAAAATGCGCAGGAGCACTTCCTGGTTTCACTGTGTCTATGAGACCAAGCGTTTTCAGCTCATGAGAAGGGCAGCGTTTCAGCATACAGGATTACTCAAACATGTGTGAATGAAACAAAATAATTAACTCCTAACTCCAAGTATGTTTTTGAGGTGCATGGTACCATGGTTAAAACCTTAGAAAAGTTGAGTTAGCAGAAAAGGGGACCTTTAAAACCATTTGGTCATTTTCTCTCTCTTGTTTTTCATATGTCAGCCTCTTTGGGCACATTTATGTACATAGTATTACGCATAGTTTATATTTCCATTGCATTTTTCATGCTGTTTTAAATTCCTTTTTGCCTATTGTTATAGTATTGTTAATTTAATACCTTTGATTTATGTGGCATTCAGTGTGGACAGCAAAGAAAGAATTTCATTGTACAGGAAAACATAATCCTTACTCTCCATATGACAACAAATGCTTTGAATCTTGAATCTTGGGTACATCCTGGACAATTGTGCCATTTTGGTTTAAGAAGTCTTGGATCTGATGAGAAAGCGGCACATCCCAGTTAGCCATTAACAAGCCAGCCAAGGCTTTATTTCTTAGAGGTTTGTCATAGCAGAGCAGCTAACAGGCAGAGGAAACATTTGTACGGATACAAGGAGGAGAAAATGAGTCAAACCAAGTGAGGGGTCACACAGGAGTCAAGCGGACTCGTGAGCTTTCATGATAGTGCTTTATTCCAAAATGAAGGGGTAGTGCTGTAAAGAAAAATGCAACCAAAACAGCAAATAAATGAGCAAAAATTACATAGTTTTGCTGTAAGTCAAATACAATGTGCAGCCTGATTCATGTCACACAATTGTGCATTTGGAGATGCTAAGTAATACAAGAGTACAATTCAGCTATGGTCACCTGCAGGCATTCACACAGGCTGCTTCATAAACAGCTAGTTTCTAGGACGCTGAACTCTGCGTGATAATTGCCCCACTGTTGCTCACAACCCAGCAGTTGTTTGTAAAATAGACTGAATTTGGGCAGAACATTTTGTAGCAAGACCATGGTACCTCTACACAATACCTGACTGATCATGTTGTATATTGTGAGAAGTGAACTAACTGAATTTAAATGAGTGATCATGGATTCCTGGTGGAAACACAACCGTAACCTGCCTGAACAGTTTAGCCTCATCTCCTCCTTTAGGACATACATTACAATATTACATACATTTACTTATAACTGCACTGACACCAGAACCACCAGAGGGCCGACACACCGTTCATTATCACTGTGGTTAACAAGCAGCACCGTCTCTCAGCTTTACAGAGGTCGCCTGAACACATCTCCACTCTGTACTGCTCAGATGGAGGTGACCCCGAAGGCCTCGCAGTGACTGGTGTGGGCGGATACCAGCACAAAGTGGGGATGGTTGATGCGTGTTACACTCAGTCGAACCATTTATTCTCTCATGAGGGAGACTTCACAGGCATTAACAGCTCAGTGTATTGCAGAGGCCAAGCAGCAGCGTGGCCCGGGCCGGCATAACTTATATTCAGTGTGTATGACTACTCCCTTTTTCATCACAATGGTGCAGTCTTGTCTGTTTGTCTTATTTATTTCCACTTCTTATTGTTGTTGGAGGTGGCCAATTCCAGCTGCAAAAAACAAAGAAACAAATTCAGATTACAAAGTTGACCTACACATGCATGTCTTGGGACGGTCGGAGAGAAAAAGAACATGCACTCCACAAAGGGTTTGGCTCAGGGATCAAACTTGAGGTGCTTTTCCACTAAAACGGTACAGGATGGGTCGGTTTGGGGGTGTTTCCACTTCCCAAGGTGTTCTACTTTTGGGACTTTTTCCCAAGGCACAGTTAGGAGGTCTGGAGTGGTTAGAGGTGGGCAGTGCTGCAAGTGGATTGGATGAGAGCGAATCCTTACTTGGGCAAAAACAGCAAGACAAAGGACAAAAATAAAAGGGAAATGTCATTTTTAATCAAATGCGTCTTGTCCTTGTGATAGACAGCCATATTCTGAGAGAGGACGTGCTGATGATGTGCTGACTTTTCTGAAAATAATGCTAGCGTATATTAGCAACAACTGTTTCCAGTTTGGCAATGTACGACTCTGAACAAAAATTTAAACGCAACACTTTTGTTTTTGCTCCTATTTTATATCAGCTGAACTCAAAGGTCTAAGACTTTTTCTATGTAAACAAAAGCCCTATTTCTCTCAAATATTGGTCACAAATCTGTGGAAATCTGTGTTAGTGAGACCACCAGAGATATTTGCCTGGAAAATCCAGACTGATATGTCTCTGTGTTATTCTACAGAGAAATATCAGTCTGGTCACCACGCCGTCCGCAGTGGTTTACTCAAATCCCAACCATACCGTGCATTTTGATTGGTTTATTTAAGTCACGTGTTCTTCGTGAGCAGCGTCACTCGTACACGTCTCCTCACCAACAACAATCAAGATGGCGCACCGACGAGCCGAGAGTTTGTTTCATTCAGCGGTATGGTACGGTAATGTTGAAATAACTCCCTCGTTCCTCCCTCGTGGCTTCACTACTCCGTTTGTTTACTTTCTCACTTTCTTGTCGCTTTGTTAACGTCACGTCCGCCATTTTCTGATTGGCTAACTCCGCTGTCCGTTAATTCGGGTTTGCTCCGCCCTAGAAATCGAATTGATTCTAAGGCGACCAGACTCATCCACTAGTACAGCGGTGAGTCTGGAATTTCCAGGCAACAGTGATATACCATCGATAGCATGAATATTGCACAGGTGTACCTTAGGCTGGCCATAATAAAAGGCCACTCTAAAATGTTCAGTTTTATCACAGCAGAATGCCACAGATGTTGCAAGTTTTTAGGGACCATGCAGTTGGCTGCTGGCTGCAGGAATCTCCACCAGAGCTGTTGTCTGTGAATTGAATGTTTATTTTTCTACCATAAGAGAATTTGGCAATACATCCAACCATACATTTTTGTTAAGTATAGTTTAGACTGGATTAAACACTAGTTAAACTCATGTCCTTATATGGTCAGTTGTTAAATGTGTTAAAGTGGAGCAGAGAAGTGAATTTAATGCAGTTGTTCCCAACCTTTTTTTTTTTTTTTTGTATCCAAGACAAGCCAGTCCTATATCCCTTGCCCATACAAATGCATCAGAAACTATAAGTGATTAGTTACAAGCATTAATGTTTAAAATCCATCAGCAGTTATTGGTAGGTTTGTGTTCCTATTCCATTTGTTTTGCAAGTTGGGTGTGGAATTGTTTTAATTTAATTTGCGCAAATATAATTTTGATAAGCTCCACCTCAAAACAGAGTGAGCTCTGAGGACCCCCTGCAAATCTCTGGCGTCCACCCTTGGCAGTCCCGGACCCCAGTTTTAAAAGTCAGTGTCAAACACACACACATCAGACGCCGGTCTCCTGGACCCAGAGAAAGGGAAACACCAGCAGGTTTTGGGGCTACCTGTACCAAACCTTCCCCTACTGACACAACTCGTACCATACCGTCCAGTAGAAAAACACCACAATCTTACAATATTCTTACTGAGAGACACAGCTAACCACTCTCCCACTCTACATCATTGTCCTACAACTATGGCTCCCCATGTGGTGTTATTTGTAGGGCTTACAGTTTCTGGTTTCTCAGTCAATCAGTTGGTGAAGTCTTGGTCAACTATAAATGTACTGGTCGATTACTTGCATCCACTCTTTGCATCGAAAAAACTAGTCTTGTTCATTTCTTTATAATTATTATTTTATTTGTGATAACATAGATGATTTTTAGATAACAATATATTTTACAGCCATATGAAATTATCATGGTATCACTTAATTAATGTAAAGTCACTTGTTTGTGTAACTCTGGTTAAGTCCCCCACATATCCTTTAGTCGATTTTGGTTGATTAATTGCTGTACTGTGCGCATAAATTTGGTTGACTAAAAAATTAGCTTGTACATAACAGCTATGAAAATAACAAGTACTAACACCTTGAATTTCAACTTTGTATTTGCATTTTAATTTTGAGTACATGGCAAAAACTTACACCAACAGGTAGGGGTGACAAGAATAAATTACTAAACTTGTGTGTAGTGAGTAGTTTGGACAACATTCATGGAGACTGCCGTGTGAAGGTCATTTTTTCATGTTTAAAGACGGTTGATTGAGTTTTATCTGAAAGAACGTATTTACTCCAGTGTCACGTTTAAAAGCTAGCTTTCCTTTTATTTTACCACCTTCAAAAGTCCCATTACTCTTATATTTTAATACATGTCATTGTGGTGTGTCTTTAGCCTTTCTCAAAGCTTTTGGAACAGCAGCCATACAATTTAACTTAGCTGTATTTTTTTATTTATGTGTTTATTAATGTGAGTTTCATGAACCATAATGACCTCCATAAATTCCTGTACATTTTATACAGGAATGACTTATGTATGCATTTGTATAAAGCCTCTACAAAAAGTTAGTTGCAAGTAATTTTACCAATATAAGTCTAAGTTTGTAACCTGAAACAATGGCAGTTGTTAAAAAATTAAATATATGCCAAAGGGTTTAGTAGATTGGTGTAATATATTCACTCTAATACATTTTTTTAAATATGGGAGCATGTTTCATAGGTATCTTTTTATGAAGTAGACCAAAAACTCATCCAACAACATTTGATAGTTTGTTGATCATTGTGCTGTTTGCAGTCTGCATGTCTTCAAGCTGTAGTAGATTTTTTTTATTGGCTTGCTGCCATTCTTCACTTGTGTTGATATTCATGTATAGCAGGAGAGTCCTGGCCTCATAGGCGACAGTTGTACATGATTTTGGTGGTAGGGGAAACCGGAGCACCCAGAGGAAAAATAAACAGGGAGAACAGGGAAATTCCACACAGAGCAGTGTTGCCAGATTGGGCTGGTTTCACCCAATTGGGCTTCTTTTGAACACTTTGGGCTGGAAAAAAACTGCATTGGGATGATTCATAAAATTTGGGCTGCTTTTCACAACATTTGATGGATTTTTATAAAATATTGTGGATAAAATACAAACAAAATAGTTGTCTTTTTATGGCTACCAAAGAAGAAATATGCATTTCAACAAACTGCTGTGTCCTCACACTTATATCATCAGTTCATTTGTTTTAAAGTGAGTGATTCGTGTGTTTAGTTGCTCACATTTCATGTTGGTATTTTATACATTTTTGTGGTTTCTATGATGCCCTGGACAGGAAGGCTTTGGTTTCTGATTGCACTCTTGTGGAAAACCTGTTTGAGTTGATTTTTTAAAGTGCTGCTATTAAGTTTTGTGTTCTTTCTTAAGTATAACAATTTTAACATTTAAAGAGGTTGTAATTTGGGCTGGTTTTTATTGTGTTGGACGGGTTTTAAGTTCTGTTTGGGCTGGAAACTCTCAGTGAGATCTGGCAACCCTGACAGAAAGGCTTTGTTCTGTCAGTGAGTCGAATCCGAGACCTTCTTGCGACAGTGCTGAAAGGGGTTGCATCAGTATGGCGTGGTTTGGTTCTGGTGAACCCTAAATACTCATAATTTCAATTTATCTCTGTATTCATGTACCCATAACTAATCCTATCCACCCTTACTCCCAAAGAGAACCTCAACATCTTCAGCTCCTGTCTTTTCCTCAGTGCCACTGTCTATGAACCGCACAACATCACTCCTCTCACCATTACCTTTTCTTTTATCCCTGCCTCAGAATGTGTATTTTAATTCTTATATTACTTGAACAGTGGCCCAAGAAGTGCTGGAAATTGTGAAGCAAATAAACACATTCACACCAGCAATAATAAACACATACTGCAAATGAATGTAATTAACAACACAGTGAATCAATATTTCTTAACCTCTTACTCCCCTCTATTGTTTCACTTCATATTGATCTGATTATGTGCTTACCGGCTGTGAAGACATGTAACATTAGCATTAATCTGCATTAGTCTGGTCCGACAGTGTAACTCGACTCACGCAGAGGGGAGTGCCAGCCGGGCCTAATCAGGTTTTCACTGTAACACTCAGATATCAATTATGTTCCAGCACACACACCTCCGCCAGACACCTCCGAGTGACACCGAGCTTCGACATGTGATACTTACTGTGGTACATCCAATATGTGTCCGCAGATTCACTAATGAAACAGTAGCAGCATTTCCAGAAGGCACTAAACGCATCAGGGGTTTACTGTTAGTGAACTTTGTATTGATCCAAATGCAATCACTTTAAACCTTTGAACTAAAGTGTAAAGGTCATGTTCATTGTCACCGAGTACAAACACATAGCCTGAGCTACAAGAAAGCAGTTTTTGTTGGATATTCCAGTATTTATTGACTGTAGAGGAGACTTGTCTGTCAGTGTGTAAATGAGTAGATAGTTTTACTCAAGAATTTAGATCAATAAAATAGTTCCTGAGTAGATTTTCTAAAACATACATACGATCAGGGCTTGACATTTACTTTTTTTCTCACTGGCCACCATGGCTAGTCATTGTCAAAAGTTACCCACCAATTGTGCTTTATCAACTATAAAAAACAGATTTACCTACAAGCAGAATAATGTTCTCTGTGCATGTGTTGTCACATCTTTTAAAACATGTTATATTATCATATTTTTTAAATTACAAAGTTTCTTTCTTTAATCATGATAAATTATTATATAATAAATGGCATACACTCGAGCAGAGCAACGTTCAGACTTGAAGCTAGAAAAAAAAACTATAAAAACTAAAAAACTACTACTACTACTACTACTACTCCCGGCGAAAACTACTAAAAACTAAAAATATTTGCAAAGCCTCCTTCACACATTCACTGTTCTCCTGACTCTATCTTTCACATTATTAGGAGCACCTGCGCATGTGAACACAATCCACTTTTATTTTCTCCTGGAAATTATTCCAGAGTGCCAATAGTGTCCACAGCAATGTGAAGCGAATTGACATCAACAAGAAAAGCGTAATTAGTTTGTGTTTTACTTGTTTCTATTTAGTTTAAGTGAAATAAGTTGTTAGAGCCTTCTATCCTACTAACAAGGGGGCAAAATGAAAATATTAATTTAGTTTTTAGGCAGGAATGGATGGTTGTTGTTTATATGTTCATTAAAATTTACTATAAATAAATATGACCCAGATCTGACTGTCAGCTCCAATGAACTTAATAAAGTAAAATCTGTAGAGCATACACTGACAAACTACTAAGGTCTGCCACATTTCTGTTAATACCTGTCCAGTATAACATTAAAATTAAGAAATGTAAACTGTGTAGCTTTTAACCTATATGCAAATTATAAATGCTAATTGCTATATTAAATAAAAGGGATGAACGTTGACACAGTCTCTAATGTTTTCCAACCAGGCTCTGATATTACTCACATGAGGTCGGATGGTTGTCAGTTCCCAGAATCCTCTTGTTCATTCATAATTGGCAAACCTTGGTGGCTAACGCAAATTCTTCCATTGAAAATTTATTATTGTCTTTTGACCTTCGGGTACTATTCTTTGAAACTTAGACGATCTGTTTAGAAACACTAAAAGGATTATGTTGCACAATATCTGCTAGCTTGGTATTATTAAAGGCCTATAAATACATTATTAGGTTGAAGTTGTAAGTTTGATGAGGCATGTGGTTTTATCTATATTCACATGGCTATGGCTTGTGTAGCTACTCCTATTTTACTTTTTAATTTTTGTCACATAGCATTTATTGCATTTTATTAACATAGCCATGCTGAACGCTCTTTTCTTTACTCCATTTATTATGTTCTTTAACCTGTTTCTGATTTAGACCCACAGATGGACTGGCATGAGTGGGTCGTCCCTGAGTTCAGCTTTAAACTCTGACTTTGTTGCACCTGGTTTGTGTCCCATTCAGTCTAAAATGTTCATCAGTCATGGAGAAGTGTACAGCTCAACCACTCTAGAGGCAAACCTAGACTTTAAATATTTGAACCTAACCCTTGACTCAACTCTAAGATAAACCCAGAATAGAGTTAACACAGGGGTGAGCGATACATGTTTGTTTTATGTAGACACACCGCGACTTGTAATTCTCTATAAACAGCGCAGTATACGGCCTGATAAAACATTGACTTTCTGGTTTCTTGTAGCGGCCTCGAATCTGCCCCCAATCTCTCTCTCGTTCTCTCCTCTCCCTCCTCTCTCTCCTTCTCTCGCTCGTGGTAATGGATTTTTATCATGGCAACAGGATCAGGGCTGATTTTGACGAGTCCCTAGGCTGCTCTCCCATTCCTTTTGAAATGCCTTTCTTTAGTAGTCTTGTTCAAGTCGCCCCAGGCCATGGCCCTCCGAGATCACAATGTTATTAATACAAACATGTCAAAGCACATGCTGAAATTCAAAACAGAGGTGCCCAAAGTGTCAAGGTGTCAAGCTCCTGAAATATAAATCGCGCTTTAATATTCCTAAGCACTACACAAAATAGGCTTCAGTGCATGAAAAGGGCCCAGTGCGAAGCGCAGTGTTAAATATTTTAGCGTAATGTCACCCGTTGGCCCCCGGTTCTGATGTGGGACGACGAGGAAGAAGAAGAAGCCCCTTAAGGATTAATGAGTGGACTTGGTATGCCACCCAGTCCTCCCCCCGAAACCCCCGCTACGACAGGGCCCTCCCCGACAGAGAGAGACCAAGGGCATCCGCGAACAGGACAAGACTGCAACTAATTATCTGCAAATGTCTGTTGTTTCTGTTATTTTAACGCTTGATGATTGGCTATAAAATAAAAAATTACGCTTGGCTAAAGCTATTTTAATTCAGTTGAAGTACTCTTTGGATAAAAACTGTTACTAAATCTATGAATATATTATTTTGTGGTGGTAGAATATGCCAAAATTTGGGATTTGGGCTCAAAAGGGGCACATTTTTTTGTCAAGCTGTAGTTGAGCTGCTCTGATGAAATGTTTTTATTACATTATGCTGCAATGTCGTTGTATTTAAATATTTTTTTTATTATTTTAACTAAAGGGTCACACATGTGGTTCAGAACTCGTCCAAAGCACTGTTGTTGTGTCCAGCGCCAGTCCTATACATTTGGGGGCCCTAAGCAAGACTGTATACCTTTATTTTTATTTATGAAAGCTTTTGTTTTGTTTGTTTTTTACTTGCAAACAATCCTAATTCAACAAGAGGGGCCCCAGGTAAACAAACAGTAAAATGCCTTATTGGCATTGGTCCCCAGTTTAGATTAACTCTATAAAAAATTATAGGAAGTACCAAGCTCAAAAAGATTACCAAAAAATAACTAAATAAATAAAATAACCATAGTTGCAGAATCAGTGAAACTTACACTACCCTTACTGTTTAATCCCCGCTTTCTGTGCAGTATATTGTCCACGCTATACTAACCATACATTTTAACAGTTCATGTAAATGTATTTATTTATTGCATTTATTTAGGTAAATAAATACAATGCTTGTTTTACGAGGTGTGAACCCTAAGGTGCCGTCTAAAACTGAAAACAGCTGTTGCTAATAACCACTAATTTGCTTTGCAAAGAAGAGTACTTTGCATGTTTTCTCTTGTAATATGAACGTTTTTATCAGTTACTAAGCCACCGGTAACTTCAACAATAAAGCTGAGAAAAAGCAATAATGCGATTAAGATGTTTACATGGCTCAATAGTGGCAATAAAATCAGTTACTCCAATACTCCAGGTGTCATATTTCGAAGTCTTATTCTGAAGATGACCTTAATCTTAAGGTAAATCAGTATCTTATTTGGAGTAGATAGGTAGATATATACTTTACTCATCTCCAAAAAAGTATGCTCATATTCAGACAAAGATTGGCGTATTGTAGTCATCTAGAGCATATAAACACACTCATTGTTTATTTCTGTGTATATCAACTTTGTATTGATATAAACCTCCTGTAAGCCAATGTGCGGCGGCTGGTATCATAGGGTTAGGGTTAGGATTAATACATGTGTAAAGTAAACTAAAGTGTTCAAATGTGAATGTTTGTCCTATAATTACATGGTGTTGAAAAAGACTGACTGAAATAAACGTCTTTGTCCAGGTTTAAGTCATCTCTAAAGGTCTCTCAGCTGCGACACACTGGGGCTCTGGTTTCTCTGACATGTGTCCACTTTGCACTTGAACACCTAATCGTTTTAATGATCTTTGTCGGTGCCAGCTGAGCCTCGTTACCAGCTCCGTACTCACGACTCTGGCAGTGACCAGTTGGCGTCTGCTGCACCAGTTAACACCAGCTCACCGCCTGAACGACTACATCTGCAGGAGCTTCCTCTGTGTGTGTCAGGAACCATGCTGTCACCTCACTGAGCATCACAGTCATCACAGGCCTGAAGCTACCACATCTGTGACAGGAGACCGTGGGGACCATATGGACAGGCAGAGTGATCCAGGCCAAGTGATCCAGGCAGAGTGATCCAGGCCAAGTGATCCAGGCCAAGTGGTCCACGCTAAGCAATCCAAACCAAGTGATCCAGGCTTAGTGGTCTAGGCAGAGTGATCCACGCCAAGTGATCCAGGCAGAGTGATCCAGGCCAAGTGATCCAGGCCAAGTGATCCAAGCTAAGTGATCCAGGCAGAGTGATCTAGGCCAAGTGATCCAGGCCAAGTGATTCAGGCAGAGCGATCTAGGCCAAGTGATCCAAGCTAAGCGATCCAGGCAGAGTGATCCAGGCTAAGTGATCCAGGCAGAGTGATCCTGGCTAAGTGGTCCAGGCTAAGTGATCCAGGCCAAGTGATCCAGGCTAAGTGGTTCAGGCCAAGTGATCCAGCTGAGTGATCCAGGCTAAGTGATCCAGGCTAAGCAATCCAAGCCAAGTGATCCAGGCTTAGTGGTCCAGGCAGAGTGATCCAGGCCAAGTGATCCAGGCCAAGTGATCCAAGCTAAGTGATCCAGGCAGAGTGATCCAGGCTAAGTGGTCCAGGCCAAGTGATCCAGGCCGAGTGATCAAGGCTGAGTGGTCCAGGCTGAGTGATCCAGGCAAAGTGATCCAGGCTGAGTGGTCCAGGCTGAGTGATCCAGGCAAAGTGGTCTTGGAGAATTGATCCCGGCGAAGTAATCCAGGTGAAGTGATCCAGGCTAAATGGTCCAGGCCAAGTGATCCAGGCCGAGTGATCCAGGCTGAGTGGTCCAGGCTAAGTGGTCCAGGCTAGGTGATCCAGGAAAAGTTATCAAGACAAAGTGATCCAGGCTGAGTGATCCAGGTGAAGTGATCCAGGCTAAGTGGTCCATGCAGAGTGATCCAGGCAAAGTGATCCAGGCTAAGTGGTCCAGGCTAAGTGGTCCAGGCTAAGTGATCCAGGAAAAGTTATCAAGACAAAGTGATCCAGGCTGAGTGATCCAGGCGAAGTGATCCAGGCTAAGTGGTCCATGCAGAGTGATCCAGGCTAGTAATCCAGGCCAAGTGATCCAGGCTAAGTGATCCAGGCAAAGTGATCCTGGCTAAGTGATCCAGGCAACGTTATCCAGACAAAGTGATCCAGGCGAAGTGATCCAGGCTAAGTGATCCAGACAAAGTGATCCAGGCAAAGGGCCAGTCCTGGGTCAAACTGAACTGGGAGGACAACAGTTAGGGCCAGTGGAGTTTTACAAGAGCAAGACCCAACCTTTTTGGTTTTGTGTATTGCCAGGACCCAATTTGGTCCTGTTTTAGCCTTAGTTTAGTCCTGGTTTGGACCCGGCTCAGTCCTGGTTTAGTCTTAGTTTTGTTCTGGTTTAGCCATGATTGGTTTAGTTTTGCTTTTGACCTGGTTTGGATTTAGTCTAGACCTAGTTTAGTTCTTGTATCAGTTTAATTAACTTAGTCCTAGTTTGGACCTGGCTTAGTCCTGGTTTAGTCTAAGTTTAAGCATGGTTTAGTGTAACTTTAGTCCCAGTTTAGACCCAGCTTAATCCTAGTTTAGTCTTATTTTATTCCTGGTTTGTTGATGGTTTAGTCCTTGTCTGGAACCGGCTTAGTCCTGATTGGGATCCTGCTAAGTCCTGATTTAGTCTTAGTTTAGTTCTGGTTTTAGTCCTAGTTTAGTCCTAGTTTAACCTGGTTTAGACCTAGTTTTGTTCTGGTTAGGACCAAGCTTTGTCTAGTTTAGTCTTAATTTATAGTTCAGGTTTTAGACTTGGTTTAGACCTAGTTTGGTTCTGGTTTCGGTTTGTTGCTGGTTTAATCCCGGATTAGGCCTGGGTTACTCCTGGTTTGGTTCTGGTTTACTGTTTTATTCCTAGTTTAGTTTTGGTTTAGCCCCTCTTTTGTCCTTCTTAGTGTCCCATCCCACTCTATAGTCCTGGGTTAGTCCTTATTTAGGTTTATTTTAGTCATTTCTATTCATTTCATTCAACATTTTACACAAATGCAAACCTCAATCAGACTGTTTACTGCAGCATGAACTCTCTGCACTGACTGCTAACTCAACTCCGAAACTCAGTGGAAATAAAAGATCATCCCCCAACATAGACCAAGGATAAAAGACTTGTATATGCCATATCTTTTCCCAGTACTAGCTCCAGTTCACCAAAAAGGTCAATGCTCCAAGGTCCAGCCTGGGTCTGACTGACAGTTCCCTCTCACTGAGCTCGATGGCTGCGGCATTTCAGGTGTAAAAATTCAGCTCTGGCTCGTTTCAGATCAGGTCCTGACGTGGAGAGATGGCAGGATCACGCAAAAGCTAAAGCAGCTGACGGCGCTCACTCACTCCCCTCCGAGCCCTCCGTGTGCGCTGGGCTGATGCTTACGCAACCGGAAGAGGTGACAAAACATATCAGGTTCCTGTGTCTCTGCACATGTTTCCCATCTCCACTCTGTCACAGACGCTGGATGCCTTCTTCATGTCAGGGCCAAATGCTCATCGGAAGTGACAGGACAGGGTTAGGGTTAGAGTTGTAGCTGGTTGTTAAGTTGTGTAGCAGATGTCAGCCTTTTGAGTGAATTAGACGATGAAGTACAGATTTTTGCTCCATTTCTTTTGATTGTCATTTCTAAAATACTTAGGGCCCTATTTACTAAGACGGGTGCTAAATTGCGAGTGCAGCTTAAAAATAGCGTCTGCTATTTGTGGGTGTGTTGTGTGTGATATACAAAGGGAAACTGCGCAAATAATTGCTGCAGAAAATCAATATGTAAATGAGAATTTTGCGTGTGCATAAGACACTCCAATAAGTATAGCCAGTCCAGCGTTATTAAAGGACAAAGCTGACTATAGCAGACTAAATATGTTCACTGTCTTTGAGGGATAATCATTTCATTGCATTTCACTTTCTTCTCTAAACTTTGCATAGCCCTCCTTGTGAAATCCTTGTCTCATGTGATTCTGGCACTGACCACAAAGTTATATTCATTGTCTGTCAGAGCCAGTAACCCTTCAAACAATTATACAAAATGTATCAAGTAGCCCCAACATTGTGCTTATAGTGGTCAAATAAATATAACAATTAAAAAATATATTTTTGATGTCCTCCTCTTGATCCAGAGCCAAATCCACACAGCGCAGTCTCAAGCCACAGCAGGCTGTCAATCAAGTGTCACAGCAAGCATTAAGAGGCAATGGGATAAACACAAGTGAGACTGTCGTCATATAGGCGATAAAAGACTGCTCAGTATTCATCGTAAGGATTTAAAAGTGGAACAGACTGAAAGCCCAGAGACAGGAGCTGTAAAGGATCCAGTTCAGTGGGATCTGAGCGAGAATCAAGGAAAAAGTGTTGCAGGTAAAATCTGTCTCTTTGTTTCCTCTGCCTTCAACTCAACACATTATTGTTGTATCTTTGTAAATGAGCCCTGTTAAAGCATTATAACTTATTTTCAACTTCCCTGTGCACTAAAAGCTGCACTCTTTCCTCCATAAAACTTTTGCACCTGCTCCTCCAACATGATAAATTTACAGCACTTTTAGCTCCATAGTTGTGATAAATCAAATCACGATCGCAAAGCGACTTCATTTGCATTTTCCATGCCTTGAATTTTGCGCGTTCTGGTGAGAACGCCTTGTTTCACAAATCCATTGCGTCAGCAGAGCAAAGTCTCCACTGTGTTTGTTCAGCTCCTGTGAGAAACACTAAGCTCAGCTGCCCCTGGGTTTGCTCCACTTTTAGCAGGACTTAATTTTTTTGACTTAATTAATTTAGCGTGCAGCAAACATTTGATAAATCTGACCAATCGAGTGTCACATTGCACTTACCTACTGCACATAGTCTACAGTAGGGCTCTGTACTGGGGCCAGCTGCTGGTGCAGGCCCACAGAGGCTCACAGAGACAGGTGGGGGGGCTGTGTGGGGAGGGGTCACAGGGGGGTCAGAGTGTGGGGTGTGTGCTCTGGTTCCCCTTGTACCCTGGGTCTATACCTGCAGGTGGTGGGAGCAGGACAGTGAGGGAGGGAGAGGAGGGAGCAGGAGGGGGTTAGATGGGCCCAACAGCAGTCGCTCCCAGGTTACAGAACTCCTCCAGTCTTATTTATTTCACTTGATCCTAAGCCTTAGCCCAGAAATAAAATGTAAAAAAAAAGGTATATAGTGTAATAGATTGTCTTACAGTATAACCTGCAGTATGTCAGGTGAATTGCCTAAAAACTTGTGACCACATGCAAGTTTTCATTTGTCCATTCATCTTCCGTTTATCATCTTATCTTGTCAGGGGTTGCCTGTGGCTGGAGCCTATCCCAGCAACTACAGGCCTTTGGGGGGGGTTCACCCTGGACAGTTAGTCGGTCTGACATTTAAATTGGAACTCAGTAACTTTTTAAACTTAAATAAACAGTTTCAGAGTCCGTGTTCTGGTTAAATGAGCTGTTGCAGGGTGACGTTAACAACATGGCTGGTGGCCTCGGCAGAACCCTTTGAAAAGTTTGGTTACACTTGAACTTTGCACCATGACTGAGTTATGTGAAGTTTTTATTTATTTATTTATTATGACTATAAACTGATTTGACTGATTGATACATGGTTACATTATTTAAACTACGTTAGTTTTCATGTGTGATTGAACTAATAAAGTGCATGGCATCTCTCCCTGCTGCCTCTGGACCGAAAACAACACTTGTGCCGCCGACCCAGTGTCAGAGGAGTCTTGTTGTGTTGTAGACCATCCACTCTCTCATTCACAAAGGGAAATTCGGTTGTTAGGCCTCTTTATATTAGTTAATTTAAACCTCATTGAGATTGTTGGAGAGGGTTCCTGTGGCATTTTGTCCTGCAGCTCACTGATTTCAGCTGTCCACCTGCTAGGTCTCTGTTGTTCAAAACACAAATCCACTGGTGGTGCAAGTTGCTCAGTATAGCATCCAACTACCCTTGGCACAGCTAGACCATTTTTAGGGGAGGTACAGCACCCCTGAGTTGAGTTCTAGCACCCCTAAATGCAACCCAGTGATTGTGATTGTGTGATTCTCTAGTGGAATATACAGTACCAATATTGACAATACTGACATAATTGAATAAGGGTATGTAAGTTTTATTCCACTTTTCCGTACCCCTTTTCTCCTCAGGTCACTGCTCTCTGTCCCTACCTTTACTTTTAAATGTGTGATTCAGGGTCAGAACGTCACTGTAGTAACCATAGTCCTACTTGTACCATAGGCAGTTACAAATATAACATTATATAAAAGTCTCCTCTACATCTGTGGAATGACTATATTTGATCCAATCCTATGTTTCTTTAGTTTGTTTGTTTCTTTCTTGGCTTACAAAGACCTAACCACCCCTAAATCTCTTGTGCTAAAAATGCCCCTGCGTCTACCACTTCATTTTGGATAACTTCTGACCACATATAAAGTGAAAAAAATAATAACAGAGACAATATTGCATGACTCACAATGTAATGGGAAACAAACTCGTTCAAAAAAGTCAGAAAGTACTTTACAAGAGCTCTCATATAGTTGGTAACATCAAGTAAACTTTAGTAAAACTGCCTGAGCTCCTGCCCTGTGGTCTCTGCATGCCTGAAGGTTGTTGTGTATGTTAATCTCTGTTTTTCATGTCCACTTCAGTATTTTCATGTTTCAGTGCTGAGAGACTTACAGTGTTTGTTTGATCCTCAGATTTAGCTGCGTGGCCCCGGACACTGGCCCCGCTCTGTGGATACATGACCCACAGGGAGCTAGTACTCGCTAATCGCATGGCTGTGGCTCAATCTGCAAATAACGTCTGTCGTGTTTTGGGGGCAAAATATTTGTACATGCAGACTCCGCCAGGGCCCCCCGCTCCTTCCCTCCTGATCTTGTTTAGGGCTTACAAAATCGTTGTGAAATTGTGTGGGGGAGATTTTCAAAAATTATCCCCCAAATGCACTGATGTATACTTCAAAAGTGACATCCAGATACTTTGATTCAACACATATATCTTTCAGAGTTGGTAATATTTGATATAAGTGCCTTTAGCATGCATGTAAACAACACAGATGTGACCAAAGCGGCGCGATGCTGCTCTTTGATCCCCGCGTCTGCGCTTTGATCTGGCTCTCGGAGTAAAACATGTATTTTCCGACAGGGAATTGAGACGGGCACCAAAGTGGAATGGCCCTGGCAGCATCGGCGAAAAAAACACGGGCTCAGGCTGCGAAGTGAGCTGCCAACGCCAACTGGACAAATTAACTAAACATACTTAGCTGAACATGTATTTCCTTTTTTTTCTTTTTTTTGTGTGTGTGTATAAGCGTGCCCTACCAGCCTTGACACATCGAGCTGCCGTCGCTTGCTTTGCTAATAATGCATTTACAGAAATCTGCGGGAGATTAATGTAGAGGAGGTTGACACGGGTTACGCTGATGGCCCCATTTGTACGAACCAGACGCCGGAAAAAAGAGCTTAGAGGGAAAATGAGAGCCACTGAGCTAATACTCCTGACCTCCGGGACACCTCCAGCCAACAAGCGGCAGTTTTTTTTTTTTTTTTTACCACCAGCGCCGGTCGCAAATAATTTGTGCTAATTGGCTTTGAAGGCAATTACTGTTCGGAGAAGACACAGGAGGAATGCGCGGCGAAGAGAAGTGGGATGAAATGCATATTGATGGTTATATGGCATCAAACGCAGGCTTCTTTGAAGTGCGGCGGCCGTGTCAGCATGTGATGGGTGAGAGGGGAAAAAAAAGAGGAAAAAAAAAACGAACAAGCAGACGAGTTGTTCTTATGAGCGTATACAGTGGGCAGCGATGCAAGGTTAGCACTGTGAGTGGAAAAGTGTGCTGGAGCATGGTGTTAGCACCCAAAGGCCTCAATAAGAGCAGGTTATAGGATTAGGGCTGTGGATAATTTTGTGGAACTGGTAAAATCTTAAAAGAAACTCGACAAGAAGTACAATGCATAGAGGCCTCAATGTGCAGAGCGGCAAACTATAAAGATGTGGTGAAAGTGAGTATACTGTCATAAGCCAGTTCTGGTTATCTTTGTTAGTCTGTTGCTCTTTTGCACAGCATGTGTGCAGCTGCACTCAAACCAGATGTGTTCAGATGCTTCACCAAGTACCACCTCAGAAAATATTTGGCTTTCCAAGAACCATTTAAATGGACTAAAATGAGTCCAAACTAGGACAAAACCAACTTTAAACCAGAACAAAACCAGGTATAAACCAGGACCAAACCAGTTCTAAAGCAGGACTAAACCCTGACTAAACCTAGACTCAACCAAGGTCTACAGAATGGCTAAACCTGGACTAAACCAGCTCTAGACCTGGTCTAAACCAAGACTAAACCAGGACTGAACCAGGTCTAAAGCGTGGCTAAACCAGGTCTAAACTAGGATTAAACCAGGTCTAAAGCAGGTCTAAAATAGATCAAAACCAAATCTAAAGCAGGACCAAACCAGGTCTAAACCAGGGCCAAACCAGATCCAAACCAGGTCTAAAGGAGGACTAAACAAGGTCTAAACCAAGACACAACCAGGACCAAACCACTTCTAGGGTAGGGCTAAAACAAAACTGCTCTAAAGCTCTAAATTAAACTACACCAAGACTTGAACTGCCAAAGACTCCTGATGAGTGCCACTACAAGAGGTCTGCGTCCCACCACCAGTGGTACTGGTCCCACAGTTTGAGAACCGCTGCTGTAGATGACTATGTTTGTTGTGACAACGCAGTCAAAACAATGGTCCCTTTTTCCGTCGGCAGCGTTTACCAGTGCAATCTCGCCACTGACTGCTGTTGTGTTTGCATGATGTTGTCTGAAGTGTTGTTCGCCGCCTGCAGCCCTCACGTCTCTGTCACTCTCACTAAAGCCACTAACGCCTGTCCCCTGTGCGCCCCCTGGAGGGCAACAGCAGACCCAAAAAAAACCCTGTCCACAAAAAAGAGAGAAGAAAAGAGAGACGTAAAGCAGTGTTGTGTGATTATTACGAGCTGTATCCTCTGGAGATGCTTCACCTCTGGGTAGGATTTAGGTCTCAGCTTGACAGTGGACATTACTATTGTCTACCATGACCCCCCGATGTGTAAGGTCAGGACAATATCATCATCTCATGCAGCCGCGGGACAGCCCTGGGAGAGGTGGGGTCTGGAGCTCCCCCCAACACACACTGAATCTGATTAACTGAGATACATAGCCGGGAGACACTGCTGAAATAGAGATGTATGACTTTTTGTGTTACTGACTCACTCCAATCCGTATTAGAGGTCAAACTGTGATAAGGTACAGTGATAAAAAAGAAACTACAAGAAATTCATCCATTCATCTTGTTATGTGTATTCCTGTTAGGGTGTGCAAGTGTTTGGAGCCTATCTAAGCAACTATGGCCCAGAGACGGGGCACACCCTGGACACTGTTGAGCCACAGGGCTGACATAGAGACATACACTGATAGACGACCATTCACTGTCACATTTAGTTGTTTACATGACAACGCTGGCTAGGAAAACGCAAAAGTCATGCCGCCTCCGATTCGCATTTGGACAAAAACGCTGAGGTGTGAAGAAAACTAGAGTAAACTGTATTACTGGTATTTATCCGGCAAACAGCGCTGTGGGGCTTACAAATGCTGTACACCACACAGAGAGTAAACAGCAGAGGAAGTGATAGCTCCATCTGCAACTTTCCAACTACTTTAAGATCTTGTGGTTTTCTGGAGCCTCATAAACTCTCACTCAGATTTGAGTTACTGGACTAAATAAGTACGAGCGTATGAGAGAGAAAAGCCTCATATTTCGTGCTTGTGGGTCAGCTGACATGGCCCCAGCAGACATCCAATCACAGTTCAGACTGGTTCTGTGATGTCATTGTTTTCAGTGATTTGTTGTTTTTACAGAGAGCGGAGCGGTTCTGAGCAGCTCCTGCTGTGAGACCAAAGCATCTCTTTCAGCAGTTTCAAAAGACTGCAGATTTCGAAAACGCCGTCCTCATGTAAACAAAAGGCCAAACCGCAATCAAACCTTTGTGGAGTCGTCAAAACGCGTTGTCATCTAAACCTCCTTAACCTCATAACTCCCAGCATGACAGACGTGACTGACGAACATGGGAAAATTTCCCGGCGGTGGGTTACTGGGCTGTATGTACTTTAGCTGCAATTTAAAGTCACCAAGTCACCAAACTCAGTTGGAAGAGAGATAGAGGTCCATGACACCTGCACACTTCACACCTGAGCTTCTCTGTAAGGATTAATGAAATACCACCAAAAGAAAAAAATGTTAGATAGACTTCTTTAGTATTTGTCCTAATTACATGGGAGTGACTCAAGGGTCAGTTTTAAGGCCACTAATATTTACAGCGTACAAAAGTAACCTTCTGGACTGTTGTCAGGGTGTCAACTGCCAGCTATGTATATGACGATGGCAGTCATCTATGTCATTGTTTTCCAACCAGGGGTACTGGGACCCCTAGGGTAGCATTATATGATCATTTATAGTATTATATATTTGGCTTTCTATAATAAAGACTAAAATAAACCTAAATCAGGATTCAAGATGAACCCAGGACTATAGCGAGGGATGCAACACTAAAGAAGGACAAAACAGGGACTAAACTAAGATTAAACCAGGATTAACCCAGGACTAAATCAAGACTAAACCAGGTCTAAAACCAGAACTCAACCAGGTCTAAACAAGAGATAAACTAGGTCTAAAGCAGGTCTACACCTGGATTAAACAATGTCTAAAATCAAAACTCAACAAGAAATAAAACAGGTCTAAACCAGGACTAAACTAAAACTAAACCAGGACTAACCCAGGTCTAAAACCAGAACTCAACCAGGTCTAAACAAGAGATAAACTAGGTCTAAACCAGGTCTAAACCAGGGCTATACCCAAGTCCAATCCAGGATTAAACCAGGTCTTGGGGGTACACAAGACTGAAAAGGTTGGGAACCACTGATCTGTGGCAGCAGTGGACACAGGCCTTATTCAACATCTCTAAACTCTCACATCTAACTTTACATGAAAATTGTAAATGTACAATTTCAGTGTGCTTTTCCATCAATAAGAGCCCCCCTGACAATTTTAAGATATGAAAATGTGCCTTATTTCTTCATTGTCCCTATTGTAAACTGTTTCTATGGGGTTCGCTCATTCATAGAAATGTGGATTGGACCAGAAGGCCAAAATACTGATGAAATGTGCCACTTTATGTACAGTTTACGCATATTAGTTGAATTAATGCAACTTTGCCTTTATGTTCCTTGAGTAATACTGAATAAAAACATTGCATCAGTCATTTTGCTGTATATCCGATCGTCATCTGTAAAGTAAAAGGTTAGGCCAAGTGTTAAACATAAACTATTGAATCTAAAATCTGTCAACAACTCAGGATCATCGGCAAAAAAGAAAAGATTGTGACTTTTGGTCCATTTATCGACTTATTTTTTGTCTCAAACACTCTCCAGACACAACTGCCTTACAGCAGAGCCCGTATCACACGTTCATGTTCGCCCAGCCGTCCTATTGATTTACCCCCTTTTGAAAGATACATTTGAAAAGGGCCCTGAGCTATTTGACACCGCTGTGGGCCCCCCACTCCCTCCTGGATGTTCTGCGGGACCCTGAGCTGCTCTGGCGAGAGGAAAGGTCAAGGGTCGGGCCATGTCCTGCAGGTCGTATAGTCCCCCGATACTGACGTCCAAAATAAATTTTCAGCCCCCTTCCCGCCTCACCGCTGTTAGCTGTTAGCGCCCCCAGCAGCGTGTTTCTGTCCAGCTTTCACTCTTACTTCCTGCAGCGGGTCTCATTATCGGGCTGCCCCTCCTCTGTTAGATCCACTCCTCACCGGCTTTATGTCCTGGGCCTGAACAAACTGGCCTTGGACTGACTCAAGGATTTTGACACATTGGAAGTCTATGTGGCTTTAGGGGGCCCTCTGTGAAAGGGTATCGCTATTTTGTTTGTATTTGTGGAAAGTTATGAACTTTACCTTTGATGGTGACAGTCTGCAGGTGATATTCAAGGTTTGGTACAAAAGACAGCAAAGATTACCCACAGTTATTAGGACTAAAGTGGAAAACACCGTCCCCTTATCAGTACTCACTGGGGCCACGTAGGATGATCACCAGCCAGTGCAGCTGCACTGGGGCCCAGGACATGAGGGGGCCCCATTGAGAGTCCTTAATTATAGTCAGTGTTAATGTGTTATTTTTAGTCTGAGCTATAAATAACACAGCACTCCATTTAGGGAAAAAGCTTTTCATATGATTAAAAAATATATATTTTTTAAATGCATGATATGCATAATTTTTTCTAAACTAATGTTTAAATGTTTAGTTTTGAACAAAAGTTTTGAAACTTTTTTTTTTCGCAGCACTTTTTTTAAAGAAAATATTATGGCGTTTTCCACTAGGCAGATCGGTACGGGATGTGTCAGTACGGGAAGCCTTAGAATAGGTAGCCCCAAACCTGCTGGTGTTTCCATGACTCTGGGTCCAAGGGTGTTAATAAATGAGATTAAAAAAAAAATGTGTTTGAAACTCACTTTTAAAGCATAAAGGCGCTGGCAACATTTAATAAAAAGAGGAGAGTAAATCCTGGTGTGTGTCTGTGTGAGGTTTGTGTGTGTCTGTGTGGGGTTGGTGTGTGTCTGTGTGAGGCCGGTGTTTGTCTGTGTGAGGCTGGTGTATATCTGTGTGAGGCTGGTGTGTGTCTGTGTGGGGCTGGTGTATATCTGTGTGAGGATGGTGTGTGTCTGTGTGAGGCTGGTGTGTGTCTGTGTGGGGCTGGAGCTAAAGCTGTATTAGCTTCAGTAAACGGGAGACTACTTCAGGTTTACCTCCAGTTTTCTGTGAATTAAACTCACTTCTCTGCTCCACTTGAACACATTTTAACTTCTGAACTTATAACCACATGAGTTTAACTCGTGTTTAATCCAGTCTAAACTAAAAATGAAACGTTTAGATTCTCGAAGTGAGAGCTGTACTTCGCTAAACCAGAAACAGCTGTTGCTAATATACGCTAGCTTTATTTTTAGAAAAAGTGGCCTCAACATTAGCTCGTCCTCTCTGAACACGGCTGTTTATCACAAGGACAAGTACGTGTTTGATAAAAAAAGTTTTTGTTTTTATTTCTGTTCTTTGGCTTGTTGTTTTTGTCTGAGTGAGGATTCTCTCTCGTCCAATCAGCTTGCAGCAGTGCCCACCTCTAACTGTTCCAGACGTTTAATCGAGCTGGACCCATTCAGGGTGGAGGGCCAAAAGTAGAATGGTTTGGAACGCTTTTTGGGCACACTTTGAAACGCTCTGGGAAGTGGAAACACCCCTAAAGGAACCCATTTTGACCTAGGGGAAAAGCGCCTTTAGTAATTTTTAAAAAATTGCAGTGCACTTTTTATGACCTAAAAGCATCATATGTTGATGTATAGCCTAAATGTGCTTCACATTAGGGCCCATTCTGAAAACCTGCACAGGGCCCCTCATTACCACCTTATGCCCCTGCCAACAAGACACTGAAAATTAAGGTAGACTTTATTGTCCCCATAGGGAAATTTGTCCTCTGCATTAGACCCATCCTGTCCCCAACCTGTCAGGAGCAGTGGGCGCCCGAGGTCTCCTCTCCAGATCTTGAGGATCCTGGTCAGGAGCTGGAGGATTAGCCTACTGCGCATGTTTTAGGTTGGTGGGGGAAACCGGAGCACCTGGAGGAAACCCACCCAGACACAGGGAGAACATGTAAACTCCACACAGAAAGGCCTCACACAGTCCAGGAATCAAACCCAGAGCCTTCTTGCTGTGAGGTGAGGGTGCTAACCACTTTTCCACAATGCCGCTGTCTTGAAAAGGAGGACTCTTGTGCCCGAATGTGAGGACACATGCAACATGGACCTCATAAACATGTTAGGAAACTGTATTGCATATTGTATATCTATATCACAAGAATCTAAATACATCGCAATTACGCTATGTTCTTCCATCTGACAGATTTGCACCGAAGAATCATTTTCCTACCAGAGCCTTAAAATGTGTTGTGACAAAATAAAAATGTTTAAAAAGTCCAGTTTTAGTGGTAATTTGCTTAATTTACTCAAAAGCCTTTAGCCTTGTTTTATTCCTGGTTTAACCTGTGTTAAGTTCTGACTTGTGAATAGAGGGACTCGCATTTTTGGTTTAAGTGAATTTAACTTACTATGTCAGAATACTAGGTCCTATTTTACAATATCACAAAAATATGGTTGTCACAATATTGTGATTCAAGTGTCCGGGGAGAGGGATGTCTGGGTGTCCCTGCTTAGACTGCTGCCTCCGCGACCCAGCCCCGGATAAAGCGGAAGAAGATGGATGGAGATGGATGTATTGAATATCACAGCTCTTAGCAGGCCTAATAGCACCATCACAGAATTGGTATAACATCTAGTGTAAATTGAATTTAATGTTGTCCTAATGTTTTAATGTTGTAATGTTGTTGTTGCAGTTACACACCAACCATATATTCAGAGAGGGGATGCATATATTTTACACAATACTGACCTGACATTGTTCTTTAGGCTACTTTAATCTCTATCTTTTTTCTATTACAAGATCCAAGTGAGCAACTGTGAAAAAGAGGGACACTATCTGAATAAGTGGGACGGAGGGGCCGATGCAAATGTAAATGACAGATACGTAATCAATGCAATAATTTATTTCCCCTTATAACCCTTAAAAGAGTATTTTTAATTAATTATATGTTGACCTTCATGCTCTTAAGTTGTTTGAATCTTGCTCCAAGTTTACAGATTGAGCTCTGACAGCGGCCCATAGTGTGATGTCTGAGTATTGAGTGGCTGTCGGCAGGTGGTGGATTGATGTATATTGGACCGGTTTTATACTGTACAAAAATAAGCGCCCCCTGCTGGTCTGACTGTCTGAAGGCATTACAGCAGCTCGGACATGAGCGTGCTCAGATCTGCATCTATTGACGTTCACTGTTGGAGGAGCAGGATGCTTCAGTGGAACAGGTATCACCAGGTTATCAATGTTTTGAACCTAAACACACAGAAGCTACTCATGGGACAGTACATTAACCGTTAATGTAAGATTATGGTGGATAATGTATTGAAAGGTATGATCAAAACAGGAAACATCTGACAGAAACTAGGGCTAAACCAGGTCTAAGCAAGGACGAAACCAAACTAAACCAGGACTAACCCAGGACTAAACCAAGTCTAAACTGTGCCTAAACCAGGACTGTAGCAACAAATAATGTGATAACTGCCGATAATGTAATACCTGTCAATAACATAATCCTTTTGGCAATTTTCAATGTAATAAAGCCAATAAGGTAATAACATTTTGTCAACATTTTTGGCACCTTGGGAGTGCCCTTGGTTTTTAGAGTGTTAGATGTTTTGTCTCTTATTGAAGGGACTTTTAATGTTTTTTCTGTGTCTCTGTTGGATGTTGCTTTGTCAATGTTACTGGCTCAAAAACTTTATTACATTATTGGCAAGTTTTTGCCCTATTGGCTTTATTTAAAATTGCCAAAATTATTACATTATTAGCCATTATTACACTATTGGTTCTTACAAGGATTAATACATTTAGTTCCAACCAGAGCAGGACTATGAATAAAACAGTCTCCAAACAAAATCAGATCTGACTCTTCCGTACCACCAGAGGCACCCGGACCACAGTTTAAGTCACTATATCTCCAGGCTGCGTCCTGGTCCACTCTCTCCTCAGGGGCGACTTCTCTGTGAGTGTGGTCTGGACAAAAAAAGAGGACAAGTGCTGAATGGTCCATCCTGGTCCTGTACCACACACTGTGTTTCCTGTCCCGCTAATGCTTCACTACCAGCCCTCTGCTCCCTGGGACCTCAGAGGAAGTCCCCCTTTCCTGAACCCATCACTCTTGGCACTCGCGGGTCAGGACCACAGTTTGAGTTATGGGCCGAGACAGGCACAGTCTCCGCAGCTCATGTTTTTGCAGAAGCTAAGACTAACACATATGGAGTAGCAGATCTGGAGCGGCTTGTGGCCAGAAACCACTGTGTTTTCTCTTCAAGTATTTTCCAACTCTGGACTCAGCCGTTTGACTCCTTGGCTCTGAACTTTTGGCCTCTCTGAACCCGCCTCTCCCTGGTCAGCTGTGTGAAACATGAGCACACCTAAGTTCACAAACTCACTTTTCAAATGAGCCTTTGATGCAGCTGAATGCAGCCCATAGTACAACAGCCTTACATTACTTATGGTCTCAAAAAAGTATTACACAGTTTTACCTGAGTCTGTACTGGACATGGTACTCTGGGACTACAGGTGTTTCTCCAAAGTTTATACAACAGTGCAAAGTTAACATACATGACTATCAAAAGCTTTAAAAACTTTACTCGTTCACACTGGAAATATGTACTGGGCATAAGGACACCTGTGTAATGCAATGTTCTCAGTTTCTGTGGTTTAGCACAGCTGAAAACAGAGAGCTTAGACACAGCATGATTGTGTATATGGACATAAACATGAACAGTCCATTGATCAGGCATAATATTATGTCCACTGAAAGACAAAGTGAATAACACAGAGTATCTCTTCATTATGGCACCTGAGTTCCAGAGCCAGAGGGGAGATGGTGAAAAAAAATGATAAGAAAAAAAAGTTAAAGTTTTGTGAGATCTCGCAATACTTTGGCAAGATCCCGAGAAAGCAGGCTCCTTCAGAACGAACTGCCTCACCTGGATTTTGGACGAGAAGGAGGGCAGTGAAGTGTTTTTAGATCCAGTCACCTGTCCGCTCCCCGCAGTGTTAGATTTGTGTCCAACTTGTGTCCCACTTGCCATGTCCAGCCCACTTCTAGGTGAGGCAGTTCATCCCGAACAGCCTACTTTCTCGGGAACTTGCAAAACTTTTCTCATCTCGCCAAACTATCTCGAGATTTCCCAATTGTTTATCAGGATTTTGCAAAACTTTCTCAGGATTTTTCTTTTTTTTTTCTTTTTCCTCTCATCTTTTTTTTTTTTTTCACCATGTCCCATGGCTTTGTATGGGTGAGGTATATTACAGCGCAAGTGAACATTTTGTTGATGTGTTGAAAGCAGGAAAAAATGCCAAGTGTAAGAATGGAAGGAGGAATTTTTAATTTACCAAGACAATTTAAAATATGCCAAATTTAAGCGAGACTAACATGAGGAGACAGAAGGATTTGAAGTATCACACATATACAGTACAGTCAGTCCCCACAAAGTGAAATCTTTTTAGAGTTCATTTTCTTTAGTTGCAATGACAATAGCTCACAGTCAATAAAACAATCAATATAAGTAGCTTAGTAGCTTATTTTTTTTAATATAACATGATTATTAGGTACATGAGCACCTGCTTCGAGTTGAAGTACTTACCTGTATGTAGTTAGGTAAACAAATGTCTGGAGCACCCTATACTTGCTTCCTTCAAAAAAGCAAGTGTACACAGTATAGAACAAGTGACGGTGTTTAAAAGGTGGTCACTCCATTTGAGATTTCAATTCATCACATTCTTTAAAGTAGTTCTTTGTGCAAACGTGCATAAAACATATACATAAAGACATTTTATGATTAGGAGATATTCATTAAGGCATTTAACTGGTGGTGGATATAACTCAAGCTGAACTATTTTGGGTCATCAGTCATCCGCCCAACATTAAATCAAAGACTCTGCTGCAGAAAAATAAAGAAGATGGATTCCTGACAATTATTGGCCGAACATCTGCCTGAATGTCAAGTGACTCTCAGGAGGTGAACTAAAGGGTCGTTGTAAAAAAAAAAAGAAATAAAAAAAGCTGTTTGTTTTGACAGGATCCATCAGAGTTTGAACATATTCCTTGTCTCTCTGCTCTGGTCCTGTACCCAGACAATCAAATCTTTTTTTCAACCCATTACTGCATTATTGTTATCATTCTAGCACAGGGTTGCCCCTCTCTACAGATTTAAAGGAGAACCATGTAACTTTTCTTGTTTCTTTACTGTTTTGGTCGCATTCACCCAGCATCAACTCATTTAGTCATCAAGAAGAAAAGTTACATTGTTCCCCTTTAAGTTTTTGTTGTGTGTAAATTTAGTACATAGATTTTGCCTTGCCATTAAATCAGTTTTGGGCTGCAACTATAGGATTTAAAATTAGAACAAAAATAAAAAATCAGTACTCCACTGAATTTTTAAAAGTGCCACCACAAAATTCAGATTTTTCTGGAGAAGAAGCTTAATTATCAGACATTCATTATCATAAAGCTTAGAATACATTTTTGTATCAGCTACATGACTAAATGGCCAGTGTTCAGGGTATTATTATTTTTATTATTACTAATGTCTTATGTAAAAGACAGTAATAGCGGCAGTAGCTCAGTCAGTAAAGATGGCCACCCTCTACCCTAAGGTTGGGGGTTCAATCCTGCTGCTGGCATTGCATACTGTCGTTGTGTCCATGGGCAAGAAACCTCAGCGACCTTGCCTATATGACTGTGTTTGGTGTTGGCAGCCACGTCTCTGTCATTGTGACTGAGGAATGAATGAATAATGCAACGTAAAGTGCTTTGAGTATCTACAGCACAAAATTATCATTATTATTATTATTATTATTATTATTATTATTATTAGCTCATCTATAGTATGATCCTATAGAAACATTTAGAGCCTGTCCGAGAGGATCTCTCGTTCAGTGATATCCCAAAGCTGTTTTTTTAGGAGTTTTTCCTTACCAAGAAGGAAGGTTGTCCTGGGTCTGTGTAGTTTAGTGTAGTTATTGTTTGTGTTGATTGTGTGTTATGTTTGAGTGTTGTGTTTACGTTTGATTAACTGTTTGTGAAGCCCTTTGAGGCAAGTGTTGTTGTGATATTGGGCTATAGAAATAAAACGGAATTGAACTGAAGTGAATTGAATTTAAGTTCATATCAACAAATATTATTATTATTATTATTTTTTCAATAGCCTACTCTATGAAAGTGGCACTGACCGTTATGTGACATTTGGCTGATGACAATACTAGCAGAGCGCCACACACTCCAACTTCTGCATCGGCTCTTTCCTGCAGTCTTTTGTCAGTGTGTTTTGGGCGGTTGTGAGATGAATCCTGCCGCTGCATAAAAAAATGAACTGAGGGGAAAAAAAGTGAATGAAAAGTCCGAGCGCAGGAACATGAAAGGGCGCGGGGCATGTGCTCAGTGTCATCTGACTTTCAGGCTGCTGCGCTGATCTCCTCTGATGTACTGTACATGACACCGACCTGGAAATGAGGCCCCCTAATCACAGCACCACCACCGGCGGGCCCCTCAACTCGTCCTGGGATGGTGAAGAGGGGGGAGGTGCAGGCTTCTCCTTTTCTCCTCAGTCAGGTGGAATGAAAGGATTGGGAAAGGACTGGAAGTAAAGCCGGAGATATTTGTGCAGCTCCTATAACGCTTCATAGCCCCCAATTAGCAGCATAGGTAGGTAGCCCCCCCCACCCTGGCCACAGGACATGACCATGGCCCGGGACGGTGGTGGCATTCCTGCACATGGCGAGGATTAACACACCCCTCCTCTGGTGTGTGTATGTGGAGGGAGATGTTCTCTGGCCTGACCATGACCCCACACTCACAGAGATATTGATGGGACGGGGGGAAAGTTTAGTCACAATGGTGAGTCATGAAGGAGAAGCTACAAGGGACAAACATGAATTCACCAATCATTCACTGCTTGTTCTGACAGGGCTGTGGGTAGCTGGAGTCTGTCCAGTGGTGGACGAAGTACTCAGTTTCTTTACTCAAGTAAAAGTATCACCTTCAAATTTTAAATAAAATTAAAAAGCTACTGTAAGCAGAATGCGTTCTACTGGTTTGAAAAAAAGTACTGCAGTGTAAATTAAAACAATGGTCTCTTTTCTTATTGGATGATTATGCAGTTTTAGAACCAAAACAAAAAATGTAAACAAAAACAACTCGGCCATTATGTAAAACATATTTTTCATCATTAATAACTCAAATATACCATTGTTATCAGTAAAACTAATATTTGATTTAAACATGTTTACATCATAACTTGGGACATGTGGCTAATTTTTATGTAATATATATATATATATATATATATATATATATATATATATATATATATATATATATATATATATAATATATATATATATATATATATATAAACCTGCTCATAGCACCATTAAGTAAAATTATAAAAGTACTCACTTTAAAATGTACTTGCCAGTAAAAAAGTAAAAGTATTTGGTACAGACTCGACAGCTCATGATTGTGTTAAATGTGAGGGATTTTGCTGATTTCAGATGAAATGAACAAACTGCTTGCAGTAGAAGAGACTGAATCTGTCTCTGAGCTCTGAGCTCTTTATTATTCTGATGTTTCTAAAGCAGTATTACTAATGAGGCCATGACAAAAACACATGATTTTAAACCAAAACTCTAAATACTTTGTACTTCAAACCAACTCAGAAATGTAGTGGAGTAAAAAGTACAGATACTTGCTCTAAAATGTAGTGCAGTAAAAGTAAAAGTACCCCTTGTAAAATGTACTCAAGTAAAGTACAGATGCATGAAAACTGTACTGAAGTAGACTAACTTTTACTTTTACTTTGGTACATTCCACCACTGGAATAGGATTAGTTCATTTTATGTTATTATTATAGGTATGTGACAATAAAATACCTTTTGTCACATTGTTCCTCTTATTCTGTGCCATATTTTATCATCTGTTACCAAATGAACTTCACATTTATTGTTTAATACTTGAAGCTGACTTTAACTGTCACCAACTGAAACGAGACGCACATGCTCTGAGTGTGTGACATAGGACCTTAGCTCCGCCCGAAATGCCTGTTTTTTTGTCAGTCCCTTTAAACCGCTGTCCCTGCAAAAGACTCTGCTCATTTATCTGTTAGCTTTGTGTTGCCAGCACTAATTAAACTTCACCCCCCTCTCCCCCCAGCCCCTGCAGCACACTAACACGCTCCAAGGACATTGCACCCTGCGACTCACCAGGCCACTGTCCAGGCTGTACCCCGCCCCAGGCCCATGGGACAGGTCAAGACAGACTGCAGTGACCCAGGACCTCCACATGAAAGAAGATATGCGAATTAATGTTTTTGAAATGAACACCACGCAGTTTAAATAGTTTAAAGATAAATACAGCTGCATTTTTGTTATCATAATTTCTGAAATTAATCAAAAATGTCCAGTTTTTACTTTACATATTTCTTACAGAATGGTTTGGTTCAGCGAGGGGAGAGTCGAGACACAAGTCATAATAGTGTTTTAGTTCATTGTTGATAATGTAAAAAATGTTTGCTGCATGCATTTATTTAATTTGAATAACTTAAGTTTGGAGGTCCCTGATTGAATGAACCTAAACCAGTCACAAGTTAAAGTCCTTGAAAACAATGTCTTTGTAAGTTAATGTCTCATTATTTTATTGTCAAAGTTATGTCAATCTTACATTTTTTGCCTTATAAAAGATTTAAGTCTAAAGGATTTAATACATTTTTCTTAAGGACCTCAATGCACCAGTGTATTCTCAGGATAATACATTTACTTTATGAATAAGCTCCATGCAAAAACCTATTCTCAGACAGCATTGTGATGATATGTAATATATTGTCAATGAAAGTATTCCAAGGATGACTCAAGGATGAATGCAGAGTGGAGTTTGTGTCCCAACAAAGGAGCTTTGGAGTTTTGTCTTCGAGAAAATGAATAGTGAAATATCAAATTTATCTTTGTCTGGTTACTTCAGAATATTATTACTCAAGTAGAAGTAAAGGACTCAGCCACTTTTTCAAAAACATCCTCAAACAGAAGTATATTTCAGAACTGTACTTTCATATTCTTTAATGTATTATTTGTATGAAAAGTATCTATTGTAGGACTGTTGAGCAGGTACAGGAGACCAAACTTCTTGGTAATTGACAACAAATTATCATGGTCAAAACACATTAACAGAGTGCTCAGCAGGATGGGCAGGGCTCTTTCAGCTGTTAGAGGATGTTCTCATATGTTGCCTTTCAATCTCCTTAAAATCATTACTAAAACGCTTAAACATTCACAGTGAGACTACCGCTCAGAGGTCTGCTCATGTGCTGCTTTGTCACATAAAAAGGTGTTGCAAATAGTCCAAAACAAGACAGCTGGATGTGCACTTCACTGACCATACAGAACTCATGTAAACTGGATGCACAACAGTTTGTCCTGGTTAAAGGTAAAGGGGAGATTCACAGCCTCACTGCTTCATTTCACAAGGAACACTTTAACAATTACCCAAAGTACTTCATCAAGAGCTACATTTTAGTTCTGATGAGCACAACTACGAAACTAGCCACGCTACAGAGGGTACATTTATACTGCCCACAGTGAAAACTATTAATCTGAAGAGAACTGTAATGTATAGATCCACGTTAGCATGGAATACATTGCCTAGTTCCATGATTAATAATAGTAAACATCAATTCATACTTCTTTTGTAGAGGAATCTTCTCATTGGACAGATCTCTGTGGCTGCTGACCATTAACTAAGGCGATTTTTGTTTTCATTCGTCCATAAGAACATGATTGGGTGGATTATATGCTTATTATATGCTATATCGTATCTCTATCATCTATTTGTACTACATAAACTAGATCCTATGTGTCTTGTTTGTTTGTTTGTTCTATTGTTTGTGTCTTAGTATTCTGTGTTTTTTGTTGTGATCATTGTGTGAGTAGCATGTTGGGATTGACTCCAGGAAGACTAGCTGTGCTTTGTTACAGCTAGTCAGAAATGAAATCTATTTACTTTTCTGACCCATCTTAAACCAGTGGGCCATAAATTGACCTCAAAAGTCTCCATATTGTTGTCTTTTGTTACTTGTTTGTCCAAAAACCTTCCTGCAAACTACTTAAAATCTCTAGGATGTCTTTGTTAATAGCTTGAATTTTTAAGATTTGACAAAAAATGAAAATGTATTTGAGAGTCTAGAGACAATTTGCACTTTAAGAGATCATAGTCATATTTTGCAGATTCATTGTCAAACAATGACATCAGGATTTTACTGCTTTCAGTGAAAAATGTGTTTGTGACCTCCTTGTCTCTCATCCCAAAATGTAGCAAAACTGTGATATTTTTATTCTTTAAACATGATATTCTCTTGTCTATGAATGAGAGAAATAAAAAAAAGCATTTGATTTTAATGCCTGTATTTATAACAAGAGTACAGTTATATACTGTATACTGTAATGTAGTTTATTGGAGACTGTGTCTCTGTGACTGACTGATGTTCATCTAGGGCAGTGGTTCTCAAACTGTGGGACCACTTCCTCTGGTGGTACTCGGAAGTCTTTTGCATTTCAAGTCCTGACTAGAGCCAGTTTTATTCCTGTTTTAGTCCTGCTCTAGTTCAGGCTTAAATTTGAAGTTTATACCACTACTTAGTCCTGGTTTAGTTCCTGTTTAGCCCTGGTTTAGTCTTGGTTTAAATCTGGTTTAGACCTGGTTTAGATCTGGTTTATTCCTGGTTTAGATCTGTTTTAGCTCTAGTTTGGTCCTGGTTTAGTCCTGATTTAGTCCTTGTTTAGACCTGGTTTAAATCTTGTTTAGTCCTGGGTTAGATTTGGTTAAGCTCTAGTTCAGTCTTAGTTTAGACCTGGTTTAGCGATGGTTTATTCCTGGCTTAGATCTTATTTAGCCGTGTTTTAGATTTTATTTGTTTAAATCTTGTTTAGTCCTGGTTTAGATTTGGTTTAGCTCTAGTTTTGTCTTGTTTTAGTCCTGGTTTAGATCTTGTTTAGCCCTTGCTTCTACTTGGTTAGTCTCTGTTTTGTCCTTGTCTCTATTTCAAATCTCGCTTTAGACCTGAGTTCATCCAGATTTAGGCTCATTTTAGTCCCTTTAAGATTCGAAAGCACAATATTTTCTGGTTGTACTTGGTGAGAAAAGTTTGATCTGATGTGCTTTCTGCCTCATGGCCAATGAGAAATAGTTTCCAGCCACATGCAACCGATAAAATAAAATAAAACGGATGAATCTAACGGTACCAAAAATGTACAGGTCATCCTCCAAGAATTAAGATTTGGCTGAAGACTTCTTTCCTAAACTTAAACTAAACAAGAACAAGACAGCAGAGACCAAAGGGGAGTGAATATTTCAGCACAGTTCGAGGCGGCGGTGGTGTCAGTGCGATGGTAAAGTTGGGGGTGCAGACCAGAGCAGAGCACACATCTGGCGGTGAGGCAAGAGAGAGAGAGAGGGGGAGGGATGCTCTGCTCCCCGTCCCGTACCAGCCTCTGGAGGGGAGCGGCCTGTCTGTCCCGGCAGCAGCCTGATTTACACCGGGCTCATGTCAGAGGAAAAAAATGTTGGGAAGTGTGGCAGAGACGCCAGCGTTTATGATTCAGGATTGTGGGGAGGACGGCTGTGTTATCTCCAGTTCCAGGTCTTATCTCCGCTGTGACCCGCAGCTTGGATTTGTCAGGGAGGGTCCTGACACCTCCTCGCAGTTTTAGCTCGTCCAGGTCCTGCCACTACAATCCAAACAACTTTTATTTCAATTTACAATGTGTTTGATATTTTAATGCAAGTTTCAGAAATCTTATTTATGTTGTAAAGAATGATGATAGTAGTGGCAGAGTGGTTTGTGCTCCTGCCGCTCATCATAAAGACACGCAGGTATAAGTGACATGAAATTGCAACTGAATGAATGTAAAGCCACATAAAAGTCCCCTACTCAGCTAAAATGCACTTTTTAAAGCTTTTAACCATGTTGTAATGTTATTTCCACCTCAAAAACAAACCTGGAGTAGTATTTGGTTTCAATCACATGTTTGATTAATCCTATGTGGTGAGGCACTGCCCTTCTCCAGAGCTGAAAACGCTTGGTCTCACAGCTCTATGTAGTACATGTGAAACCAGGAAGTGCTCCTGTGTGTTTCTAAAGCCCATACACTGTCACCAGACTTGTTCTGATCATTTCTTTAGCCATAAACCGCCATCACTACAAAGCAGTCAGCTCATTTATCTAGCTGTTAGCCTCATGTTGCTAATCTCTGGTCCCCACCATTACCAGCAGGGGGTGACAGAATAATAATAATGTATTGGATTATAGCACTTTATAAGCTTCTCAAGCTTCTCAAAGTGCTTTTATATTAGTCTTTTACTTCTTCAGTCCTCAGTCACACTCGGTGGTGGTGAGCTACTTCTGTAGCCACAGCTGCCCCTGGGTCACACTGATGAAGGTGCCTACAGCCCCAGTGGGCCAAAGTCTCTACCAGCTACTACTTGGAGCTGCTGCAGCCCCAGTCCCAGCCTGCCAGCCTAATCCAAGCGTTCTCTGCAAAGTCAAAGTCACAGCTCCCAAAAAAAATACATTTTTTGAAGTTATAAAACGTGAACATTTTAGCCACAAAACCATGTAAAACATATTTACATTTTTGGTTAATACTTTTAATATATACCTGCAACATGTTTAAATAATGCATAGGTATCCTTGGTTGCCGCCATAGCCCTGAAGTTTACAAGCAGAAGTTTTGTTTTTGAGTTTTTGGAGTGCTTTTTGTCCCAAACGTCCACTATATTTCCGAACGTTGCCTCTTCTCATCGATATGTCCTGTTCTTTTGTATGCCTCAGTGCAAATGTGTGAAAATCTACAAGAAGCCATAGTAATACCGTTGTCTGTCTGTCTTTAAGGTGTATGCAGTTTTGTGTGTGTGTGTGTGTGTGTGTGTGTGCGTGTGTGTGCGTGCGTGTGTGTGTGCAAGGCTGCACCAAGGCCCCGAGTCGAGCGTTTCGGGCCGCAAGTTCTCCCAGCGTTTGAAACATTAATGCACAAACCCGATTAGCCATGCCATCACAGGCCTCATGCTCCCTGCCTATTGATTTTCCTTCTGTTCGCCCTCCCCCCCTTCAAAAAGCCGGGAGGGGTGTCTCTCTGAAGAGCCAGCGCACCTCTGCTGCTCTCCCAGGCTTATGCGCCGGCCCGGGCCTCCTCCTCCTCACCGAACACATGGGCTGGAGTGATTTCTGTAGAGACTCCGGTGTTGAGGCTATATAGACTTCGACAATAACCCAGGGTGCAGCAGGGAGCCTTGGGCGGTGGGGGGCAGGTCTGAGAGAGAGGAGCGGTGGAGGAGGAGGAGGAGGAGGAGGAGGAGAGCGTGGTGTGGGGAGGTTTTATGGAAAAGGAATTGGAAAATAAAAAAAAAATTGCAAGGAATAAGGTTGTAACAATGGCTGCTACCAACTTACAAGGCTTTTTAAATGACAGAAGCATTAGTGCAAGTGCAGATATATATTTATCACATGACTGCTTCTTATTCTGATCCTTATTTATTCAATCCTCAGACCTGTTAGAGCAATGGTTCCCTTTTTGGTCTTGTGTACCCCCAGGACCTGGATTAGCCCTGGTTTAGACTTAGTTTAGTTTTGGTTTGACCTGGTTTAGAGCTATTTTATGTCTGGTTTAAACCTGGTTTAGTACTGGTTTACTCTTAGTTTAGTCCTGGTTTAGTCCCTGTTGTCCTTCTTTAGTGTTGCATCCCTCGCTATTGTCCTGAGTTAGTCCTGATTTAAGTTTTTTATTAGTCTTTGAAAACCAAATATATAAAGGTACTATAGATGATCATATAACTCACACAGACCTCCTGCAATGTGCCCACGTACCCCTAAGGGTCCCTGTACCCCTGGTTGGGAAACACTGTGTTAGAGATAGAACAATTTCCTGTTTTCTGGTGCATTTTAGATGATAAAATATCTTTTCGGCTCCTACTACATTATAGTAAAAAAATATATTCACAATTTATGAATTTACTTATCTCCAAAAATTCTAGACAAATTTGTAACACTTTAGTTTAGGGTCCACCTATTACCCATTAACTAAGTGCTAATTATCATGCTAGTTAATGGTTAATTAGCTCTAAATTGTTAATTATAAAGCATTTATTAATTCCTTATTCTGTGACCATATTCTACAACTAATTAGCAGCTAACTAACATATTCCTCTTAATAAACTCATAATTACTGCTCATTAGTAGGAAGTAAGGAAGTTGTTAGACATAAATTATTATCTTAAGTTTTTTTTGTGGTACTATTCTCTAATAATGCTCACGCTCCAAAAATCTTAACGATCATAGTGAGTAAAAAAGGACAAAGATACAAGAAAATGTACTAATAACAATCCACCAAAAGATAACTCCTAAGACGATGTGGCAAAGAACATACAAAGTCCTTAATTAAGTCATGTTTTGGTGTTATATAGATACATATACACTGTATTTATGTTTATATTAGACCGCCTGAAAAGCACATGCACATGGTGTGTTGGTAGGCAGACTGTGATGGGGCACTGCCAGGACACGACCCTGGCCTGCCAGACAAACTCTTTTCCTGTTACCAGACAAAGAAGTTAGTCTGGTATCCCTTCAATAACTTTTTGTTTCTGTGCTGAACAATGACAGGAGGATTACCATTCAGAGAAACGAAGGGCGGGACGTAAGCAGGGCACCTCTGACCCAAACAAACATGGATTCCTGCCATTTTTGTTCATGAAACACCAGAATACGCTGTATTATGAGCAGCTCTGTACTTATTTATGAACAGGGACAGCAGAAGTCTTTTTTTTATTTTTTTATTGTTCGTTACATCAGACGTCAACAAGACTTTTCTGTTGTTAAAATGGAAACAAGACAAAGGAAAAAATCTCAAAGAGGATTTAACAACAACAAGGACTTCAGCAGAACCAACAGGTGATGATGGAAAGCACTAAACACCGTTAATCAGCTCAGAGAAGTTATTACATTATCTCAGTAGCAAGCGCTACTTTGGTTAGCTTCTGTATTTGTAAGACGCACTGCAGATAAATGGCTGTGATTGGCCAGTTCCAAATCGACCGGAGAGAAACGCTTCACTCCAAGAGGGGAACATGACTGTCCTGGTTGCAAAAAGCAAGTAGGAGAGTCAGGCTCACCAGACTAGCAGGACATTAAACTATCACATAAATAGGCCCCAGTCACACATAACACAGATGCTACAGATGGTGTATACAGTGTTATTGTGCATATTATTGAAGAGAACCTAGTTTTGCCTGGCAGATCCAGGTCTGAGGTCAGGTCCAGGTCTGAGGTCAGATCCAGGTCTGAGGTCAGGTCCAGGTCTGAGGTCAGATCCCTGTGGTCTGACGCTGGTGCAGTTAGCTGTAGCTGATCAGTATGCCCAGGCCGCAGGAGCAGTGCAGGCTCCAGAGACAGGGGCTGGTGTAATCAAAGATGATGAAAGTTAGTGTGGATCTGGTCAGCTTGACTCCCCTCTCCCTCCCTCCCTCCCTCCCTCCCTCCCTCCTCCTCCTCACAGCATCCACCGACCTGCAGCGCTCTGACTGAAGGGAGCACACATCTCCAAAGGCTTAGCCCAGAGACATCCACAGAGGAGCGCTCCGAAATCAGGTGAAGTGAGGAGGTTACAACACGAGGAGGAACTTACACAGACAAAACATGAGGCAGTGTGGAGTTTGCTGCACAAAACAACTATTTCATGAATTTTCACTTGTGTATTATTTTAGAATTCAATTCAAGTGCCACAATTCAAGTTAACAATAAAAATATATTTTACATAATGACCAAGTTGTTTTTGTGGTTTTTTTGTTTTGCTTCTAAAACTGCACTGCTGATCGTCCAATCACAATAGAGACCATTGTTTAGATTTAGACTGCAGTACTGTTTTCAAACCAGTAAAGTGCATGCTGCTTACTGTAAGTTTTAAATAGCAATTTTAACTTAAAATTTTCTAAAAGTTGCAGTTCAAACCAATGGGATAGCAGTACTGACTTCCTTCTATTTATTTATAATCATGACAAAAATACAAAGCTCAATCAAACGTCAGTGGATGGAGCAGTGTCTGTAGCTGCCCAGAGTGGACAAACTGAGCACTGCTGAGGAGAAGGGCACTCTTATTTTACCAAACTTGCATTATGTTGATGATGGATCAGCCAGCCCCTCCTACTTTCTTATCAAAATCTGGAAAGTCTGGTTCCTCAGCCACAGAAAGCTGTTTCCACTCAGTCAATGTGGAACTGGCCTATAACCAATATGGTGCTGGGCTAATACTGAGCGAAACGAATAACTAATATCTTCTCTGAGCTGATTAACGGCGTTTAGTGCTTTCCTTCGTCACCTGTTGGTTTTGCTGAAGTCTTGTTGTTCAGTCCTGTGTTTTTTTTTTCCTCATCCTGTTTCCATTTTAACAACAGTGAAGTCCAAATGACGTAACAACCACATTCAAACAAACAAACTTTCTCCGCAAGTCTTTGTACAACTGGCTTCTGCTGCTGTCCCTGTTCACACAAAAGGACAGAGCTGCTCAGAATACAGCGTATACTCATGTTTTATGGCAAAACCATCAGCAATAATTCTCCGTAAGTGCCTTGTTCATTTTAGATCTAAAGAAAAACTGAACAAACTGTTGGCTGAAGATGTAAATGTTTTTTTCTTTTCTTTAAATGTCAATAATTACATGATAATATAAGCACGGTCTGGCAATGTTCTTATGGTACAGTCGCAAAAAGTGTTACAGATGAAACAGAGACTAGCTCAGAGCAGATTTACACTTCAGGACTTTTTTTTTCCAACTCGAAATCAATATTGAGCCGCTGGGAGGATGCCACTAAAATGAAACGTGTTGAGCTGATAAAATGGCTTAAATTCATCCTCTACATGCATCTCCTGTCAATATTATGTTATAAATCAGACGAGTTAGAAGGTGGATTTGTCTGGCTGCCATTGTCTCATATGCAAACAGACAGTGTGTAGGTGTATTTGCCTGTAGATGTTTGACCAATTTAATTTTATTTACACACACACAAAAAAAACAACTCTTCCCATAACACCAGCAGACGAGTACAGTGATAGATGTAGAGTTTGTGGACATAGATAGAAAAATGATTTGAAAAAGTGATGATTTAAGTTGGGAAAACATTATTATTTATTCAGATATTATACTTGTGTGTAAAATTTGTCATGGTTTGAGCGCACCGCCATTAATGCAGTCATTCAGTTAAACTTAAATACAAGGAGCTGGTCGTGTGGCAGAGGAGACTGCAGAAAACATCATTTGGACAATCGGCCTTTTCAGGTTGCCCTTGCACTCCATTTATCTGGGCTTGGGACTGGCACAAAAAGTACACATTGGCCTGTGAACCCCAAATAAATATCTATTCAAAAATATTCACCTAATATCTTTATTTCTTTCTTGTCCCAGTTTATTTTGTATCCAAAGCAAACAAAGACAGGCATCAAAGTTGTTCTTAAGTGCACTTAAAGAAGCTCGCTAAACTCATGTGACCAGTACTTGACATTAACTTTTTTGCTCATTGGCCTCTGTGGCAAGTGTTTTTCAAAAGTTACTATCCATTTGAGATTTTCACTTAGCCACAGTTATATGTTAAAATGTTGTTTAATTTTGTAGTATAGGAGTGATAAGACAATTTTGATTTTACAGTCCTTTTTGACAATGACCACTGGAAAACAGGGTATCCCTAAGATCCTAAAAGCATTAAAAACGGTATTAAATTTGAGCTTGTCAAAATCAAGGCCTTAAAAGTATGAAATATTATGAGTAAGTATTACATTTTGTTCATCTAGGTCTTAAAATTTGTCAAAACATTATGTTAATATCACAAAAAAGTCGTCACTGCAATAACAAAATATATTTATTGAAGAAATGTTATCACTGAAATGCACTGATTCATTTATTTATGATTTTTTAATGCAGCACTGGAGTTCTCTTATCTGTGTTCGACTTTTAAAATAAAATCCTTGAGTTTTAGAGAGTAGTACGGATATTCCTTAGTGTAAAATTCATACAGATTATTGCTCTGTTGTTGACTGTAAGTGGCATCAAGAAGTCTTAAAAAGGTCTTATATTTTACAAGACAAAGGCTGGAGATACCCTGAAAAGGTACTTTTAAAATTATAATTTATCATTATCAAAAAGAAAAATATGTTTATTTAGACTCAGATAATGTGTATACAATATTAGTAGTTTTTGCTTGTTGTGTAACATCTCTTAATTCTCCTTTTTATATGTTTTCAATTAAGGGTCCATTAATAGCACCCACTGATGAGTGAGTGTAGGTTTGGTGAATTAAAGTAGTTTAAATGTAGAAAATCCAAGCAGTGTCTAATGAAACTAAAAGTGTTATCAACCAAAGTTAAAATCTACCCATATTTGTCCGGTTGGCCCTGTATGCGACCTATGTTTGACCAGGCGGGAAAAGAACGAAGACAATTTACCCACAGTGCACCTGGGGCCAGAGATAATGTTTAGTGTGAGAAAGAGCAGCGCGAGGGGAGAGGGAAACCTGGGGAAAACCTGTGCTGCAGCGTCTCTGCTCCAGGCCTAATCACTGTTAAAGAGCTTGTTGACACACAGCCGCGGTGAGCAAACAGCTCATTTGGACGATTATCCAGCACCGAGGGCGGGCGAGGACGGCACTCTCTCTGCCTCTGCACCGACACCAGAGCTGCAAACTACACTGGATACTTTTAATCAAGTATTTTACACATTACAACATTTTATTTACCTCAACAGCCAAGTGGGTAGTACCAGTAGTAGCAGTGGTAGAGGCATTTTTCATTTTACACTATAAGGACAATATAAGACTGACTGTTAATTTAACACTAGAGAGTTTACTGTGTAGTAGTATTTATAGTTGTGACACTATTAATAGTAGTAGTATAGTGCTGTAGTGAAAACAGTACTAATCGAGACCAAGACCAGTCCGAGTCCAGAGTGAACCGAGACCAAGACAAGGCCAAGACTTTTAGGGTTCGAGACCCAGACTTTGAAGGACCAAGATTGTGTCAAGACTGAGACCAAGACAAACAAAGACCAGGCCAAGACCAAAGCCTGTGGACTAACACTAAAAGAAGGGTTAGTAACAGTAGTAGTAGTAGTAGTAGTAAAAGGTAAGTGGTAGTAGTAATAGTAGCAGCAGTAGTAGTGGTTGTAGTAGTAGTAGTAGTACTCAAATCAGCAGAAAGTACTTTCTAATTCAGTGAACTTTGCACTCTTTTTACTTTTGCTCAAGTAATGATTTTGAGTACTTTTTGAACAATTTTTTATCTTGTAGTAACAGTACTTTTACTTGAGTACAGAGTAGTATTCTCCGCTGACGTAGTGTCCCGTTAATGGAGGGCCCAGATGTGTTTTAAAGGGGCAGGATCTCTGGGTGGGCCGTCACATGTCCAGCCTGGGAATGTGTCTGAGCGTCCTGCGTGTGGCTGCAGGTGCACGCCGGCCTGTAACGTTTACCAGACCACCCCACACTGCCCCGCCTCCACCGCGTACACTGTAAAACCAGACCGTCCCGGGGCATGGGTACAGCCTGAGACACCACTGCACTGTAAAACCAGACCGTCCCGGGGCATGGGTACAGTCTGAGACACCACTGCACTGTAAAACCAGACCGTCCTGGAGCATGGGTACAGCCTGAGACACCACTGCACTGTAAAACCAGATCATCCCGGAGCATGGGTACAGTCCGAGACACCACTGCACTGTAAAACCAGACCGTCCCAGAGCATGGGTACAGCCTGAGACACCACTGCACTGTAAAACCAGACCGTCCCGGAGCATGGGTACAGTCCGAGACACCACTGCACTGTAAAACCAGACCGTCCCAGAGCATGGGTACAGCCTGAGACACCACTGCACTGTAAAACCACACCATCCCAGAGCATGGGTACAGCCTGAGACACCACTGCACAACCAGACCGTCCCGGAGCATGGGTACAGCCTGAGACACCACTGCACTGTAAAACCAGACCGTCCCGGAGCATGGGTACAGCCTGAGACACCACTGCACTGTAAAACCAGACCGTCCCGGAGCATGGGTACAGCCTGAGACACCACTGCACTGTAAAACCAGACCGTCCCGGAGCATGGGTACAGTCTGAGACACCACTGCACTGTAAAACCACACCGTCCCAGAGCATGGGTACAGCCTGAGACACCACTGCACAACCAGACCGTCCCGGAGCATGGGTACAGCCTGAGACACCACTGCACAACCAGACCGTCCCGAAGCATGGGTACAGTCTGAGACACCACTGCACTGTAAAACCAGATCGTCCCGGAGCATGGGTACAGTGTGAGACACCACTGCACTGTAAAACCACACCGTCCCAGAGCATGGGTACAGCCTGAGACACCACTGCACTGTAAAACCAGACCGTCCCGGAGCATGGGTACAGCCTGAGACACCACTGCACTGTAAAACCAGACCGTCCCGGAGCATGGGTACAGTCTGAGACACCACTGCACTGTAAAACCACACCATCCCAGAGCATGGGTACAGCCTGAGACACCACTGCACTGTAAAACCAGACCATCCCAGAGCATGGGTACAGTCTGAGACACCACTGCACTGTAAAACCAGACCGTCCCGGAGGAAGTGTACAGCCAGAAAGACACCACGGCACTGTAAAAAAAAAAAAAAAAAAAAAAAATGTTGCAAAAAGTCAAGGCAACAGGATCCCTCAAGATTTTTGCGTTTTGGGGCCAACTCAAAATCTCAAGTTTTCAACAACTAATAATTTTTGTTAATTAAAGTTATCTGTCCAAATTTTCATATTTTGCTGTACTTTTTAACTCATCTTACAGCCAACTGACTATTGTTCAGAAAATTTATTATTCTTTTGTTAAATTTAGTATATTTTAGTAGCTTTTATTATTATCAATAATAATACTTTTTTTCTGAACAAACTATGTGAGTTTGTTCAGAAAAAAATAACTCATATGACTTGGATTCAAATACAACTCAACAATGAAGATCGCTGCTATAATATTTAAATGTGTGCTATTGTCTATTCATTGGCCATTTCACAAACATAATCTAAAACACACTGTACATTAGCCTTCATAACACCAGGAAACAAATGAAGCTATAATTCCAGTTTATTTTGACATATTCTCTGTAACCACCTCCTATTTCTTTTTTAAATAAATGTTGTTGTGATACTGCTGCTTCCATTTCTCTGGACAAGTGCTGGCAGATGGTGCTCAACACTGACTCACTGGGAATACTATCTCTGTGCTCTGTGCATTCCCTGCTCTGATAACTGTACACAAGTCTGAGGAGAATCCGTCGGACACAAGTTTGGCTTTTGTTGTGTGACTACTTTGGATGTATTTTAAAGTATTTTAGACTTCTGGTGAGATGTGCCAAAATTTTCTCATGAGGTGCACAGTTTTGTATGTTGGAAAACCAGGGTCCCAAAACCTAAACCTGTCCCAAACCTAACCAAGTTTTAAATTATATGTTAGTGTACTGACATATTATGTGTGTATCATTTATTTCTAAATTATATAATATAATAAGATAGGCAACATGCCCTAAACACAGTGACAAAATTGAGTAAAATGACAGAGTTAAAGGCGGTATAGCTAAGAATATAACTGTATGTAAACAAAATCCTCAGCTGAATTTAGCAGAAATATTTAATCTTGACTATCACTGACACATATTTCGAGTGCTGTTTAGTGGATTTTTTTAGGGGCTATATCATGCTTTTATCCATATTTTTAAATCAATCTTGGTCACCTAGAACAGCATTGCATGTTTTACAAACTTTTTATAACATTATCAGACTCACGGAAACAAAAATGTTATCATTTCAAAAACGTTTTCCATAAACACGGCACTGTCTCAGAAAATCAACACAACACCGTAGATGCATTTGTTGAAAACACAGAAATGTAAATACGGTGTTTTCAAATTTTCCACTCTGGGACCTGGCTTCAAAAAATTATTGTATTCGGCCCCAAAACGCTGGATCTGTGTGACGAAACATCTATGCGATAAAAAACATTTGCAGATACACCTGAGCCCATCTTTATATGGACAAGGTCTAAAAGAAAACGTTTATAATAAGGTGCCAGAAAGAAACAGGTGAACATACCAGCAGAGGGCAGAGTGTTATGCTCTTTTGAACATAATCAATGAAAAAAGTGAAGTGAAAAAAGGCACTTCACTTCCTAAAACTTTTTGCATGATAATACAAAATGAAAGATGTGTGTGAAAAATCAGTGGAAACAGAGCTGTACACTGATTTTTTTTTTTAAATAAATGAATCAGAGCAGAGTGGATGTAGTGGGCTTGTTGTTGTTGTTTGGTCAGTGCTTCCTGGAGTGGGTGGGGCTTTGTGGGAGAGGCGGAGATTTGTGGGGCCCAGCGTTTTGAGGCCTCAGAAAGTCAGCACCAGAGAATACAGGATTACTCAAACTCAGGAGTGAATGAAACAAAACAGAACTTCAGATTTGTTTTTGATGGGAGAACATTATAACACAGCATTATAACTTCTTAGGAATACTGAATTTTAACCTGAAATCCAGCCACAAGGGGTCATGTGCCAGTCCCAAGACCAGATAAATAGAGAAAAAGGGAAGGAAAAGCTTGGAAAGAAAAAAGCAACACAGTACAATATCTAGAGAAGGATTTAAAAAAAAAAATCCCAGTAGTGGTTGTAGAGAGTTGAAGAGAAAGCCCCCACCCCAAGGCTTCGGGCCAGTCCTGCTCTAATCAATGACACGTTAAGCTCCGGAGCGTTTGAAGTCGGGACCGGGGGCGGGGCAAGGGGCGTCTGGGGTGACAGAGCAGTTGAGGGGTATTGATGATGTGCCGGGATGGGACACAGGGGAGATGAGCAGGGGGTTAGGGAGTCCACAGTGAGTTTGGAGGGAGGGAGGGGGGTGAGTGTAGTCTGGAAGTCATCAGGCTGGCCACAGCTCATGGGACGATTCGCCCTGATGGGTCCCCCCACAGGTCACAGGTTGGGGTTAGGCCTGTCCCAAACACAACTCCCTCCACACTTTTAACTCTTTCACTGGGAGAGGTAGCCTGGTGATGTTGAGCTAAAACACAGCTTTATAAATAAATAGTTTTCCTTACCCATCAGTGCATGTTTTACTGTTGTTGAAGGATAATTCAAAAACTAGCTGCACTTTATAAATATCAGTAATAGGGTAAAGTTTTTTGAAGCATTCTGTACCATTGCAAGATAGGGCCAAATACACTAACTCCCCACACAAGGCACCAGTGAAGGAAAAAAAAAATCAGAAGTGCAGTGGTCCTAACCCTAACCCTGAGGTGCAACATCACAATTGTTTTTGTTCACTAGAAAAATAAAAGCAGCTATAGATTTAAAAATAAACCCATGCCTCACATTAAAAAAGAAATATATACAAAAAATGTAAATAAATGTCTATATTAAAAATGAGCATCAACAAAATTGTTTTTGTCCACTAGAAAAATAAAAGCACAGGAAGATTTTTAAACCTGTTCTCTCAAAAATGAAACCTGCCTCTAAAAATTAAAAAAGTCCAATAAAATAAAGCCACAGCTGTGTGTTTTTATTTTTAGATAAACTTTATTTATATAGTAGAAAGTCTTTTTTTTTTTTTTTTTTTTTCCATGGCAGAATGTTGTTTTTTTTATATTGTGATATGCTTTTTTATTTTGAGAAGAGCTTTTTATTTTTTTAGAAAAGTAAATTTATTTAATGAGTGAGGTTTTGTTCTCAGAAGCTTCTTTAAAAATTGAGACATCGCTTTATTTTATTGGACTCTTTAATTTATACAGGCAGGTTTCATTTTTGAGGCAACACATTTAAAAATCGTCCTCTGCTTTTATTTTTCTAGTGGGCAAAACATATTTGATGATGCTACTTTTTAATAAAGACATTTATTTTTGTGTGTTTTTTTTTATTTTTTTTTTTTATTGAGGGATGGGTTTAGTTTTATGGCACAATTTTAATATAAAAAAATCTACCTCTACTTTTTTAAAATTTTTATTTCTAGTGGACCAAAACAATTTTTGATGTTGCACCTTAGGGCCACCATACAGAAGGTTAGCACATCGAGTTTTCACAAAAACATTATTTCAGGACAGAAATACTCACATTAGTTTGTTTTTGTTTTTTGGCTACATCAAGATATAGTAGATAAATGCCACCTTGAAATTATTTTTTGGTAAAAACTAGATACCCTTCTGATTTTTTATTTGAAAATGTATATTTGGGTTTAGCACTCAACAAAGTCCTCTTCTGTGATCTAGAAAAATTATTCAGTTTTGGTGTGGACTTGAATCCAGAGTGGAGCTGTAATGCCTTGGCAGAGGTCTGTGTTCTCTGAGTGCTTCTAGTTTCTTATTGTTCATTACTGAGCCCAAAACGTTCATATATTTTTGTTTTTATTTGTTTTTTAATGCCTTTTGACCTGTATAGGTATAGCAGAATAGGCCTTTTCACTGGACATTCTCTCCATTCATAGCTCTGTTCTGTGAAGATTCTCAGTCATCCAGGTTTTTACAGTCGAAACAAGATCAAAAAGAACACTGATAAAGAATTGTCTCAAAAATGTTGTACAATTTATTTAAACAAAATGAGAGACTGGGCTCAGAACCATGGCTAAAGCTATATTATCACATAACACTTACTGCATTTCTCCAGTCTCAGAAAAACAGCTCTTTGACCACTTCTGAGAGCCAAGTGAGTTCCATTACTTCCTGCTTCTGTTTCTACAGCTGCCCAGAGAGGACAAACAAAAATACTGTTTAAGATCTGTTTCCACAAGGCTTGGGAGGTTGGGAATGACTGTCTGCCCTTTTCACCACTAGATGTCACCAAAAATAAGACTAAAACAACACATTTTTGAGTCATACACTGCTTGATGTTTCAGTAATAATCATTTTAACAGTGAATTCTGACTAAGCATTGCTCACCTGTCAACCACCTCCCACTCAGTGTGGCAGCTTTCAAGTGTAAAATGAACTTCTGAACGTCTGCAGGCACCTTATCAGCATCAACGTTTACCGAGGATACATCCATAGAGTGAAACACTAGAGTGGACACTCTAATGGTGAACTGCAGTAACTGACTCAGAGCCAAGTTATGCTAAGTGCCATGTAAACAAACAGGGAGCTGCACTTGTTTTCACCATATTCTCTTAATTTATTTTGTTTATCAACTTTTTACTTAGTGTACTTGCTTCAGCACAATTCTCTGTTTCCAGCTTACACTCTTATACTTGGTGCAATCATCTGTTCTAACACCTTTATAAATACAAAAGATTACAGTGGATCTGTATAAAAGTAGAGACCACTGCAATATTAATAATGTTAATATCACTTTTTGTATTTCATTGAAAAACTGCCAGACTTATTACTTATTATTATGTTGAAAAACATCACAGTTTCTCAATTTCCAACATTTACTTTTTGAAGTTATGCCATTGTTTTTACATTACTTACCATTAGAAGTAGCCTTGTCCTACAGTCAAAGATGGCCACCAGAATTGCCACTGAAGCGGTTGTTATGGCCACTCTAGTGTTTTATTGATCTCTATGGATAAATCAGTGGATCCTTCGCTGTCTTACATCAGCTTTGAGAAACAACTGATATTCCTCAACTAATTGTTTTTGTTTAAGGCATTCAGACATCTTCCAATATCATAAAGTGACTATTTGAAGATGAATGTCCTGTATTGAAACTGTATTCCAGCGCAAACAAAACTTTCATTCGTCTAACTATAATGTAACCTTAACCTGACTGATCAGGTGGTTTGTTACAGTGAATTATCCAGGAAGGCTTCAGAGTGTCTGTAAAGGGCAGGCACTTTCGAATGAACTTATAGGTGACTGGATCATTTTTATGATCTGTTGTTCATATCCGATCAAAGCAATGCCATGTTTACATAGTAATGGAAACACAGTTGTGTTATTGTTAACGGAGAATCGTTTAAAAAATGGTTGCTGTTGGTGTTCAAAAAAACACAAACAATGCAGGGGGCTCTTTGGAACGAGGGACAGATACTGCACAACTGAAGTGGTCGAAAAAAAAAAAAAAAAGTTATAACAGCATGAGGAAGTATACTTTAAAAAGCCTTTATTCTAATAGCCAAGGCATAAAAAAGCCAACATGTTTTGACGTACTTAAGGTCTTCATCAGGGCTCACATAAGGGCTGTGTCCATGCTTAAATACTGACCAAACAAAGCCAATGAGAGACACACAGTCTAAAAAAAACAAAACAAAAACAAAACAATCAGACACAATTAGACACAGATGTGAAAGAATACATGAAAGAACAAAGAAAAACTACAAGTAAGTTGAAAAAACTTCAAGTTAGGAAAAAACCTACAATACCCAGGATCCATGTGTTGTTTTTTTAGGCTTGTGTTTTTATGTTTTGTCTGTTTAAATGTTGAGAGTGCTTGTAGGGCCTTGCGACTGTGTCCAATGTGTTTTTTATACTGCAAACAGCAAAAAAACTGAACTGAACTGGGAAACTCGCAGGACCACTTCATGGCTTCATGAGTCTACACAGTGCCGTGAGACTGAGCGTTTTCAGATCTTGGATAGGGAAGGGCAGCGACTCAGCAAACAGGATTACTTAAACAAGCGTGAAAAAAAAAAAAAAAAAAAACTATTCCAAGTCTGTTTTTTAACAACATTATAACATGATCTCATAAAGGCTCAAAAAAGTCAATTTATCAGACTAGGAGACCATTAAAACAAGTTAAAAACAAGTATTGCTACTCAGTTAGCCCAAAACAGCCATGGTTTGGTGAAATAACAGAGCTTGGAAAGTTCAAGATAATTTTCTGTGACTTGTAAACACACAAACATCAGACCCAACATTGGGCTTATTGTTGTTTTGTGGCCTATAGCAAACCTCTGGACATGTTGGCTAAAGCTGGACCAGCCATATTTTTATATATTATAATGCCTTTGGATGAAACAATTTCTGCAAAAAATGTGAAGCTCTGTTCTCCTCAGCCCTCCACATCATCTCTCACTACTTTGCCTTTAAAAAAAGCCCAGAACAAGTCAGCAGTGTCACCGAGGAGGAGCACATTACAGGATATTGTATCTGCTTTTTTAACCGGCTCGGCGTCCAAAGCCTGAGTGCCGTTTGGATCTCTCTCTGCTGCTGCTGCGTGGGTGTGCGGGCCATGTGACTGAATGAATATGTACTTTTAGCTCTTGTGTGACTCGTTGCGTGTTTTTTGGAGGGCCCTGAGAACTTGGCAGCATTACAGTGGTGAGGGGGAGACGCGGCTCTCCTCTCTGCCCTGCGCTGGATCTCCTTTCAGGCCTGACACTATCCCACAATCCCACTGCTCAGCTGCTGCCTGCTCAAAGCCAGCGCTCTAACCTCGTACCCGCACCGCACAAGCATTTACAGCTGTTTGAGTTATTTCTCCCAAGCGCAGGAACTGACTCGGAACAGCAGGATCTTGGCACAGGCCGGTGACATAAATAGTGTGTTTGTTTAAGAGCTGTTACATTACATAGGTTTCCTCGGCTAACAAAAGAGAAAAGATCGAAACAAGACCAAGATTTGTAGGGATTTAGTCCAAATCCAAGCACTCTGAGTTCAGTCTTAGACCAAGTGCAGTCTCGTGGAGAGTTTTTGTGAAGAAGTTTAAGGAATACCTCATACTTCAAGTTAGTTTCCTCCTCAAATTTTAAGACACATATGTCACCGACTAAATAAAGACAGAGTAAAAGGAATATGAGTTAACAGGGAGTCAGCGTAATGGCTAAATGGGTCGTTGAGAGGGAATAAAGCCCACTGCACCTCCCCCTTGATGGAAAAAATAACCTTGCAAGAATGGGAGTGTAGAATAAAATTACATGAATATATCCAAAAACAAGGAGCAGACGAGAGAGAGTCCAGCGCAGAAAAGTTTATTGCATGACACAACAAACAGAGCTCATGTCTGTCATGTCCCATGTCTTCGTCTTGTTTTCTGTGTTTGTTTCCCTTGTTTTATTTTGTATTCCCAGTTAGTTTTCATGTTTTTCTGGTTTACTTCCTGCCTCTTGTGTTTCCCGCGTGTGTGATTGCCTGCCCCGCCTTAATGTGTTTCACCTGTGCCTCTTCCCTGTGTGTATTTATGCCCTGTGTCCTCCCCTGTGTTTTGTCGGTTCATTGTCGTTTATTGTCGTGTATGGTCGTTCCTGTGTTCTTGTCTCCTCGTCTCCTCGTGAGCATATTAAAGTCTATTTTTGTCCTCATTTTTGGGTCCGTCTCCCTCTTGTGTTCCTCGACGTGACAATGTCCAATCCCCACAAAAGCTCCCGAGCTCATCCAAACATGATCTTTTATACTTTTTTGCTAACACTCATTTTCATCTGTCCTTGAAAATAACCATATTATTCATCTAGACAGTTGCTACTCAAATCTAATTTGTAAACATACATATGGGACCATCCCAACTGAGCTGGTGCCAACCCCTGCACCTGCTGCAGACGCTCAGTTTGTCACATCCACACAAGTTCATCCAGGTCATTATTATGGAGTTATATAAACCATTAAGTAGTGGAAATTTACAACCCATGATGTACTGTAGATAGCCTGTGACATGCCCATCATCTGGGTTTTTTTAGGAGTTTTTCCTTACCGAGGAGGAGGGTCTAAGGACAGGAGTGTCCTGGGTCTGTTTAGTGTAGTTATTGTTTGTGTTGTCTGATTGTGTGTTTATGTTTGATCAACTGTTGTGAAGCCCTTTGAGGCGACTTTTGTTGTGATACTGGGTTATACAAATAAATCTGAATTGAATTGAATCATGTTATGTTCTCCTTTATTCTGATGTCATCAACATTTAACCACACCCACTAAACTGCATCCCCTAGTGGCAGTTACACTAAACTACAATCAGGAACTAAATTAAACTCTATCCCTCTTTGTGTTTTATCTTATCTACAGTGAGGCCCAGTGTGTTTCCCTCACAGTTACAAAGTCACACATTTCTCAAAGAATGCATGAAGATGAACACATGACATTATCATGACACTGCAAACACTCACAGCACTGAAGTTTTTTACTATAATGAATATATAAAGATTATATGAAGCTTGATTATATAACCAGCAAAATGTGAATAACATACATAGATTACTCAACGCTTGAGTGTATCTTTAATACTTAGCATAAAACCATAAGAAAACCAACCCTCGATGTTACCAGTCTTACAATGACCTAAAGCAACAACATTTATAGCTTTTTTAACTTATTGACCTCTTCAGGAGCACTGACCTGGAGGCCCTGAAGTCAACTAACTCAACCAGCCATAACAACAAACTAGTGAGGGCAAGCTGTGACCAGAAAAACAAACAAAACATACATACACTAGAAGAGAAATAAAAAAGAAAGAGTCGAGCTGAATGACATAGCAAAGTCGAGTTTTTAGTGTTGCTAAATGCTATAAAATTGTGACCATCTGAATAGATTACACGTGCATATAGCAAAAGGCCTAAGCTGTGTTGTGCAATTATTGCCAGGAAACCAAAATATCTCTAGTCATGGTATATACAACCCAAGCTTAAACCAAATGCTTTTTTTTTCATTCATCCATTTATTCATCTTCTTCCGCTTATTCTCGTTAGGGGTTGCGGGTGACTGGAGCCTGTCCCAGTAACTTTGGGCCTTAGGCAGGGTACAGCCTGGACAGGGGCCAGTTACCCAGGGCTGACACAGAGACACATACAGACAGACAGACAACCATTCACTCTTACATTCATTCAGGTGTTAGGTGAGTTGGTGACTCTAAATTGCCCCTAGTGAATGAATGTGAGAGTGGCTTTTTTCAGGCTTTTTGAAATAGTTGTGGACACCTCTGCATTTGTATTTCAGGTTTTATAACTTATAATAATGTATATGTATGGAAACTTTCTTTTGGGGAGCTGTTACTTTTCAGAGAAAGCACAGTACAGAAAAATATAAGGGACCATTAGTAACAAAAGCAGAAATGTACTGTTGTTAGTGAGTTGGAAACACTACAGCAGACAGCATTAGCAAAATTGTGTAGTTCATTAAGATTTTTTATTTAACACCCACACAGCATTTGTCTTAAAAAATACAACTTATTACTTATCTCTGGTCATGTTTAGTCACATATTGTTATCCAGAGGAAGGTGTCTGAGCGGGCTTTAGTGCCTCTCTGTCGTCTCGCTCACAGACCTCCAGCAGATGATGATGATGCGTATCGATTGATCCGTCTGATGTTCATAATGTGACAAAGAGCAGTCATTTCCACTCAAACATCACTTAGGCCCGAGTGGAGCCTGTATCAGTGCAGCATCAGCGCCTTCCTGGAAACCATCTCCTCCTCGCGCTGGGGACCGAAGGGACCAATAAGACCAACGGGACCAGGGATCAAATGACACAGAGACAAGTGGACTAATGGCTGCAGGAAGTGATGGTGACAGCGTAGCAACGGAGAAATGCGGTGAGAGAGCGGTGAGTACATGGTTTCTATGTGTCACTGCATTTGTAATAGGACAGGAATATACTGGTGTTTAGTCAACCGACAAAATCCCATTGTCCATTTAGGGTCTTCTTTTCTTTTGAGGTCACCACCCCAAATTATCTGCCTCCTAACGGGCGGTGATTTGCATATCCTGACGCAGCCATGTGCAATTATCATGAGACTGGCATGAGACAGGTACAAAAGGTACCCTCCTGTGGAAAAGATAATGGATTGTTCTTGTAATAATTAATGCTGAGACTCTACATTTTATTAATCAAAGGTCCCCAGCTATGCTGAATTCATGCATGTTTGAGTAATCCTGTATGCTATAATACAGGATTACTCTAATATGCTATATAATCCTGTATGAGGCGCTGCCCTTCTCAAGAGCTGAAAACGCTCAGTCTCATGGCTCTACGTAAGTGAAACCACAGCAGGGGTCATCAGCTACATTTGTCCGAGGGCCAGAACTTTTCCTGGCAGAGACAATGAGGGCCAGATGATCTCATAATTTAGAATAAGTAATATATTAATATTCTGCTTGCACATTAAGCCTGGCATCTGTTAAGCCTGATATAACAATGAAGGGAATTATTTCTCCCATTAACCAATTGTGAGTTTTTCAGCCTTTTTTTAAGGTGTGATTTCAGTTGAATTTATGTTTTAAATCACAGGCCTGCTTAATTTAAAGTGTAACATTTATAATAACTGAGACCAGTTACATTTATTTGGCATTTGTATGTATTTGCTATTTGCAAGGCTTGTACTCATGTGTGGCAGGAAAGCCCAAGCAAGGACATCTGTGAAAAATGACTCTAAATAAAATGACAATGATATTAATGTTTAAGAGCAAATTTATTGTCATTTTTCAAGAGAGGCTATGGCTTAAGTATATATAGACACCTATATTTTTCTCCTCACTCGGGTATTCCTGAATTCAGTAATATTCTGGGGGATGGAAAGCTCTGGCGGGCCCCTGAGGTTCCAGTTGACGTTCACTGCCATACACTGTCACTGGACTCATTTTGATCATTTCAGCCTTAAACCGCTGTCACTATGAAACAGTCAGCTCATTTATTTATCTGTTAGCCTCATGTCGCTAATAGCAGTGCTAAATAATAATTTTATGCTCTGTCTAGTCCCCAGCATTGCCAGCAGGGGGCGACAGACACCTACTCCAAGTGCTCTCTGCAGAGTCACAGTAACATCTCTCAACAGAATATGTTTTCCATACATAGCTTATACATTATTTTAAGTTATAAAACATAAAACTACTAATGCAAAGGAGACCAAAACTATATAAAAAAGCCTGAACACACACACACGCACGCACGCACACACACACACACACACACACAAACAATATAGTAATTAATGTAAATAAGTCAATAGGAAGCCAAATACTGTATCTAAAAACACATAATAAGATGTACTTGGACCTTGGACCCTTGGCCTGGACGATGTCCCTGAGCTTGAGATCCCATATTGCAGACCTACCTCCAAACACAATTGAATTTGTATTTAAAGGCTTTCACTTAGACCTGTCCTGGCATTGGCATGGCACAGTTTTTGCAAGCTGGAAAACAGAAATGAACATCTGCAGAACTTGGAAACTAGAATTTGATGGACAGTCTCCTAAATGTTGTTAACAGATCATATTCTGATGTGGCAATAGGCCTACGTTATGTTGTACATGTATTGCCATGACACTTAAGTATCTGTAATCATGGTATATACAGTTCTCTGTCTTAAACCAGGGACCTTTTCTCTGCCCTGTTGCAAAACTTAAATGTAATTGCAGTCAGATCTTAGCAGACGCTGGTGTTCCTGTTTTGGCCTGCCGCGTTTTAACATAATCTCCTGACAAGTCAAAGCAGCTGGGCTTTTTGAAGCTTGTCACACCTCCGTATCAAACCAATGGGAGTTAATGTAATCTTATAATGAAGGAGCCACCCCGCTGCAGAGGGGGGCAGTGCCACATCACCAGTGTCTGAGCGTGTGTGTGTGCGAACGCTGATGGATGTCTCTGGGCTTTGTCAGCCCTTTGGCAGAGGTGGAACAGGTGTGACTGTGGCGCGGCTCAGACAAGCCATATCACCACACAATGAGGTCATTGTGCAACACACACATTCCAGCGCGGGACGTTTCCAGGAGGAGGTATAGCCATCTGCAGGTGAGGGGGGATTTGGACCAGGTCTGTGTTTGAAAAGAGGCAAGTGTTCACCAGCTGCGTCTCCCAGGAGCAGAGGCACAGACAGAGCTCTTTCAGATTGTTCAGTGTTTAGATGTAAGGGAAGCAGATGCAGCAGACGGGAGAGCTTAAGGTGGACTGTTGTCTCAGGAAAGAAGAAAGTTGATAGTTTAAAGGTGCACTGCATAGTTCAAAATAGTTCTAAACAAACACATGTCCAACAACACTTTACATGTTTGTTATAAGGTCTAGATCAATATCTACATTAGTTAAAATGCCTTGAATTCAGATTAAAATTCTTGATTCTTGAATTATCGGTCCATGGGGTAAGTGGAATTTTCTTACCCCATGGACCGATAATAAATAATAAATAAGTAAAAAATAGCTTGAAACAGGAAAGAAATTACTTGAAACAAGTCAATAATCTGGTAATAAGTAACCTAATGAGTAAATAACTCCAATCTAGTGAAAACTGCTCAAATCAAGAATTATAATCTGAATTCAAGTCATTTTAACTAATGTAGATTTAGATTTTTTCTGCAGTGCAGTATAGAGGATTTCCAGTGGCAGCACATTATAAGTTGCTATTATTCTTTCACATTTAGTGCTATCTTACATGAGCCAAAGGACCAATATGTACCAAATGTGTTTTATGTATTTCAAGGTTATCCTGCAGCTTCATGTTTCCATTTATTTCCCCAAGACATGCTTTTAATAAAAATTCTGATTGACAGAATAGTCTATGGGTCATTCAGTGTGAAAAACTGGAGCTATAGACAGGTGTTCAGACAGTATGTAATGGTAAGTATCTTATTTTTTTAAGGCCTGGGTCAGGCGTGTTGGCTTTTGGCTTTATGAGCATTTCCTTAAGCCATAGATCTGGCAAAAATGTGTTTTTAACATAAACAATATAAACAAAAATATACATTTTGTCATGTTTTAAACTACAGTTCTCTATGAATCAATTTAGAAACATGGTTAGGTCCACTTTGATAAAACATTATCACAGAAAAAAATCTGATGTATTTACAAACTCACATGTTTCTAGGCTAAGATTAGAATAGACTTAAAGCCAGGAATACACTGCAAGGTCTTAAAAGATTTTTAAAGTCACACTGAACGACGTGGAAAGTCGTAAACTACCTCTTGCTCACACTTTGCTTTGAGTTTAAATGTTGAATCATGGCTACGACAGAAGTCAGTCAGAGCCAATTTTAGGCTCAGGACACACAGTATATTTACGTCATCATAGTACTGGTGATCCAGAAGCTAACACTGCTTGCTATAGCGATTGATTGAAGAGATTATGAATCAAAAGGGAAATGTGGTCTCGTTTGTGGCTGGGCAAGACACTGCTGTTACTATGAGGATGCACTGCTGTTTGTCTGTTGGTCACACGTTTGACATAGGTGCAGCGAGCGACTAACACACTCTGCAACAAATCCTCCAAAATATCTGACACTGCCTGACAGCTCACCTTTGGTTGTAAGATGGCTCTGTCTGTGATCTTTGTCCCTTGTAAGAAGTACAACCACCGTTTTTGCGCTATGAAGGACAATTTTTCCTATGATTAGGAATCTTTTGACTGAAAATCGTACTGGCTTTTGGTTGGTTTGAGTTTGGACACTCTGAGGTTGTAGTTTTTATCTAGAAATTTTTCAGATATAAAGAGGAATAGTCAAAAAAATGGGTCTGACATTTTTTTTTTATCTTTCAGCTTCTCCCTTTTTGTTAGGTTTTGTCAGGTTTATACACCATATGCCCTTCCTGTCGCAACCAACCACACAATGTAGGTGAAGTGTCTTGCCCAAGGACACAATGACAGCATGTGCTCTATAATTAAAACGTGCCGTCTTGAATGCAAGAAAAGCATTCTTAAAATGTTCTGGCAAATGATTTCTTTAAACTCTCATGACTGCATTGGATGACCACCCCAGCATGACACCTGCAGACACATTCCCAGTGCACATCTGCTTTATATCTATGCTAAAAAAAAAAATAAAACAACACTTTTCACAGAGGCATAGCCAAGCAACAATCCTTGTGTTGCTAAATCATCATTTTGTTTGAGCCGGTGGTGGGCGTTGTGTTAAGTGGGGATTTTTCCGTCGGTGTCACTGCTCTGTGTGAAACATTTGGTGCTGCTCTGCTCGCTGGGGTCCATTAGGAGAACACGATGTTAGTGAAGTCATCCTCTCTGACTCAGACGCCAGTCCAATGGCATCTGTTCGGACCTGGCTCACTCTGCTCCAGACTCTGTGTCCTGACGCTGACACATGTAAAAATAACACTGCTTTTGGCTATTTTCCTCTCCACATGCTCGTCTGATTTTTCTTTTTTTACTATTTCTCATTGCTCATGCTGGACAAAAGTTCACACACTTTACTGAGTAAGGTGATTTGTGAGTGAGACAGGAAAATGCCTCAAGTACAAAGACTGCAAAGGGGGATTTCTGTTGGCACAACTCAAGACAGCTTTCAAGAAATACTTACACATTTACAACTTTGGCCCCATTGTGCAAGGCTGCTGTGTTCTGTGTTATGTGCCCTGGCTTGACTGGGCAACTTTTTACGTTGCTAGTATGCTATGTTTTATTCGTAGATGAATTAACCCCTATATTTCTGTCTTTAAACATATTTAAGGAGCTCCCTTGACATGGCGAACTTTTAATAGTAATTAAAAGGTCTCCTATTATACTAAATTGAGGTTTTAACCACGTTATAATGTTGTTTGCATATCCGAAAAATACCTGGGGTAGTATTTAGTTTCATTCATGCATGTTTCCTGGTTAAATAAAGGTCAATCCTGTATGCTAAACACTCAATCTCATGGCTCTATAGACACGTGAAACCAAGGAAGAACTGCATTTCTAAAGCCATGGTTTTAAGTTATGGAACATGAAAAAATAATGCAAAGGTGTCCAAAACTATTTTAAAAAGCCTGAAAACATATATGACCTCTTTAAAAGAAAGTTTTACACAATCACTGCTTTTATGACATTACAGTCAAAAGACGAGAGATTAGTGACAAATTTTGTAATTTAGGTTAATTAGCTCAGCTGCCAAAATAACATATTTATACATGACATTACCAAGTAAAATACAAGTATGCAAACTTTAATCATTTAAAAGTTAAGATGGTAGTTGATTTAAAGTGGACTTTTATTGTGGCCAGCCTAAGGTACACCTGTGCAGTATTCATGCTGTCTGATCAGCATCTTGATGTACCACACCTGTGAGGAGGATGGATTATCTCAGCAAAGGAGAAGTGCTCACTAACACAGATTTCTACAGATTTGCGATCAATATTTGAGATAAACAGGCCTTTTGTGTTCATAGAAAAAGTCTTAGATCTTTAAGTTCAGCTGATGGAAAATGGGAGTAAAAGCAAAAGTGTTGCGTTTAAATTTTTGTTCAGAGTAAAAGCCAGTATCTGTCTCTGTATGGACCTTGACAATGACCACCCACCGTAGGCTTCAGAAGTAAATTTCTCATTAATTTTCCCCATTGGCCTTTTAAAACAAAATCTGTATAATAAGAGTTTAAAGACTGGATGGAAGATAATCAGCTATGGGGTAACTCATAACCATAACACATTTCATTTTGACAAAAAATAAAATAAAATAAATAATGCTCTGAAATTTGAAAAATGGAAACTTTACAAACTTATTTATCTCAAGTTTCTAGTTTCAGGTCTTTTTTTTTTTTTTCTTTTTTTTTGGATTGAAATTAAATGTGTTATGGCCATGAGTTACACCATAGCTGAGAAGTCAATTAGGAAAATTGATGGGAAATTTCCTTCCAGAACCACAGGTGGGCAGTTAGGGTTGAGCTCCAGAGACTTAGAGCATTTGGAGCCTCAGAAAGGACGCACCAGAGAATAGAAGATTTATTTAACATGAGTGAATGAAGCAAAACACAACTGCAGGTATGTTTTTTGATGAGGGAACAATATTATAACATGATGGAAGGCTCAGATGGTCAATTTTGCATAACATAGTCCTTTAAAGTAACTTACTATATCTTTATTTATGACTTGAGCTAAAGGCTTTGATAGTCTAGGTTAGGTTTAGGGGCAGTGAGTGTTCTGCGTTAGAAAGCCAGCACTCTCACCCAGTGTTTCCCAACCAGGGGTACGTGGGCACTTTGCAGGGGGGTACTTGGAATTATAAAGAAAATATTTGCCATCTTTTCATAATGAACTATTGAAACTTATGAAAGATGAGCTCCAGTACTGGTAACTGGTGAAAAGTGGGTGAAACAGCTAAAGAATATTATTTTAATATTAGATTACATATTTTTTTTTAGGTTAAAAATGCTGTAGTGTTTTTTATGAGTTTATTATTTATTTATTTTTGAGTTTTTTTTTTTTTTTTTTTTTTTTGCATGAAACAGTAGAATTCAGGCCCGTCAACATGTTTGCTGGGCCCTGGGCAATAAGGCTTCACATGGGCCCCTTATGATCTGATATACAATATATCAGAATAGGGACCATTTCTGAGGCCTGGGATACTTTTTTTTTATCTTGAATTTGAGATTTGAATAAAAAAATGCCAGATAATTACTATTTACAATAAAGTAGGTATAAAATGTATTTCTACTAAAAAACACAAATGTTTTATGACACATTTTTTAGGAACGTATGAGCGAAGGGGTACTCATCGTATTAAAAAAAGCCCAGGGGCTACATGAGACAGAAAAGTTTGGGAACCACTGCTGTAACCCATGGTTAATTAAAAAGGTGTCAGATTGTTCCGACCGCCGCAGGTTACTCTCCTGAACTGTACACATCATTACCACCAAGTTCATTTACCGCAGGTTTAAAATCTTTTCAATTAGCCTGAAGTGGATTTTGTCTCACTGAGCAACAGTAACTTAGAGCAGTGTTTCCCAACCAGCGGTACAGGACCCCTAGTGGTACACGAGCACTTTGCAGAGGGAACTTGGAATTATTTCATGAAATATTCCCATGATGAAAAACATTTGCAATCTTTTATATTGAAATAGGAGCTCAAGAGATTAAAAGGAGGTGAAACTGCTAAAGAATGTTATCAGAATATTATATTTTATAACTTTTTTTTTGTTTCAAAGTGGAGTTAATTTTTTGTAGTAAATTTGTCAAAGTAAAATAAATGTAACAGGAGTTTATATTGTTATATTTTATTTTAAAGGCAGGCAGATTATTATACATTTAATTATGAATATGCATTTCACCAAAAAATGCAGGAGAATTAGCATTGACCAAAAATGTAGTAAAAAATGATCATTAAACTGGGATAGTTTTTATTACAAATTTGAAGAATTATCAATGTGTATTAGTGTGGGGTTACTCATGAAAACAAAAAAACAAAAACAAACAACAAACAAACAAACAAACAAACAAACAAAACAAACGGGGGTACACAAGACAAAAAAGTTTGGGAACCACTGACTTACAGGACGTCCTTACAAAAAGTGGGGGCTAAAGAAAGTGTCACCAAAAATGCCTCTAATGTTGACATGACTGAAACCACACCCTCTTCTTCTTCTTCTTCTTCTTGTGGCTGAGACGAGGCGGGACGTGTCGAAATGTCTTTGTCTGTGCACACACCGCCACTTTCCTCCTCAGGGCTGGGTGTCTGGGCCCATGGGTGGCTTCTTCCCTCTCTGCCTCACAGTTTAACCAGCCTTGACTTGCAGTGCGGTGACATGTCTCCACTGCACGAGGATCTGCCCCAGTACTGCGTGTGTGTGTCCGTGTGTGTCCGTGTGTGTGTGTGTGTGTGTGTGTGTGTGCGGGACGGGTGGGTGTGAGGCTGACTGCTGGGCTATGCTTGAAAGACTTCTGGCATGTGCTGGTGCCTGCATTTTTCACCCTTGACTGGAAGCATATGCCGACGCACAATCGAGACACTGTTAGGACGGGGCTCGGCGTGCACTGGGAGGCTTCGGCCCGCTTCCTCCACATCTGGCAGCGCTTGGCCCTCCTTCCAGGTGAGTCACGTCCCCCAGGAGGGTGGCTCTGCTGCGGCGGCCCTGGGACCCCTCGAGCTGGCCGGGGCATCTGGAAGTGTCTGGGAACACCACCCCCCTCCCTCCTTGCTTTCGCTCCATAGTCACATCTATCTCCACATGCTCTTCTAATTTCAGCCCCCAGCCACTCACTGACCCCTGCTGTGCCTCAATTACCCCCACCTCCGCCAAAAACCAGGTGACGTGGCTGAGCAGAAAAAAAAACAAGCACAAAAGAACAACATTGGACAAAGGGCACACGTTTAGCAATCAATATTGGCATTGGTTAAAATGACTTGAATTACTGACTTCAATTAATTTCTGTCTTGTTTCAAGCATTTTTTAAAAAACTTATTTCAAGCAAATCATCTGTCAATGGGGTAAGTGGAATTTTCTTACCCCACAGGCAGATAATTTAGCTTGAAATAAATAACACCCATACACATAGAGTACATGTCCAAAAACACATGAAACGTCCCTTTAGGGTGAATTGGACCACGGGACAGGTCTGAAGCTCTCTTTACAGTTTGACAGATTGTCTTCATGACAGGAAACAGCAGCCAAAAAACTGTCACAGCTGTGCGTTGTAAATATTTTTTTACTGTTTACAGATACCTCCAGTTTGAACTTTGACCTACTGTACCACTTACTGTTGTTTACACGAACCCACCCCCCCACCCCCACCCCCCCCCAAAAAAAAAAAAAAAAAAAAAAATTGTGTCTTGGCATTGCGCAAACAGAATTACCATCATTTTAATTACACATGTATGGGACAGCTTCAACTTTACACGTTAACTGCAACGATAAAATCTGGAGCCATTTTTAAAACATGTTCCTGAGGTTAGACCCCACAAGAAAACCACACACCCTCATAGGACAATTTATTCCTGATAGTTGTGTGTTTTTGTGGATGAAAAGTGAAAGACGAGAGAAGTTGCGAGAGGTCAAATGCCAGTCCTGACCCTGAGCAGAGGTGTCACAAGTGTTTGGTAATTATGGCTCTGGCCTAAAGACGGAGGAGAGGCTTAGCTCAAAGAAGTGGGAGTTATTAAGGATTTATGAGATGCTTTCATCATTTCTCTCTGTTTTTGTTTTCTGTGTTCTGTTTACTGCATTGTTAGGCTGCAGAGGTCACTATGCTTCACCCACAGACCTACTTTAGCTCTGAACAATTAGAAAGGTGCATTTTCTCACCACATATGCACAGAAAGTGCACGATGCCATGAGTGTGTACATGAGTGTTTGGTGAATGATGAGCGCTTTGTGCTCTGTTTACATGCGCTTCGTGCACTGCTGTTCAGTCACAATAGGCTCCCATCTGTGGGAGTTTGGGCCTAATAATAATAACAATAATAATAATAAAGAAAATAATAATGAACAATGGTGTACACTTGAGCAGAACAATATAAATTGAGGCCTAACATGTTAAGATGTAGGCCTAGGTATGCATACAATCCATCTGGCCAAAGTGGCAGAGGGGGTGTTTGTGTTACTAGCCAAAATAATAATCCACCTGCATTTGGCCTGTGGTAAAGAGCAACTCAACCCTATACTACTCTTTTTTTAGTTGAAACAGGGCTTTAGTGATAAATCTCAGTATGTAGACTATTTAGTTGAATATTTGACCGTTTTGTAAAAAAAGATCTAAATTCACATTTTGTGGTGCAAACTATCAGAGTGCTGCCCTCCTGAGGTCAAACAGTGGTACTTCTGCTCAATAGTTGCAGATAGACAAGTGTGACGTAGTATTTGACCTCGTTACCACACCTCGGCCCCGTGCTTCCCACGCTCTCGCCGTCTCTCTCTCCTGCTTGCTTGTTCAGAAAAAGTATTATTATTGATAACAATAAAAACAAAATATACTAAATTTAACAAAAGAATAATACTTTTTCTGAACAATGGATAGTCAGCTGGCTGTAAGATCAGTTAAAAAAATAACAATTTTAAGTTTTTAGACATGAACAGTTCAATTAGGTGAACAAAAAAACGTTTGTTGTTAAAAATTTTATATTTTGAGTTGGCCCCAAAACGCAAATATCTTGAGGGATCCTGTTGACTTGAGTTCTTGAGTTTTTGCAAAAAATGTCTTTCTACAAGGCACTTAGTCGACAACAGTAGTAGTAGACAACAAACACAAGTATACGTTTGCACAAATGTGGCCACTTTTTTCTCCAATTTTCTCCTTTTTTTTTAATTTTGGTTGTATATAACCGGTACAACATATATTTGAGTTAAAACTGTCCTCATTATCAACAGCATGTGGTTGTGGAGTTTTTTTTTTGTTTTTTTTGTTTCCGTCCTTGTCATATTTCCTAATGCGGGGCTGGGGGAGGGGGGTGTGACACGGAGGCTGCTGCGTGTGTCAGAGTGGATGGTTCCTGACACAAACAGCTGTACGTCGAGCTGAAAACATCGCGCCGCTGCCGTCTGTGTCTACGCTGATCATTACGCAGACGAAACCAAACATCTTGCTGTGATTAAGGGCATCCTTCCCAGCGGACTTGTCATACTCAGGCCATATGCAAGGTACACATTTTTACATGAGTGTGTTCCTGTTTAGACTGGCTGCAGCTGGGGGAGAGAGTGTGTGTCAGCCCTGGGCCAATCAACAACTGGGACACCCCCCCACTCTGTGTGTGAGAACCTGAATACATAATACAGGAATTTAGGTACTTTTGGTAGGTCCGACATCAATGGTTTTGTACTTTACCCTACAAAGGAAAAGGCGGGGGTGTTTTACTAGTCTCTATATATACAAATATATAGATAAATATATATACAAATATACTAGTCTCTACATATACATTTATACTGGTCTCTACATATACATATATAATATTCACTACATAAACACTAGTCACTACATATACACATATACTAGTCACTACATATACATATATACTAGTCACTACATATACACATATACTAGTCACTACATATACATATATACTAGTCACTACATATACACATATTTACTGGTCACTACACGAGCCACCAGTGGCGGCTGCTGATCTTTCAAACAGGGGAAGCTCATAACATTTAATCTTGCTAAATAGCAGCTATTTTTCCAACAATGATGATACTAAATGAATGAACAAACTAACCAAATTTCATTTTTTCGCTGATTTGCCTTATTTTCCTTTGCAGAGCTTCCCCTACATGTCGGAATACAGCACTATTGTTAAGACTCACAAGTCTAGTTGAGTCCTGTGTGATCCTTCACTTTACTATAGTTTTCTCTTCCTCGTATCCTGTACAAAGTTTTTCTGCCATTTGGCCACTCTGGCATGATGAAAATTGAGAAATAAAGCCATCGCTTGTTTTGGAGTTTTGTTTATTTGGAGTGTAATATGTTCAAATGGTGAAAATGAGGTAAAACACTTTGCTTTACGCTGCGGACGGCATTTCGGGACAAGACTGTCTCTTCTGCTCTGAGTCCGAGCTGTTGCTTCAATTCATTGCATGCTTCAACATCCAGTGAATGCAGCTGTCAGTCAAAAGCTTCAATCAGTTCCATCAATCATCATCGATCAGCAGAGTCACGGCCCGCCCACTGCCCCACTGACTCCCATGCTGAGTGTCAAAGGGCGGGAACTTTTTCGCACATTTATCCAATCAGTTTCTTGCTTTTTTGTAATAAAAAACCATAGAGATCCAGTGAAGCTCAGCGTCAGTAGGATTTACACAGCATCTCTGCTCTGAAGTGAGAGGAGGATTGTATTGGAGAACCAGACTAAAGCTGATTAATGAACAACAGTCCAAAAATTAAACAAATTCTAGCACACTTTTAATATTATTTAAGATCCCATTTTACGAAATTAAACAGTGCGTATTTGACCATCAATTTTATAAAATTTTAGGGAAAGTTCAGCTTCTCTTGCAGTCAGCGAGTAGTTGCCACTGCTAGACACTACACTAGACAGTATACTACTTTATTACACTTTATTTGCCAATGCTGTGTATCAGTAGTTTGTCCCCTTGACATGATTTATGGCCCTTTATCTCCCTCCTTCCTGACACTCGGAGCAGCACTCACAGCACAGCTCTGAGGCCATTTACACAGGAATGCTGTCAGAGTCTCACATTTCACTAAAGAAGCAGAAAAACGCTGAGGAGACGGAGCAACGTCCAAAATGAGGCAAGAGAGAGGGGAAAGATCAAGAGCAGGGTAATTTTGAGTCCATCGAGTTGTTATGTGGCGTTAGGTGAGAGTGTTAGTGAGTGCATCTAATACTGATGGCTTTTAGAGGACAAACATGTCAGAGTTAATATGTCGCTAAGGTGTCACCAACTTTGTGTTTATAGCTGTGCATTTATTTAGTGGCTCTAAGCAGGTCCTTGTGTTGTCATTTAATCTATGGATAAACTGAATTTGGCATTGAGTTTTGGTCATGTTGTTGGCCATTTATCGTACTGTAACAAAGTATACTCACACTAATGAAAATGGATCTCCCCCGCAGGCCAAAGTTGTCTGAAAGTGCTGACAAGATGTCCTCTAGTGTTGCAGCCAGGACCACTCTAGCCAACTCTGCTGTTACCACATCATTTTGGATCATAACAAGCGTTTATATCAGGGACGGTCTCCAGAAGTCGGAAGTTAAAGGCCGACTACCCAAGGTGACCAGGAAAAAGAAAACGTTAAAGCTCTCCTTATATATTAACATGTTTATTTTGTTTAATATCAGATTTGTCCTTTGCTTCACTTTTTTCTCTGGTTTTCATTTTTTTTGCTGTTTTGTGGTGTGTGTTAGAGCCAACCAGTTGGACTTGCTGCCGCCAATACTTCAGCTTATAAAGACATGCACAAGCTTGGACTCAACCAATAAAAGTGTCCTTGATTCAAATAGGACTCTATGTATATATATTCTGAGCGTGTGATTGGTCAAAAAATGTAGTCTCTGCTCTAGACCGTTCTACTTTTGGCCGTCCTCCCTGATGGGGTCCAGCTCGGTTAAGCGTCTGGAACGGTTAGAGGTGGGCACTGCTGCGAGCTGATTGGACGAGAGAGAATCTTCACTCAGGCAAAAACAACAAGCCAAAGAACATAAGTAAAAGGGAAAATGACACATATTTGTCATATATAAACAGTCATATTCAGAGAGGACGAGCTTATGTTGAGGCAACTTTTTCTAAAAACTAAAGCTAGCATATATTAGATGTTTCTGGTTTTGCAAAGTATGGCTCTCGCTTCGAGAAACAAAGCATTTCAGTTTGAGTTTAGACCGCATTAAACACTACTTAGACTCATGTGGTTTTAAGTTCAGAGGTTAAAATGTGTTAAAGTGGAGCAGAAAAGTGAATTTAACTCACCGCAAGCTGGAGGTAAACCTGAAGTAGTCTCCTGTTTACTGAAGCTAATACAGCTTTAGCTCCAGAATCACACAGACACACACAAGCCTCACACAGACACACACCATCCTCACACAGACACACACCAGCCTCACACAGACACACACCATCCTCACACAGACACACACCATCCTCACACAGACACACACCATCCTCACACAGACATTAAATGTTGCCACCGCATTTATGTTTTTAAAGTCAGCTTCAAACATGTTTTTTATCTCATTTATTAACACAACTTTTGTTGCTCTTGTGTGACGTCAGTGTTTACGTAACAGACGTGGGTCTCCTGGAGCCAGAGTAATGGCAACATGGGCAGGTTCTGGGGTGACCTGTTCTAAGGCGTCTCGTGCTGACACATCCCGTACCGATCTCTCTAGTGGAAAAGTGCCTTAAGCGTCAGCCCTGCGACTAACTGACCACTGTCCAGATTAGAGTGTTCCTGGCCTAAAAGGCCCAAAATTGCTGGGATAATCTCCTGCCACCCAAGACCAGTCTCAACACAGTACAATACTAGCGGCTATTTATTTTTATAAGAGACAGAAATAATAAGAAGACATAAAACATGTATCAAGGGCTATTAACAAGTCTTTTAAATTGTGGACTAACCTTGTAAGGCTACAGTATTTATCCATACAAAGCCACCTTGTCTAAACCAACACACAACTTTCATCAGAAAATAAGTGTCGACCATCTTTGACCCTCGGGGGCTCGGTTTAAACACACGACATAAATGTTGTTTGTGCTGGAGAGATGTGCTTTCTTTCTTCTCGCTTGTCTTTGCTGTCATTGTGGTGACCCGCTTTCAGTGCCCTGGGACACAGTGTCAAAAACAGGCTGGCCGTGTAGCGAACGAAGCAGCACTTACTCCAGAGACTACACTGTCTGCCTCAAACCCTGGACAGAAAAGAAAAAAAACAATGTTGAAATTGGCAGCACCAGTCTTTGCGAACACTCCCCGAAATGTCTCTTGTTTACTGATAAGTTTATCTGAAGTCTTGGAGCAGCCAGCCGTCCTAATGAGGAACCTCTCTTATGTCGAAATGATAGCCCCAGAGAAGATTTTTTAGTGCGCGCATTGATCAGCCCAGACTTGTAAAACGGCTTCCCACAATCCACTTTTTCTACCTTGGCTGTACACTCGCAGTGATGGCATCTCGGGTCAGGCTCTGCTGGAGGAGAAGAGAGCACCTGCGGATTAATTGTTAGGCGCTAAATCAAACTCGTGTGCTTCGAATCTAAAGTCTCTCATGGTCCATTTAAACCAATAGAAAAGTCTCACTTGCTGGAAAAATAGGATTTAACTTCAAGAGCTACGATGTGTGAACGGCAATTACATGAAATTATGAGGTTTTAAGCAAAAACAACCTCTGTTAGGCAATGTTTTATGTAGCACATCCAAGTAAAGCTTCCCCTCTTTTTACCGTACTGAGATTTTATGTCCAAATTACACATTAAAGGGGCTTTATTATGCTTTTATTTATATTTTTAAACCAATCTAGAACAGCATTGCATATTTTCAACCTCTATAAACATTATCTGACTAAAAGAAAATGTTCTTATTAAATACTCTACTGGTGCCATAAGGAAACAGGTGAAGAGACCAGCAGAGTGCGGAGTGTTGGGGTCTTTTGAACATATAATCAAAGAAAAAGAGCACTTCACTTCCTTAAACTTTTTGTATGATGCCATTTTACTACAAAATGAAAAAGTCTGTGAGTAATCAGTGGAAACAAAGCTGAACATTGTTTTTTGGATAAATGAATGAGAGCAGACTGGATGGAGAGAGCTTGCTGATTGGTCAGTGCTTCCTGGAGTGGGCGGGGTTCGTGGGAGAGGTGGAGGTTTGCAGAAACGAGCTTTCTGAGGCCTCTGAAACTCAGTGCCAGAGAATAGAGGATTACTTAAAGAGGCATGAATGAAATGAAATATGTCTCGATATGTTTTTGATGAGGGAACAACAGTAAAACATGGTAGAAAGCTCAAAAAAGCTGATTTCGCAGAATATAGCCCCTTTATATGTGTTTATTTCATTACATTTTGTCAACTTGCTTTTGTAGATTTACACCTAGAATTTAACTTCTAAGGATGTTTTCACAAAATGACTTTTTTTCTCATAATCTTGAGTCAAATATCTCCATCTCAGTATTATGTACCAGCACCACATTTTCCAGCCTTAAGCAATGCAACAAAATAAACCAAAAATTTAGACCTGGCTCTATCCATTATTCAGATTTTAATTAATTAATGCTAATCTGGGCATACTTACGTACTATATAATTTAGATTATACATCATCCATGTCCTTTTTTCTACAGGTGAAAAACCATTAGAACCAATCGTCAGAAATATTTGGGTCCACAGTTGCTCCAAAACATCCCAGACCCATTGAAGTCTGAAGTGTGCTGTTTGATCTAGCACCAAGACATTTTCACATTTAGTTGTATCTTTCTTGCATCATCTCTGGTACTGACCATCACAACATGAGAAGAATTTCAGTATGTACGAAAAATACACCACCCCAGGATGCCTTCTGGTAACTCAAATAACAAAACTTTGATTTGAAATGCTCCTACATGTCTTAGGACTTGTTTTGGGTTGTTGTAAAGTGCTGTGTAAATAAAGTTTGAATGATCTGCAAATAAACTACACCTTGAAACATCTTTTTTTTTTTTAATCAAGAGTTTTAATAGATGCTTTGATCAATGAAATGTCTGCATGCAAAAGGGGACTGCCTCTGTTTAAATAAGGGACATCCCCATTGGCTGTTGTTTAACAAAGCTTGGCTGGTGTTGTCTATTTTCCTGCTTAAAAAATTGAAACATGGGATCTCCAGATCTTGAGCCAGGATTCTGGTCAGGAACACCTAGCTGGAGGATTAGACTGTGCTGCATGTTTGGAAGTTGATGCACCTGGAGAAAACCCACCTGGACACAGGGAGAACATGCAAACTCCACACATAAAAAAGGTCAGTGCCACTGCCACAGGAAGATGATAAATTATCCATCCATCCATCCATCCATCCATCTTCTTCCGCTTTATCCGGGGCCGGGTCGCGGGGGCAGCAGCCTAAGCAGAGATGCCCAGACTTCCCTCTCCACAGACACTTCCTCCAGCTCTACCGGGGGCACCCCAAGGCGTTCCCAGGCCAGCCGAGAGACATAGTCCCTCCAGCGTGTCCTAGGTCTTCCCCGGGGCCTCCTCCCGGTGGGACATGCCCGAAACACCTCCCCAGGAAGGCGTCCAGGAGGCATCCAGAACAGATGCCCGAGCCACCTCAGCTGACTCCTCTCAATGTGGAGGAGCAGCAGCTCTACTCCGAGCTCCTCCCGGGTAACCGAGCTCCTCACCCTATCTCTAAGGGAGTGCCCAGCCACCCTGCGGAGGAAACTCATTTCGGCCGCTTGTATCCGGGATCTTGTCCTGTCCTTGTCCTGCCTCAAGTGGAGGAGTTTAAGTATGATAAATTAATTGGAGACAAATGTGGGATTACAAATGTCATTAATAGTGATGTAACGATGCACTCAAGTAACAATCTGATTCACGGTTTTATTTTCATGATTATTTTAATTAGCAGACTTAGATGCAGTATAGTTATAACCAAAACATTTTTTTACATAGCCTATGTGTGTCTCCTTATCAAACCTAAATTGTTGTACATTTCTTATGAACAGAACTTGAATAAAAAGTAAATATTAAAACAATGACATGTCTATAAAAATATATAGCAATGCCTCTTAGAAAAGCAATTGATCTTAAACCCACCTCAATAAATAAATAATTGAAATCAGGTCTTCTAAAAATAATAGTGAGGAAAGACACATCCACATTGAAGACACTGATCTCCATGGAAACGCTCCGGGGGAGGGGGCTGCTGAAACTTCGTAAACGTTAGGCTGCTGTTAGCCACTTTTCCTTTAGCTTGCTGCTAACAAGCTACTTTCTGAACGATGGTAAACGGAGCAAACAGGTGCAGCCTAAATAATACCTTCAGGTGTGTCTCCCTGCCCTCCGCCCTGGGGCTGTTGTTGTTGTGAATGCCAGCGCCGTGTGCGTGCTCCTCTGCCAGCGTGAGCCAGAGGAGCACAGAAGTGAAAAAGGGCTCTGAGTATTTAAACTTTTTTACAGCCTTTTTACATTTTATGAGTCCTGTAAACTAAAACTTGATATAAATTATTGTTTCTCTTCAGTAAAATGGCCAGGTAATGATGTCTAGCACGAAACAAGTGAGCCAGATTATACTCTGGTGGCCTGCATGCAGTTTTAGGGACTTTGCGATTAATTTTTTTTCCAAATTCAAAATTTCTATCTTTTGTATTGATTTTAAGCTGATTTACAATGAATCGTTACATTGCTGGTCATTAAGCCATTACACTGACTTCGAAGTGATTTAATCAAGGTAAAAAAGTAGCATAGTTTCCCTTTAAGGTAAGCTCTTAACAGATTAATTCATGCAGGTTGATGTCTTGTCTCTGCAGCTTTCACTTCTACCTAAACTTTCCCTTCTTTCACTGCCTTAAGAACAACTGTCCCTCTTTCTCCTCCGTGATGCAGAAGTGACGAATGGCTCTGTCATCTGCCTGTGCTGGTCCTGACACGGGCCACAGTCACAGGACCCAACCCTTCCAGCAGCACCTGGGCCCCTTTTGTCAGACCTCAGTCGCTGTACACGTCCCAACAAATGTCCCAGCTCATGTCCCAACACGGCCCTCCCTAAGCCCTGCCACGGAGCGGGCCCCGGGGTGATGAGTCTCCTGCATGCACAGTCACCTCTCAAACTTGAATCATTGTGGCCTGCGGCTCCTGGATTATGCTCGGGACAGTTACCACGCGTTCAGCTGCACATTCAGCACTTTGAAATTGAAAGAAAATGGTGTGTTCATTTAAAGTAATTTCTGTCGATTTTTCCAAACCACAAGTCGATTTAGTGACAGGTCTCATTGGGTAAAAACTATTTGATAAACTACTCTATGGATGTATGGAAGTTTACAAATGATGCTTTACACGTATCAAAATATTCCAACCACAATTGAAGTAAGGATTAGGGAATATAATAATTTACCACTTTGTTAATCTATTTTTTTTGCGCTTATTCCCATTAGGGGTCGCAGGCACTGGGGCCTATCCCAGTAACTATGAGCCTTACAGGCGGGGTACACCCAGGACAGGGGCCAGTTAGTCTCAGGGCTGACACAGACAGAAAACCACAAACAACTAAAACATCTTTTTCAACGGGAAACTTTCTGAATAGTAACCCTTAAAGCTGCACTACCTGGTTTATTTTTCCTTGTATTTTGGTAAAGATAATTATTTAGTTATTAGTACAACATAACAGAAGTCATCTGAGCAAAAAAAAGACTTTGAGGTCACCTGTGGGCTGTATTATAAGGGTTTTTGTTTTAGAGCGAGGGAAGGAACAGTTTAACCAATCACACGCTTTCATAGGACAGGAGCACTCTGATTGGTCAATACATCCTTTATCTATCCACAACTAGAATCTGTCAGGAATAATGTGAATTGTTTTATTTCAAAATTCATAGCTTATTCACAGTATTTTTATTTTTTATTTTAAAGAATTAAAAGCAGACTCCAGATGTGTGCTGTGTTATTGTGACAGCTCCTGGCTGTGGACAGACTTCAGGTTTGTGTGAGACTGTGACAGAGCGTCGCCAAGGAGAGGAGTTAGGAAAGGGGAGTGTATCATTCAAACTCAGCATTTTTTTAGACACATCACTTTTACAGTCACACAATCAGGTAGTGCAGCTTTAAAGCAACATGTTTTCTAGGGCAAAATGGTGATATAGATGTTTCTCCATTCCTCTGAAAGAAAACAACAGTGGGATGTATACATGCTTTGTGCTTTTATGAACTTGATACTTGTGGTCTAGTCAGAAATGTAGCTGGGTGTTTTTGACTAGAAGGCTTACTTGCATTGGCGACTGTGTTGCATTTTACTGTTTTGTCTGTGGTCATTGTATTTTCTGTCCTTCTAATTTGTTTACAAATATTCATTCATTCATCTTCTTCCACTTATTCCCGTTAGGAGTTGCAGGAGACTGCAGCCTATCCCCGTAACTTTGGGCCTTAGGTGGGGTACACCCTGGACAGGTTCATTTTGTCGCAGGGCTGACAGAGACAAACATTCACTAGGGGCAATTTAAAGTCATGTCACATGCATGTCTTTTGGATGGTGGCAGGAATCCACAGTAACACAGGGAGGACATGCAGACTCCACCCAGAGAGTTTGTGTGTTGGCCAGCCCGGGGATCAAACTCACGATCTCCATGTTGGGAGATGAGAGCACCAACCACTCTGCCACCGTGCCCCACGTTGTTTGAAAATATATATGCTAATATTGTATTATTGTGGTATTAAATTGCTATGTAGATTCAAGGATTTCCTTGTATGTGTAAGGACTCAGGGTTAGAAAGAAGGGTGGGTGTGGCCACTTAGGTCCCTCCCTATATAAGGAAGTATTCACCTTTTACCTGTGTTTGTCCTTGCACCCTGAGGAAGGCCATGTTGAGCTGAAATGCCTTGGTGTGTGTGTTTTTAACATGAAGAGCTGTGATTTAATAAAGGCTTCTTAAGAGACAGAGTGCCTTGGATTCTATTGTCTGTGCAAACATGTGGACCCAGCAGACAATAGCCTACTCTATTTCCACAGACAGAAAACCATTTACTGTCGCAATCATTCATTCATTCATTTAGGGCAGTTCTACCAACACATGCATGTCTTTGGTCGGTGGGAGGAAGCTGAAGTACCCGGAGAGATCCCACCGTAACACAGGGAGGACATGCAGACTCCACCCAAAGAGATCGTGTGAGGGCCCGAAAATCAAGCTCACAACCTCCTTGCTGGAAGGCGACTAACCACTAACCACTCTGAAACTGTGACCCCCAACAAAAAGTGTTATTAGTCCGTCCATTACTTTACATTCACACTCTTCTTTTCTCTTTTAAAGGTGGACCTTTCTGTTTATTTTCGAGGTAAAATTTAACTGATTGAAATTTTGGTTATAACCCAAAGCACAAGATCCCGGATACAAGCGGCCAAAATGAGCTTCCTCTGCACGGTGTCTGGGCGCTCACTTAGAGATAGGGTGAGGAGCTCAGTTACCTGGGAGGAGCTCGGAGTAGAGCCACTACTCCGCCACATCGAGAGGGGCCAGCTGAGGTGGCTCAGGCATCTGTTCTGGATGCCTCCTGGACACCTCCCCAGGCCCTGGGGAGGTGTCCCAGGCATGTCCCACCGGGAGAAGGCCCCGGAGAAGACCTAGGACACGCTGGAGGGACAAGGTCTCTCGTTCTGGGAATGCTTTGAGATTCCTCGGCAGAGCTGAAGGAAGTGTCCAGGGAGAGGGATGTCTAGGCATCCCTGCTTAGACTGCTGCGACCGCAACCAGGACCCGGATAAGCAGAAGAAGAAGGATGGATAATGAAAAGGAATTATTACATATTGCTTTTACGGACATTTTAGATTTCAAGTGAGTCTGAGTTGTCACAGTAAGCCACAGCAATGAAGTCATCTCACAAAATGTGGCACAACATCACAACATACTTGTAAACAGTCTATATTACTTCAATCCTGTCTGATCTTCTAAACTGAAATCTGCTGCAGAATACATCACGTTGTAGTATTACCAGAACCACATGTTCTACAAAAATCCCAGTATGTCATGAGGTGCAATAGTTATTTGCTAATGTTTGGACCTTTTGTTCCAAATGGATTAACTTGCTTAAATAAAGTTATGCTACTTTTAAAATGCTTTTACACTTTATTTTTTATCTATTTAGATTTTTTAAACAATAAAATATCATGTAACAATTACTGATAATAAGTTTTACATGTAACTAACTCAGGTATACTGACTCCAACAAGTTGTCAAGCTATCTAGGTTTTTAGACACTGAAGGTTGTATTAATATTCCATGCACTTGTAGTTGTACTGTATACTTTTACTTATGGCAATCCCACATCATACTTCTTATTTTCTACCACCACTATATTCCATGAGCCCCATAAACTTTATGTAGTCTCTTATGTGGACTGTACGTATCTTAGACCGCACTGCCTCCAGGCTTCAGCTCACGGCCTCCAGAGAGCGACAGGACACAGGTGGAACAAACTGTTACACAAACTGATGAATAAATAAAGAGAGATATAGTGTAATACAACTGGGTACAAACTCATTATCAAACAGTGAGTTTTTTAAGTTGGGCCAAACCTCTCAGAGTGTTCTCCATTCACTGCAACACTAATGAATGTATTGACAAAGAATAGCATACATGTCCCTTTTGTATCAGCAGAGTTAGAGTTTATGTCTCTTAACTTTGTAAAAATTAGTTCAAATATGTTTATACAATATTGTAAAAAATATCTACAAGGCAATTAATCCAGCTGCAGGTGGTCACAAGCTAGTGTGGAGTTGCATCAGGAAGGGCATCTGGTGTAAAACCTATTCCAAATCAACAATGAAACTCTGCTCATTTCAACAAAAGTTGAAATTAGTTTGTATATGTTCAATGATTGATATAACATATTACAAAAAGATTTACTCTGGCAGCCACAAGCCAGTGCTCTCTTTTTGCTGGCCCCAAACCTGGATAAATTGTGTGGATTGCATAAGGAAAGGCATCCAATTGTAAAAACCTATGTCAGAGCAATACTTTAATCACTGCACAATCAGAGAAGAACAGGACAATAAGTGTTCAGAGCAACTACAGTACAAGCCTTATTTGGAAACAGCACCAGTTTTTAATGCATCCATGTTGTTTACAAAAAGTAAACGAGTTTATACCAGGAATAAAAGTTAGTTTTTACAACAACAACAATAATAATAATAATGCATTAGTCTTATACAGCGCTTTTCTAGACACTCAGGGGCAGACAGATGTAGACATGGCTGCCATTCTGCGCTTAGGGCCTTTCTGTCAACCACCAAACACACAGTCACACTGACACATTCATACAGGCAAGGCGTGTGAGGTGTCTTGCCCAAGGACACAACGCCAGTATGCAGTGCTGGTAGCGGGTATCAAACCAACCATCTTGTTAGTGGGCACAGAAACTCAAAGCTGTTTTCTTTCAAACGCACAGACATCTTCACTTTTCTTCTTTAAAGTGGCACCATTCAACTTTGATCGTTTCTTCGCTGTTTTGGTCTCATTTTTCTCTACAGAGCTCCCTCTACATTTCGGAGTAAAGCACTATCGTAAAAACCCACAGGTCCTGTATGACCCCTCGCTCAGCTTGACTCTCGTTTTCTCCTCTTTGTGTCCATACAAAGGTTTTCTCAGCTTTTTAGCCGCTTCTGCCACGATGATGGTCTCCATAAGCCCCCCTTCCATTGTGTCGGTGATCCCATTCTTACAAGGCTGTTTTTTTTTTTTTGCCAGGATACACCAGGGGGAGCTGTAGGAGGCTTTATCATCCTGCAATAACTAATTTAGTCATCACACTGTTTAAGCTGTTTAACTAAGGTATAAACATTGTGTTGCATAAACTCTAGTGGTTTCTAAGTTATATTCAGTGAAAAAGTGGGACTGTGGCAAGGCAGGCAATTATTTGAATTTCTCTGGTGTCACATAAAAACAGTGACGGAGGGAGCAGTTTTGTTTGTTGGTTGAGTTTCCTGACCATCCATGGCCTTCCACAGTGTTAGGGGTCAGATCCAGAGGCGGCCGATCCGACGGGTGCGGCGGTAGGGGGACAAGCTGTTTGTTTGAATCCGAGTTTGAGAGAAAAGTGAAAAGTCCAGTGGTGGTTAATGCTTGTTTTTAGGTGTGGGGTCATGAGGGTGACCGCAGGAACCGACCGCTCTGCCCCGAAATCCTGAGACAGCGTTAGGTCTAATCACACCTAAACACAGAGAAGACACGCTCCCTCTGTGTAGTCCCGCTGCCCTCCCCTCTCTCTGAGCCCAAAAACCCAGGGGAGGTCGCAGAGTGTCACAGCAGCTCCAGTCTCCTCGTGGACCTGTTGGTACACCCCCCACCCCATCTCCCCCTCCCTCCTGCCTAACCCCCAGAGCTCCAGGATCAGACCGGCACAGTCAGGATAACCATCAAATGAAAGAAATGTAGTTTAATGCAACTGAGGACAAAGTTATATCAAATACAGTGAGTTTTTTAAAGCTCTATTCTGCTAAAGCGGCTTCTTTGAGCTGTTTACCATGTTAAAATGTTTGCACCTCAAAAACAGACCTGGAGTGGTATTTTGTTTCTGAGCTTCCTGGGCTGGTTTATTTGTTTGTGTTAAACCCGTCTCTTTTTCAAGAGCTGGAGACGGTCGCTGCTCTCTTTAGACACAAGAAACTAGGAAGTGCTCCAGCACGTTTCTAAAGACCACCGTCACCGGAGTTGTTCTGATCATTTCAACGCTGAAACCACCGTCACTATAAGCAGTCAGCTCATTTATCTATCTGTTAGAATCATGCTGCAAAGAGCTGTGCTAAATAGCCATTTTATGCTTCTTCCATTTCGCACTGTTGGCAGCAGGTGGCAAGAGATGCCTAATCTAAGTGTTCTCTACAGAGTGTTCTGTACAAAGTAGCATTGTAGCGTCAAGACCAGTCTTGGTCTTGAGACCATTTTTTTTTTGTATAGCTTTGGTCTCGTCTCGGTCTTGGTTGCAGTTTTACTTGGTCTTGGTCTTGGCCTTTGTCTCGAATCCAGTTTTTCTCGGTCTTGTCTCAGTCTCACATGTGGTGCTCTCTGAGATTTTATAATAAGAAAATGCTAGTCTTCATAATTTTGGAGTAATTAGTTTTCGGCATTAGAAGAATCAGAAAAATGATCAGTCTCTGATTGTGGAGTCTGTTTCATTAGAACAGTGGTTCCCAAAGTGGGGTCCGGGGCCCCCTGGGGGGATGCCAAGGTACTGCAGGGGGGCCCTCAGAGACTTTCTATATTAAGTACATCAAAAGAAATGGAGTTTTAAATGATGTAGTTTTATACTTATTTAAAAATTTACTTTTTAAATGTTTTGTTTTGGAAATTAGATCATTAAAATAATAATTTTTGTATTTTAACCACTTTGTTTTAAATTTTTTATTTATTTATTTATTTTTTTACATTTCTCCTTGATTTAGTGTTAGTTCACTGGGCTTGGTCTCAACCTGGTCTTGGTTTGCCTTGGCTTTGGTGTCGAACCTTGAAAGTCTTGGCCTTGTTTTAGTCTCAATTCACTCTGGACTCAGACAGGTCTTGGTCTCAGTTAGTACGGTCTTGACTACAGCACGAGTACAAAGTAACAGCTCCCCAAAAGAAGATGCTTTCCAAACATACGCATTATTTTCATTATAAAATGTGTGTTACAAATGCAAATATGTCCAAACCTAAAATCTAATTAAAATGAGCAGCACGAGGCACTTGAAGATCCACTATCTGAATTTTTGAGTTTGAAAACGAGTTCAAGTTTAAAAAAGGCTCATGTTTAATTTTGTTTAACATCAGATTTGCTTCTCATCTGTTTTCATTTTTTTTTTTTGTTGACACTTTGACACTTCAGGTATATCTCTCTGTCCACTGTACTTATTTATGGTCTACGTGCACAGGCCTGATATCCATTGATCTTGGTCGTAATGTGTCACAGCAGCTCTGGCCTCCGCATGGACCTGGACCACATGGACCTGTTAGTAGACCCCCCCCCCCCCCCCTTCCACCTCAGAAACACCTCCCCCTCCCGAGTGACGCCCATGACCCCAGGGCTCCAGGATCAAACCAGCACAGTCAGGATAATCATCATAAAAATAAATAAATAAATAAATAAAAAAAAATCATCTGAAGTCACTGAGGTCGTTGTTATAGCGGCACAAAGCCCCCGTCACTGTCTGTACGCCAGGGAGAAGGCCATTATCAAGAGTGAAACATTTTTCTGTATACTCTCTATTATCCATAAAGTATCCATTTCTTTCCTTTAGACTTTTCCTTTTTAGAGTCGCCACAGCCAATAACCTGCCTCCTAGTGATGCAGAGATTTGCATGTTTGATTTGGCTTAGATGCGTGGTGCATCACTACACTACTTTTTCTAGGCTTGGGGCTGGCATAAAGAGTACTCTGGCTTGTGACCCCTTGTGGCTGGATTCTGTATCCACGTAATATCACCATTCAAAGCTGATTACACTAAAATTAATCCACTCATAGCCATTTATCTGCAATGGTGCTAACTTTGGGCATTGTTTTTTTTTTCCTTCATTGATTGTATGTTTTTCAAATTTTGTCGGCTATGAAAGCAAACTTGTGTCATTAGATTTTGAATTTTAAATGCTTTTGAAGTTCTACCTTTTTTTAACACTGGAAAAAAGAGTATCGTGCTCCTACAGACTGGAACGATTTACAGAGGACCTTAAAACTACAAAATCTTGTCCTTTTGGATCATTTTGAGTCTATTTTGAAAGACCTGGAGATGCAATCATTCACCTGCCACTGCTTTTAAATGTCTTTTTATCTCATTGTTTTTAACTCTTATTTCTCTTATTGTATTTTGTACGCAGTGTGGGTTGTGTTGTTGACACCTCTTGGCCAGGACTCCCTTGAAAAAGAGATCTTTGAATCTCAATGGGACTTTCCTGGTTAAAGAATGGTTAAATAAATAAATAAAATAAAAGTGTCTGATTTTTTTTTTTGACACTGAACCAGCAACTAGCAACCTGGCGAGTCTGGTTCTGCTCTCGGAGCGAAGCGTTTCTCTTCAAGTAGGAACTGGCCAATCACAGCCTTTTATCTGCAGCACATCTAACAAACCATAGCATTGTTCAGTCCTTTCTGTGATTTTTTTTGTCATTTTAACAACAGTAAAGTCCTGTTGACATCCGGCGTAACTAAAAAAAATGAAATGAAATGAAATGTTACTGAAGAGATACCAGACTAACTTATATAGAATAGGAAAAGAGCAAATTTTTGGACGTCAATTTTTTAGACTCTAGAATTTGGTCAATTGCATTTGACTTGAAAATATATGCATTGAATTAAAAAAAAAAAAAAATTCTGAAATTTTGATCACTGAAAAATTACAATAAAATTAGACACTGAAATTTTAGTGACTGACTTTCAGAGACAAAAAAAAAAGAACTTTTTTTTCAGTGTTAAAAATGTTAGTGGTATAAATTCAAAGGCATTTAAAATTCAAAATCTGATGAAACAAGTTTGGCTGTGCAGCATGTTTTGTACAAAGTGGAGGTGAGAGAGACGGGATAACAACAATCAACAATTAGTGTCCTGCAATAATTAATTGAACAAATACAAGCATGGATAGTCTTTTTTCACTGTAGCTCAATAAGGGCTTGACTTGTGCAAAAAAGCAGACCTTGCCTTGAACAAAATGTGTTTTTGAAATGTGTAACGACAGATAAAAGCAAGTTGTTGAATTAAAAAGTTCATTATGTCCACTTTTGCATGGTGCCGAGGTGAAATATTCAGAGATATTTCAAAACCTTCACAGCCCTCTTTGTGTGAATCAATGAATAGTTATTTTTAAAGGAATTTCATAGACATTTAAATTCATGGCTTACTGAACAATGAAACTTAAAATGTGGTTTGTTCAGCCCAGTCATCCCAGTTCTTTTTGTCTGTTAAATGGAAATTATATTCTGTGGGATTTTAGAGGGCAGTACAAACAGAAGGCACAAAACTAGATTAAAATAAACAGACTTTAACCATGAACAGAAACAAAGCTGTGCAAAATAAATAAATAAATAAATAAATCAAATTTGAGTTGATAAATATTTAACGCAATATGTAACAAATAGTTACAATTGGTCCAACATTATTGTGAAGGGAATAGATCCCACACCCATTTAACCTAAAGTGAATGGGTATGGCTGATCAGGCTGGTGCATAATTAAAGTATCACATGCCTGTTGTAATAGTCATATATGATCTTTTTTTTAATCTTTCATCCAGTCTCTTTCTTATTTTGGGTCACCACAGCGAACTAGTCACACAGCGATTTGGCAGGGTTTTTTTAATTCCAGATGTCCTTCCTGTTGCAACCTGCCACATACGCTGACTGGAGGGGACAATGTGGGTGGAGCGTCTTGCCCAGGGACACAATGGCAATATGTTGAGAAAACAACAAAAGGTTCAAAAAGCAGTCATCTGGACTCAGTTTTTAGAGTTGAAGACATCTCGCCTCTTATCACAGGACGCTTTCTCAATTCTGAAGTGGAACTGATGAGAGCTGCTTTATATGCTCCTAAATTCTATTGTCTCAGACGACTAAATAGACTGTAAAAGAGTCATTAGGAGTCCTGCAGAGAGCTCGAGCCCAGCTGTAGAGAGAAAGGATCAGACAGATTCATTTTACAGTGAAAAACCTGAAGAGTAGACTGGAATACTGACAGGACAAGATAACAACTGTTACAGAGGAAGTTTTCCAGAGGAGTTCCAGCTTCACCCAGACAGCACAACAACAACAACAGGATACAAGGTGAAACGTCTTCAACTTTAAAAAACAAATCCAAGGCAAGGCAAGTTTATTTGTATAGCAAAATTCATACACAGAGCAATTCAAAGTGCTTTACAGGAGAAAAGGGCAAAATTAAAAGTACAAAAACAAGAATCACAATTAAAACAATAAAATAAAATTTAAAGAATATAATTAAGAATCAATTTAAGATTAGATTAAAAGAGAAGAGTGCAGATAAAACACTTTCATTTGTCATATGCATAGCTAAAAAGAACAGTTTTAAGTCTGGACTTGAACATTGTCAGAGTAGAGGTCTGTCTAACATCGTCAGGAAGACGCTGCATAAAACTGAAACTCTGCTTCACAGAGTTTAGTCCTGACTCTGGGACCAGCAGAGACCTGTCCCTGAGGTTCTCAGAGTCTGAGATGGTTCATATGGCACCAACAGGTCAGAGATGGACTTTGGTGCTAAGCCATGGAGAGACTTGTACACAAGCAGAGCAACAGGAAGCCAGTGCAGAGACCTGAGGACAGGACTAATATGGTCGTACTTCCTGGTTTTGGTCAGGACCCGAGCAGCAGTGTTCTGGACGTCCTGCAGCTGTCTTACAGCTCGCTTAGTGAGTCCAGTGAGCAGACCGTTACAGTAGTCTAACCTGCTGGAGATGAACGCATGAATAAGTCTCTCTAGGTCTGGTTTAGACAGTATACCTTTGATTCTGGCAGTGTTTTTGAGATGGTAAAATGCTGATGATGTTATAGATTTAATGTGACTGCTGAAGTTCAAGTCAGAGTCCATGATTACCCCGAGATTTCTAACCTGACTGTAGGTTTTAGTGAAAGAGACTCGAGGTGACTACAGACACCTTGTCTTTGTTTCTGTGGACCAAAGATGATTATTTCAGTCTTGTCTGTGTTTAGCTGGAGAAAGTTGTTTCTCATCCACTCATTGATCTGTTGGATGCAGTGACAGAGTGAATCCACAGGTCCATATTCACCTGCTGTCAGTGAGACGTAAATCTGAGTGTCGTCTGCATAATTGTGGTAGGATATGTTATTCCTGCTTATTAATTGGCCTAAAGGGAGCATGTAAAGATTGAACAAAAGAGGTCCCAGGATGGACCCCTGGGGCACCCCACAGGTCAGGGCCATTTGGTCTGAGACACAGTTACCCATTTCAACAAAGTACTTCCTGTCTTCAAGATAGGACTTACACCATTTAAGGGCAGTACCAGAAATACCTACCCAGTCCTCTAATCTTTGTAACAGGATCACATGGTCAACTGTATCAAAAGCAGCACTCAGATCCAGCAGAAGTAAGACAGAGACTTTGCCTGTGTCCAGATTACTTTTTGTTGTGCTTCAATTAGTCTGGATGAGAAAGGTTCGAACCGCTGTCCCACAGATTGGTGGGCGAACACTTAACCCACTGCAGGGGGCTCCTTGGACAGAGGACAGCGGAGCATGGTTTGATTCCCAGCTTAGTCAGGTTTACTCCTTGTCATTCTTTCTGTCTTTACCTGAGTTCCTGGCTGTCTCCATCTAATACAAGCTAAGAAATTACCACAAAAAAAGACCAGCACAGAACTACTACATATTGATTAGCTGCACACATCAGATTGTCCTGAGCACTGTCCCTCCTCACCATACATCAGATTTTGCCCCCAGCCTCTCACCAACGCCTCAGTTTGATGATGACACCAGAAGAAAGACCCTGAGAGAAAAGGTGCTGCTCGGGGGACTAAATAATTCCTTTTGTGGGCTGCAGTGGGACAAGCTCCTCTGTGGCCAGATGCTGACAGAGGCGTGTGGCTTATTATTTCTTTTTGACCCTGATCACATGGACGTCAGAAGTGGGGACAGAGATCATTCAAAAACTCAGTTCCTCTCTTTGAAGGGCAGAGTCCTGGGATGGAGGTACTGTAAGCACCTTTGATTGAGGCCTCAGCCGCTGGGACAAGAAGAGGTCTTTATGTATTTATTTACTGTGTAGCACAACTGGGATGGTTCAGGAATGATGCAATGTCCTTTTATAGCTCGTATGATATTTATTTTTATTACGATTGCTGCTATTTCTACTGCTACTGCTGCTGCTAGTCATTTTTTTATTACTTCTTTCCCATTGTGTAACAACATTCATATGATATTTTACAAATTATCTGCCCTCATCTCTCCTTATCCTCTGCATCCTCTTCTCTCACACCAAAACACCTTATGTCCCCCCAAAAATGATATATTTCATTAAGTTAAATTAGGGCTTGTTGTTGGTCGGAGGCTGCTTTGGGCTTGAGGAGGGGTTCACCATAGACAGTGGATAGTTAGTTGTAGTTTTTTTGGTAGGGCGTTCAGTTGCAAATATACTGTAGGTTTGTCCAGCTGTAAATATATGGTTTAGTCCAATTGTAAGGCACTGGAAAAAACTTGAAAGTATAACTTGAAGGTGCTTGAATTTGATCTTTGAAAAGTTGTATGAACCCTGACATATGCATGTTCTGTGGCGAGAAGTCCTCATACATTACACTTTCTGTATTTTTAAACTAGATCTCTACACTGTAAAAAAAAAAAACATGCTGCAAAAACTCTGAAGACTGAAGGCAACAGGATCCCTCAAGATTTCTGAGTTTTGGGGCCAACTCAAAGTCTCATGTTTTCAACAACTAATATTTTTTAACATTCATTTGTCTAAAAACTTTTAATCTTAAGATTTACTCACTGTCATTAAAAATAATTAATAATATATTGATAACAACAAAAACTAAATATACTAAATTCAAGAAAATAATATTTTTTCTGAACAATGGATAGTAAGCTGGCTGTTGGCTGATTTAAAAAATAATGACACTGAGTAAAACTTAAAATTGAAAACTTAAAAAAGATTTTAGATGTATAAACATCAAATTAAGTGAACAAAAAATATTAGTTGTTGAAAATGTGAGATTTAGAGTTGGCCCCAAAACTCAAAAACATTGAGGGCCTTGAGATTTTGAGTTTTTGCTGCATTTTTTTATTTTCTTTTTTTTTTCACAGTGAAGAACAAACTGGGACATAATAATGTTTTTACAGATATTTGTTGGGAAATGGGATGAGGAGCTTTAACCTGGGACTGTCCCCATTAAATAAGGACATAAGTTGTTATCAGTAAAGAGAGACTTAAGAAGAGCAACTGTGTAGATCTTTTACTTATTTTTAAATACAGACTCCACTTTTTTTTACGATACTTTTGCAGAACACAGTATCGTAAAAAGTATTACAAAGTAGTACATTTATCACACGAGGAGGGGCGAGTTTTAACAAAAGACAGGACGACCCCAGTGAAAGGACGGTATCTGGGGCCGTTCATATCACTCTGTTAAAGCCCGGCGGGGTCAGAGGTCACGGCTGGGTCAGTCTCAGGCTGCTGCAGAGCCTCGGGCCGAAATCTGTCTGAGTCCAGCGTCAGATGGATCAGGGCGCTCCCAATTAGCTCCAGCACTGTCTCTTAAAAGTACACTGGATTTGTGTTGTGTTCTGGTTTGTGGTTTATGGAGGATGATGCAAAGCAGCGCCAATCAACACGAGACTGCCAATAAACAACAACTTGAGTGTTAATGGGCATTTTTTAAACATAAATGAGCCACAACCAACACTTTATGGATAATAATGCACATTTTTCTCCATTAAGTTAAAGTTTAATACCAAAATGTGGCCACAGAAGTACCAGCTGGGACACACTTTTTCATGGTGCATTTGAACTCATAAAGTAACAAAAAAAAAAAAAAAAAACTTCCCGAAATCCATACAATTTTCTGTCATGTAATTAAAATACATAACACCTAGGCTTAAGTTCTGAATTTCAATGGCAATTTACTGATAAAATAAATGACATTGTTAATACTTTTTGCGACAAAAGTCTTTAGATTATTGTTTTTTAGTTTCCTATGCTTTTCTGTTGTTGTTAAAATGGGGAAAACTGGGACATGGTTTGTTGAAAACTGGGACTGTCCTGGTTAAATAGGGAAGTCTGGTCACCCTACACAGGTGCAATGGCCACATCTGTTGCACTCATTTATTTGCATATTTAGTTACTTTAAAAATACTGTTAAGTGGGTCAACTTAAACACCATTATAACAGAATAAACCAATTAAAATAAATGTATTGGAGTAAAAAAAAATGTGTTGGGTGCCCCAGTGTGGCTGCAGAAGCAATGGCCGCTTCTGGTGCATTTGTTCATTTTCATATTTAGTTATTTAAAAATACTGTTAAGAGGGTCAACTTTGACAAAATTATAATTCACCATCAGTTTCCTTGTAATTAAAAAACTGCCCGACCATGAGCCTGTTGTACACACTGAATGAATGACTTGAGCGTGTGACAAAGTAAAATCCCATTCATTATCATGTGTCACCCTGACTCGTGGGGTTACCAACCCTGCTCTGGACAAATCTGGCTCACATTAAGGTCCCAGTTCAGGTCCCAGTTCAGGTGTCAGTCTGCCTCCACAATCACTAAACCATATGACCCACCAACAAACACCACTTCTACTTCTACTATTTCTACTACTTCTGCTGTTGTTAAAATGGTCTTAACAGGTTTTATTTATTTTCCTTTAATTACAACTAAAACCACTTTCACTTATCTTTACTGCTTGCCAACAGCTGCATAAGACATTTTTTTCTTCTGCATACATGTTCATTATTATCTGCTCACACATACAATACTTTTGATAAACTTTGAAATGAAACACATCCAAGTTCCTAATATTTTTTATGCTTTGTTTCCATTAAAATCTTCCACAAAGCTCCCATTTGTTTGTTCATGGTCCTATATACGCAGGCTGATTTATTTGCATGATCCCAGTTTTCAAGTTTTAAGTCACACTGTACTAATGTGCAGTGCGACTTAAAAATGCCATCCCGCTTTGTGGATGTCTGATCCTGTCAGACCTCGGAAGCTAAGCAGGGTAGGGCCTGGTTAGTACCTGGATGGGAGACCGCTGGGGAACACCAAGAAGCCGGTGTGAATGTGAGTGAGTGGTTGGTGGTGATCGGAGGGTCCGTTGGCACAGATGTGTGCAGCCGCGCTTCTGTCAGTCTACCCCAGGGGAAACTGTGGCTACAAAACGTAGCTTGCCACCACTGAGTATGGAGTGAATGAAATACCCCTTCCCTGCTGTGTGTAAAATGCTTTGGGTGACTTGTGCCATAGTTAAAGTGCTATATAAAAATACCATTCCCAATGACAATCAAATGCTTTTCCAACCAGCACAAGTCGCTCTTTCTTACTTAGGTGAAGCTTTTAACCATGTTATAATGTTGTTTCCAGCTCAAAAACAGACCAGAAGTAATACTTAGTTTCCTTCACGCATGTTTGAGTAATCCTGTTTGCTGAGCCTGTCTCTTCTGAAGAGCTGGAAAACACTTGGTCACACATAGACTCATGAAACCAGGAAGTGCTCCTGTGTGTTTCTAAAGCCCAGACACCGTCACCGCACTCATTCTGATCTATCTGTTAGCAACATGTCGCTAATAGCCGTGCTAAATAGCCATTTTATGCTCTTTCCAGTCCCCATTGTTGCCACCAGGGGGCGACAGACACCTGATCGAAGCGTTCTCTGCAAAGTCAAAGTAACAGCTCCCCCCAAAAGAAGACGTTTTCCATTCATTTACATTATTTTAAGTTATAAAATGTGAAATACTAATGCAAAGGTGTCCAAAACTACACTAAACAAAAATTTAAATGCAACACTTTTGTTTTTGCTCCCATTTTCCATCAGCTGAACTTAACAATCCTATACTTTTTCAATGAACACAAAAGGCCTGTTTCTCTCAAATAGTGTGCACAAATCTGTAGAAATCTGTGTTAGTGAGCACTTCTCCTTTGCTGAGATAATCCATCCTCCTCACAGGTGTGGTGAGGATTGATTTGCTCAGTGTATTCCAAAAAGCCTAAAAAAGTAGGAATAATATAATAGGAACTTTAATAACTTTAATAATGTAGGAATTTTTTCCAACTGCTTTTCCATCATGTGTTTTTAAATATGAAAAATGTTTTCTGGGTTTCTGAGGTTTATCTGAATGCAGCATAAAACTGACTGACTGTTTGTATTTTGACCCTTTTCCCTATCTTCATGTTAGTCTTGCAATGGTCTTGGACTTGTCTGATCTCTTGAATGTTTGTGCTTAGTGACAAAGACATCAGTTATTGAAATATATTTGGTATACATTTATTGCTTTCTAAGATTTTATTGTCCGCATTTGAATGATTATTTGTAATTTAATTGTAAAATAGTCTTCTTAGAATTATATCTGCGTTCTGAGTAGTTTTGAGATATTTAGGTTTAAAGTAGGGCTGGGAAAATTATCGCGTTAACGCAGTGTGTTAATTTATTGATTTAATCGCGTTTCAATTGATCGCATTTCAATTGACGCATCGATTAATTTGATCACAACAAAAATATTACGACGACACTGACAGAGGCAGCAACACGCCATGGGTCTTCCGCGAGCGTAGAAGACGACACATTTCCGTTTCCATCCATCAGGCGTTCCAGATGAGCCAGACTTGCGCAGTTTGGATCAGTGTCGGTCTGTGCACAGTGCTCAGGTTAGATTTGTGTCTGACTTGTTCCTGACTTGCTCTGATGCCACAAGTGCAATGGTCACCGTGAGATCCAAACGAGACCAGCGCCTGAGTCCCCTGCAGGGCATCAGGAGCAACTGCGGAGGCTGCACGGCTCAATGCATGATGGGAAAACGCCCACCTGTCAGCGGTGAACAGACAGGTGACTGGATCTGAGTTTAGTGCTGATCAGAAACGTAACACACGACACTTCACTGCCCTCCTCTCCTTCTTCCTCCGCCTCTTTTAAAAAAAAATACAGACTAAAGTTACAGTTTTGACCTGGATAAACCAACACACGCGAGAAGTGGATTTGGGGCGTGATGGTGCGTGATCTGAGCCACAAACTGTCCCACTTCAGTACAGGTGTATTTCCCTCCTCTCATTGCGGCCGTGCACTCTCGTTCACAATCCAGGCGAGGCACAGTTCATCTGGAACGAGCCTAATGCAACAAGTGAACGAGCTAAAGCAACATGAGTGACCAAAAAGACACATTGCTAAATGGACAATTCTGCTTCAAATCGTCACCAGACAGCAATATAGACAAAACAAAAGTTATGTGCAGTCTATGCAAGGATGAGTTCAATTACCACTGGAGTAACACAGTTCATAGTATTTACACTGTTGTGAACCACAACAATTGTTATTAATTGAAGAATTAAACTTATTTTTGTTAAAGTTCTAAAAGAGATTACACGTGCTTTTTTAGGTAAGTTTTGTGTATTTGTTGGTTGTTATTATTTAGGCAAACTTTGTCTGAGTTACAGGTCTCAAAGAGACTGTTCATTTATTTTCTTTGCAAGTTTTGTTTGCATTGTGCAGTATGTGAAGGTTTATTCAAAATAAATGTTATAAATTTACAATTTTGTGTTTGTACGTGAATTCATAATATGATTAATCGTGATTAATTGCGATTATTAACTGGTAGTGATTAATCGCGATTAATTTTTTTCAGATTTGAGATTAATTAGTAAATTTTTTTAAATCGATTCCCGGCCCTAGTTTAAAGTTTTGACCATAAAAATAACAAAACTCAAATGAAACACATTTCTTTAACATATGGGACTTAAAGGCACCTTAAAGAAATTGTAAATATATCATTTTAAAATCTTTGAAACTTTTTTAAATGGGACTTTTGTGAAATGGTTTTGCAGATAGAACCTTCTAATTCTGAGAAGCTGAAATTCAGTCAGAATTATAAAGTTCTATCTTACAAAACAAACAAAAATCAATAAGTTTTATTTCAGTCGTTGACTTATTTTTATACTTTAACAGTTTTTAAGATTACATCACACATTTTAAAGTAAAATGCAAGACTCTTTGACAATATTTAATGTAGTATTTGTTGGCACGTAAGCAATAGCTCTATATTTTAATGTTTAAGACATTATATTTCTATTGTATTGGTATTGTACGCATACTATGTTTATACTTTTCCAGTGAACAAATAATATATAGACTACAATTCGTTTCTACTCTACACTTTTTATATTTTCAGGTCTCATTCTTCAGATCGATAAAACTAACCCTTAGCCTTTTTGTTGTTGTCTGTTTTAAAGTTGAGCTTCAAATTAAAGTTTGACATTAAAGATACAACTTCTACCCCCTCCCCCCCAAAAAGGATAAAACTGTGAAAACCCCTTAATATAGTGTACATAAGGTATCCAGGAACAAAAATACACTAAATTTTAACAAAAATGTCACATAGAAGCCTATAATTCTAAGGGGACAAAATGTCAACAAAAAACAGTCTAAAAGGCAAATACTTGCAAACTGTTCCAGTGTCACAGCAGAGCGAGGTGTGGCTCTCAAGATGCCTCAAAAAAAAAAAAAAAAAAAACATTTAAGATGGCAGAAAAAGAGGGAGAGGGGAGAGCCACCTGGACACCATCAGTCTCAGCCAAGGTAAACATCTCCGACATTCCTCCCGGCACACTGGCCTACAGGGGTCAGGGGTCATGATGACAAACGAGTGACCCAGCGGCACTCAGAGGCCAAGAGAGGAGGCCCTGGAATCTCTCAGTGGGACGGGGGACAGAGGCGCACAAATTCACCGGCCCGGGTCTCTACAAGGGCCGCAAACAAATGGCCACTGGGGCAACAAGGTCCCAAACCCCATCCCACTTGGCCCATCAAGGAATAAAAGCAAATGCAGTGGACGCTTTCAGAAAAATATGTCGGACTAATCCCTGGATCTCTCCCCCAGGCCCCCAGCATTCCTCTGTGTGTTTTTTTTTTTTTACCTCATATGGAAGTTGATGGCATCGGGGGCCATCGCTTCCATCAAAGCCCCCCACTTATCAGGTTCAACAAGGGCCCATTAAAAGTGTCAGCTCGGTCCAAAGGAACGAGTGGTTAAGAGTTAAATCACCTCACGGCAGGGACACAAAGAGAAAAAAAAAGAAAAAAAAAAAAACATGTACAAAACTGTCAGCCCTTAATGTTGTGCATGGAAACTGTGGTTAGCAGTAACTTTTGTCGTGTTTAATGAGTCATGAGTGGTAAGCTAAGTCCATGAAAGCACACATTTTTGGGACTTTCTAGACTTTATTTGCCAGGGCAGCAGATGCAGAGTAAGTATGTGCTGCATGTTCTTCCAACTGAGCTATACTGCAGCAGACAGCACACATTTCACCTCCAAGTGGTCTCCTTTCCACACAAAGTTCGCAGGACTGACAAAAGAAAGGTTTGCTCAGCTCGGGGAGGTGTAAAATCACATTCAATTATTTATTTACCCGATCTCAAACTAACCCCCTTTTTACACATGCAGTTCTCTCCAGGATGTTTTTTTTTTTTTTTTTTTTTTTGGAGGGGCTTCTTGTATAGACACAGCCCAGTTTCATTTCTGGGTTGATAGTGAAACATAGTTGGTGGCATTTATTTTGTGTGACAGGTGACAAAAAGCACAGATAGCTGCTTGTTTGGCTACATCACTTTTGACTTTTGAGTTTGCACCCCAGTGTTTGAACAGACAGTATTGATATCACCACATTGTCCAGCATCATTGTAGGAGATTTTGTCAGTAGAAGTTATGCATCATAACCAGCACACTATGGTAAAAGGTTAAGAAATACTGGGACGCTTGAGCACGCTGCGAGATGGCTGCGTCAAGAAATATTGCTTCTCCCAGCAGTTTGTCTAAAAAGCCCTTAAAAGATGTAAAACTACACATGAATTCGCTAAAAATGATCAGATAAGAAAGGGCAGTGGTGAAAAAAACAAATAAAAACAAAACTGAAATATTTCTGAAAAAACTGAAGCTAACAAAGGTGACACTTTGGCTAATGCGAAGGAAATGGCACTGACCTGAAGGCGATCCTGATGGAATTTAAAGAGTTTAGAAAAGACAATACGCAACAACTTCAAGAAATAAAAGAAGAAATAAACAAGACCAGTGTGAGACTTGAGGAGGTGGAGGGCCAGAGACAAGGAGGAGTGGATTCAATCAGTGGAGGACATCACGAAAAAGCTAATAAGACTTCAGTCCAAACTAGAGTCACAATTTGTTCAAGATGTCAGATTTCTGCAAAATAACATAATAAGGATCTATGTCATAATTGAGGGCAGGAGAAAGTCCCCCCCCCCACCCCCCACCCCCGTCAGTGATGGACTTTATCAAAAATGTTTTGAAAGAAAGTCTGCAGCTCCCTCCGACGCTGAATATCCAAATTGAACAAGCCCCACTGCGGTCCATCATTGTACGCTTTTTGAGCTGCAAGATGTAAAGAAGACGTCCTCAAAAAAACCTGGCAAATGAAGGGATTCTTCTGGAAGGTTCTCTCATTGGATTTTAAACATTTAATCAGGTATACTAGACTTTATTGTCTCCATAAGGAAATTTGTTCTCTGCATTTGACCCATGCTTCAATGCCACTGGAGCAACCTGTCAGGAGCAGTGGGCGACTGCAGTGCAGCGCCCAGGGGCCCTGCTCCAGATCTTGAGCCAGGATCCCGGTCAGGAGCAGGAGGATTAGCCTGTGGTGTATGTTTTAGGTTGATGGGTGAAACCCACACAGACACAGATAGAACATGCAAACTCCACACAGAAAGTCCTCGTCTCTGGGAATCAAACCCAAGACCTTTTGCTGTGAGGTGACAGTGCTCACCACTTTGCCACTGTGCAGGAGTGACCTGGTCTTGACAAACACGAGTTTTAGAAAAAATTATGTCTCATCCTTTCTGAACCTGAACTCTTTCACATTTTGAGCTTGATGAATCCTTTGCCATCTTGGAATAAGCCCGTGCCATTAGGGAAGAAAAAATCCATTGATGGAGTAACCTGGTCATTCAGTATATGCAGGGAGTCAGCTGACCTCATTCTTTGGGCACATAATGTTGCTGAACCCAGACCTGACCAACTGCAGGGAGGCTCTTACCTATTTATTTATTTACATCCAGGTGGAGACTTTTTTTTTGGCCAGGCAGTGTATGATAACTATAATACAACTCTATGTCAATAATACAGCTATAAAATGGATGTAACCGCACTATAATGTCTATAATGCAGCCCTAATATACATAATACAACTTTAATACATGCGTTACCACTATAACATGGATAATATATCTAATCTATCTATCTAATAATATCTATATCTATGTTGCCAGTGTCTTCCTGAATTGGTGCGTGCCAATTGTGTCTGACTTTACGAGCGTGCCGTGTCTGTAATCCTGCGCTGACTGGAAAGTACTGAGACAGTGAGAGCTATTGATTGGTCGTGTGTCTGGGTCCGGTCAGAGAGCACTGAAAACTCCACTTCCCACAGTTTGTTAGCCATCAGACGGCAGCCTAGTGCGATGTGGCGAGACAGGCGGGGCGTGTAGTCAGTAATACAGGAGGTAATGGACCCCGGTGCACTCCGGAGCTGCTGCCATCTATCATCATAACACCGGACCGGCACAGCGGCTCCTCACAGCGGGGCTTCATCTGAGCAGAACTTCCTCCCAAATGTGTCGTAGCCCACAGACATCCTCGGCCTAATCAGGAAACTATAAAAAAGTATGAATATGTTGTCTACAATTACAGTTTAAATGTGCATAAAATGTTTTTTGCGTTTTTTTTTTTTTTGGTTTTTTTTGCAGCACAGCAGTAGTAGTTAAAGCTTGTATGTCCCAATGGCTAGGTTCTGTGCCCATGGATTGGGCCGTCGAGGCACCTGCCTTTGACCGCCACCCAAATCACACAGCACCAGCCCCTTATGGTCGTTCCTGTGGGTGGTGGGCCTACGGAAAGGCGGCCCCACGTAGCCTTTTCGGGCTGGGTCCCCCAGGCTTGAGCCCCAACCCCAGGCCTGGCTCCAAGGTGGGGCCCTGGTGACGCCAATCCAGGCGACATAACGGACCCTGTTTTGTAACTTATCGTAATGGCCGTCTGATCCGGATGCCTCCTGGTTGCCTTCCTGGGGAGGTGTTCTGGGCATGTCCCACCATGAGGAGGCCCCAGGGAAGAGCTAGGACACGCTGGAGGCACTACGTCCCTCGGCTGGCCTAGGAACGCCTTGGGGTCTGTGGAATCTGTCAGTGTCTGTGGAGAGGGGAAGTCTGGACATCTCTGCTTAGACTGCTGCCCCCCACGAGCCGGCCCCGGATAAAGTGGAAGAAGATGGATGGATGGGCCACAAGCCACTGTCACTGTATACAGGCAGATTTTTTGCTGTGGGGAAAAAAAGAAGTCAAATAGGTTAATACTTGAGTTAAAGTGTTGAGAGTAAAAAGTACATCTGAACTTTGTTGACTCTTTGTACAGTTCTATTACTACTACTGCTGCTGTTACTATTACTACAACTGTACTATGCACAAGTGACTATGTAAAATAAATAATCAAAAGTAAAAACTGCAGAAAGCATGAGACTGTTTTTTAAAACCATAACATTTACATCTTCTCTGACAAAAGTACAGGGACACACTTTAGTTTGGTGCCTCACAAAGTTTGCAAACCAAATTCAAATACGTTTTGTCTGGAAACGTTTGGACAAAGCTGGGTAGAGTAGCCAAAAACTGTATTCAAGTATTATTACTACAAGTAGAAGTCAAAAGTAGTCACCTAAATAATAGTACATGTTAGAAGGTATTTGGTGGAAAAAAACTGCTCAAGTACTGAGTAACTGTTTAGAAGTAACGTCTTATACCCCAGATTAAAAACTGCTAATGTATACTATGTAGTAACATATATACTATGAAAAATATGAGAATATTGAAAATTATTTTTTTGTTATAAAAAAATATGTATATATGTATATACCAACAGCTATGCCCTGCCGGTCATCAGATACCCTGCGGGAATAATAATCTGGCCAAAGGAAGGCATTCGGACCACAGATGTGAAAACACGGAAGCTCCTGACCATGCATGGAGGGTTCCACCCCAAATTCAGCACCCTGAGGCCCCAAACACACTGGCTGCGTCGGTCGCTGCAGCGAGTGTACTGGTGCAAGGTTGTACACACTGGCTGCTGCTCGCTGCTCGCTGCTGGCAGCTCCTTCTCTACAGAAAAGCCATTCAGAAGTCAATATGAGAGTACAGCCACATATAACAGACCTATGGTGACTATATTTGACTAAAGAGGCATATGTTTACTCTCTGTAGACTGGACATTCTAAATGCAAGACTTTTTACGGTGAAAGTCCTAGTTCAGAGAGCCAGAAATCCCCCAAACATTCAAAAAATGCATCAGGTATGGGTAGTGCTCATAATAGTTGGCAAAATATAACAATATCTGCTAATTTTGTGTGTATTTTGGGTGAAAACGCGACCCAGCGCCAGCTGCCAGTGTCAAAATTCGGTGTGGGTTTGATTTCTGTTCTCACGCAGGCAGTGTGGCTGCTCTGATCTGCTAAGCTGGGCGCTGAAGTGAAAATGGTTCCCTGACAGTCACCACGCTGCAGTTAGGCATCCAGTGTGTTTGGGGCCTGAGACTGTACACTAAGCGCAAGGAAGGAGGCAGAGGACTGGTGAGTGTCAGAACCACTGTTCAGGATGAAACATCCAAGATCCTTGACTACATCAGGAAGATGGCCTCAACAGATGAAGTGCTCAGTGAATGTCTCAGACAGTGGAAAACAGAGGACGAGGTGCTGGAGGAACCATCATGGGAGGAAAAGCCCCTACATGGGATGTACCACCGACAGATAACTGAAGTGGCTGATATCCAGAAATCCTACCAATGGCTAGAAAGGGCTGGACTGAAGGACAGCACAGAGGCACTGATCATGGCTGCACAGGAGCAGGCCTTGAGCACCAGAGCAATAGAGGCCAAGATCTACCATACAAGACAAGAGCCCAGGTGCAGACCGTGCAAAGAGGCCCCTGAGACAATCCAGCACATAACTGCAGGCTGTAAGATGCTGGCAGGGAAAGCATACATGGAGCGTCATAACCAAGTGGCTGTTATAGTGTACAGGAACATCTGTGCAGAGTACAGTCTGGAAGTCCCGAGGTCAAGGTGGGAAACACCTCCAAAGGTGATAGAGAACCACTGAGCTAAGATCCTGTGGGACTTCCAGATCCAGACAGACAAAATGGTAGTGGCGAACCAACCGGACATTGTGGTGATGGACAAACAGCAGAGGAAAGCTGTTGTGGTTGACATCGCAATACCAAGCGATAGCAACATCAGGAAAAAGGAACACGAGAAACTGGAGAAGTACCAAGGCCTCAAAGAAGAACTTGAGAAGGCTTGGAAAGTGAAGGCAACAGTGGTGCCCGTGGTCATCGGAGCACTCGGGGCAGTAACCCCCAAACTGGAAGAGTGGCTACAGCAGATCCCAGGAAAAACATCAGACATCTCAGTCCAGAAGAGCGCAGTCCTAGGAACAGCAAAGATACTGCGCAGAACCCTCAAGCTCCCAGGCCTCTGGTAGAGGACCCGAGCTTTGGCCAGGACAGAAGTTCATTAAAAGATCTGTGCAAAAAAAGTAGAAAAAACATAGTATAGTAAAGTATAGTATGGTATAGAATAGTATTTTTATGATGTTTTGTGAGGACACTTTTGTCACTTAACAGAAGCAACGTAACAAACTTAGTCAGAGAGCGTAAAAATGTAAAATTAGTAAAAAAAAAAGTAATATTAGATTTGTGTTTAGAAAATCAACTTTAGTGATAAAATACACACCTGAGCCACATTTCATAGAAAAGGTAAAAACCACTGCAAAGTTATATAAAATAATAATAATAATAATAATAATAATAATAATAATAATAATTTGAAAAGGACACTTTTGCCCTTATTAAGAGACAAAATATTTAACAGTGAGCAAATTTAGGTATTTCCAAACAATAAACAATAAAAAAAAAGTTAATGTCTTCTTCATAAAACAATACATACAACATAATAACTTACTTCAAAATAATATAACTTAAGTAGTAGTAAAAAATATGTTGCAATAAAACTACTCTTAGAAGTTCAATTTACTGAAGTAAATGTAACTCAACACTTTTTCTGAACAATGCATACTAAGTTGGCTGTAAGATGAGTTAAAAAAATAATGTTATTGAGTAAAACTTAAAATTTAAAGTTTTTAGACATGAACATCAAATTAGGTGAACAAAAAAAATATTAGTTGTTGAAAACTTGAGATTCTGAGTTCAAAAATCTTGAGGGATTCTGTTGCCTTGGGTTTTTCAGTTTTCGCAACATGTTTTTAACAGTGTAGCCACCTCTGCTTTTGCACATGCAGCAAAGAAACCTGTTGTGTGAAAGCAGCACCAAATATTCTCGGACACTGGGTCCTGAGCTACTGGAAGCTCTCAGAAAGTTTCCTGTCTGCTCCTCCTGTCCGTGCTCTAAAGAGGCCATTAAACTGTGTCGTAATGCAAACAGAGAGTCGAGGAGAGCCCCGGGCCAGGTGTCGGCTGCGGAGAGCTCAGCGTCTAATGCAGTGCCATTATGAGTGTTTGGGACGGGGTGGGGGGGTAGGGGGGGGTGATTATCATAAAAGCCTCCCCCAGCTCCAGCTTCAGCTAATGTCTGATCAATAACAGACTCCAGGGAGAGAAGGATGAGGGATGAGAGGAAAGAGAGGAGCTTATTAATCTATAAGAGCCATACACTGACGGATGCTCTGTCGCTTTGTCAGGGGCCAGGGCTGGATACGGTGCAGAGAGAGGATTTACAGGAGCCACTGCACACAGAAGTAAGCCAGTTATAGACACTGGTGGAACAAGTACTAAAGTATAAGTACTGTTACTAAGTAAGAGTTTTTCTTCTTCTTCTTCTTCTTCTTCTTCTTCTTCTTCTTCTTCTTCTTTTTCTTCTTCTTCTTCTAAGATTATGGGGGTAAGAAAATTCACCTTAGTGAAAATTGCTCAAATCAAGATTAATAATCTGAATTCAAGTCATTTTAACTACTGTAGATTTAGACTTTTTGCAGTGTGTGGTAGGAAAATTCCACTTATGGACAGATAATGTTCCTTTAACTAATTAAAAATTGCTTGAAACAGGGAAGAAATAACTTGAAACAAGTCAAATTCGGCCGATAGTCGAACCTCAGCTTGAGGAGGAACAAAGCGGTTTTCGTCCTGATCGTGGAACACTGGACCAGCTCTACTCCCTCTGCCAGGTGCTCAAGGGTTCATGGGAGTTTGCACACAGTCCATGTGGATCTGGAGAAGGCATTCGACTGTCCCTGCTTAGACTGCTGCTCCCGCAACTCGGCCCAGATAAAGCAGAAGACGATGGATGGAAGTCAGATAATCTAGTAATAACTAACTTAATAAGTAAATAAATCCAATGTAGTGAAAATTGCTCGAGTCAAGATTAATAATCTGAATTCAAATCATTTTAACTATTGTAGATATTGATTTTTTTTGCAGTGTACAGCCTTTTAAAACAGTATCTGGTTAAAAGAAAGCATTTCCAATAATTACTTTATTATTGCCATAAATAAATAGGTGAAGGGACCAGCAGAGTGCAGAGCTGTAACGCAAGTTTGAACAGAACCATAAAAAAGAGCTTTTTATTTCCTTAGACTTTTTGTATGACTCCAAAATATACTCCAAAATAAAAAAAAAATATCTGCAAGGAATCAGTAGAAACAGAGCTGTACACTGATGTTTTTGGATAGATGAGTGAGAGCAGACTGGATGTAGAGGGCTTGTTGTTGATGAGTCAGTGCTTCCTGGAGAGGCAGAGGCAGAGGTTTGTGGAGCTAAGCATTTGGAAGCCTCAGAAACTCAGCGCCAGAGAATACAGGATTACTCAAACAGGCGTGAATGAAACAAAACACAACTCCAGGTCTGTTTTTTATGAAGGAACATTATAACATTCTAGAAAGCTTAAAAAAGTAAATTTTGCATAATATAGTCCCTTTAAAGTATGCTGTCTTTTAAAGTAAACAACTCCACCATAAATATTACAAATGTCAGTCCAAATTCCTATTGGTACATTATGGATTACATTACATTATGGTATTATGAATGCTTCTACATAATTAAACCTAACTCTATCCAAATGGAATATACCCTTTACTTGAACCACATCTCCTGCAGAGTAATGGCTGCCGTTACAGAAAAGTGTTGTTAGTGTCCCATAACAGTTCTGTCTCTGTCTGAGCAGAGGGTCCCAGTGACTGTGAGTGAGGTTTTTCCACCAAACGCAGGTGTGTTTCCGGGACATCTTCGCAACCAGACGGGCAGCTGGTTCACATCAGCCCCCCCACACACATGATCTGTGACCCGGGACCTGACGTCATCCATGTTGGATCCAAGCCAATGAGTGTAGAGTTAACATTCAGCAGCGATGCGGTGTTAAACGGCTGCTGTGGAACAATGTTTGACACATCACTGGCAGCTCTCATGTTGCCGGTGTGGCCCATGATTCCCAGCACTGACGGGACTTCAGCAGCGTTATAACTGCTGCCTATTGAGCTTCCACAGACAATCAATCTTGTATTCGCTTTAATGGACGTCTGCTTTCCCCAACGTTTTTTTTTTTTTTTTTTTAATGTTGGACAGTACTTACAGTAGTTGTGATGACCATAAATGTCTGCTTATGTTTTTATGGGTGTGTTGAGGTCATAAAATAATATTATATAGCTGGCAATGTCTTTTGTAACACTAGAAAACTAAATTTGGTTTAACAACAAGTTTACTGAAAAAAAAAATCATATCTTTTTGTATGTAGTTGTACATGTTCCTATGGCTCTGACAATGGCAAATTTTTTTCCCTCCACTTGTGATGAAAAACCATATTTTCTAAACATACACAGTAGTTTAAATACATGAATAAAATCCAACTATAGCCAAAAAGTGCCGCCAGCCAAAATGGAAATCTCCCTTTGGCAGATTAGCTTGTGTTAATGTCAAGCACTAGTTATGAATGTTTAGGCAGGACTGGTTTTATTGAAAACAAGGTGTCAATTAGAGGGGATTCAGACCCACTTCACTTCAATATGATTAGGTCTGTCTGACAAGGCTTGGCTGAGCACTGTCCTAGTGCCACTACCTGCCATAGCACTCTTCTACCAAAGTAAACAAATGTAGGAAGCTATGTATTTTTTTATGGTCTTGTTTTTGCAAATGTATGGCTACATTTATAGAAAAGTACCTAAAGGGCTTTGAGTGACCTAACAAAAATCTATCAGTAAACCACGTTCTTGCATGGACCAAATTTCTAACACTCTTATCTCATAACATAAAACATGCACAACAGACTAATCCACTAGCCAGGTCTGGAGAAGGGGCCCCAGGCGCTGCTCCTGACAGGTCGCCCCAGAGGCATTGAAGGATGGGTCAAATGCAGAGAACAAATTTCCCTACAGGGGACAATATAATATACCTTGCATCATCATTTAAGCCCCTCACTTTCACTGTGGGATATTCCTGTTCTATGTTTTTATTACATCTGAACTCATCCTTAAAGTTGCAGTGCCAGTGCAGTCTTACTGTAACCCTACAACTGGATACTAATTGAGCATAAATGGGGCACAGACATTTCTTGACATCAGTGAGCTGTGATTTCCAGCTCTCATTGCTCATATGAATGTCTTTAAATACCTTTTACAATGCTATAGTCCTGCTATTTTACAGTTTTCTCCATTGTCAGACCTTGGCCGACCGTAGACCTAAGCCCTGCAGGAGCTGTGTATAAAACCTGTTTGGACACGGCCGGCCTGACTCTGAGTGAGCAGAGCAGATCTGTGTGGTCAGCGGGACCCCGGGCCACTGAGGAACGATAGTGACATGCACTCACCTCCACTGCACAGGGGCCCTTTTTGAGGTGGAGGACCCCTTCCCCCCGGCAGGCATTGTAATGGTGTGTGGTGCAGGACGGTCCCGAGCGTATAAATTTAAACCCCGGCAATGCCCAGAGTCAGAGGTCTCAGAGCAGAGCAGATGTGAAAGCAAGAGGGGGGTAGTCTGGGATGGTGGGTGGTTCTACAGCAGAACAGCATCAGGCCTGAGCTACAAAACATCACTTATATTTTTATATGACCTGTTAGGATTATATAGTAAATAGGAAGGGCATCTGGCATAAAAACCTACACCAAATCATGCAAATCACTGCACTCTAGAAAGCAGATGTTTTGCTATGGCGTCTCTAAAAGGGAAAGGCCAAATGCAAAGGACCCAGGACCCTGTCCATCTTTACTGCTTCTGACTTCCCTTTAGAGCTAATCCTGTTACAGACCTGAGATCAGTTAACTTCAGAAGTTGCTAGATCTTCTCCCAGCTGAATCTTTTTAAAATTTTGCCATTTCTTGCCCCTGTCCCAACTATTGTCCTGCAGCAGGCATCAAATTTGAAATGAGCTCATTTTGTGATAAAAGTGTCACATTTCTCAGTGTAAACATTTGTTATGTTATCTATGTTCTATTGTGAATAAAATATTGGCTCATGTGATTTGAAAAATTCTTTGTTTTCATTTTATTCAAATTTTAAAAAATTACCAAACATTTCTGGAATTTGGGTTGTAGATGTAATTGCAACACAGGCCTGAGACAATAAAACCTTACTCAAAATATTGCCATGAGTATGCAGTGAGCCTATAAGAAAGACAGTGCTCAGCTCAAGAGAAGCACACTTTACAGGTTTTCTGTGGCCTTGGATGTGACAGATTTTCAACAGTGATACCATATAATACCATGAGTTTGACTGAAATGTTTATGCAATGTGGAAAATTGCAGCTATGTACGGCAATTTCTCAGAAGTTAATTGGTCATTCGGGCGAGTAAGTGTTCATTAAGGTAGTTTTCTACATTGCTTTTTTCAGATTTTATGGTATAGTTCACATAAAAAATTATTACAGGTCAACCTTTCGGCAACCCCTGACAAGTTGAAGACCATCATCAACTCCATTTGGTGCATTTATAGACCAGCCCTTCCTTCTTTCTTTTCAAAAGCAGGAGAGTCTGGTTCCTCAGCCACAGTGAGTTGTTTCCACTCAGTCAATCTGGACACAGCCTATCACAGCCGTTTATCTGCAGTGCATCTTACAAAAGCGGAAAACAATCTCCCATCAAAATAAACTAAGATGGTGCCAGCTAGTACAAAGTGGATTTAATAATAACTTCTCTTAGTGCTTTCCTTCGTCTCCTGTTGGTTCTGCTGAAGTCCTCGTTGTTGTTCAGTCCTCTGTGGGATTTTTGTCTTTGTCCTGTTTCCAAACGTCAGTAAAGTCCTGCTGATGTCTGACCTAACAACCACATTCAAACAAACAAACTGACTATTTCCCACAACATTTTGTACAACTGGCTTTTGTTGCTGTCCCTCTTCAGAAATAACTAGAGTTGCTAGTAATTTAGTGTTTTCTGGTGATTGATGGCAACAATTCTCCTTGTTTGTTTCGCTTACAGATAAGTGGCACACTGCCCTTTTGTTTCTGTGATCGGTTACTCTCTGTTCTGCCCACTGACATGAAACTTAAACCACATGGATCTAACTTCTTTGCATAGAATGATAGCATTAAAAATGATTGCAGCAATTGTTGGTTTACAACTTCTAGCCTACAATTTCTATCACTTTGCGGGACCTTAGTGTTTTTCTGCATATGTCAATCCATATGATTAGGGTGTATGGTTATTGGGACAGGTTCCATGCAGCCACCCGCAGCACCTAGGGAATCTGACATAGAACATGAATGAACGATTCCTAAAATATTCAAAAATAGTTGACAATAAGGCAGATCAAGAACAAATGGGGGGCCATCTGACCAATCAAAGTAGAAGGCATTAAAGATGAGGGGCAAAATCAGTACAGGGGGAAGTGTACAAGAGCTATAGTGTACATATTTTAAAAGGAACAACTAAAATATTCATGAAAACACAAGTACTAATCTCCAAATAAGTTAAATATTGGCATTGTAACCACTGCTCTCGTGTCTCCTGTGTGAGTTAATGTTTGTAGAGTGTGGTTCCATTAATACCGCGCACATTAATTTCTACTTTTGTGTCCCGTACTTTACTGTGTCTCTAAAGAGAGTGGAATATATTCATGCGCCGTGGTCCAGTGTTAACATTTGAAGTGCACTCAGTGGTCGAGCTGTGCTTTTACTAATGCTGTTTTATATCAAACCGATGTGTATGAAAGCTCCGAGCCTCCCACACACAGAGAAGTCCTGACCTCGCTTCGTACCCAGCTATCTCCACCAGCCTGTTTCTTCTTTTACTGTGTTCTGTGTCTTCGGCTCTGTCTCGCACATGAACGCACTGCATACTGAAGACACCGGGATAAACAGAAGAGTGTGTGTAGTACTGCTAAGACGTACACGTACACATAATGAGCGACAAAAATGGGGATTAAAAGTAGAACAAAAATGCTACTCAAGAGCAACAAAACATGACCATATTACAGAGGCAACATGACAAAGGTGATAATTACAATTAGCTTAATAAAAAAAACAATGCTGCTTATTGAGGTTACAAATGTGCAGAGAGGCAAAGTTGCATTTGCGGACCCATGATAAAGTAGTTTTGCAAAAAGGAAAGGCTGTGAGGTAGTGATATCTTTATCCCACATCAGGAAATAATAAGAGGTATCACTAATGATGATGGGTCTTGTATTTCATTATTTGTCTGTGTCCTTGTCTTGCTTCCTCTGTGTTTTATTTTGAAGCCTTAGCTAACTCTTGTGTTTTATTTTGGTGTCTAGTCAGTTCTTGTGTTTTTCTGTTTTACTTCCTGCCGCATGTGTTTCCCACCTTTGTGATTGCTAACCCTGCCCCATTGTGTTTCACCCATGTCTCTTTTCTATTGTGTATTTAGTTCCTGTGTTCTCCCCAGTCCTTTGTCGAGTCAATAGGTGTGTTTGAGATGAACTGCATCTCACATGAATTGTAGGCGAGAACAGCAAAGGGTGGGGGAAAAAAAGTCGAACAGTTCATGAGCCGAGAACAGCGTGGAGAGCCTCAGATCACGCAGCGTCTCATTGAAAGGACTGATCTTGCGTTATTTTAAAAGTTTGTGAACGCTCCTGTTTCCTTCACACTCCTCTGACTGGCACATTTATTATCAAAGCAAAGAGATGAGGCTGCTCTTGTTGTGTTTGCTTAGGCTTATATCAATCTATGGCCTCAAAAAAGCATGATTTATTATTGATGTAATCCATCTCTGACAACACTCTGGACACTTTCAGTCACATTTGAAACATCAGTCAAGAACTAAAGAGACCGCTCGTTAGTTGGGAGGGAGGAGGCGGCAGAGCGTCAGGACGTCACTGATTAAAACACAACTCAGAGCCAATCAGCTGTCAGTGCATGTGTGGACAGGACACCATTTCCCATCATGCATTTGTAGTCCAAGCAGGCGGCCACAGTTGGTGGAGAGCAACTGCGCTCACCTGGCTCAAAAACTGCGTCCGTCTTGCTCTCAGGAGATTCCTGTAACCAGCACAGGTTACGTCAGAGCGAGTCTGTGGCACGTTGGACAAAACTAACCACATGCACTGTGCACCGGTCGACATTTTTTTTCTGTGTGTTTAGACTAGATTTGAATTTTGACTTTTGCACTTTTTATGTTTTCATCTTTGTGTTCTTCCCAGTGGAGTTTTTATTGAATTAATTACAGTTGTACCCTTACAGTCCTGCTTTTTGGGTTCTTTCCCCTGCGCTCCACCATTCTGTGACACCATAGATGAAGAGCTCCTGCTCTGCTCTGCTAATAATCTACACAAGCAGAGTGGGATTTTATTTTGATGGACAGACCATGCAGCCTGTCCCACATGAGGACAGACTAGGATCATGTCATTGTGTGAAAGAAGTAAAGTGGGCTCCAGAGACTGCCAGAGTAGTGGTACAGGCCTGGTACACAGAGCAGCAGAGAGAGGCGGATAATGGGTAAGACACATTTAAATTCAAGCTTGTTGGGGAAAAGTGAAGAAATGAGCAAACACCCAAAAGAAGCAGCATCTGGCTGCATTTGGATTCTTCTGGAGATAGCAAAGAGGAATTTTCTAACTGTATTTTGTGCATAAACTGCATAAAAATGATGCTTTTACCAAAACAGTGGTTAAAATGGTTTACCAACACTCAAACCATTCTTAACTGCTAAAATAGGTTTTAATAAAATGCCCAGAGTGATACTACTGACTCTATTTGGGAGCCAAAAGAACTGAATCTTTGAAAAGAGCTAGACAGCCCATCTCTAAAGAAAGATGGGTAATGCCAGGTTGAGCATAACTGGGACAGCAATAATCTGCATGGAACAGTAACAGCAGAATCTGCCCCAAAAACTGCATGTATTGAAGCCCTATGTTTATGCAACGTTTTTACTTGTGGAGCATAAATGTGACAGCACTTCACTTACATCTTTGACAGTTTCCTGTGATTGGCTGAGAGACACTTTTTATTCACCTACACTTTGTTCTAGAGGGATATTTATCTGTTTTAATGTATAATCATGTTTACTTGGCCATTTTAAAAAAAATATGAACTTCAACCTAAACTCGTGCGGTTGGTTTTAGATCGAATATAAGCATTGCATTGTTTCTTGTTTACTTTTAATGAAAAGATACAAAACCAAAAAAACAAAAACAAAAACTGAACTGATAACAATTTAGAAAGGCAGACAGGACCATGGAGATTTATGGCGATTCTCAGTCAGCCATGTCTTAAAAGTACACAAAAGTTACGTTTTGGGTCAGATATTTAATTTAATTAACATAAATATATTGTTTGTGTATGTTTAGATTTTACAGTAGTACATGATTTATTCTCTGTGATATTGCTCCTGCCGGCTTCTCCAAACTAAAAGTGACATCCATCTGGTTTAAGGAGGGGGACTCTTCTTCAAGATAAGACAAAATGAATTGCTTCACAATGTAAAAAAAAAATAAATAAATAAAAAAAAAATCTTAAACTTGACACAGTCCTGAAATGAGTTGCTCTCTATTTAACATTAGTTTTCTACCCTTAAGCCCCCTCCATATTTTTACAGTCCATGATTTACAGCGACCCCTGAGGGCCCCGTCCTGAGTAAAACTGGAGACTTTTTGCAGCAGTGGTGGCAGCTGGAGCCTGGTACGGGCCGAGCGCAGGGAACAGGGAGGAGTCCTGCTCCCTCTGGCCCTTTTTTCACTGTCGACTGGTGTGAGAAAAGACAGACAGTGGGACGTCCCGTGTCTGCGTGCTTGCACAGGGCTCATGGACTCTCACTGTGGCAGAGGCAGAACATCATTTATTACTTTTCAAATATGATTATGAGTTATGTAGATTTGCTGGGGACCCGGGGCAAGAAGGCTTCACATGGGCCCATTATTATAGAAAATATATGAAAAGGGCCCGGGATGACAGACCCCTTTGCTCCCTTGGTCGATGGGCCTGACTGTTCATGTTGTAATTTGGGCCAAAAGATTGTGCTGGCAATTATTTTATCCGACTATAAGAAAACTGAATGCATACACTGGAAAAAAAAAAAGTTGTGAAAACTCAAAAACTCAAGATGACAGGATCCCTAAGGATTTTTGAGTTTTGGGGCCAACTCAGAAAATTTTTTTCTACAACAAATATTTTTTTGTTCACCTAATTTAATGTTCATATGTTTAAAAAAAATAATGTTTTTAAAATTTAAGTGTTACTTACTATCATTATTTTATCTTACTCTTAGCCAACTTACTATCCATTGTTCAGATAATCTTGTATAGATTGTCTTGTATTATTCATGATAATACAAATTAAATATTCTAAATTTAACAAATAAATAATACTTTTTTCAATGCATAGTAAATCGGCTGTAAGATGAGTTAAAAAAATACTCAACAATGTCTTATTGTGTGAGTCGTCCTAAAGTGTTACCTCAGAACTGTCAAATACACAAAAATGAGCAAAATTGTACCTGATTTAACTCTGGGTCCAGTTATGGAACATTTTCTATTGAATGTCTTTTTTTTAATGTACATAAGATGGACTATGTGTGGAATGTACTGTATGTAACTGTCCCGGGACATGGGTCTGTGGGGCCTGAGGACAGAATGTGAACAATTGCTGTTGTTGTTCATTTTGGATTTTATGAAAATACAAATGAATTGGAGCAATGGTGACAAAGTTTAGCGTGTTGCCCACTCACAGGAAGGTCGGTGTTCGATTCCCACCCTGACAGTAAGTGCATTGCGACTGGAGGGCATTCAGTGTAAAAACTTGCCGAATCACCGTCTGAGTGATTTGCTGGGGTGACTCTGTAAGGGAAAGAGAAAAAACATAAATGAAATGAATTTACTTTGGAGCAGCAGTAGACACTAGTGTTGTATTCAAGACCAGTCTGAGTCCTGAGTGAGCCGAGACCAAGACAAGGCCAAGACGTTCAGAGATCGAGACCGAGACTTTTAAGGACCAAGACTGAGTTGAGACCGAGACCAAGGCAAACCGAGACTAGTTGAGACTAAACTCTGTGAAGTAACACTGAATAAAGGGAAAAAGTAAAAACAAAAACAAACAAACAAAAAAAAAAAAAAGAGAGCGAAAGAAAGAAAACTAATTACTCCAAAATTATGAAGAATTTTTTAGAGTCCAGACAGAGTCCAGACAGAATCCAGAGAGAGTCAAGAAAGTCCAGAGAGAGGCAAAAGAGTCTAGACAGAGTCCAGAGAGAGTGCAGAGAGAGTCAAGAGAGTCCAGAGAGAGCAAAGAAGGTTGAGAGAGTCCAGACAGAATCCAGAAAGTCCAGACAGAGGCCAGAGAGTCCAGAGAGTCTAGAGAGAGTCCAGACAGAGTCCAGAGAGAGTCAAGAGAGTCCAGAGAGAGGCAAAAGAGTCTAGACAGAGTCCAGAGAGAGCAAAGAGAGTTGAGAGAGTCCAGACAGAATCCAGAAAGTCCAGACAGAGGCCAGAGAGTCCAGAGAGTCTAGAGAGAGTCAAGAGAGTCCAGAGAATGGCAAAAGAGTCCAGAGAGAGTCCAGTGAATCTAGAGAGAGTCCACTCGGAGTCACTAGAGTCCAGACACAGGCAAAAGAGTCCAGAAAAAGTCCAGAGAGTCCGGGGAGTGTTAAGAGAGTCCAGAGAAGGCCAGGAGAGTCCAGAGAGAGTCAAGAGTGTCCAGAGAATCCAGAGAGAGACCAGAGAGTCCTGAGAGAGTCCAGAGAGAGGGTCTGAAGAGTCTAGATAGAGTCCAGAGACACCAAAGAGAGAGTCCAGAGAGAGTCCAGAGAGATTTTTTTTTCTTATATTGCTTGATAAAACAAAATCTCTGAGACAGCCACAGGAGAGACTGAGACAAGCCCAGTGTAAAAAATTGAATTCGAGACCAAGACCAAGACCGAGTAAAACTGCAGCTGAGACCAAGACTGGTCTCAGGCACTACAACACTAGTAGCGATGTTTGCCCACTAATTGGAAAGTTGTCGGTTTGATCCCTGCAACCAGCATTGTATACTGTTGTTGTGTTCTGTGGCACAACACCTCACCCAACCTTGCCTATGCATGAATGTGTTAGTGTGACTGTGTGTGGGGAGTGAATAAATAATGCACCTAACTGTAAAATGACTTTGCATGTCCAAAAGAGCGCTATATAGGACTGATGCATTATTATTATTTTTATTATTATTATTGTTGTTGTTGTTATTATTATTATTATTATTATTATTATTATTATTATTATTATTATTATTATTATTATTATTATTATTATTATTATATGAACTACACTATAACACCTTAAGCATGATCCACTCTGCTGACTTGGTCTGACCTTTTGATTCACTTTTTGTTTCATGATTTTTTTTTTTAAACACCTTTTTCAGTTTGAATAATATCTAGACTAAGGTTTATATACTGTACCTGTGTCACTGGGGTTTGCTCTCTCTGCAGTATTACCGAATATAAACTTTGCAAACATAAGTCTTCCATTAAAACCAGTACCACACATTACAATAGACAAGCTGCAAACTCAAATACATATATATTTTTTTTCAGTAGCCCTAGTCCTAACATAATAATAGCAGCTTTACAACTGAACATCCCGGCGAGCGCGGTGCCTCTTCCCCCTCCCCGGACGCCTCATCTGCTCCCGCACTCAGCCCCTTCACCATCCCCTGCAGGAAGGCTAATGACGGACATGTAAGTCGGCAGCGTGACCCTCTCCTCTTCAGCCGCCCCTGCCGCTGCTGCACATGGAGTTTATTTGCTCCGGTTTGGGCCGCCCCATCCCTCCACTCAGCCCCCGGGCGCCAATACTGCAATCTGACAAGCCCTAATCCAGGCCAGGTCCGGGGCTGAGTGCTATGTGTTTGGTATGCATCCCTTAGGTGTGGAATAAATACAAGGCCGGTAAGTAGATCTGCTTACGGTGTCCCGGGGTATATTCCTCCAACTCCAACCTCACGCCTTGACAGGATGTCTCTTATCCAAATGTGTAACCTCATAAGATTTCGGGCTTTTCACAAATAAGAGCAGCTTTGATCTCCCCCGTGGAAAGTAATGCAGTTTTAATGTCCAACTTCAAGGGCTATTAGCTGCATTTTATATTGGACACATTTTTTTAAATGTCAAAGTCAGAGGCAAGTTGATTGGAGGATGTCGTTTCGAGGTGGAAGGGGGAGATGGGTGGAGTTATGTAGACTTTTAGGACTGAAAAAGTTAACATCTCTTATGTGTTAGGTGGAACCCAAAATGACCATTACGTCAATGTCAGTGTCAATGTTTATTTATACAGCACATTTAAAAACAGACACTACTGCCCCAAAGTGCTGTACAGTGTTAATAAAACACAATGTCAGTAAAAAAAAAAAAAAAAAAACACAACGATAACTACAAAAAAAAAAAAAAACTACACAAAATATATAGCTAAGACAGAAAAAAAAGGTAAAAAAAACAGAGTTTTTCTTCTTCTTCTTCTTCTTCTTCTTCTTCTTCTTCTTCTTCTTCTTCTTCTTCTTCTTCTTCTTCTTCTTCTTCTTCTTCTTCTTCGTGTGTCCCAACAATGTCATCACCCAGGCCACATCTCTTGTCATGTCTGGGATTAAAATATTAATAATAAACACGAGCAGCACATGAATCTGTTTTTAAATACAATTTATAAACTTATTACAAAATGTAAGCCCAGCATATCCCTGTATGTAAAAAAATAAAATAAATAAAGATTATTATTAAAAACATAAATCAAACAAAAATGTGTAAAATTGTTCCTTGATAAATAATCATTTTATTTGAATAAACTATACCGACTGAAGGAATTTTTTTGTAACAAACTGCAGTAAAAACACCTGATAGATATGATACTATAGATTGGACATCTAATACATGAGCTTTCTTAAAACATGCATTGGGGCCCCTCATTCCCAAGTTACATCAAATTTGTTAGCACATGCTACTTGGTAAGTGTAATTTGTTTCCTGTTTTTCAGGTGCAATAAAAAGGTGTGCGCCTCTAAACATAATCCTGGTGTCTCATGGGTTCTTCAAACACAACGCAGAAGTCCACCGGTCACACTTGCTCCGATCATATCAACATTTTGTCTAGTTATGATCAAATTTGAAATAGTTTGGAGTGGTTTGTTTTACTTTGGACACTATAGATACTGTATATAAACAGTAGAGAGACATTTACAAGGACAACATGAACTCTTCAGAAGTCTAGCTGCCAATTCCTTCAGCAGATGGCTGTGATCCAGTTTTATTTGGCAAACAGAAGACTATATCCTTGATCCTAGGATAACATAGCCCACAGCACAACTAACTAATGCCCAAAAATATCTGTGAGGTGAACCAACGAAAGTATCAATAAAACACAGGGTTAGAGAAGGTGCCTTGTGGCAGAGTCTCAACGAGGAGGTTGTGGGTTTGATCCTTGAGTCGGCCAACAGATCATTTTTCCAAGTGGAGTCTGCACATGCTTCTGCGTTACTGTACGCTCTCTCCCACCGTCCAGCGACCTGTATGGCTCTGTTTCAGCTCTGGTCATGGTCCAGGGTGTGCCCTGGATGAAGTAAAAGAAGAAATGTTCCTGAGGTGAGTTTTGACTGGTAGACCTCAGTGGAAGGATTTACTTTTTCAGCAACTTATGTCCATTTACTGATCTGCTGAACATGAACATTGCTTGTAACTTGTTGAAAACTGTCCATATGTCCAAGTTTATGGTCATGGTTTTCCAGATCCACACCAAAAACTAATAATTTCTTCGATGGACCATTACTGACCTTTCCTGAAAGTTTCATCAAAATCTGATCATTACTTTTGGAGTTATTTTGGTAACACACTCACTAAACTAAACAATAAGTGATGGTAAAAACCTATTACTCAGAAAAGGTACTGAGGGATTGCAATGGACAAAATAGGATGACTGAAGTACTACTTACTGTTACTATTACTGCAGATCTGCTTTCTTGCCTTTTTATTCATTACCAACCAAGGCTGGTATGAACCTGGGATCCGAGGGACTCGAGAATGAACTCTATTCATTAGAACTTTATTCATTAGAATAAAAAAGATGGAGCAGAAAAATAAAAATCAAAGCTCTCAGTTTGCATATTCTCAAAACAATCCAGCACCAACCCCAGCTCACAGCTTCAGGAGAGAACTGTCCTGAAACACAGAGGCAACAACAAAACAACCAAATATTCCAACCTATCAAGATGGGACGCCCACAATTATCAAATATTTATTTTAAATTATACATAAGGAATACTGGCCTGACCTTACTGTGCTTCACTTAAACCTTTTTTTTTTTATAAGATCCACTGAGCACCAATGAAAAAGAGGCACATTATCTGAATAAGTGGGACGGAGGGACAGAGGATGAAATGGCTGTGCAGTACAACCAAAAGTGGGACAGGTGGTCACCCTGTGCCAACGTCACTCTGCTGTAGAGCACACAAGAAGGATCCAGTGGAAGTTTGTATTATACTGATACCATTGTTTGTCATTACTACTAAAGTATCATACTAGAGTTAAATCTGTGGAAAGTATTGATATTTTGGTATCGATTTGCACATCACTAGCTGCTACTGATACTGTCACTAAACAACATGACGTGTAACCCACTTTGCCACTGAGGAAGAAATTATTCTTACTCATTTACTTAGAAAAAAACTTGAATAAAGCCATCCTGTTATTAATTTATTTTTATTTTTTTTTGGCTGCTCCTTTTTTTTCTGATTATTAACTATGCCACATTAAGTGACTGGAGCAGGCAATGTGGGGAAGTGTCTTGCCAGTATGCGCTGCGAGCCGACCTTCCAGTTGGTGGGCAAATACTTCACCCACTGTGCCACTGTCACCCCAAAAGCTATGCTGATATGTCTTGTGATAATAAGAAATTGAAAATGAAAAGCAATTAGGACGAATGAAGGTAGGAGGGCCAACATACCACAAAAAAAAAAGAAAAAAAAAAAAAGAAATGATGGGGAGCGCTTTGTGGGTGCTCAGGTACTCAGGTAGATATAAAACAAGTCAGGTGCTCTTTGGGAAAAAAGGAGGGGATAACAGAAAAACAAAGGAATCCAAGGCACTCTGACTGTTTCTCCATTTAAAAGCCTTTATTGAAACATGGCTAATGAATTAAAAATGCACCAATGCGTTTCAGCTTAAAGGCCTTCCTCAGGGAGCACAGCCCAACCAGGACACAGGTGTGTTCATCATTATATAGGGAGGGGCATAAGGAAACATCCTGTCCATTGAAATTTTTGTATGTTTGTTTACAAATAAACACCAAAGCAGTAAATGCAATAAAGAAAAATTCAATGATACTAATGAAAACTAAACCATAAGAAATACATGCAAACCTGCAAATAAAAGTGCATGTGTCTGCATACAATAAACAGGCAAGAGATAATATTACACATAAAAAGTAAATAAATAAATAAAAGAATTCCAACGTTGAACAGTCAATGTAACTCAGTTACAAAAGCAAGCAAGCCCAGATGTACAACAAGCCCACTTACGTCCCATGACTGGACCACAATAAACTGACACTCATAACAAATAAATGTCATATAGTGAAATAATGCATCAGTCCACAATACCACAAAAGAACTTGATCAGGTAAAAATGTAAACTAAAAAACTAAAAATTACCCAATATATTTCTCCCAAATTATGAACTGGTTGCTCACTGCCATCAGTCTAAAAAGTGGCTGAAAAGAAACACGCTCCGAGCAGCAGTGACTTTAGGCCTCGTCACTGCTCAAATATAGTCAGGAGTCGGCCTTTCCACTCAGCACATTCTCAGGACATCCCTCCACCTGGTGACCCCCCCACCCCACCCACCCGCACACACACTCACACACACACACACTCACATACACACACACACACACCCCTCTCCTGCCTGCAGCCGCCCCAGGTACAGACAGCACCCACGGACCTGTCCTGACTTGCTGCGCTGCAATTTGTGGATTAGCAGATGCCTCTAATGGGTAAAAAATCATCACAGCTTTCCCCGAGACACTGAGAGGACACAAACAGGACGGGACAAAGGGAGGGAGAAAGCAAGCGGGGGAATCTAAAGACTGAGAACTGAACCTGTAATCTTCAAATTGACCTTAAATATACGTCTATAATAGAGACAATTACGTCACACAAATAGGTGCGACACATCCAAACTCTGCTTATTCTGCAGGAAATACAGTCAGAGGTAAACCTTAAAGATGCCAATAAATGAACAAAGTAGACCTTACTGTGCATCTGTGTTTTGGACTACTTTTTTTATTTGCATTGAGAGTCAATTTCTTTCACATAGCATGGAAACAGTGGTATTTGTCATTCACCTGAGTGTGCCAGGTGAAAAAAAAGATATTAGAGACAAAATAATTCATGTGTCTCTGTTCTGCTGAGGGTTAAGTGCAGAGTTGTTTTTTCCAGAAGCAAACTGAGCAAGAATGCCAAGAAAAAAGCTGTGCACATGTGCGAACTAACCAATTATGCATTCATTCTTTCATTTTCTTGCAGGGTTGCAGGTTGGCTGGTACTCAACTACTATGGGCCTGAGGTGGGGTACACCCAGGACAATGGAAAACCACTCAGCTATCATGCAAAATAAAATACACTTACATTAACATTAAAGGTCTTCTATTCTGCTAGACTGACTATACTGAACCTTTAAACATGTTGTAACATTGTTTCCACCTCAAAAACTGACCTGGAGTAGTATAAGTAGGATAATGAATGACCTCATGACGGCTGTTGTTTTCAATTGTTGTGTTCATTGGCACGTGATGGAAAAAGGTTTTTTACTTTCATGTTGTGTGGCCCATAGAGGGCGCACTGTGGCCCTCAAGCAAGCGCAGTCTTGCTTCTTGTAGTGCGTGATTGGCTCTGACCAATTAGCTAAAGGCGGTGACGTCACAAACCATACAAAGTTATTTTTTAGCCAAATTAAGTATTTCGAAGAAAGAAAAAGTCCATGGTGTGAAAATAGATCATAAACTCAACAAAATCTGACCATGTTCTCAGCTGTAGGTGTCCTGTCGCCGAACACCAGGCGTTTATTTTTACATTGCGCTCTAAGGGAAAAATCCTTTGTGGGCCACATGGGATCTTTCCACTGCAGTTCCACAGAGCGGCCACTAATCAAACTGGCATCAGGAGAGAGGGAGCGGTGCCCTGTCCAGGTTTTATCTACAACCATGCTCTATGTAGACACATGAGACCAGGAAGTGCTCCTGCATGTCTCTAAAGCCCATACACGCCCTTCATTTGAATATTTTCAATATTTCCTGTCACTGTCACAGTCAGCTCATTTATCTACCTGCTAGCCTCATGTTGCTAAAAGTTGTGCTAAATAGAAATTTTATTCTCTGTCCAGTCCCCACTGTTGCCAGCAGGGGGCGAAAGACACCTAATCCATATGTTCTCTGCGAAGTCACAGTAACAGCTCCACAAAAAAGACGTTTCCCATACATATACATTATTGTAAGGTATAAAAAGTGAAATACTAACGCAAAGGTGTCCAAAAGTCTTTCAAAAAGCCTGAACAAAGCATAATATAGAACCTCTAGGCATTCTTAAACTATATTACTAAACTGAAAAAGTATAACAAACAGGAAAAAGGCTGAGTAAAAAGTCTCCTGTCCATCTTGTGTTTGTAGTTGTTGGCCCCCGTGAGTCCCCAGCGCTGGAGTATTTGTCGTGTGTGAAGTCCCCCTTGTTCCAGACACATTCCTGTCCACACAAGGCACAACTTGTTAGGGATGTGTTCGCGAGGCTGTGTTAAGGTGAACTGGGACTCGCGCTCTCGCTCTGCTCTCACACAAACACACTCAGAGAAACCTTGGTCGGTCTGTGCGCTCTGAGCAGGGCCAGCACTGATTTACTCTGAAACATAAGCCTTCACACTCGTCCAGAAGAGAAATACGTACGTTTTAGGGAGCTGTGTTTTGAGTAAGATGACTATTAGACATTATTATTGTAGAGTTAGGTCTGATAAAGTGTTTAAGATCAATGTACGTGCAGTCTACTCTCTTCATCGTCTCACCTTTCAGCTTTTCCTTTGCCACAGTAAATCGCCTGCCTCCAAGTGAGCTTAATTTGATGTTGATATGTTAGAAAACTTTAAATTTTAAGTTTTACTCACTATTATTATTTTTTTAACTCATCTTACAACCAACTTACTATCCATTGTTCAGAAAAAGTATTAATTAATAGTAATAAAAACAAAATATGCAAAATTTATTAATAATACTTTTTCTGTACAAAGGAGAACAAGTTGGCTGTAAGATGAGTCAAAAAAAATTAAAAGTTTTTGCAGTTTTTAATTTTTTTTTACAGTGTACCAATGTTGAGAATGGAAAATTAATCGGAAATTTTCCGAGCTTATAAACATTGTTTTTACAGCTTGGTCCAATCATCATCCTTACGCTGAACAAATAAATCTATACTTCAGTAACACTTCTCCAAACATGTTATTAAAGAGTTGAGTTGCATTTAAAAGTAATGTGGGAAAATATGAAAAATGTTTTGCTCTATAGCTCAGTTGGTAGAGCAACGTATAAACAGAGCAACAAAAGCTTGCCTTGGTATCTTGAGTCATTACTACGCTAACCTGGCAAAAAAACAGATTAATATAATGTTAGCAAAGAGCTGCTAATGTTATCAGTCTGCAATGGCTCCTGTTGAAAACGTTTGTGAATGGGCAAGACTTTCAGTAGAATACTTGGAGGCGATTGGATAAAGCACCACCTCCGTAGCTAAACAACAAACTGCTGTGACAGTAAAACAACACAATAAAGACGTTAGAAAATGTTTGCTGTTTTGTAAATGTAGAGCAGCATACCTTACGTTTTTCCACATTGCCATGTTGTTAGCAAGTATCGCTAAAAGAGCTTATTGTTGTCGGCAAACCTAAACCTCGCCCACTCACAGCAGTACTGCCACACCATTGGCCCACCCCAGGTCCGGACTAAAATGGAACTGCGGGAGCAGGGCAAGATGGGATTTCACGACAATCCAGCTGCTGTGCATAGTAACTACTACGCAGTCCTAACAAAGAAATTTTAAAAATCTCAAAGCACCTTCATCAATATCAAGAGCACATCTTACAATAATAACAGTAATGAGAGAAAAGAAGTTCTCGTTCAGGGGTAAATGCTTTCTGGGTTGAGCCACAAAGTCCTTTTCGCTAACAATGGTAAAGAATACACAAAAAACGACTCTGGGTCTTCAAATCTTTTATTTGTGTACTGACCCCTTGTGGCTGGAGTTAGTATATTTATGACCATTGCAAAATCTTACAGTGGTACAAAATTCTAGGAAACTTTCTTAATGCAGAAGTTGATCTGGACCCACACCAAAAACAAACCATTTGTTCCTTTACTGACCCCTTGTGGCTGGAGTTAGTATGGATATGTCGGAAGTTCAGAAATCTCACAGCACAAAGTAAAACAGCTCAGTGGTAGAGCTGTGGCGCATATACAGGGCAACTACAGCCTGCCTCTGCGACTTAGGTTTGAGTCTGGACTTTGGAGGGTTAAAATAAAATTCTGAAAATAATTTAGTATTTGGTATTTATAATTTGGGCATAAGTTGATTAAAAGATTTATGCAAAAAAAAAAAAAAAAAAGAACTAATACATTTTTATGATGTTTTTTTTTTCTCTAAGAGGCTTTTGTCACTGAACAGGAGCAACATAACAAATTTAGTCAGAGAGAGTAAAAATGAAGTAATATTAGATTTGTGTTTAGAAAAGCAACATTAGTGATAAAATACACACCTGAGACACACTTCATAGAAAAAGTAAGAACCATTGCAAAGTTATCAAAAAATAAAACTTGAAACAGACCTTTTTGCCCTCATTTGGGCACAAGGGTTAAATAAATTCATCACTGACTTTTACCTTTCTCTTAATCTTGTTCGGTGACAAACAAACAAACAAACAAACCCTGCTGGAGGTAATAAGACATGTATTTTTTTTAAAACTAAGCATTGATTTAGGGGTATTACTCCAACACAGGGGGGAGTGAGGAGGGGAGCACGAGACAGAGGTGGGGGTAAAAAAAAACCACTGGGCAGGACAGACAGACAGAGACAGAGACAGACAGAGCTCTCTCCGGACTGCATTAGGGAGAAGCCCCGGAGCCTTTGTGATTCCTTTTGATCAAATCTCTGTGAAAGATGAGTGTCATGCCCTCTTCCAGCCAGCTGTGAGGGGACTGCCCTGTGACTGCGAGGGGCGAGACATATGTTTGTGCGCAGAACACCTCAAAACCAACGTGTGCATGAGAGAGGAGGGAGGAGAGAGGAGAGGAGGGAGGAGAGAGGAGAGAGGAGGAACAGGGGAGGGGGGCACGGCAGATCCTGAGGTGCTCCGAGTGGGAGGATCTCTCATTCCTATTCCCAACACTCGCACACACATCCCGAGTAGTTTAGAGCCAGACAACAGCGGAGGCAGCCAGAGTACAAGCGCTTCTACTACTACTACTACTACTACTTCTACTACTACTACTACTTCTGCTTCTACTATTAGTATTTTTTTTGTTTTGTGATGGCTGCGTGGCGTTAGGAGGAGAGGAGCGAGGAGTTGGCCGTTTTGTAGGAACTCGCAAGGAATGGCAAACTCCACAGTATCCCTGGAGACGTCCGACTAATGACAATGGCTGAGGTGAGTTTTTGTGCGGTCATTTTTTCTCATTAATGCATTTTCAAACGATTAAAGAAAAAAAAAAAAGAAGCTGTGCAAAGCTTGAGGATGACTTTGAACAGTGAGCCGAGCTTTAACAGAGGAACATTTCTAGGGTTAAGCATTGAGAGTTTTCCTGCGATCTAACACCTTTGCATTCCAACTTAGACTTCAAGATGAAAAAAAAAAGCGGGTTTCAGCTTTAGGACGACTTTTAAAAGCATGCAAGCTTTGTATGAGTCTCTGTTAGGGCTAATGTTGAGAGTTTTCTAACTATCCAACGCCTTTTAACATCAACTTAATAATAAAAAGTGCAGTGTCTCACCTTGACAAAGATTAATTCCTAACGCTGTTTTATTTCATGACACTCTTGCACTGTTAAATTAAACTGTTAGAGTAAGGATTAAGGACTTTTTTAAATGATTTATCACTATTTAAACATTTAGCTTAACAGCAAGAGGGAGCAGTGAATTTTGCTGTATTTTCACAATTAAAGCAAGCTTAACAGAGCAACAACTTCTCCTGCACCTTTGTATTTCAACTTTAACACATGACCGTAAATACTAACACTGTTTTATTATTATCATGATGACACTCTTGTATGTAGGAGGGATAAGAGTGATGGTTGGAGTAAGGATTTTTTAATGACTCATTACTAATGGGATTTAATCGACATATTAGGATTAAGGCAATGGTTGCGTTAAGAATGAAATTATTCTTTATTCATTTAACTAAACAGCAAAGACTAAGAAGCAGTGATTTATAATAATTAGACTTATGTTTTTTGCTGTATTTTATGACACTTTTGAATCATTTTGAAGTCAGTGTTTTAGATTAAAGCTTTTGTGCAACTCTCACTATTAAAGCAAGCTTAACAGTGAAACGCATTTCTCTGTTAGTGCTACTGTTTTTCTTCAACATTTCAACTCACGTCTCAAAAAAGATGAGTCCCTTAAACTGTTTTAAACTACAACCGTTAAACTACTGTTTTAGAATATAGGCTCCGTTTACTAAATTGGTTCATTAAGGATTACGTCGTTGCCTAATTTAAGGAATGTTTTCAGGATTATGTCAACACTCAGTGAATTAGAGCAAGCAGTGTTTTCAAAAACAGGAGGACTTTTCCTGTTGAGGTATATGTCCGATAAAAAAAAAAAAACACTACTGCTGGAGTGTTTCTGCAGCATTAAAAGAGAATTAAGGCCTTAAATAGCATTAAAAAAGGTATTAAATTTGAGTCCAACAGGCTTTAAAACTCAGTGACATGACCAGGTTTCTTTAAAAACATGACAGCCACTGGAAAGGAGCTTGCTTTCAGCCGATCCAGACTTCCTCAAACACCAGATGTTTGACAGTGGCACATGTTAAACCAGGGATAAACAGAACAGAAATAAAAATTTGCCTGAACACGATTACTTCACACACACCTTTACTTGGCTATTGTGTGTCTGTAATAATGTTTGCAGTGTTAAAAAAGGTGAAAATGGCATTAAAAAGTGTCAAATTAGACGTGTTGTTACCTGCAGAACCCTGTTAACACTGTTGCAACATTAAACAAAACTGCATCCACTAAAAGCAGTGGATTTTGAAGTAAGTGGACTTTAAACTACTACTTTATCATTTCAACATGGGGGCATCCACAAAGAATTAGTGCAAGCAATGTTTTCAAATGTGCCAATTCCTGTTTTCTGCAGCACTGAAAGAGAATTAAGGCCTTAAATGGCATTAAAAGGCATTAAATGTGATTTCAACAGGATTTAAAAATCAATGACATGACTGGGTTTCTTTAAAAACATGACAGCAACTGGAAAGGAGTTTGCTTTCAGCCGATCCAGACTTCCCCTGACGCCAGATGTTTGACAGTGGCACATGTTAAAGCAGGAATAAAAAACAGGAATAAACACAAACACACTTTTTTACTCGGCTGTTGTGTGTCTGTAATAATGTTTGCTGCATTCAAAAAAAACTTTAAAATGGCATTAAAAAGCATCATATTAGACTTGTTGTTACCTGCAGAAACTATGTTACCACTGTCGCAACATTAAACTAAACTGGATCGATTAAAAGCAGTGATTTTTGAACTAACCTATTACTATTAAAAGTAATTCAAATATTACATTAATATTTACAATTTCAACACAGAGGCATCCACAAAGAATTGGTGCAAGCAGTGCTCTCAGATAAAGAAGATAAAGAAAAAGGAAAACATTTATTGTATGTTAGGGTTATAGATGTTCAATGATTCTTAACCACAAAGTCATTTTAGATGGAAATCACAGGACCAGAAGAAGTTTTCCAGTTCTCATAATGGTCTCACAATCAGCCAGCAATCATATTTACAAAGAAAAAGTCAATTCTTGCTTAGAGCATTATAAGAAGCAACAAAACCCTAATGATAATGGCGCCTGCTGGATAGATGCTAAAATAAACTGTATTTAGTGTTAGGAGTATTGTTTTTTTAGTTTAACTACAGAGATATAGCAGAAAAATAAAAATATGTATATATATTAACATACAGGTTCCATGTTTTACACTGATGTACCAACAGAATGACCACCGTCCCCCTTCTGCTTGTCCTGCGTCTGTCCCCCGTCCCACTGACTAAGACAATGTCCCTCTTTGTCATTTGTGCTCAGTAGATCTTATAAAAAAGAGTGATTAAAGTAAAGAACAGCAAGCTCAGATCAGTGTCCCTTGTGTAAAATGTAGAGTAAATATTTGTGGGTGTCCTGACTCGCTGGGTTAGAATATTAGGATGGTGCGTTGGTGTCACTCTGTTTTGGGACAGGCCTCTCCATGGAGCTGGGAGCTGTTGCTATGGCCTGGTTGGAAGAAAAAAAAAATAAGACTTGGAGATTTATTTTTCATTATTAGATTAGATCACTTCCATCTTTTTTCCAGAGATGAAAACAGAACAATAAATATTTTATATACAGGCCCTAAACTGTAACATTCATATGACTAAAACCTTTCCATTTTACTCTCTATCATTATTTTTTAAACTCATCTTACAGCCAACTTACTATCCTTGTTGATAATAATAAAAACTAAATATACTAGATTTAACAAAAATAATTATATAATAAAAGCTTATAATTTTAACAACTTTTTCTGAACAACAGATAGTAAGTTGGCTGTAAGATGAGTTTAAAAATAATGATAGTGAGTAAAAGTTAAAAAGTTTTTAGACAGGAATGTTAAGTTAGCTGAACAAAAAAATATTGGTTGTTAAAAACTTGAGATTTTGAGTTGGCCTCAAAACTCAAAAATCTTGAGGGATCCTGTTGCCTTGAGTTTTTGAGTTTTCACTACTTTTTTTTTTTTTTACAGTGTATCTTTATCAGGTTAGATACATGCATATTGTCAAAGCTTTTATTTCTCGAGTCTGTCCCACCAAATCATTCAATTTGTCCCACATTTAGCACTCCAGGGGTTCACCTGTGTACCATCAGCAGATTATATTTTGTTTTACCGTTTTATAGGAACATGCTGCACAAATGATAAGTGAAAGTATGAATAAAAAGCTACAAAATACTTCACACTGGTTCACGCTGAAGCCTTAAATAAAGACTTTTTATGGCGTGCCAAATAAATTGACAACAAAAATGTTAGACTTAGGTAAAACAAGAGAAGGCTTGTCCCAAAGATGATGGGCACGATTAAATCATTAGGGCTGGGTTAGGGTTAAGAGTTCATTATTAACTTTCTCTTTGTGTTTGACCACAGAGGAAAATAAAAACACTTTAGGATCACAGTCAGGAGTTTACCTGAACACACACCTCACTGTCTGTCCATGCAGACGCAGCATTTTCCTCCTTTTATCGAGCGTTCAGTCCAGATTTCTGCTCATATTTTTATTACAACTTATTTATTTTACTGAGAAAGACCATAATTACAATTCTAAAAAAATCTACAGCCCTGTTTCACACAATATGTAAAAATATATATATATATATATTGGTAACACTTCAGAATAAGGCGCCAATTTTAAGCAGTAATAAAGCATTAATAATACATATGTAATTAACAATCACTTAATGAAGAAACAGTGAAGAAAGGCTTTAGAATAACTCATTATTAAAGTATCAATAAGGTATTAATAATCATGTTCAATTCTTTAGTAATAAGCTAATGTAGATCAATGCAAAACTATAAACATTGGTGTTAGTAAAGTATCTGCAAACTATTTATTTATTAAAAATATTGTTCATTACCTAATTATTAATGCTTGATTACTGCTTAATAGTGGTGAGCTACCAAAATATTTTACAGACTGAATTACCACTGATGTTTATAATAATGCACTGAGTCACCTGAGATTATTACTCAAGAAATAACAATATTTATAAGCTAAGGTGCTTATTAATGTTGAAGTACTGCTTTGTAAATGATCTAGTTACAAATCCTTAAGTAATGCTTTGTAAATGTCTATTAACTAGTTATGGTAGTGTGGTAGTGTGTATTATTGTTATGTACGCTGGATAGATGAATATGTGTTTTTAACGTATTATACTTGTTCTGATAAATTATTAATACATGTCTTTAAAACAAAATGACAGACAGTAAGTCAGACAGTTTTTATTCTTTTTATTTTCTTTCTTTCTCCTGCTGCTGTTGCAGGAAATACTTTAGCGTCGCTCATTCCTACAAACCTAACACATGTTTGATGTTTTCCAACAGTTTTTTGTGGATAACTTTTGCTGTGTTGATTCAAATGTCATAGATTTTGCATTAGGTGTGTATTTTGGGATGTATTTTCAGATTTCAGGATTTAAAAAAAAAGAAAAGAACATGTTTTTGTGCCATTGACTTCCATTCAAATCACATTTTTATAAAACACTGTCTCTGCAATATAATTTCACATTTTTATCAAGTTTTTCATGGATTCATGATAGTGAGGATTGGAATTTTAGCTTTTACTGTTTTCTACTAGGTGGCGCTGTTTCCCCATATATGGTAGACAGAGGTATAAATGGCCCCATTAGTGTTTGTATCAATTATCTGCCTGCAAGGCAAATAAAAACCTAAACTAAACTAAGTGAACTAACATGATCTGGGTGTGTTTTAGGGTTGTCATAAATTGGTGTGAAAGTATTGAGAAATGAGTTTGTGTTTGTGTGAGCACAAATCCAAAATGTAGTCTTTACTGAGATCTGCGTCAGTGCAGAGGCCTCTGTGTGAGCGCCACAAAAACTGGAATGTAAGGGGTTAAATTTCATAAACAGAATGATTTTTTTGCTGTGTATGGTGAGGACTGAAGTTAATGTAACTGTGGAAAAAAAATATATATATATAGAACATTTATTGGTGCATTTTTTTGTGCCTTAAGGTGAAAGGTTTGACTAAAAAGTTAGGGGTAGGAGGGTTAAGCAGCAGTAAAGCCTTATTAAATATGTAATTAACAATATTTGAATGAATAGTTTGTAGATACTGCACTGACACTGATGTTTATCATTTTGCTATGATTACTCAAGTGTTAAGCATCAATAACAATGTGCATAACTCAGTTAAGTGGTTACTAACCCTAATACTTAACCAATGCTTTACAGCGTGAGTTACTGTAAAAAGTTTTACTGAGCTGCATTCACACTGGAGTCTCACAGTTCATCTTCAGTTCATATGTTGACCTTTTCAGCGCTCGAACACTTGCTAAGAGACAAAATAAACAGCTCTAAACAACGCCATCTGAAGATCTGTAGATACTGTGGTCCAAACTCAGATTATCCTCAGGAAACAAGTTTATACAACCACTTATCTCTTTCACCAGCCTTTCACCACTGAACCATAATAGTTTTTTTTTTTTCCATAACTGGACTTTCCATACTAGACTGGGTTTTGTCTGGGTGCTCTGGTTCCACACATGCACCAGACCGGGCCCCTCCTCCGGCTGCAGGTTCTCTCTCTAAAAGCACAGATAAAGGAGGAGCAATTTACTAAAAGTAAAAGTAAAAAAATAAAAGTACTTACTTTTAAATGTACTTGTGCAGGGCTTGACATTAGCACTCGCCAATCAGCCAAATGTGGGTACATTTTAATTTTGGCTAATAACACTCTCATTAGCCACATACAGTGTAACTCCTTTATGTTTGACTGCCTGCTGCTGCGCTTATAGACGTCTCTGTAATGCAAAACCTATAGTTAATTATCAGTGCGGGAAAAAGATATTCTATTAATGGACCGTTAATAGAAAACATATAAAAGTGGCGAATTAATAGATGTTAAACAAGAAGCAAAAACGTACATTTGTCCTGTAAACCTATTTTCTTTTTGATACAGAAATTAATTTAATAGTACATTTCCAGTGGCCGTTGGCAAATAAATGGTAACTTGCCACAACATTTCAGATTATAGATTGTGACTTAGGCTAGTAACTTTTAAAGAACATTAGTCAAGGTGGCCAGTGAGCAAAGAAGTTAATGTCAAGCCCTGTACTTGTGAGTGAAAAAGTAAAAATATTTCGCACAGATTCAAGAACTCATGAATCTGTTAAATGTGAGGGATTTTACTGAAAACTAAAGGTTAACACTGCAACAGAAAAAACTGAATCTGTAGTGAGTTTTTTTTACTTTACTGCATCTGTTATATTTCAGTTCTGTCTACAACATAAACACATGATTATAAACCAAACTCAAAATACTTTTTACTTCAAACCAATTCAAAAAAGAAGTGGAGTAAAAAGTACAGATACTTGCTCTAAAATGTAGTGAAGTAAAAGTAAAAGAAGGATCCTGTTGCCTTGAGTTTGGAGTTCACAGTGTTTTTCTCTGAAGTAGCACTGCTGAACTAATGTTATGTGTGGTCATGTACACATTTTTTCCCTTCCATTTATATAGATATCAATAAATCAATACATACAATTTGTAGGCTTTAGAGTTGAATACAAAAGTTGAACTGTTATGATTTTTATTGCATGCTCGGTGTCCCAGATCCACTGTAAGCTGTAGTGCAGTGATTTCTCCGACAGTCTATAAAAGTGATTTACTTTATCTCCAGCTACAGTTACACTCGTCTTTGCTTTCGGCCTCCGTCTTCAGTCCAGCCTCTCTGTCTGTACCTGGGACCTGGGTCTCTTCCTGTGCTCCCTCTTTACTGCGGCGGGACCCTGGGGCACAGCACTTACCCAACAAAAACAAAGACTTTACACACACTTTTTTTTTTTTTTTGTAGCATGTCTCAACTCTGAGCGCTGAAATGCAACACTATGCAACTGTTCTGTGAGTCCAAGTGTGTGGCAAAATGATGCAAAATGCTGAAGTTTTGAGCATTTCCTTCAGAAACTCAGGACAAAGATGAAGCAGTGGACGGCAAGGAACACACCTGGCCTGTTTTAGTCTGTAATGCTGTACTACTGCTGAGTTAAAATTAATACAAATGGGCTTTAAGATGTTAGAAAAACATTTGGAAAACCTAAAAGTCTCCCAACACCAACTCCATGGCATGATATTAATTGAAACTGTGGTAATGTAACAATATCCAAAAGTGACAATGTGCTGAAACTGAAAGCTGCTCAGACGCTGTTGCCTCTCAGAGTTCTGTATCTGTCATATATTTTTAAATAGTTGTAAAAAAATGTTATTATGTATCTACAGAGTAATCTAGATAATGTTAAATATATACAGGGCTTGATGTTAACACAAGCTAAACAGCCAAATGTGGATAGATTTTCATTTCTCACTTCATCTGGTTGGTTGGATTAATCTTTTTAAATGAATAATAAATGTCTTTAAACTATTTTAGGTGTGACTTTCAGCTCCTATGCTTTTAAATCTTTAAAATTTATAGAAATGAAGATCTTTAGAGGGTCTTAATTGAGAAAAAAAGCAAGCAAAAAAAGCTAAAATAAATAAACTAATAAAAAATAAAAATACGCCAAAAGTAAAACTATAATATTAAATAAAAAAAGACAGCAAAGATAAATAAATAAATAATTCAGGAAAAAAAAAAACAGAAAAAGCTAAATATTCAGATTTTCCGAGCCTAAAAAGTTTTTTTTTTTTTTTTTTTTTAATGATGATGATGATAAATAACTGCTTTAAAAAGTACCTTTTCAGTGGTTTTCAAAGGAATTGTAAAAAGAACAGATTACTGTCTTACATGAATCAGTATTTTAACATCTCAACTGTGGTTACAGTGAAAAACCTCAGTGGCTGGTAACCTTTAAAGAACTCCAGTGAGCAAAAAATAAATGCCAAGCCCTGAAATCTTGCATGATTTAAACAAACACTTCTGCTGCCACTGAATTATCCGTTTTTTAAACCACAAAACGATCCACTTTTCTTCTTTTTGTTTTTTTGTCAGTGCATGAGTCCTTCATTGATGCAGTGTTTGTTGAACTGTGTAAGAACAACAGAGTCAAGTGCAGTTCACTCTGTAACATGCTTTATTTATTTGATCCTAGGGTTGTGTTTATTATTAAGGCGGCTGAAGGCACCATTAGAGGGCACTGTTCCCATCCTGGCTTTGGAGTTCATTCTTTAGGTTTTAATGGTTCACATTTGGCCCAAAAATGTGTTTTAATGAACCGTAGTCTAATTAAGGATTTTATTGGATGTGGCAGCCTTGGTTTTGTAAAGTTGTTGTTGTTGATTGTTTACAGGTGACTTTACTTATTTGTTTTTGAATTCATTTCAGTAAGTAGTAAATTGTCTATTTTGAATTTTCAGATGATTCTTTTACAACACACACTCACAAAAGCCTTTGGGATTAAATAGAGCTACAGATAATAACAGACATTTACACAAAATAAATGTCTGATCAAATTATGTTGATCTAAAAAACAAAAACAAAACTTTAAATGATTATGGTTCAGACCCAAACTCAGACCTGGTTTATAGATTTAGCTCCAGTTTTGAGCAGTGAGTCCATCGCCTCGTATCTCTTTAAACAATCAACTTAATTAATTTAAGAGTATCTAAATATTGTCAGAGATATTGTTGTTGTGATGTTCAACAGAGTTAAAGCATCTCGTAAGTTGTTCTAATATCATCAGCCCTGGTTTAATCCAATATGGGCTTTACTAATGAATAATTATTATCAGTTAACAGACATTTTTTATTGACTCAACCTCAGTTTTTACTGTCTGGTTTAAGGCAAGATGTCAGTCAATTTTAAGATACAAGGACCAATATTTTCCAGTACATTTTATTCTTAAAAACATGGTGGAAATCAGTTTTCTAAGGCTAAGGCAAGCTTGTCTAATTCACTGAAAGGCAAAAAGGATATGCATCAAAAAGTAACAAAGCGTAGGATCTGCACAACAATGCTTTTTAAGTCCAATTTTAATAATTGTTTAACCACAAGTGACATTTCGGGCGCCTGCGCTTCATCAGACAAATGTGCTTTCATCAGTCTGAGGTCACCTGATCAGTGTCATGTGATACATTCTTTACAAAGGTACAGTCACATATAGTACTAGAAATGTCACAATGAAAAGCTGTATGAGAGAGAACATTTTAAGAGTAAAGAATCGTACATACATGATAACATGGCTGAACTGTTGTAATGACAAAACCTAACGAGTTTAAAGAACAATGAACACATGAATATTACATAACAGGACCATCAGGTGTGAAGTATGTGCAGTATCAAGAGAAAATATTTTTTTTCTGGGTGCAAAGTATCCACAAAAGTATAAAGGGGTCCTTGCTAACTTCAAATGAGACATTGTGAAAAAACAACTGCACATCTATACACAGTAAATAAAATAAAAAATAACAGTAAAAAGTCTATCCATACATTTCTATTATATGTTGACAAAATGAACTTTAAACCAGGCTCCATCCAATAGTCAGCCTTTGTGAAGTGACTCCTGTAGTGCCCCGCCTTAAACACAAACCCAGAACCTCAGATAAATCCCTTTTGCTTTGGGACAAGCGCGCTGTGGGGCTTCATTAGCTTCATGATGTACCCCCCCCCCCCCCCCCCCCCCCCCAGAGCTGGTCCTTGAGCCGCAGTCCACTCCCACCTCACACACACACACACGCGCGCACACACACACACACACACACACACATGTGAGAGGAGAGAAGGGGGTGCAGATTTTAATCAGAGCGGAGCCTCCGGACACTGACATGGTCTCCTCACTCAGGACCTGTCTTCAGTCTGGGACAGTTTTTAGGGAAATTGTAAATATTGTGAGGATGAGCACGATTAGATTTCAGCCTAATAATTACTAAATGTATGCTTTCTTTAATAAAAGTCACTAAAGATAACAGTTCAGCATCTATGAAGTGCTTATTTTAGATGAATTCACCAGGACTAAACCAGGTCCAAACCAGGACTAAACCAGGTCCAAACCACGACTAAACCAGGTCCAAACCAGGTCCAAACCAGGACTAAACCAGGACTAAACCAAATCTGAACTAGGACTAAGCAGTGGGCTACACTTCAAATTTAACCCCCAACCAAAGCAGGACTAAAACAGAAATAAAACTATCTTCAAATTAAATCAAAACTGCTAAAGACTCCTGAGTATCATTGCAACGAGCCTGGGCGCCACCAGTGGGACCTGTACCACAGCTTGAGAACCACTTTTCAAGAGTCTAACTAAAACAAAAAAACATTCTCGTCCCATTACAAAGTCTATTTTCTAATTTATAAAGTGAAAACAAAATTGACAAGGTAAAAGTGACTGATTTGTTTTAATAAAATGTTAATGTTATTGTTAATGCTTACTTTTGTGTAGCTATCCAAACTTTTACCCAAAAAATAATCCACAACCTCAGTCATAAGTGACCCACATATGTGTCCCAAGAAAACTTTAACTATTCAACATTTTAAAAACAACAAACCAGAACTGTGCACTTATGAAAAGTAAATAAGCTGTGTGTTTGTGTAGATTTAAGATTTTTGTTGTGAAGAAAAATAGCAATTGGTTATTATTCCCGTTGGTAACACTTCAGAATAAATCATGACTATTAAGGAGTAATAAAACATTAATAAATATGTAATCAATCAAAGTAAATAGTTTATAGATCTGAATTACCAATAATGTTTATAATTTTGCACTGATTTACATGAGCCTATTACTACATAATTAAACATTAATAACAATGTTTATAACTCAATTCAATTCAGTTTTATTTGTATGGCCCAGTCTCACAACAAAAGTCGCCTCAAAGGCTTCACAAACAGTTGATCAAACATAAACACACAATCAGACTTAACACACAATCAGCACAAACAATAATATATTCATAAATAATTTTCATTTGTTCATAATCCATTAACTGCTTACTAGTCCTTAACTAATGCTTTTTTAATGCTTTATAGTGAGTTATTCTAAAGCGTTACTACCTTTTGGTTTCAGAGAAGTACACACTACTGTCCCATACTGAACAGTTTTTGTCATATTTTAAAATATTTCAAATGTAATTACAACATGGATACATTACATTTAGCTGTTATCAGTTTCAATGAGAGGAGCCAAATATTGTACTCAAATAAATGTATTACTTCAAAATAATATTACTTAAGTAAAAAGTATGCCACCAGTTTATTTAAAAACTTCTTCTCTGATTTTGTGTCCAGACCTGTAACGTCACGTAGCGCCCTCTGTGGCTGACATTTGCGATGACATTTGCGATGAGATTTTCTGGATCTTAATAATATGTATATGTTCAGATTAGGCATTCACTTTACGTTCTGTTAAAGCGTTACTGTTTTCTCACCGCGTGCTGCATTCAGGTGATGCTTTTTAATTCTGTAACCAAAGGAAAGGCTTGCATTTAAGACAAGACACTACAGACAAAAAACGTTTAAAATTTTAAGGTTTTGGGCAAGTTTGCTCCATTAACATGAAGCTTTTGCACAGCATTAAAGAAAGTGTCCATATTATGCATTTATATGTTTATTTTAATGTTTACTCCCTTGTATCCATAGATTTCTATTGTAAACATTAATCCCAAAGGTTGTTTTTGCAAAATGAGTTTTCCTCTCTCTCTGAGTCAGATATTTTCACTTCAGCAGATCCTCCAAGCACCAAAATGTAACAATATTCTGAAGGCTTTTACAGTGGAACTTTTGGATATCTGCTTTTGTCTTTCTCTGAATTATAAAATACTGACATAAAAATAATATTTTGCCTTATTTTTGGCAGTAAAAGTCCAATAAATCAGGCTAGAAACTACATAATAACAAACCCCTCTGTAAAAGCCTTCAGAATATTGCTACATTTTGGTGCTTGGAGGATCTGCTGAAGTGAAAATATCTGACTCAGAGAGAGAGGAAAACTCATTTTGCAAAAACAATGAAACATGTCTAATGAATCAAGAATTTTGAAAACTGGCTCAATCCAATATTTGATGAAATATTAGTTTGTACAAATGTGTACATGTTTGATGTCTTTAAGTACCTTTTTTTTTTTTTTTTTTTTTTTTTTTTTTTTTTGATGTTATAAACCCTGCACAGGACTTGACTTTACTATAATTGTGGCTGGGGAAAACAAATGTCAAGCCCTGAACCTACACCAAAAACACATATAGTAATGGTAAACTCAGCTGGTTTTGTTCTGAAAAGGAAATTTGACTTTGCATTAGTCTTGAGAGTCAGTCGTACATGTTTCAGCAGCTTTTGTTGTTTGAATATCTCGCAGAACTAAACGCCGCTGAATTAACTCCAGGATTTGTTGCATTTGTCGCTCGTCGTCTTGTCAAACCTCATGCCGTGTTTTTTTGTGTGTGTGAGTGGTTTTTACTGCCTCTGTGTCTTTAAATCACGCTGAGCCGCTCCGGATCTGCTAACCTCGCCTTCACTTAACACTTGTCGTCAATTAACAATTTACTGCCTCGCTGCCACATCACACACCGCTCTGGGCTCAGAGCTCTGGGCGTGATTTACTCCCAGCTTCAGCGAACGCAGCGGGAGGCTCAGGGTCTGAAGTCATTCGTACCAGGAACACTGTCCTCCCTCCAAATTCCTAACTCTGTTTTTGACAAATGTTGCGTTTTGTGTGGGTTTTTTCTACATAAACTCAACAGAGAAAAAAAAAAAAAAAAAAAAAGGTTATACATTAGAATAACTCACTTTATAAAACATTAATAGATCATTTTTAAAGCATTACTTTAAAAAAACACACACATTTGAGCTATAAACATAGTTATTAATGTTTAATGCATCAGTAATAAGATCATTTAAATCAATGCAAAAAATGAATATCAGCGTCAACACTGTATATAAACCATGTATTAATTAAAACAGTGTTAATTACATATTTATTAATGCTTTATAACCACTTAATGGTGGAACAGTTATTCTAGAGCAGTGGTTTGACTCTAAATACCAGCTCAGAAGATATTTGGTTCAGTACAAAAACTTTACATTGACATAAGGAAAAAACAGAGACTAAACCAGGTCTAAGCCTGGACTAAACCAGGTCCAAACCAAGACTAAACCAAATCTGTACCACAGCTTGAAAACCACTGTTCAAGGGTGTAACTAAAAAAAAAAAAAAAACATACTCATCCCATTACAAAGCATATTTTCTAAATGATAATGTGAAAACAAATTTGACAAAGTAAAAGTGTCTGTATCTTATAATCTGTTTTAATTAAAATACAGTTTTTATTTAACATTAACCAATCACAGCAGCGTTACAACAAAAAAGCAAGATAGCAGTTTTTTGTTGTAACGTAAATCTTGTGAATGTATGAAAGAGTGAATGTGTTAACCCTGTAACTCCCCCACCTAAGGCCCATAGCTGCTGGGATACAGACTACAGCCGACTGCGACCCCTAATAAGTGGAAGAAGATGAACAAATGAATATAAAATCTTTATTGAAAATATAACCTGGTAAATTCAGTGGTGGACAAAGTACACTAAAGCTGTACTCAAGTAAAAGTACTATTACTGTTGTTACATAAATAATAGAGTAAAGTAGAAGAAAAAGTACTTAACAAAGATTTTACTTAAGATTTAAAAAGTACTGATGTTTAAAATTAACGTAAGTAGAAAGTACATTAGAATTTTTTTTCATAACTGGATTTGAAAGTAAACCAAACTAAAATTTGTAAAATCTGAAGAAAAATCTGAATACTTTTGCAATTGTTTCGTTACTAAGAAAGATGACTGGGAGGTTGCGCTCAGAAATGTTAAAGAATAACTGTCCAATAGAATAATTAACAACATTTACATGGAAATTAGGTTCATTACAATAATAATATTTCTTCTACTTCTAAAGAACGGCAGCTACATTTCTAACTTGCACTGTTAAGCATTAGTCACAGTCAGCGGTGGACGAAGTACTCAAAGCTGTACTCAAGTAAAAGTATGGTTACTTCATAAATAATATTACTCAAGTAGAAGTAAAAGTACCCAGCAAAGATTTTACTTCTTCTTCTTCTTCTTCTTCTTCTTCTTCTTGTTCTTCTTCTTCTTCTTCTTCTTCTTCTTCTTCTTCTTCTTCTTCTTCTTCTTGTTCTTCTTCTTCATCTTGTTCTTCTTCTTCTTCTTCTTCTTCTTCTTGTTCTTCTTCTTCTTCTTGTTCTTCTTCTTCTTCTTCTTGTTCTTGTTCTTCTTCTTCTTGTTCTTCTTCTTCTTCTTCTTGTTCTTCTTCTTCTTCTTCTTCTTGTTCTTCTTCGTCGTCTTCTTCTTCTTCTTCTTCTTCTTGTTCTTCTTGTTCTTCTTCTTCTTCTTGTTCTTCTTCTTCTTCTTCTTGTTCTTCTTCGTCGTCTTCTTCTTCTTCTTCTTCTTCTTCTTCTTCTTGTTCTTCTTCTTCTTCTTGTTCTTCTTCTTCTTCTTCTTCTTCTTGTTCTTCTTCTTCTTCTTCTTCTTGTTCTTCTTCTTCTTCTTCTTCTTCTTCTTTCTTGTTCTTCTTCTTCTTCTTCTTCTTCTTCTTCAAACCCAAAACCCTCTGTACTTTTGTCAGTTCCTTGAGTAAAAGTATCTAGTTACTGTCCAGCACTGGGTACATCTATAATATAACCCCAAACATTGATTACTATTTGTTTATTTGCTCATGACTAACAGTACAGGAGTCACCATCTGTTTAAAGCCAATACTCACTTCCTCTTTCTGCTGTAATGATTTTGCTGAGTAATGAATGGCCGAGAGTAAAACCTCAACACTTTTTTCCTGTAAACTCTTCCAGAACTCTGTGCTTTTCCTTGAAGCTGTGTGGTTTAGTGGATTATTTGTCCGGTGATTTAAGTCCAACAAATCCCAGTCCATGACTCTGTCCAAGCAGCTGTTGGACCAAATCTCTGAAGCTCTCTCTGGACATTTGGACATTTGAAGGAAAAGAAGCTGGAGAAACTGGAGTACTTTTATTTACTTTTGTACGCAGTATTGTCTTGTAAACATGATACTGCTCGTGTTAGTAGAAAAAAGTTTGTGTTGATCCAGTGATTCCCAAACTGTGGGCTGCAAAGTTACTGCAGGTGGGCCACTAGAAGTTGTATACATAAGAAGAAGTTGTTAGTTTAAAATTAATCACAAGCAGAGTAGGTTTAAAAAAAATAAATAGATAAGATATTACCCATAATCCTCTCGGTTATGACGTTTGGAAAAAGAGCAGCTGTTGTTTATAATCAACAAGAAACATCTGATGAAATGTGCACAGTGTGAAGATGAAGATGGGCAGCAGTAGCTCATGAAGTACAGAGGTGTTCGGACACTAACCTAGAAAGGTTGGCAGTTCAAATCCCATACTGCTGTTGTGTCCTTGGGCAAGACACTTCATCTCCAGTCCTTTGTGAGTATGAATCAGTGAGTGGTTCCTGGCTGTGGCTATGGAGGAAAGGCGCAGTATAAATGGGACTCATGGAGCAGCAGTAGCTCAGTTGGTAGAGACGCTTAACCCAAAGGTTGGGGGTTTGATCCCCGCTCCCACCGTTGCATACAGTTGTTGTGTCCTTGGGCAAGACAGCTCCTTGCCTCTAGTGTCTGTGCACACTGGTGAATGAATGAGTGTTTGTGAGTGTGAATGTGTGAATGGTTCCTTGATGTAAAGTGATTTGAGTTTCCATGGAGGCATAAATAATTTCTTAACTTTTAAAGGTCTTTTTTTTACCTGTTTGCCAGGTTATAATGTTGTTTGCAGCTCAAAAACAAACCTGGAGCAGTATTCTGTTTGAGTAATCCTGTATGCTGAGACGCTGCCCTTCTCCAGAGCTGAAAACGCTCGGTCTCATGGCTCTACGTAGACATGTGAAACCAGGAAGTGCTCCTGTGTGATTCTAAAGCCCACACACCATCACTGGACTCATTCTGATCATTTTAGCATTAAACCTCTGTCATGAAGCAGCCAGCTCATTTATCTATATGTTAGCTTCATGTTGCTAATAGCTGTGCTAAATAACCATTTTATGTTTTGTCCAGTCCCCACTGTTTCCAATAGGGGGCAATGGACCAAGCGTTCTCTGCAAAATCAAATTATTAATTCCCCAACAGAAGACGTTTTCCATATGTATACATTATTTTAAGTTATAAAATGTGAATTACCAATGCAAATTGTCCAAAAAGCCTGAGAAAAGCACAATATAGGACTTACTTACTTCTTATGACTTTTTGTTTTCACACATGTCCATAGATATTGTAGTGTATTAACTTTACTGACAGTTTAGTGAACTTCCTGAACAAAGCCAAAACGTGATCAGTTAAAAAGTTTTTAATTGATTTATATTCATATATTAGCAAACACAGTGCTTTTTATTTTCCAGACCATAACAGACAGTGGTAAAGTACTCAGTTTCTTTACTTCAATACAAGTACAGATAATGAAGCAAACATTTACACAAGTAAAAGCAAAAGTATCACTTTAAAATTTCTACTTGAGTAAAAGTATAAAAGTACTTACTTTTAAATGTACTTGTGAGTAAAAATGTAAAAGTATTTCGCACAGACTCGACAGCTCAGTAGTACTCTAAAGCAGTACTACTTTACTGCATCTGTTATATTTAAGTACTGTGTGTCTACAATGAGGCCATGACAAAAACACATGATTTTAGACCAAAACTCAAAATACTGCTGTACTTCAAACCAACTCAGAAATGTAGTGGAGTAAAAGTAATAGTACCCCTTGCAAAGTACAGATACATGAACATTTTAAGTAAAATCACTAAGTACTTTTACTTCGTTACATTCCACCTCTGGTCACCTGTAGAGTCTTCAGAGCTGACATTACATCCTAACACGTACCACACTGTGGACATAATGTCAGTAATGGCTCTTCTTAGCCTTGAGCCTCCTGACTTTCTTCATTTCTTTTCATCCACATCCATAAGGTCTTCACTTCCCAGAGGTCAAAGTTCACACATATCTGAGGAGGCGATGGTGGCAGGAGTGTGAGCACAGAGTGAAAGCATGAGTTAAATGCATTTAGTGGTGTGTAAGGTTTAGATGACACCATCAAAAACTCACTCTGGACATTTTTGGAGCAGTGACAGCGGTCTATAGAGTGTGACCTTTTTCATGTTTGTTTTGGAAATATAGAAATATAACATATAGAAAAATAAAAGCATCAAGTTTATGACTCAGAGCCAGATATTGTGTGTTGGGCTTCACACTAAATGCATGTGTCATTCCAGTTTTTATTGATTTTCAATCTACTTTAGGCATATTAACAAAAATAAAAAATAAAAAATTCTAAATATATTTTACTGCAAATTTTATGGCTCATGTATTTTAAAATGTTGCTGTATTGATTATTGATATAAAGGTGTTGAATCGTATCAAATCGTATCGTTCCAAATGAGCCAATATTGTTCTTAAAATGTATCAAAACCATTCTAATCAATACATATCATATTGTTGCAAAAAACGTTTTGTTACATCCCTATTATTTAGGCTTCAAATAGTCTACAAACATTAATGTGTTTTACTTCCTGTTTACCTGGGCCTCCCTTGCAAAGGCTGCAAATTTAAAAAATATCTCCAAGCATTCATTCCCATTGAAAAATAGTCAAAGAAATTAAAATGTTACATAGTAAAATTTAAATGGTCCTCAGAAATGCCTGAGAGAGCTTGGCCCCTGAGCTATCCTGCTTAGGGCCCCCAAATATTCAATATAAACAAAAATTCAAATATAAATAAATAAATAAATAAATAAATAAAATAATAAATAAAATAAAAAATTGTGTGTGAGTAGTAAAAAATGTAGTTATTATTATTGTATGTAGGACAGTATTTTAGAACTTGGACCCCAGGAAGACTAGCGCCCCCAACAGTGGAAGCCAATGTGGATCTAAATAGGAATACATATTAATAAATCACTTGTAAATTGAACTGCCGTGTTCCGTGTTCACACTCAACAAAATATAACTTAGTAGACTTTATACAACTTAAAAGTGAGCATATAGTCTTCTAATTATTAAATCCTTGTCCGTGCTTCGACTGATGTGAGTGCCATTGTTGCTTCTCAGCTGTGAGTCCATGTGCAGTACTTGGGTTCTTCTCTTTCTTTGTAATCAATAAAAGTCATAAATATTGCAGTATTGTGTAGGCGGTGGGATCAGGGACTGGCCACGTAACGATGTGAACACGAGGAGCACAGCGGTGAAAGGAGTTCAAGACTCAGCTCAGGAAAAAGAGAATAATCAAGTTCAGCCTTAAATATTAATAACTAAAGATGTGTGTGTGTAGGCAGAATATAGCAATGTTTTACCCTAATGTGGCTGGGAAATTATAATTTACCTGCAATTTTATTTTTCTGCAACTGTAAAAAATAATTTGCCATTAATTCCAAGATATTCAAGTTTTGAATATTTATTTTTGTTTTTTATATTTTATCTGCTGGGGGTTAAATTTATATAAGACAGCAATGATGGGCTGCAGATAAAAAAAAATATTCTTAAAAAAAAATAAAATAAATTAAATTAAATCTAATATATGTGTTTAAAAAATAAAAAATAGAATCAAAGCAACAATGTGTTTAAAAACAAGCAAAAAAATATTAAGATACATAATGTGTTTAATATTTAAGCTTTAACTTTATTACTATTCAGTTTTAAATTGAAGACTTTTTTATTTGCATTTACTGTGACACTAAATTCATGCACATATTTGAACAAATTTACCATTTATTTTTTATAGTCTTAGTTAAAAAAAAAATCTAAAAGGAAGAGCTGAGCAATTGCAGCTATAATTCACAAAATGACATGGTTTACATTTTAATATTTTTCATCGTCAAACATTTACCTCCTATATAACATCATGAAGTTAAATGAGAGAAACTGCAGCATTTAAACACTGCATTTGTGGTTATTTCCCTGCAGAAAAAGCCTGCTTACTCAGATGTAGCTGGTGGTTTTGGAGGTGTGTGTGTCGGCGAAGTGTGCAGCCAGCGCTAAAGAGAAAGAGGCCAGGGAGCTGCATCGTTTTGTTCAATTACCCGTCCCGTCGGCAAACGAGCAGCCGCCGCTTTGTTGTGACAATATTAAAGAGAGAGAGGGAGAGAGAAGAGTGAAGGGAGGGGGACGAGGAGGGTAAGGAGGGAGAGTCAAGTTAGAGACTAGCGAACGTTTAACAGGGGCTGAGCAAACCAAGCAAGATTTACAAACAGGAAAAATATATTAGTTCATGAATTGTGAGTTATTCATATACTGGATAATACTTTAGCATTAGTTAAGAATGAGTAAAAGGTTAATTCATCATTTACAAAGCATTACTTCAACATTAAGAATCATCACTGAGTTATAATTATTGCTATTCATGTTTAATTTCTGTGTAACAGATTTAAACAAACATTTATTACAAATTTTCAAGCGGTTAATACTTAAAATCCTTCCTTCCTGGAGTGAGCTAGTGTGTTAAAGTTATTCATATTATAAGCATAGGATGTCAAAATGAGGTCTTGCTTTCTGACAGATGTTGCTACAGAGGTGGGTAGAAAAATTACATCAAGAGTATTGTTACTACAAAATAATATTACTCATAGTCAGGTTTACTGTCAGTTCTGCCACATTTACAGCACAAACACAGAACTGAGCCAGGACCCAGGATTAACCTGTTGTGCATGTTTTAGGTTGATTGAGAAAACCCACCCAGACACAGGGAGAACATGCAAACTCCACACAGAAAGTCCCCCCACGGTCTGGGAATCAAACCTGGGACCTTGCTAACCGCTACGTCACCGTGCAGTACTGCTGTGAGTGGGCGGGTTTTAGGTTTGCCGACAACAACAAGCTCTTATAGCGATACTTGCTAACAACATGGCGACACAACAAAAATGTAAGGTATGCTGCTCTACATTTACAAAACTGCAACAATCTTCTAACAGCGTCTTTATTGTGTTGTTTTACTGTCACACTGTTGTTTAGCTACGGAGCTGGCGCTTCTACTGAAAGTCCCGCCCCTTCACAAATGTTTTCAACAGGAGCCATTCCAGACTTGATATAACGCCAGGTTACTATTAAGCAGTAATAAACCATTAATAAATATGTAATTAACATTGGTTTAATGAATAAATAATTTATAACTACTGTAAAGGCACTAATGTTAATAATTTTGCATTGATTTGCATGTATTATTCAGGTATTAAGCTTTAATACTAATGTTTATAAGTCAGTGGTGTTTATAGATGTTGAAGTACTGCTTTGCTGCGACAAGTTGGCCCCTGTCCAGGGAGTACCCCGCCTACGGCCCAAGTTACTGGGATAGGCTCCAGTCACCCGCAACCCCTAACGGGAATAAGCGGTAGAAAATGAATGAATGAATGAAAGTACTGCTTTGTAAATAATCAACAATTAACTGCTTACTAAATACTGAACTAAAACTTTAGTGTTAGAGTTATTATATTATATAGAGTTATTATGTTATTGAGTTATTCCTAGGCGTTACCAAAGTAAATACAACATAAGGCACAGGTTTATGCTCACTGAGACTGGGCCACAGTGTAATAAGAGCAGAGCTACAGTAAATGCCAGTGTGCAGTGTAAACAGCACAGATACATTTTACTGTGCTGTCAGGTGATTAAACTGTTTTCCTCAAATCCAAACCCAAATCCTAGCTTTAAGACTCTGTAGCTGCAGGATCTGAGAGCCCAGTATTAAGTAGACTCGGGTGTAGATGTCATTGTAGTGGGATGGGGCAGAGGTAAGGCGGGGGGTACAGAATTGAGACATGTATGGGCCAGGACAGGGCAGGGGTAGGGGGAGGGAGAGGGAGGGAGGGAGGGAGAGAGAGGGAGGGAGCAGCGGGGGGTATGTGTGCGTCCCACAGTGGGATGGGATTAGCCTAATTGGGCCGTGTTGGCTCTTGGCGCTCTGTAATGATGGGATTATGTCACTGAGAGATGAGCAGAGGGACTTTTTCACCTCAGGCCCATCCCGAGGAGGAGGAGGAGGAGGAGGAGGAGGAGGCCAGTGTCACGGGACAAAGGGACGGGATGGTTTTCAAGCTGTGAGACAATCAGGCCTGAACTTTAAAATCTTAAGCATATGATGACTTGAATGACTGAGAGACAAATGCAAAGTCAGTGACACAAAGCCATAAGATAATTTTATTTTTATGCATCAGTATCTTCTCTGTTCTTTTTAGTGTGTATGGTTAGCTTTTGTAGATTCTTTACCATTGTGAGATGTAAAGATTTTGTGACACAATGGGTCAAGCATTTACTCCTAAACTAGAAAATCCTCAACACAAGTCCAGGTCTAGGCACGATATCTATCTTCAAGTCGATGCAATTCTCTTTTATCTCTACAGTCATCAGTCTCAAAGGGCTTTACAAACAGTCACACAACCAAACACAAACAATAACTACACTAACTAAACTGTCCCAGGACATCCCTGTCCTTAGACCCTCCTTCTTGGTAAAGAAAAACTCCTAAAAAAAAAACAGCTGTGGAGAAAAAAAGACTGTTAAATAAAGTCCATTAGCTCATCTATAGGATCATATCATCACCATTGCAAGACAGGACTAACACCTTGACTGAGGTCTGAGCTCTGTAATATATTAGTCCTACTTTTTTCTACACTGTAATAAAACAAAATGCTGCAAAAACCCAAGGCAACGGGATCCACTAAGATTTGTAGAGTTTTGAAGCTAACTCAAAATCTCAAGTTTTCAACAACTAATCTTTTTTGTTCACTTAATTTAACGTTCATATGTTTAAAAACTTTAAATTTTAAGTTTTACTCACTATTATTATTTTTAACAGCCAACTCACTATCCATTGTTCAGAAAAAGTATTAAGTAATTATTAAGTAAGTGTTATTATTTTGTTAAATTTTGTATATTCAGTTTTTATTATTATCAATACTTTTTATGAACAATGGATAGATATTATTTGTTGAAAACCTGAGATTTTGAGTTGGCCCCAAAACGCAAAAATCTCGAGAGATCCTGTTGCTTTGAGTTTTGTTCAACTTTTTCTTTTTTTACAGTGTATTCCTAAAACACAATCTGAAGTTAATTTGAGTCCCTCTCCCTCATGTATAGGCTTGTAGCAAATGTGTATGTGTTTGTATTTGCAACTATGTAGTAACTATAAAAGTATCTAGTAACTTTAAAAATGGGAACACCTTTCTCTTAAGTCTTTTTGCTCAAGTCCTGTCTTCTTTTGTCAGACGTCGTGACTCAGAGTGATCAGTGAACGAGCCGTAATGAGCCAAGTTTTCTGAGTATTGTTGCTGACTTGGCACAGACCCTCATGGATTATTCTCCTTCGCTCTTTTTTGCAGTGGTTTAAAAAACAGGGCGACAGTTTTTTATAATCAAAGGGATCCAGAGATGTGTTTTTTTTTTTTTTAATGGTGGTTTCACAGCGGCATATTTAAAGCTGATGGGACAGTGCCTGATGTGAGTGAGTCATTTATAAAAGTGACAAATTAAATGGTGACATTTAGATGAACCCTAAGGCTCTCAGGTCTAAACATGGCACCAATGTGCGTCTTGTTTCAGACATTAACTTCAGTTTTTGACTCCTTCCCGCCTCAAAATTTCGAAGCATCGAGTGAGGCCTGCAATTTCTGTTACACTTGATGTTGCATTAGGTAGACTTGCTCTATTTGAACCAGAAGACGAGACAGACTGAAGCACCTCTTTGACTGCCACTGTGACCTTTCTTTTGCCACCATATAGCCACATGAAAAACTATGAAAACCTGTGTTTGGCTGTTTATTCTTGTTCACCTCAATGAGTAGAGTAAGAAACAGCAATTAAATCTCACATTAAACTATACAGCCTAATTTTACTCACTCAGGCTTTCTCTCTCACACACACTGTCTCTCACTTTGACCCCCTTTTCCACACACACACATACAAACAAATACATACCCTGCATAAGTTAGCTTGATGGGTAAATTTATTAAATCATAAATTCTGCTCTCTGTGATGTTTTTATGTATAAAAACAAAATTTTATTGCAGAAATCTCTTAATGTCCACATAATGGTCCAAATCAACCCCCTGGCTGACTTTAAAATCTGCTTCCTGTTTGGACAATCTGAAAACTGAAAGCTGAAATGTGAATAAGCGAGGAGTCAGGAACGCAGCCTTACCAATATATAGTTTTTTACAGATGTATTTCTTAGTGTGGAAGTTAAAGGGTTAACTGAAAACTGAGGAGCCTACACAGCACACAAAGCCACTAATCCTATAAGTGACTATTATATCTATGTTGTTGGCCAGTTTGACTTCAAAAGTAATATTTTGAAGTAGCAGTTCATGATTTTGAGCTTTTCTTCAAGCTTTGATATTTTAAAATGACCTAAAATGAGGCAGTGTATCATGTTTACTGATGCCAAATAAAACCTGCATTTGCTCTGGGAGGCATAAAAACACTTAGCTGCTACACTACCTCTCTCTCTCTCTGTCTGTATATCTATAATGTATGATGATTGAGTTGTTAGCTCCATGTGCAGCTTCTGTTCACAGACGCAGGGTAAAGACACAAGAGTAAAAACACAACTCATCGATCTGGTTTCACACAAGGCCTCGTCCTCGAGAAGCAGCGTCACTCACAATAACAGTAATCCTGACCCATTGTGGTTAGAGCATGAGTCCTGACACTTAGCTTATTGATTCCTAATTTACTTTGCAGATGTGTTGATAGATCCTTTTACAGTTTGTTAACATTACAGCTAAGTTTGTCATTGTCAAAGTAATAATTAACAAGATGGTTTTGGCCTAGGGTGATTCAGGGTTACAGATTTAGGGTTGCTGAGGTCCAAGAAAGAACAAAAAGAAGTATTTAACACCACAAGAAAGATGTGATTTCCTTTATTATGCCACCATTTATAGAGTTGTAGCCCTGGAAGCATTATAGTTGTTTTCAATAGCTGTGCTCATCAGTGCGTGATGCCAAAAAAGTTTTTTACTTCCGCGTTTTGCAGCTCTCGAGCAAGTGCAGTCCTGCTTCATGTACCATGTGACCGGCTCTGACCAATAAGCTGATGGTGGGTAGAGCGGTGACTTCACAAAGCATAAAAGGTTATTTTTTAGCCAAATTAAAGTTTTTTAACAGCGAAAAAATCCATGGTGTGAAAATAGATCATAAACTCTACAAAATCTGACCATGTTCTCAGCTGTAGGTGTCCTGTCGCCAAACACCAAATGTTTTTTTACATTGCTCTCTGTTGGAAAAATCCTTTCTGGACTGCATAAGATTTTTCCGCTGCAGTTCCACGGAGCGGCGACAAATCAAACTGGCATCAGGGGAGAGGGGGCTGTGCCCTGTCCAGGTTTTATTCTACATCCATGGTTGTAGTTGTCTGTAGTGTACTAGGATTATGGGGAGCCATGGAGAAACATGTGATAGCAAAGATTGTAAACATTTTTGTGTTATGTGTGTTGTCAATATTGGTCCTGTATATTTTTATACTGTGTACTAAAATCACTGTGTCACTGGGTTACATTTTGGGGTGTTAAAACCTGCCTTAGGGGTGCTATAGCCTCCCTAAAATTGGTCTAGCTACCCCCATGGTTTTGGCTACAATCGACCACATGTGTACTATTGTCAAAAAGGGACATAGTGATAAGAATAGGACACCAAAGCAAAGACTTTCTTATGGGATTAACATTAGACAATAACAATTTATCTTAAAAATATATTTATTGTGTCTGATGTAGAAACTCATATATGAGCTTTAGGTAGTGATAGATTTGGAGTCAAAAACCTAGTAACTGAAGACCTGCCATAACACGCAGGTACAAGAGAAGTGAAAATGATCGACAGTTGCAGGTTTTATATGACGTTCTGTGGTCTTCGTGACAGTTTTCTGAGAGGATCTGGCTGTGTTTATTTACCGTGCTTTCTCTGTATGTGTTGTGTGTGTTGACAGGCAATCTGCTGCACTTTGGTGAACTGTAACTGTGACAGCTTCAAGCCCGGGAAGCTGAAGAGGAGGCAGTGTGACAACTGCAAACATGGCTGGGTGGCGCACGGTAAGAGCTCACCGCACCATTGCTATTAATATTACAGTTTTAGGCTCTGACAAAATAGCATTGAGTTACAGTAGCATTAGAATAACCATGGTGGCAGAGTGGTTAGCGCTCCTGCCTCTCAGCAAGGAGACTGTAGGTTTGATCTTTGAACTGGCCAACTGCAATCTTTTTTATGTCTCCAGTTTTCTCCCACCGTCCAAAATTATGCATGTGTTAGGTAAACTGGTGAATCTAAAATGCTTCTAGTGGATGAATGTGAGAGTGAATGGTTTTCTGTCAGTGAATGTCTCTGACCCGAGTCCAGGCTGTGGCCCGCTCAGGGCCCATGGTTGCTGGATTAGGCTCCAGCTTCCCATGACCCTTAACAGCAATAAGTCAAAGAAGATGAATACATTAACCACTGATATTCTGGACAGGTCATGTAATGTCTGTGGCTCTAAAAAATCATCAGAATACTTTAGCCTATAGTTCACTACTAATAAGCAGTAATAAAGTATTTATAAATACATAATTAACAATATTTTAATCAATAATTAGTTTCTAGATACTGCATTGACACAGATGTTGATAATTTTGCATTGATTTGCATGAACCTATTACTCAAGTGTTAAGCATTAATAACAATGTTTGTAACTCAGCAGTGTTTATTTATGTTGAAGTGATGCTTTGTAAATTGGTAATTACCTAATTTCCATGTAACATTTTTTTAAATTAATCAGACAGCCCAACATTTTTCTCAATTATTCTTTGACATTTTTGAGCACAACCTCAGTTAAAGTGCAGTGGAGCTGTGAAGTGGTTAACCTCCCAGTCATCTTTCTAAAGGTGTGTTCACATTTGCTGTGTTTGGTTCGCTTCAGTCAAACTCTGGTGCACTTCCTGGGAAAGTTCAGTTCATTTGAGCAGCTGTGAACGCACAGTCAGACTCAGGTGCGCACCAAACTGGTGAACTCTGGTCCACATGAAATCAGAGGTCTCGGTGTGCTGTGCTTTGAGTCCTGGTCTGGTCCTGGTCAGGTCCTGGTCAGGTCCTGGTCAGGTCCTGGTCAGGTCCTGGTGAAGTGCAAACGCAAAGCAGACCAAACTACAGACTAATGCCAGGGAGTGGACTACACCACTGTTTACCAAGGGCAGAAAAACATACGCGCATCTAACGTGACTAAAATACAAATATACTGTAAATAAAATGTATTTTAAAGGTTGTTAACATTAGCAAACAAATGTAAAAACACTGCTGAAACAACACAGATTTCATATTAATCACAGAGAGAGTCCACACCTGTGTTCAGATATCACTGCTCTAAACTTAATACTTCAATAAATATTAATTCAAGTGTGCCGTATGATATTATTGGGAGATATTCAGCTGAACCAATAGATGAGCAGGGTTTCTTCTTCTCAAGTTCCTCTCAGTAAATACTGACGTGCTGCCCTCTACAGGTGAGGATTGTTATTGCTCCCTAAGCCAGTTCAGTTCATTTGACAGAGCTCAGTGTGAACTGGAACCAGACCAATGACATCATCGACACAGGTGAGGACTTTTGCCCCAAAGCACACTGAGTCCTGCGGACCAGAGAATATGAACACATCCTTGGATAATAAAACAGCTGCAAAAGTATACTGATTTTTCTTCAGATTTTACTAAATTTAGTTTGGTCTACTTTTAAATCCAGCCATAAAGGGTCACAAGGCAGCGCACTTTTGGTGTCAGTCACATGCCTGGATAAATGTAATGAGTTGTGTCAGGTAGGGAATCTGGCATAAAAACCTATACCAAATCAGTTTGTGAATGTCTGCACACTAGGAGGCAGATCATCTGCCATAGCATCCCCAGAAGGAAAAAGCCAAAAGCAAAGAAAAAGTTTGGTGAATTTCTGCTACTGTCTTGTCTTGTCGTACATATTTTTGAATGTTGTCCTCTAACCCCTTCAGTCACCACATGCATTTTTTAAAGCCCTCTATCTTTTCATTTTGTTCCCGTTGCTCGGTCCTGTCCCGGTGTCCACATGCAGCCTCAGGGACACAAGTACACGCTCTGAAACTTAAATCCAGGCCTTAATCTTCCATGTATGTGTGCGTGTGTGTGTGTTTTTTAGCCCTGAGCAAGCTGAAGGTGCACCACATGTACCAGAGCAGCCAAGTGGAGATCGTGCACTCCAACGTGGTCTTTGATATCTGCAGCCTGATGCTCTACGGGACCCAGGCCATACCCATCCGCCTCAAAATCCTGCTGGACCGCCTCTTCTCCGTCCTGAAGCAAGAAGAGGTCATCCAGATCCTCAATGCGCTGGACTGGACGCTGCAGGACTACATCAGGGGATACGTGCTCCAGGTGAGAAGACACGCGGAGAATCTGAAACTGCGGAGTTATTCACGCCGCACTGTGCACTGACCGTTCAGAAATATTTAAAAGAGGAGAGAGAAGGATTGTTTCAGTATTGTATCTATTTTTCACACCATAATCATTATGCATGTCCATATAAAACTTGGGTAACACTTTAAAACATAACACTTTAGTTTAGGTTTCAACTAAGTGCTAATTATAGTTAGTGGTTATTTAGCTCCTAATTGGTCATTATAAAGCATTCATTATTCTGTGTGAACATATTCTACAATTAATTAGCAAATAACTAACATTTTCCACTTAATAAACTCATAACCACTGCTCATTAGTAGGAAGTAAGGAAGTTGTTGGACCTAAATTCAGATCTTAATAAGATTTTTGGAGCGTGAGCATTATTAGAGAATAGTGCCACAAAAAACTTATTAAGATCATAATTTATGTCCAACAACTTCCTTACCTTACTTCCTACAGATGAGCAGTACTTATGAGTTTATTAAGGGGAAAATGTGAGTTAGTTAGTTGCTAATTAGTTGTAGAATATGGTCACACAGAATAAGTATGAAAGTCGTAAGACGCCATAGATTTATAACTTTTTTTCCCTCCTGTTATCTTGTTATAACGTCTTAATTCTGTTGGTTTCCCAGCATAAGGAGAAAAATAAGTCGTTAACTTGGGAAAATAAATTTTGTTTTCTTATTATAACAAGAAAATTATGCCTTTATTTCAGGAAAACAAAAGAATTAAGACATTATAATGAGATAACAGGAGAAGAAACTTGAATCTATGGCAGCTTACAGCTTTCATAAATAAGAGGTTAATAGCTGCTTTATATTTACCATTTAAGGCTAATTAACCACTAACTAGCATGAACTAGCATAAACTAAAGTGTTATTCTTTAGAATAACTCACCAATTTTAAGCCATAATAAAGCATTAATAATAAATATCGAATGGTGGCAGAGTGGTTAGTGCTCTCACCTCACAGCAAGGAGGTCGTGGGTTCGATCCTGGGGCCAAACTCTCTGGGTGGAGTCTGCATGTCCTCCCTGTGTTACTATGGGTTCTCTCTGGCTTCCTCCCTCCGTCTAAAAACATGCATGTGTTAGGTGAATTGGTGACACTAAATTGCCCCTAGTGAATGAATAGTTGAATAGTAAAATTTAGAAATAACAATAAATTAACTAATAGACAGTTAAAACTTACTTGAACTTCTTAAACGTTACAAAATATCTAAATATGCGTTTGATTCCTGCAGGCAAAAGACTGGCTGTTTATCTAGTGTAATATGAATCTATCAAATTTTCAAGAAAAAAATTAAATTGTAACATGAGCATTTTGTTCAGTGGTCCATTAAAACTGCACTGTAAAAAAATGTAACCCTAACCCTAACCCTAACCCTCAGGTTTTCAACAACTAATAGTTTTTGTTCACCTAATTTGACATTCTTATCTAAAAATTTTAAGTTTTACTCTATCATTTTTTTTAACTCGTCTTAGTTACTCTCCTTTGTTCAGAAAAAGCATTGATTGATAGTAACAAAAGCTAAATTTACTTGATTTAGTTTTCTGAACAATGGTTTTCTGAACCATTGCTTTTTCTGAACAATGGTTAGTAAGCCGGCTGTAAGATGAGTTAAAAAAAAAAATACAACAAAATAAGAAAATTTAGATGAACGTCCAATTAGATGAACAAAAAATACTCTTTGTTAAAAACTTTGAGTTGGCCTCAAAACTGAGAAATCTCAAAGGATCCTGTTGCCTTGAGTTTTTGAATTTTCGAAACTTTTTTTTTTTTTTTTTTTTTTACAGTTTGACTACGTTCAGTGACTTGATACTTGGTGATACAATTAAGCTGTAATACATGGAGCCAGTCACAAGCCATTCTACTCTTTGTACCAGTCTCAAGCATGGATAAATAGAGAGGGTTCCATCAGGATGGGTATCTGGAGTAAAACCTATGGCAGATGATTTGCTGTGGCGGACAAAAAAAAAAAAGCTGAAAGGAAAGAAGGATGAGAGATACATTATATAATTAATGTAAGGTAGATTTTTTGAGTTAATTGTTAATTACTGGGGAAAGTACTTTTAGTGGTCAAAACTTAAATGCCACTACTGACCACAAGGTAAGGTAAGGTATACTTTATTGTCCCCTGTAGCCAGGATCTTGGAGGATTAGCCTATTGTGCATGTTTTAGGTTGCTGGAGGAAATCAGTCTGGGAATCAAACCACTTTGTGAGAGCTAACCACTTTGCCACCGTGCCGCCTAGGTATCATCGTGGAAACAGACTCAGAATATACTGAACTCTTAGCACCACCTGTAAAAAATATAAGACAGAAGAGAATTCAAAAATCAGTGTACTCTCTGCGCCAATCCCAAGCCTGGATAAATGGAGAGCTTTGTGTCAGGAAGGGCATCTGGTGTATACCCAAATAAGTGCAAATTTACTGCATGCTTGGAGGCAGATGATTGCTGTCAAGACAGGAAAGAAGAAATGTCTGTACAAATCAGGCCAAAACCAGACCATGACTGAAGATGGTTCAGTAAAACAAATAGATTTTATCAGCTGTTCTTCTAGAAATAGCCTGTGTTCCAGCTGTGGTATGCAGACAGCTGTTTGAAAACTATTCATCTTTACTGTGCAGAACTATAACCCAGGTAACACAAGTGTCAACATAAAATATCCTGGGTTGCTCACCTGGTTTATGTGCTGGTTTAGGTCTTGTTTAGACCTGGTTTAGTTGTGTTTTAGCCGATGCACTGTGTACAAATTGACCATTATGCACCAATTAGCACAAAATAGTCTTGATTAAGTTCATTCAGAGTCAGGAAATGTAGAAACCAAAACCTTCAGTGTGCAATGGGGCGGTTTGCAGCCGAGTGTGAAGCAGCTGGGATGAGAATCAGCTCCTCCAAGTCAGAGGCCATGGTTCTCAACCGGAAAAGGATGGTACCCTCTCCAGGTCGGAGGTCAGATCCTGCCTCAAGTGGAGGAGTTTAAGTATCTCAGGGTCTTGTTCTCAGTGAGGGAAGGATAGAGCTGAGACTGACAGGAGGATCAGTGCAGCGTCTGCAGTAATGTGGTCGATGTATCGGTCTGTCATGGTGAAGAAGGTCGATCTATGTTCCTACTCTCACCTATGGTCAGGAACTCTGGGTCATGACCGAAAGGACAAGATCCCAGATACAAGCGACCGGAATGAGTTTCCTCCACAGGGTGGCTGGGCGCTCCCTTAGAGATAGGGCGAGGAGCTGGGTCACTCAGGAGGAGCTCGGAGTAGAGTGACTGCTCCTCCACATCGAGAGGAGCAACTCAGGAGGCTCAGGCATCTGTTCCAGAGCCTCCAGGACGCCTCCCTGGGGAGTTGTTCATGTCCCATTGGGAGAACCTAGACTATGTCTCTCGGCTGGTCTGGGAATGCCTTGGGGTTCCTCCAAGGGAGCTGGAGGAAGTGTCCGGGGAGAGAAAGGTATGGGTGTCCCTGCTTAGACTGCTGCCCCTGCAACTCGGTTCCGGATAAAGCAGAAGAAGAAGGATGGATGGATGAAAATATAGAAGTTACTAGTGTTTAAGCCTGTCTAAGCCTAGTAACACAGGAATCAACAGAAAATAATCATCTTTGGTTGCTCACCTTGTTTATATGCTAGTTTAGTCCATGATTAATCTTTGTTTAGTCCTGTTTAGTTGTGTGTTAGCCAATGCGCTGTAAATATGAATGGTTATGTTATGCACCAATTAGCACAAGATAGCCTTGATTAAGTTAATTCAGAATCAGGAAATGTAGAACCAGTGTTCACAATGCAAGCCTGCCTAAGCCTAGTAACATACGTGACAACATAAAATAATCATCTTTGGTTGCTCACCTGGTGGACACAGCTCTAACAGCATGACCCTTTGATAAAACTTACTCTCATAGATATGTCAAAAATCAGATTCATCTTAAGCTCTAAAAGGAGAAGGATATTTTTGGCTGGAGTTTGCAGTTCAATACAGGACACCGCTGGTCTCTGCGGAGTGATGGGCCAAGCCAAAGGGAGGGACTGAAGGAATTTTTGACGAAAAGGGGAGGCCAGATCATAGACAGGAGGAGGATTTAGGGACGAGATGTAACGTAGCGACGAGGTCTTTGCTTTTTTTTTTTTTTTTTTTTTTGGTACCATCCCCATGCAGCGCGGGGGCCGGGAACGTCTCCGAGCAGCGCCGAGTACATTTGTAAATATTATCTTTTTTTTTTTTTTTCATTTTAGATTTCCTCTAAAGCTGCAGCCAAAAAGAAGCTGCTGCTGCTGGGCCCAGAGTCTTCTTCAGTCTATGCGTGTGTCTCCCTGCCTTTCGATTAGTACATGATCAAGTATTCTGGTAGGGGCGCGTTTAATTCATGTTAGCTCGTCTAATGGCCGGCGCAGAGTCAGAATCCTCGACAGACGCTCAGTGGATGCCGTGTGATCAAATATTAAACGTGGTTACGGCGAAGAAGCTGCGGCTTGCTTTCAAAGACGCTTCGGCTCACATGTGATTAGAGCTGGGGTGAAGGCAGAGAGAGGACCCGATTGATCACTAACCCCCTCCCAACATGGACGCCTGTATCTGTCTCTATATGCATGTGTGGTGTGTGCATGTCATTACCAACTGGTGTCCTGAACCTAAAGTCTCCAAAAACCTAAAGTTGGCCAACTTTGAACCTAAAATATCACCAAAACACTATTCTGCTGTTATTTTATTTTCAAAAGCGGAAAATTGCAAAATACTATAACCTTATATCAAAGCATAGAGATAAAACTAGTAATAATGAATTGGATTTATACTGAGCTTTCCAGGCCTTAGCTTTTCAAAGAGCTTTACACAGGTCCATTATTTATTCTCTCCACAGTCACAAACTGGTGGTAGTGGTGAGCTGATCTCTGTAGCCACCGCTGCGTTTGCTGAGATGTGGCAGTTGTTTTGTGCCTAGGGCCTCTCCGACCACCACCAAGCACACCACAACTATCACACAAACAGAGCTTACCTTAAATTTCAGACTCAAATTTTAGCAGTTCTGCAACTAACGTTCGCCTGGTTACTCCCTGAATCAGTGCATTAGTATTTAGCCGTATTCTCAAGTTATGTTCTTATTTTCATACACAGCCAGGAGCCATTAACTCAAAGTTGACAAGAGGTGTGATGGGAAGAAGGCTGTTTGTTGGCTGCTATGCGTGGGTCTAAGTACAACCTAGCACATCATGTTTTAAAAGACTTTATAAACAAATAGCCACATGGAATAAAGCTTTATACTTCAGGTAAATGAAGAGTGCCTTGGTTTTTCTTCACTTCTTTGCAAGTGCTCTATTCCAGAGCACCAAAGAGCACCTTCAATACAGAATAATTAATTAACACAAACTTCCTGAGCACTTTGCATTTTTTCTTCTGTCATCTTAATTAGATTTTTGAAGTACAAAAATCTTACTAAGATCACAATTTAGGTCTAACAACTTCCTTACTTCTTACTAATTCACAGTAATTATGAGTTTATTAAGAGGAATATGTTAGTTAGCTGCTAATTAGTTGTAGAATATGGTCAAATAGAATAAGGGATTAATAGATGCTTCATAATTACCAACTGATAGCTAATTAACCACTAACTAGCACTTAGTTAATGGTTAAAAAGTGGACCCTAAACTAAATTGTTACCTTTTTGGAGGGATTTTTTATTTATAAAGTTCAATATAAAAAAAATCAGAATTTTTGGCATATAATTTCATAGTTCAGGCTTTTACAGGAATATAGATATATCTGTCCTGTTTACCTCTCTGTACCTCTGTAACGTTTTGAAACATATAAAAAGTGTTCCATGTCCCAAAGCAATTCATGAACCCCAGGCTGGTGCTGAGCTGAACTACATAGACAAAAATTGTTGGTTGACTACCATAAAAGTGCAGATGATTGTTTTCTGATAAAACTCAGGGTGGCACATTAGAGAAGAGTTACTCACACTTGCTTCTTTTTGCCAGCACAGTAGTTAAATCAGTATTAATAAGTCACTGCTTCTGACAAAACTAGATTCACATGCAACGCCATAATTTTTAACATGAAAATATGTCAGAGCCAGTGTTAGTATTTGCCTGTACGTGCCTTTACGAGCCTCTATATAATGACGGGACGCTTGTACCATGCTAAGTGTGCGCACAGGGGCGTATGTCACTGTCGGCTCCAAACACGGCGCCTAAAATCCACACAACTCAAATGAAGAGAAACGACCTGAGAGATGAAACACCGCAGCGAGGGTTCAGAGGGTCCCCGGCTGCCCGCTCACATTAACGCTAACTCTGATTCCTTTATTTAGCAGCGCTGCCACTCGGCTTCATAGGTTATGTCATCTATAAAGCGCTGTTTTGAATATGTATGAGCAACGAAATCCACTTACAATACTAATGAAGCACACGCTCACTGGCCCCCAGCCTAACCTTGCTCTGTCCCCTGGCAGTTTCTTTCTAAGCATGGACATGGGAGATGTAAATAGTTATTATTATTATTGTAGCATATTAGCTCCAGTACAGTGGTTCTCAAACTGTGGTAAGGTTCTCACAGGTGGTACGCAGGAGTCCAGTGCAGTTCAGATTTAGTAGACCACTGCTGTACTGGTTTATGTTTAGTCCTTAGACCACAGTTTAGTCCTCGTTTAGTTCTGGTTTAGTCGTAGATTAGTCATTAGTTCTTGTTAAATGCTGGTTTAATTCTGGTTTAATTCTGGTTTAGACCTGGTTTAGACCTGGTTTAGTCCTGGTTTAGTTCGGTCATGTGTGCTGGCCAAGTCTTGAATTGATTCTGGATTGGTTCTGGTTATGGTCTTGCTGGTTTAAGTTTCTTTTAGTCAAACAGGAGTGTTTGTTTCCTTGCTTTCTAGTTTCAGCTACTACCTAAAGACTAAAGACTAAAAAAAAACTTAAAACAGTAGTTAACTTAAGAAGACAGTATGAACTTTTACAAAAGTGGTTTTGTCTTGGTTTAGTGCTTGTTTACAGTAGTTCTACATTAGTTCTGGTTTAGTCCTGATTATGTATTGTTTTATTCCTAATTCATTCCTGTTTTTTCCTGTATTTTTCTTATTTAGTAATGCTTATTTTAGCCCATTAAAGATAAAAAATATATATTTTATACTGTGAAAAGTTAGACAGTGTGTCTCAAAAATGTCAGCAGAGAGCATTAAGCCAGTTCACTAAAAATGTAAATAACTCAGTCGTGTAGAGCTACTATGCACAATTGCCAGTTTTTGCAGGGCTAACAATGAGTGACAGACATTCGTTGACTATATTAGATTTACCAGTTTACCTACAGAGTACATGCTTGTGTTTGGATGGTGGGAGGAAGCCCACTGAGGACGACCTCGCTGGAAGGCATTTGTGTTTCTTTGCCACTTTGCGTGCCAAAATAAATAAAACATTACTGGCTCATATTATGTGTTCAGTATTTGGAAAACCAGAGTGACATGTAAGTTCTGAAATCACCACAATCAATCAATATCGGTCAATATAATACTGTATTGTCCAGTTTTTCAATGACCTGATCAGATGTTGCTTTCCTGTAGATTGTTAGTGCATACATCCTTTTAATATAAAATTCAAGAATCCACTGAAATTCTACACATATGCCTCAAATGAGCCTTTTTCTTATTCTACTTGCCTCCAAATTGATATATTTTATTCACTATTTGTTCCGTTTGGTTTGGGAATATCCAGACTAAATAAAGTGTTTTAAAAGTGTTTTTTTTTTAACAATTGTCTTGATCCATACATATTTATTTGTACTATTTTCCATTTTATCTTAATACAATTCTTTCACATGAGGGTGTCTTAGAGCAGCATTACTGTTATTACTAATCAAATAATGGTTATTAAAATATGTTCACAGTTTGCTTGTTATTGGAAACATAAAATTGACTTAAATACTTGTGTTGCTGCAGGATGTTGCTGGGAAGGTGCTGGACCGCTGGGCCATCATGACGTTCGAGGAGGAGATCGCCACACTGCAGCAGTTCCTTCGCTTCGGAGAAACCAAGTCCATCGTGGAGCTGATGGCACTTCAGGACAAAGAGGGTCAGGCCGTGCTGGTCCCGAGCACACGCACCAACTCGGACATCCGCACTTTCATCGAACGCAACACACCCCGCACCGCTGCCAACCTGACCACAGCCAACGTGGAGAAGCTGAGCGGGAACAGCATGCACCATTTTGAGAACTTCATCAACAGCATGGCCTTCATGTTGCCGTTTCAGCTGCTAGGCTCGGTACCGGCACCGTTTCTAGGCTCACAAACCAGCATGCTCCAACAGCACCAGCAGCGCGGGACAATAGAGCCACAGAATCAAAGGCGAGAAGAACAAACTCGGGATGGTCTCGTGCGGGAAAACCCACTGCCTCTTTCTCATGACAGCAGTCTCCTGGGCTCTGGCTCGGCTCCTTTCGCCTCCGATTTGGACCGAAGTTCTGACAAACAGCTGGACGGCCTCCCCACCGCCGCCACCACAAAGATGGAGCCCGAGGACTTTTCCACCAGTGACAACTACTCCGATGGGCCCTCCACTCCCTGCACACCTTCCATGAGCTCCGAGATAACGCAGATGTCGCCTGAAGGCAAGATGCGCTCCCTCGACAGGAACGGGTCGACCGGTGGAGGGGCCCTGACAGGCAGCAGCGGCTGCGGGGGTGGGGCCGGGGGAGCGAGCTCTCTGAAGAAAGGCCGTGTGTTTTGCAACGCCTGCGAAAAGACGTTCTACGACAAGGGCACTCTGAAGATCCACTACAATGCTGTGCATCTTAAAATCAAGCACAAGTGCACCATCGAGGGCTGCAACATGGTTTTCAGCTCTCTGCGAAGTCGCAATCGGCACAGCGCCAACCCGAACCCTCGCCTGCACATGCCGATGAACAGAAACAACAGAGACAAGGATTTACGCGGTAGCTTGTCCGCAGACGAAAACTCTCAGGGGGAGAAGCGTAGCGAATACGGCAGCCCTATTCCCGACAATCACAAATCAATGCCAAGCTACATGATCAGCCACGTCGACACCGGTTCGAAAATGAACAGCACGTCTTTCTCGAGCATCGGCCAAAGCGGGATCCTCTTTCCGAACTTAAAAACAGTACAGCCGGTGTTACCTTTCTACCGCAGTTTGGTCACGCCGGCCGAACTCGCAAACACTCCAGGAACGTTGCCATCTCTGCCTCTGTTGTCGTCTTCGGTGCCCGTTAAGCCGACGGCGGTGCAAGAACCATGTATAATAGACCCCATACCAAAGAAAAAGTCACGCAAGTCAAGCATGCCGATAAAAATTGAGAAAGAGGCGATGGAGCAGGATGAACTTATAGATAAAGGAAGCAGCTCTGAAGATGAGGCACTGTTGCACGGCAAGGAGGAGTTTGAGAATAGCCACAGTGACGGGCTTATGTATGCAAGGAAAAATCACTTGGAAGAAAGATTTGGTGAGGAGAAAGATATGGAGAAGCAAATTCTGAATGACAATTTAGTTAAACAAGACGTAAATGAAGATGATAGGCAAATGGAAACCGGCGTTATAACTTGTGCTACGTCGCCCTTTGAGAAAACAGAAAATCATAAACACTTGATCAACGGCAATGATGAGAAAGACGACAGAGCGACGCACAAGATCTCGGAGCACAAGTGGAACGACGGCGAGCACAGACTGACAAACGGGAGCTCGCCCCGACTCATAGTAGACCCCGAGAAGGACGACGACTGCGTGGAAGATTACGGCGACTCGGGTTTGTCGAACCTAGATCCAGAGACGGATGTGCCGCACCACTGTGAGATCTGCAGCAAGGCATTCAAAAACCCCTACAGCGTCAAGATGCACTACCAGAACGTGCACCTGAAAGAGATGCACCTGTGCACAGTGGAGGGGTGCAACGCTGCCTTCCCGTCCCGCCGGAGCAGAGACAGGTGAGTGGCACGGACACATTAGCTCTTTTAGTTCATATACCTTAAATTATGTCAACTTCAAGCATTTTATTTAGACCATCAAAACTGAAGTAAACCTAAAGTAAGTTTATTAAAAAAGATTAATGGGAATTCCTTATTTTAGACTCCAGAAGACAGAGAAATATCATTACCTAACATTTTCTTAATACAGATATAGTCATTATTTTTTCATTCCCAAGTTCAGCTGCTTTATCTGTTCATGCACCAAAACTGTATCTGTATTTTAATGAAATAAAAATGTTATCATGTAGAATAATAGATCCCTCATGTACAGGTGTGAAATATTAGCATTCAAAAATGTTCACAGTGCATTAAACAAGGTGTGAGGTATGACATAAAATGACATAAATTGACACCAGTTCTATTTAACTCTGTGTGTTTTAGATTAGACATTAAAACACATGAACGTAGACTGTTGGGTAACACTTACATAAAGCATTTTATTTGTTTTGTTCAATTTAACAGTCATACAGTTTGTCTAAAAACTTTTAATTTTATCATTTTTTTAACTCATCGTACAGCCAACTTACAATCCGTGTTTCAGAAAAAGTAGAATTAATGTTTGATTTGATTTTTTCTGAACAATGGATAGTAAGTTGGCTATAAGATGAGTTAAAAAATGATAGAGTAAAAACTTAAACTTTAAAGTTTTTCTACATATGAACATTAAAGTAGGTGAACAAAAAATAGATAAAACTTGAGATTTTGAGTTGTCCCCAAAATGCAAAAATTTTGAGGGATCCTGTTGCCTTGAGTTTCACAGCATTTTTTTTTTCAGTGTAATACTTTTTCTGAACAGTGGATAGTAAGTTGGCTGTAAGATGTGTTAAAAAAAAGATAGTGAGTATAAGTTAAATTTTAAAGTTTGTAGACATATGAATGTTAAGTTGAACAAAAAATATTATTTGTTGAAAACTTGAGCTTTTGAGTTGGCCCCAAAACTACAAAATCTTGAGGGATCCTGTTTGCCTGGAGTTTTTGAGTTTCTGCAATCTTTTTCTTTTCTTTTTTTTTTTTCTTTCTTTTTTTTTTTTTACAGTGAAGGCCTGTGTTTCATTACCTCGAGTCACTTGCACCATAACCAAAACCACTTAGATTTTTACAGATTGCTAAAATACTGGCTGTGGTTTTCTGGAAAGATTGGTTTGTGTAAAAGTCTAAACTGCAGGATTGGTTTGCCACAACAGTTAAACTATACCACTACAGCACCACCGCTGCTTGTAAATCCAGGACTGCACTGAGCATAAAGACAATAGCTGCTAATGATTTATTCATGGAGTTTCCGTGTTTGACATCTGTTTCTTCAGCTGCAGTCTGGCTCCGGGCCAAAGACACTGTGAGAAAGTACAGTATAGTTTTGAAGTGTAGACAGACGATAAGGTGGAGTGGATTATTCAAGATGCATCATGGCAGTAATCTGAGGGGGTACAAATAAATGGTGATGGGGAAAAAAAAAAACTAGTTGTGTTTGAGAAATAAATCAAACCAAACCTGCCCTAATTTTATATTATGAACAGTTATCTTCAGTACAAATTCAGAAAGGCAAGCTCTGTGTTGATGGCTGCAAACTACAGACAGAAATGATTTCATTAGTTCAACTGAAAAAGTGAAACGCATACACTCCATAGATTCAGTACAAACAGAGTGAAATATTTCAAGCCTTTATTTATTTGAAACAATTACAGAGTGTCCATAAAATCTCTTTACAGTTAAAAAAATATTACAAAAGCAAATGAACAGACAAATATGTGGAAATATGTAGTCTGCTTACTCCTTTTTCCTTCTCTCCCTTACCCAAGTCCAAACAAATATTCCATGACGTGACCATGTGTACTGTATCCTGTTATGTTATGTTGTGTTTATGTATGCTTTGCAAAACTGTATTTAACTTTCTGGAGAGCGTGTGGCGGCGCTTGTAGTAGCTGCAGCCCGGAGGCTTGCTCCAAACACAATTTCACTGTACTTTTGTGCATGTGATAAATAAACTTATCTATCTATCTAGATACTGAAGTTTTTTGCCTCATTAATCCCCCTCTGTATGGTCAGCATTAGTTGTATGAAGCATGTTCTGGATTTGTTGCCATGTTCTCTGTAGCAGAGCCTCATCAATGATGATCCCACAGCTCACATTCACCTTTGGACTCTCTCTGTGAAGTTCCTGAGTCACATGAGGCTGTTCTGATCCCAGATTCTCACATTATGTGTGTTCAGTTTCCTTGAAACTCATCACTAAAACAAACTCAGGTGAGGAACGTTTCATCCTCAGAAACTGGTTCCAGTGTTAGCTGCAAACTCTTTTGGTCTTGGTTTCTGATTTGGCTCGAGTGCAGGCTGTAAGAGTTGACCTTTGTAAGCTTCTTGTGTGGGACTTTGTGCACTGTTGAAGGTGGAGCTGTAACTGTCTGCAGCAGGACGGATGTGGTTAAAAACTTTGATAACCACTGAGTACATACAACACATCTGATTAAGATATCTTATCATTTGCCTTTATAATATATTTTTTAAACTGTTAAGAGACTTGGACTCCCTGTATAAAAATCTCTAGAAATAGCAAAAGTTTCTCAAAACTTCCTTTACACATGTGAGTATTTAAATTCAGTTGAAAATAACAAAATCAGCTTTGTAGTTATTTTTCCCTCTATAGATAGATTTTACTTTAAAATGAGCTACATTTGACTAAAGTTATGAGCAGCAGTGGCTCAGTCGGTAAAGACATTTTCCCACCAACCTGAAGGAAGGTTGGCAGCAGTGCATACTGCTGTTGTGTCAAAATCAACAACTTTCAATTCAAATTCAATTCTATTTTTATTTATATAGCACATTTAAAACAACCTCAGTATAGTCACCAAACATTGTACTCAAGTAAAAGTATTGTTACTTCAAAATTATTTCACTCTCTCTGTTTGGACTTAATGTGTGATTTATGGTTTAGTGTAGATATGATCAGACAGACAGAAAACAAAATAAAGTGCAAATTCTGGTATTTCCAAACAATAAACAAACAAAAGTTAAAAAAAAGAAAAAAGAATCACACCTTTATAAATAAACAAACTAAGGCACAATAAACATAGGGTTTTGAAACTAGTACACAGGTAACATATAGATGTGGGTAAAGTAGCCATGTATTGTTACTTAGAAATACTGTTAAAATACATGAAAAATAATGTTTCTTAAATTTTACTCAAGCAGAAGTGAAAAGTATGTTGCAGATAAAACTACTCTTAGAATTAGAATATATTCAAAAGGTTACTCAGGTAACGGTAACTCATCACTACCCCCCTCTGTGTAATATGCTATGCTAATATGAAATAAATGAGCTTTTCCACGTGATTCTTATTCCTTATGCCTGCGTTTCTTACCCTGGAGAACGTCAGAGGCGTTTCTGACACAGGTCACGTTGGTGTGAGACGGCACAAACCAGCAGCTGTTGTTAAAGTCAGGCCTGAGCTGCTGTCAAATATTGATTTTCACATTCTTTTGGAGTGAAACAAATATTGGCTCTTTTTTCAAATCAATGCTAAATGTAGAGTATTTAAAAGTGAAATATTGCTACAGTGGAAGGAGTAACATGAATTAATAAAATAGATTTTTTACAAGTCTCACAATGCATCCAAATCCTCTCACGTAGCAAAAGAAGCAAAAGAAGAAAAATCTATAATCAAAACATGAGGATGCATTTCTGTTGTTTTAATTTTTTTGGTTTTAGACCAGTTTGCTCCTTTAACACTTTAGCTTTACCACTGAAGGAAAGAAATCAGAAATGAAGGTGTTTATTTTAATACATTTAGTCACTTGTGTCCATAGATTTCATTGGAAATATTAATTCCAAAGGCCTCAAAATGAGTTTTTCTCTCACTCTGAGTTGGACAGCTCCATTTCAGAAGCATCTACATGCACCAAACGTTCCAAGTCTTGCATTTAACTTTTGGCATTTTGAAGGTTTTTACTGAGGGATTTGTTGATATATAATTCCTAGCCTGATTTCTTAGTCATTTGACTCCTGATTCCTTGATTTTTTAAGGCTGTTGTTAGTATTTTTTAATTTACTGAAAGACAAAATCAGACAAAATCCCCTCTGTAAAGGCTTTTTTATGTAACATGTCGACAAAAATGAATCAAGAAATTAAATCTGGCTCTGTTCAATATTCAGATTTTGTTTTTTAAAATGTGTGCAGATTTGTGCATTTTTTCACACATAATGCCTAATTTTATATGAAAACATTAAATGACTCAAAACTTGCAATACATTTTTTCCTACCTTTATGTCAGTGATCCACAGGAGAAAATTCACATTGATATCTGTTTTCGAAAAAAATCCCTTTTCACCTTTAGTGTCTTTATTTTGCCTTATTTTTTTTTATTTTATTTTTTTAGGTAAATGGTTTGAGGCAAAATAAATAAATAAATAAATAAAATTCTAAAAATCAAATATTTTGCCTGTACATTTATTTACCTATTTATTAAAGCTGTATGGTATGGAAACACTTCACGAGTTTAAATGCAGGCAAACCAACTTAAGGTAAAGAGTTTATAGCAAACCAAACTAAAAACACACTGCCTTTTTATTCCCTTGTATTTGAGGAAAACTAATTATTCAGTTGACAGCAGCATAACAGACGTCATCTCTGGAAAAAAAAAAAAAAAGAAAGACTCTGAGACCTCATCTGGGTTTTATTTTAAAGGATTTATGACAAAGGGGGGACTAGAACAGGCAGGGACTGAACTTTTTGACCAATCACACGCTCTGAACAAAGCGGGGTGGTCCCATTTGGGTCAGGGACACTTTGGTTGGATGGGTTGAAGCTCGTGCACGTCTGTATACGCTGGAGGAATGATGGCAGCTTTTTAAAACTTTTCTTTTTTTCACATTCCCACACTGTAAAAAATAAAGAAATAAAAAATAAAAAAAAATGCTGCCAAAACTCAAGGCAACAGCAGCCATCAATATTTTTGAGTTTTGGGGCCAACTCAAAACCTCAAGTTTTCAATAACAAATCTTTTCAACACCTAATTTGATGTTCATATGACTAAAAATTTTCAATTTTAAGTTTTATTCACTAACATTATTTTTTAAACTCAAAAATCCATTGTTCAGAAAAGGTATTATTATTTTTGTTAAATTTAGTTTATTTAGCTTTTATTATGACCAATAATAATAATACCTTTTCTAAGTTGACTGTAAGTTGCGTCAGTAAAGCTTAAAATTGAACGTTTTTAGACATGTGAACGTTAAATTAGGTGAACAAAATAATATTAGTTGTCGAAAACTTGAGATTTTGAGTTGGCCCCAAAACTCAAAAATATTGATGGCTGCTGTTGCCTTGAGTTTTTAAGTTTTGGAAGCATTTTTTTTTTTTTTTTTTTTTTTTTTTTTTTTTAACAGTGTAAATTAGTTGTTGAAAATTTGAGACTTTGAGTTGGCGCCAAAAAACTCAAAAATCTTGAGGGATCCTGTTGCCTTGAGTTTTTGAGTTTTCGCAGCATTTTTTTTTACAGTGCAAAAACTGTGTCTTAAAAATTATATAAATGCATAGATGTTACTTATTATTGCTTATATTTATTTAAAGTTCAAACATTAATTTACACCAAACATTGAAAATAAATCTAAATAAATCTACATATTTATGAAAAAGCCACTGGTCATATTTAAAATTGAGTTGCTAAAAACATAATAAAAATTTTAGGGCTGTAAACGTTAAGGCGTTAACGCATGCGATTAATAAAAAAAAAATGTACGCGTTAAAATTTATTAACGGAAATTAATCACATGATCTGTTTTGCCGCACAGCAGCGCTTCTCAAAGCACTTTGAAGGCGTGAAGCCGTGTCGGGGGCGCGTGACCGTCTTGGAAATGTGCGTAGATCACAACATTGACTTGTTTTCACAGTGAACGACCCGCGCGTCCACAGAGGAGAGAACAGCTACCCCCCCCGAACTTATGGAGCCACAAGCTGCACACTCCTACAAACCATTCATTTGCGCTGTTTTTTCCCCCCATAAAGCATGAGTTCCGTGCCCCGCCCCTGACAGGTGACCGTACCCCGCCCCTGACAGGTGACCATGCCCCGCCCCTGACAGGTGACCGTGCCCCTGTCTGCGGCGCTGAGAGGAGCAGAGGCGAGGCTCAGGTGTCTGCAGTAGATTTTATGCAGAGCACAGTTCAGCAGACACTGTTTTCTCAGTTACTACACAAACTTATTAAAGGCTCTCTCACAATATTCAGAAGTTATTTCTGAGATGTATTTTTTTATCCAAGTAAAAACACACTCAACCACTCTGGACTTTTTTTGTTTGTTTGTTTGTTTAAATGCTGCATATTGTCATGGAAAATCAACCAAGTTATACATTGTGATTAATTGTGATCAATCACAGCCCAAGATCTGAATCTGATTAATTTTTTTAATTGATTGACAGCACTAAAAAATTTTCAAATTCCATCTTTAATTCTGTCCTCTGTCCACAGACACAGCGCGAACCTGAACCTGCACCACAAGCTGCTGACCAAAGACACCTACAGCCCCTCGAGCGGCCGCTACTCGCCCCTGTCCCACTGCAGAGACCGGGACTCTGTGGCTCTGGACTACTGTCAGGACCAGCTGGACCGGGACGTCCTGCTCCGGGACCAGAGAGACCCCGCCGGCCAGACATCGGTCATTTTCCGAGGGCACAACCGCATGGGCCTGGTCTTCCCCATGAGCAAGATCTCGGCCAACAACGACGGTAACTCTCCTTCAAGAGATTTGGACAATTTGGAGGGAGAGACAGGAGGAGAGGGCATGGGCGGCGAAGACGGGGCAGTCCTGGATTTGAGCACCTCCTCGTATGCGCCGGTCCGGGGCAGCGGCAGCGCTCGCTCGTCTTGGGACTCGGACGGAGCAGGGAGTGAAGAGGGCATAGAGGAAGATCTAGAGGCTGTCCCGATGGACAGTGAGGAAAGCTGCGACGGGCTGAGCATCGGAAAGCCCGTGGGCCAAGAGCTGTCCGCAGACGGGACGATCAACTGCGCGGGACAGGGGCAGGGAGCGGGGCTACAAGCAAACGGGGCGGGCTCTCCGATAACGTGCCACGTCTGCCAAAAGGTCTACAGCAACAAGGGCACGTTCAGGGCCCATTACAAGACAGTCCACCTGAGGCTGCTCCACAAGTGCAAGGTCCCGGGGTGCGACACGTCCTTCTCGTCGGTCCGGAGCAGGAACAGACACAGCCAAAACCCAAATCTACACAGGAACCTAGCTGTGGGCTCAGGGGACCAAGAATAGAGACTGAAAATGTGACTGAATTGTCCTAAATGTTGTTGTTTATGTGTTTTATATAAATATGTCTGGGCACCACCACAAAAGGCTCACCGTTTAGCACTTTTTACACCCCTTCACTAAACCCCATCAGGAAGCCAAAACACAAACATTTTATAGAAATAATAATTAACATTTTGCAAGGTTTACGCATTGGCATTATACAATACAATCCAGCTGTTTCTGATGGCTAAACTTGAGTGTGAAAATGTGAATTAAATTACCTTGAAGTTCACAAATTTTGCTGAGATTTTTTTTATATGCCAGTAACTTACTCAATGACAATCTGTTTTTCTCAGTAAACTCTTTATGACTCATGGTATTAACGGTCAGCATTATGATTAACTGAAATGAAACAGAATGAGATCCAATTTTTTTGTTGTTTTGGGCTATAACACTTGTTTAGTAAAGCTTTAGTGCTTTAAATCAAAAGCAGTCTAGATCACAATTAAAATAAGTAGCAATTTATTAACTTTTTTATTGTGTACTTTCACCAAATTCTGCTCTCATACATTTATCATTAGATAAAGAGTATCTCACCCCAGAAACACATTTTTTTTTTTAGCTGATAGGTTTTAGAAATTGAGCATTAGCAGTACATTTTACTGAATGTCTGAGATTTTAGTATAAGTTTCACATTTTATGGTGAAAAACCTTTAGGGTTAAACAATGGTTGCTTCCTTTCAGTAGTTCCTATATAAGCTCAACAGTGCCCGCCCCCTCTGGTGCTGGAAGTAATTTTCCCATTCATTTTTTCCTTTGACTTTTCGAAAAATGTGTATATTAAGAGTTTAAAAGCTCAGCGGAGGTTGATCATTTATGGGGTAACTCATGACCGTAGTGCAATAGATTTAAATCAAAAATTTTATCTGAAACTTGTGAAAATGCAAAACTGCAAAGGTATTTAGCAGATTTTTTAACTTTTAGATAACAATTTTCATCAAAAGTAAAGTGCTATAATCATGAGTTGCCCCATAGCTGATTTGCCCCGTCAAGCTTTTAAACTCTTACTATACAGAATTTTTGAAAAGTCTATGGGAAAAATGAATGGGAAATTTACTTCAGGCACCAGAGGGGGGCACTGTTGCGCTCCAAAGCCCATTATGGCATAGTATTCCTGCCTACGCTTTTGTCCCAGTCTTCGCCATTACGTCTCCAACAATCAGTCACAGCGTCAGGTCCCAAACCCTCACTCAGCCCCGCCCCCCCGTTTAGCCCCACCCTCAGTTTTTCCCCTCTGTCCCGGCCTTTTCTCTGCCCACTTTTACAGCATTTTTCAAACTTTGGCAGTGGGCAGAGCAAGGCCTGAGCTAGAGGTGAGTTACTATTTACAGGACTTGTTCTTAGTCTTGACCCCAGTGCAGTACGTTAAACATAACTTATAATAGTGGTTTGCCTTCTTGCCCAGTTTTATTTCACTGTCATGGGCTCTAAACTTATCACTGAGATCAACCCTCAAAATTAAATTAAATTTTTGGCACAGTCCTTCCCCCTAAAAACCTCCTTTTTTTAGCTGCTAAGTTTTATAAATTGGGCTTTATTGGTACCTCTCACTGAATGCCTTTGAGATTTGTATAAATTAAATTAAATTTTTGGGGTGAAAAACGTTCAGGTGCTGCCCTCCTGTAGGGTTGAACGGTGACCACTTGCGCTCTTGTCCCAGTCCTCTCTCGTTGTCCCGCTGGCCTCACTTGTTGCTGGATTGAGGACGTCCATTTCGTAACAGCTGTCAGTCACAGGATCCGGGCCCCACCCCCTCACTCACCCCCCACATTTAGCCCCGCCCACCAGCGTTTTCTAAGCTTTGGCAGAGGGCAGAGGTGAGTTACTCTTTGGGACTATGTTTGAGGAATTTTACAACTATTCATATGACTTTTTTTTACTAGTTCTGACCTAAACATTACCTTAAACATTAAACATTAAACTTATAATATCTTGCCCAGTTTTATTCCATTGTCAAAGTGTTGCGTCAGGTCCAAATCCATGATGCGAGTGGTTTAATTAATGCTGTGTTAAATGTCTAAATCCATCCCTGTGACGCTGTGTATGTTGTACTTTGGAGAGTCTGTAGTTGAAGTTATACCTTTCCCCGTGTCACCAACAAAAATGAAATGTTTATGGCTGAAAACCTCTATGTTGTGGACTTGAACAATAATTTATTGTATGGTGTTCTTCTATGACCTTATGTCTTTTATCGTTCCTGGTTGTCGCTGATGTTGACCAAAGATTTTTTCCATTCCACAGGTGTGTACAGAAAAACCCTTATACAGTGTTAAGGGGTATGCAGTATTAAAGGAGTCCACTTTTCTGTTGTTAAATTGGTGAATGATTGCAGTATTCAGGCGTGGGCTCTGTTGTAAATAAATGTCTTGTTGAATGAAAAAAAAAGCGGTGTGTAAAAATTATCCTCTCGTAGGACTAGACTTGACCAGCTCTGGTTTTACTGTGTGGTTGTTTCCTGACTGACTGGAGATGTTCTGCCTCTGTCCAACCCATGCAGAGTTTATTGCTATTTGATGTTTCTGCAAATTCATGATACTCAAAATTAAACCCCAAAAAAATGTATCTTTTATCTCGTTGGAAAAGCACTAAAATATGGCTCACAGAAAGCGGTTCCAGTTCCAAGCGTTGTTATCGTTCCAATCTTTTTCTGTCAGCGTCAATGTTATGCTAAATAACCAGTAGGGGGCGATTGGTAACAGTCAAAGATTTTAGCAAGACAGAAGAAAAAGAGCAACAGCAAACAAACATGGCAGCGCTGGTGGTAATTGAAAAAAAAAGTCAAGAAAATTAGACAAAAATAGCGTTGGTCTGTTCAGTCTTTGAATATTACTGTGACTAACTCGCTCTAGACAAAAGTTAAGCCATTTCTTCTTCTGCTTTAACTGTTGAGCTGCATTCTCTAGCGCCCCCCAACAGTTAGCGCATGTACTGCTGGTCTCACTCGTGTTTTAGTGGCACTAAACAAGATTTTGCTTGTGCCCCCCTAATTACTGCAACCACAAACAACAAAGAACACACTGAAACACAGACAAATTAACTCTGTTTGAGTGAGATCTATAACAGCAAATGAACAGCCTTAAAAACAGAAACATCTTTGTGTTGCTTCCAGATCTGTGCCCCTGATGCATCAAAAAAAGACAATTTTTTTATTTAGGACAATATAAAGCAAGGGGGTCAGGAAATTTTTAACTAAACAGAAACAATTCCTGTTTTCCTGGGGCATTTTAGATGATAAAAAATATTTTCAGCTATTGTAAAAAAAAATTATTATTATTCAATTTATTGTTTTATTTTTTTTATAATAACTCTTATATTTTAAACATGAGCTCTACACAAACCAGAGCATAGATCAAACTATTTGGCCATTTTTTTAAAATAAACAATAAACAGTTCAACAACAGAAACACAACAACAACACACACTAACAAAAACAAGCTAACAACAAACCAAAAATTCAAAGTGACACTACACGCAGACAAATGCACGACACAACACAAAAAAAACAACATGCATAAATCAAATACATAAAACAAACCAACAAAATACATAAAACAGACCAATCAAAAGGCTACATATAACAAACAAACCACACATACACCAAATATATTTGATCTCGTCAAGCAGTCTCGAGTTCTGGTAGGATCTGTCCAGACCTTGCCCCAAACATTTACTAAAAATATCCCATCTCTTTTTAGATTTTTTAACATCATGTTCTGTTTTGGCCATGTAACTCTCAAGTGTTTTATAAAGTTTTTAAAGTAATATGCAACGAAAACCTATTTGTAGCTTTAAAAATTAGTTTTCCCAATAGGAATAATCAAATTAACAAGAGAAAAAAAAAATTAAAAAATTGGTCATTAATTTTTGTTTATTCTGACCAAGTTTCTATTTTGGTGGTTGATTGTCAAACAAAGCACTGGTATGGGCTGAACTAATGTCCTGGCGTCCACAATGCGTCAGTCCGTCCTGAGACCGGGCTCGCTCTGCAGTAGGTTACATCATTCACTGCACTGTAGCTGTGGCCCCTAGCACATCGCCTCTGCCAAGGGCCCCCTCTCTCCGCTGTTTGGACCTTTTTGATCATGTGGCCCCCGTAATGGCCCTGGTTTGTCTGCATCTACAAATTCTGGGAAAATGAACCAACGTACGACAGAATGCATTTCTAACGTAGAGTGAGCCTTAACCTTGAGCCTTGAATCATTTGTTGTATTTTGTTTTTTAATGAACCATAGTGATTTAGTCTGACATGAAATGGATATGGAATCCTTTCCCGTCACACCCCATGTTATTGACACTGAACGAGACAATCCACCTTTCTTTTGCAGTAATAATGGCTTTGATTAATAATGCACCTAAAGCGCTTTTCAGTGCAGTCCATTATTCAGTCCTCAGACGCACTCGGAGGCGGTAAGAGATGTGGCTGCCGTTCTGTGCCAACGGCCTCTCCCCCAAACACACATCACACACACTGTAAAAAAAATTATAATAAAAATGGCAAAAACTCAAGGCAACAGGATCCCTCAAAATCTCAAGTTTTCAACAAATATTTTTTGTTCACCTAATTTAATGTTCTTATGTCAAAATTTTTTATTTTATTGTATTTTTTTTAACTCATTGTACAGCCGAATTACTATCCATAGTTCAGAAAAAGTATTATTTTTTTGGTAACACTTTAGTTTAGGGTTCACCTATTAACCATTACCAAGTGCTAATTATGCTAGTTGGTGGATAATTAGCTTTTAATTGGTAATTATAATTATTAATTATTCTGTGTGACCATATTCTACAACTAATCAGCAACTAACTAACATATTTGTCTTAATAAACTCATAATTACTGCTTTATAATTAGCAATTAAGAGCTAATTAACCACAAACTAGCATGCTAATTAGCACTTAGTTAATGGTTAACAGATGGACCCTAAACTAAAGTGTTACAATTCTTTTGTTAAATTTAGTATATTTAGATTTTATTACTATAAAAAAAATAATACTTTTGAGATTTTGAGTTGGCCACAAAAGTCTTATGGGATCCTGTTGCCTTGAGTTTTTGAGTTTTCACAACTTTTTTTATTTTATTATTTTTTTGTGCAGGCCAGGTGGGTGAAGTGTCTTGCCCAATTTGCAGAAACATCAGATGTAGCGCTGAGACTGGGTTGGTCTGTGTGACACTTACTGTGAATAAGTCAAACACTGAGAAATCATTAAAATGCAATTTATAAAAAGCCCCCACACAAGAGCACACCTACAACATGTTTATTAAATGTACAATATGTGAATAAAGTGATTTGTTATCTCGAAGAAACCAAAAAATATCCAGTATAACATGACTTCACCACTAATGTTAGCTTCATGATTTAGTTTTGCTTTTTATTTACAAATAAATGAACATGTCTCGTGGTATTGATCAGTATTTTGTATTTTTATTTTTTCTTTCTGTATTAAAATCCAGTGAGAGAAATATTGAATACCTGTGTTTGTTTAAAAAAAAAAAAAAAAAAGGAGCAGAAACACCCCACACATGTTGATAAGTGTTTGACTGAGTTATTGTTACAGTATCCATTACAATTAAATAAAAGCCATATGTTTTACAAGCCTGGGCCTGTTCACTGCGTTTGTGGCTAATGAACAAACAGCAATACAATTACAACACAGGAACATTTACAGCAGGTCTACCCTCGCAGAGAGCTTCTGGTTTAGATTTTTATGCTTTTCTTTGCAATATTTTTTACATATTTGTACTTAGATATGCACCTTTCTATGTTCATAACTTTTCTTAAAAACCCGCCTAAGACGTTTGCACAGCACTGAAGGCCATAGGTGTAGTTTGGGATTTGGTCTGGGGGGAGCAGATTTTTGTCTAAACCAACACACCAACTACAGCCCGTTTGTCAATGTTTTGCATATTGTAGCCTACTTAATGCATTGCCTACTGCAGACTTACAGACTGTAAGCTGCCATATTGTTACTTTTATAGGAATGAGTGAAGATTATATTCAGAGCTGCACCTAATCTGTAAACCACATGACTAAAGTCAAACTGAGGCGGTCTCCACAGTCTCCACTTCTGGGGAAGTTCTCTGTGCCCTGACTCGCTCTCAGAGTGCCAAAGCCTGGCTCTGGTGGCCACAGAGAAGCTCCCAGGGTTCTTTTTGGTGTTTTTAGCATGTGCCTCGCTACGTGCTACAACAATTTTTTTTTTTTTTTTTTTTTGTGGTTAGAAAACAATTGCACATCAGGCTCATGGAGCACTGTGCGGGGTGCAGGAGGATGCTCCTCCAGCCTCCAATACTCACCACCAGGGGCGTCAGACTGGGGGGATAAAGGGTACAGTTTACCCAGGGCCCACTGCAGGGAGGGGCCCTTATAAAGCCTAGGATATGTGTGAGAGATATTGCTAAAGTGACCAAGGGGGCTCACCAAGATGGTTTATCCAAAAGCCCAGAAATTTGTGCTACACCCCTGCTCACCAAAACCTGCACTGACGCTGCTATAGAGGAGCTCTTATTATGCCTGGACATTGCCAAAATTCAGATTTTACATTGCACTGTCACACTGGCCGGGGTCACATGAGGTGATCAAAAATCACAAATATACAAAAGCTGCTGTGCTCTGGCAGGCTAATAATTTCAACTAGCACTGTCAATCGATTAAAAAAATTAATCAGATTAATCACACTCTTGGGCTGTGATTAATCACGATTAATCGCAATGTATAACTTGATAGATTTTCCATGACAATATGCAACGTTTAAATAAAAAAAAAGTCCAGAGAGGTTGAGTGTGTTTTTACTTGGATAAAAAAATACATCTTAGAAATAACTTCTGAATATTGTGAGAGAACCTTTAATAAGTCTGTGTAGTAACTAAGATAACAGTGTCTGTTGAACTGTGCTCTGCATTAAATCTACTGCAGACACCTGAGCCTCCCCTCTGCTCTTCTCAGCGCCACGGACAGGGGCACGGTCACCTGTCAGGGGCGGGGCACGGTCACCTGTCAGGGGCGGGGCATGGTCACCTGTCAGGGGCGGGGCATGGTCACCTGTCCGCAGTGAGGCTGCCGCTCTGAGTCGAGAACTGACTCTTTATGGGAAGGAAAAAAAAAAAAAAAAAAAAACCCGCAAATGAATGGTGTGTAGGAGTTTGCGGCTTGTGGCTACTTAAGTTCAGGGATGGGCATGGATCGCCCCACGCTCTCACCGTGGGTCCAGGACGCACAGAAAGCACAGCTCCCGGGAACGCGCATGGACAGAGGCAGTGAAAGGAAGCGATATAAAAAGCACATACAACATTTATTAGTAAAAAGTTTTACACGAGACTCGTGAGGGGAGGGAAAGGAGAGGGTTGTAGTCAGGGGTGAAAGTAGATTTTTGCTTATGCCGGTACTATAACAAATTATGCCTACATATATATTTTTAATAGCAGAAAAAGCAGATATATGAGGTTAAGAATGAATCTTGACTATAAATGAAAAATATAGACATGGCTTATACAGGGTTTAACAGGGTTTGAAAACAAATCAAACGCACCCTATAAAGGCCAACACACACCGGACGCACGTCAAAAAATACACCCCTATTGTTTTCTATGACGCGCACGGCGGTGGCTGAAAACACATGGTCCCCCGTACTTCTGCAGTAACAAAGATGGTTCTCTGCTCCGTGTGACACAGACACACAGCTGTAAACACTGAGGGACAGTAGCTGCTGCTCGGGGGGACACAGGCAGCAGCTCCCGACTCCTGCTGCAGTCAGAGCATGGGGAAACTCCTTTCTGTCGCTAACTGCTAACCTGCTATAGACAGGGGTGGCTCCAGACAAATATCATTGAGGGGGCAATGGGGGGTCCATATTAAATAAAGAGGGGGCAATGAAATTCTGACGCAACAATATACACCAAAAACAACAGGCTAAAATCAATAAGCAAAATATAAATTACCATTAGTATTGAGTATAGACCAGTGGTCTAGATAGAACCTTTTTCGGCTTGCGATCTACTTTTAAAGTCATCAAGGCCAGGAGATCTACCTTTATTTTTTTTACCCCTAATTTCTATTAAACATGGTGGGCATTTATCAGGGTTATTATTATTGCAGTGGTTAAACATGACAATAAAACTAGAAATAACCACTTTAATAAAGTCACATTTTTTTAAACTAAAATGATAAACATTAATTATCAACTCAGGACAGGAATAACTGAATCTAATAAATGTAGCATTTTTGTCAGTGATATTTACAACATTCCATCATTTCCTAAAACTGCTGATTATTATGGATTATAATAGGCCTACTATATTTATAATTATGCCTGAATTAAACTGCAGTATCAATGCAGCTTATCATCAACACTCAGCATTATTTTAGTAACATTGATGAGTGACAGGAGCTCCATGGTAACGCTCAGGGGAGGAGCTTGTGAGACTTCGACAAAGTCAGCTTTCCTCACGCACGGCAACATCAAACTACTGAAGGACAAAAACAAAACAAACAGGTGACATACATCAGGCTCTGACACCTTCCTCACCTGTCTCCTCCTGACACCTGCTGCCTCTCCTCCTGTGTGCTGTGTGTGTGTGTGTGTGTGTGTGTGTGTGTGTGTGTGTGTGTGTGTGTGCGTGTGTGCGTGTGTGTGTGTGTGTGTGTGTCTATGTGTGCGTGTGTGTGTGCGTGCGTCAGCCCCATGGCAGTGTTCAGAGCGGCCGCGGAGCGCGAGCCGCCCGCAGCCTCCACAACAGAACTGAAGTGAAAGCGGCCAGAACTCTGATTGTTATTAAGTTGCTTGTATTCTGTTTAGTTCGTAGCTCATGCGGTTTCCTCGCGCTTCCGCGGTGTCTCGTGTTTTAGAAAGAAATCTCAGACTGATCAATCTGCGGGGCATTCAAAAGCCATAGGCAAATTAATTATTTTGAAAGACATGGCTCCGCGATCTACCCGCACTGCTTTTATGATCGACGGTAGATCAGGATCGACGGGTTGAGGGCTTTAATGCCTTCTCAAGCGTTTGGTGTAATTTTAGGCGGCACTCCAGGTGTGCTTTGGGCTTAAGACGCGCATGCTCAATGCGTTTGTTTAAGGAAGCAAGAGAATCAGTGAATGATGAGAGGGGAGAGGGACATTCTGTGCATTAAATCACATCACGGAGCGATCATAAGCCACTAAAAACCACACAGACACAGATATGATGAGAGAAAGCACTGCCTGGTTCACATGCTTTGGCGTGAGAGATTTTTTTTTCCTCATAAAAGCGTCCGCGGTGCGCTGGCTGCTTTCTAATGTGTGTAAAAGCTGCCAAGTCCGGCCGGACAGCTGATCTCTTTCTATCCGGTACTGCGTACCCCCTCTAAATGTTATGCCGGTACGTAGTACCGGGCCGTACCGGCTTACTTTCAGCCCTGGTTGTAGTGCAGTGGCCAAAGCAGTGGACTCGTCCTGAAGTCGAACCACAGGTAAACGTATGTGAGGCAGCTGCTCTCTCTCCTCTGTGGACGCGCGGGTCCTTCCCCGTGAAAACAAGTCAATGTTGTGATATACGCACATTTCCAAGATGGTCACGTGCCCCCGACACGGCTTCATGCCCTCCAAAGTGCTTTGAGAAGCGCTGATGTTACGGCAAAACAGATCATGTGATTAATTTGCGTTAATACATTTAAACGCGTTAATGTTTTTTCTATTAATCGCATGCATTAACGCGTTAACGCTGACAGCCCTAATTTCAACACAACTTAATCACAGCTAAATAATAATAATAATAATTACATGAACATAAATAGCAACAGCAACTCCAAACCACAAACCAAACTTAATGTCATACCTATTTTTCTTCAAACTGGTTATTTATATTTAGCTTTAGCTGATAAGTGCCTAATGAAGGTGTTATAATAATGTAATAAAATATCACCCAACTACAGTAGGCTATTAGTACTTAATTAGTGAAATGCAAGAAAAACTAGAGGCAGTAATTACAGAAAGTGTAGCTATGAGGTGGATAATGTGATTAAAATTTGCTTCTTGCAATTGTTTTTTCTTTTATTGCAATGCTTCATGGCATTTTTGGGACATATTCTTAGTCTATTGTCTATTAGTGTAGTAAAGTATTTGAGACGCCAATGCTGTAGGCCCACATGAGTCATTTATTTATTAAATCTGTGGTGCACTGTGGCAGAGTGGGTAGCACCTCTCTGCCTCTCAGGTAGAAGGCCATGGGAGGTGAGGGTGCCACCTCACACAGAGGCGCAACATCAGGATCAGCCAACGATCTCAGGAAGAGCTAACCACTCTGCTACCATGCAACCCAGCTCTGAAAAAATATAGACCCTTCAAGGAGTGATGTATGTAGAGAAGTTGTGCATACAGTCTGGTACTGAGATTCAAGTTCTAGCTCACTCAGTCTATTAATATATATATAAAATATTAATAATTTAGACATTTCTGGGCAGCAGGAACAAATGGCTGTTGTTTATATATTTATTAAAAAATACTCTGAATCAATATAATCTAGATCTGAGTCAGGTGCAGTTACTAAAGTGAACTTATAAAAGTAGGATTTGTAGTGACTGAAGAATTAAATCTGAGCATACACTGAAATTAAGAAATGTAAATTACGTATCCTCAGTGCTGGTCCTGACCATTTGGGGGCCCTAAGCAGGATAGCTTTGGGGCCCAAGCCTCTCAGTAATTGTTGAGCAGTGGTGGAAGAAGTACTCAGTTTCTTTACCTAAGTAAAAGTACAGATTAAGGAGCAAAAATTTACTCAAGTAAAAGTAAAAGTACCGCATGAAAATTTCTACTTGAGTATATAAGTACTCACTTTCAAATGTACTTGTGAGTAAAAAAGTAAAAGTGTTTTGCATAGATTCAAGAATGAATGAGTTAAATGTGAGGGATTTAGCAGAAAACGAAAGGTTAACCTGAGCAACAGAAGAGACTCAATCTGTCAGCGAGGTTTTTCTGAAGAGTACTACTTTACTGCATCTTTTATACTGAAGTACTGTGTCTACAACGACGACACAGCAAAAACTAATGATGTTAAATCAAACTCAAAATACTTTTGACTTCAAATCAATTTAAAACAGTAGTGGAGTAAAAAGTACAGATAGTTGCTCTAAAAAGTACTAAAGTAAAAGTACCCCTTGTAAAATTTACCCAAGTAAAGTACACACTGTAACTAAGCACAGTAACTATGCACTTTTTGGCGCGGCAGTAGTTCAGTCGATAGAGACCCTTACCTTCTAACCCGCAGGTTGGTGGTTCAAGCCCCACTGCTGGCATTGCATACTGTCATTGTGTCCCTGGGCAATACACTTTAACCACCTTGCCTGTATGATGTGTCAGTGTGTCTGTGGTGGTCGGAGGGGCCATAGGCGCATGATGGCAGCCACACTTCCACCACAGAGTGAGACTGAGGAGGGAATGTATAATGCACCAAGTTGTAAAAGTGACTTTGAGTTTCGAGAAAAGTGCTGTATAAGACTAATGCTTTATTATTATTATTATTATTTTACTTTGTTGCATTCCACCACCCTTTTTGAGACCAATTAAATTTTACTTTAAAACACTTTAATTTCTTTGACTATGTTTCAATGTGAATGAATGCTTTGAGACATTTTTTTAATTTGCAAACTTAGCTAGGGGGCCCCAGGTAAACAAGAAGTAAAACACATTAATGTTTATAGACTGCATTGGCCCCCACTTTCAGATCACTTTCAAAAATGACTGGCAATAGCAAGCAGAATATTAAAACCAGAAGATTCTTCAAATAGAGTTCACAAATTAATCAAATCAGCAAATAACAGATAAACCTGGGGGCCCTCTAAGGTCTGTGGGGCCCTATGCAGCTGCTTAGTTTGCCTACAGGAAGGACCGGCCCTGCATTTGTAATTAAAGACACTAATTGCAACGATAAATAAAGTTTGCATATTCACTACAGTTTACTAACCAGGCTCTGACAGTACTCACATGTGGCTGTGGCTGTCTGTTTCCAAATCTGTCTCCATTATTCATAATTTGGTGACTAGCGCTAATTCCTTTGTTAAAAATGTAGGGGAGAGCGGGGATGGTTGTAACGTGGGGAGAGTTGTATCACCACCAGTTCCTCCGGTCAGGGAACAGTCAGATCAGTTTTTAGCCGCTTCATCCCTGATCTCTTTTCAAGGCAGGACACAGGAGAATGTAGATTTGATTGCAAAAAAAGTGATTTTGAGATAAGAGTCATTTCTTGGTCAAAACTAAATTTTGTGTATAAGGCTTATATAATTACAGATACAATTACAGGACTTACAGTAGATTAAAGCAACTTCTCAGGCATTTTTCCTCTGCTTATTTCACACCATTACAGATACAGTGAGTGAAACATCTGCAGACAGGGGTGGGGAGGGTTTAACAAAGATTTTAAAGGTGTTACAAACACCCCCCTTACTAAAAATTATTTAAAACTTGATTGATTTTAATCATTTTACAGCATGCCCAGGCAGTGGAAAAGAAAGAGTAAGAGCTATGCCAGCTGATGTTTTTAAAGGATCTGAGGTCACAGTCATCTCCAGAGCTGCTAACACTCATTTGTCAACATTGTAATTCTGATCAAGAATATACTCACAAATACATGCACACTGGCTTTGTTTTTACACACATAAATAAAATATAAGTACATCAGACCTATATGTATTTCACACAGGTGCGTTGTAGTTGAATGTTTATAAAAGATTACGATTTATAAAAGTGTGTTATTAGACTGATTTGCACTGCACACACTCCTGAGTTAAACAGTGTGTGTGTGAGTTATGGTCAGGCACAGAGAGAGACTGACACTGGCCTGGATGGTTCTTTTTTCCTCAATAAACCAGTTTTGAAGCATATTCTATGATTTGTCCTCTGTTTTGTTACAACTCTCTCCGGCAATGTGGGTTGTAACACAGGACCACTGTGTATTTGACTCTAACCCTCAAGATCTGTGATATTCTTGCAGGGATTTGAATAGGTCCCATTTGTAGGCAACAAATCTGGGGATTTTGTATCAAAGTTTGGGAAAAGTAGCTCAAAAATTCAGTGAGTTACAGGTGCTGAAGCAAAAACAGCAACAACCATCCCTATTATCGTGTTTTTTAACTTCCAGTGCCAGTCTTTGGAACACAAAAAGTTCTATTTACAAACACAAGAAGGGTCTGTATGGAGATAAAACCCGGTCAACACTTCATTTTTGGTTTGTGTTTCATGTTTGTGTAGTTGCGCAAAATAGTTCAAAGACCCCAGCATGTCCCCGCAGGGCTACCGTAGCTGTTCACAAGACTGCATGAGATAACAGTGGCTGCAAGTGGTGTGTCACATTCGCGCATATAGCTTTAAAAAGCCCCACACACCATTGTTCCCCTAAAAAGGGCTCTCACATCACTGGAGAGCGGCATTAATCGCTGCAGCTTGCTGGTCCGCCGGGTCAAAGGTCGCGGACAGAAATGGCCAGGCCCCGCATTACGCAACCACACCAAGTACCGCACTAACACCGAGAGATGAAAGCTTTGCATAACTCAACAATCCATCCCACAGCGCATCTACTGTACATTAGCAGGCCTCTTTTCACTTCAGAGCTGAAAATCCCAGTTCTGACGAGTGGCCACAGTGAGCTGGAGAAATCTAGTACCACTCAAAAAATAAAAAAGGGGGGCGCTGGGTTATTTCGGGCCGTCCTGTGAGCAGCAGCATGTAGGCGACAGTATTCAAAGCTGAACCGGGGCGATCTGTGGAGGGCAGCTTCCTCCACAGCGCCGCAGCTACAAGGACCGCTCTGGGCTATTTTTAAGAAACACCGGCCAACTTTGCAACTTTTAATGTTTTTTTTTACTTGACTTTTCTTCCTGGTTTTATGACAAATCTCAGATATCTACAAATAGAGAGATGAGGGCTTGTTCACACATACAGTGGGATATCTTCAGTGGTGCAATGTAACAAAGTAAAAGTACTTAGTTACTTTAATTAAGTACAGTTCATGGATCTGTACTTTACTTGAGTAAATTTTACAAAGGGTACTTTTACTTCACTACATTTTAGAGCAAGTATCTGTACTTTTTACTCCACTACATTTATGAGTTGGTTTGAAGTAAGAAAGTATTTTGATGCAGTAAAGTAGTACTGCTTTAGAAACATCAGAATAATAAAGAGCTCAGAGCTCAGAGACAGATTCAGTCTCTTCTACTGCAGCAGTTTGTTCATTTCATCTGGAATCAGCAAAATCCCTCACATTTAACACATTCATGAGCTGTCGAGTCTGTGACAAATACTTTTAATTTTTTACTCACAAGTACATTTAAAAAAGAGCCCTTTTATATGTATACTTAAAAAAATGAAGGTGGTTCTTTTACTTTTACTTGAGAAAATGTTTTGCTCCTTTATCTGTACTTTTACATAAGTAAAGAGTATTTGTCCCACCACAGCATATTTTAGTCTTTCCTGAGTAAATATATCTGAAATACATTATTTTACACCAATACTAAATCTTACTTCTTTGAGTACTACTGCGGGTATTTCAATTGTAGTATCTTAATGCGTTACAAACCAAGGTTAGGGCCCCTACACCAATAAGCTCATAAATGTAACATTGCTTCATCGTCGTTGTTTAGTTCTGTCAGGGTCATGGGGAGCTGGAGCCTACAAACCTTCCTACAAACCTAAGACCTTTTGTTGATGTTTTGCAACAGTTTTTTGTGAATGACTTTTGCTGTGTTGGTTCAAATAGCATAGATTTTGCCTCAGGTGTGTATTTTGGGATGAATTTTCAGATTTCAGGAGTTTTTTTTTTTTTTTTTTGAAAAATACTCTCTCTTAAAATGCTCTCTAGTCACACCTTTACCCCTAAGACATGTTTTTGTGCTTTGACTCCCATTCAAACAACATTTTTATAAAACACTGTCTCTGCAATATAATTTCACATTTTTATCAAGTATTTCATGGATTCATGATAGTGAGGATTGGAATTTTAGTTTGTATTGTTTTCTACTAGGTGGCGCTGTTTCCCCATATATGGTAGACAGAGGTATAAATGGCCCCATTAATGTTTGTATCAATTATCTGCCTGCAAGGTAATAAAAATATAATAAAATCTGAAGTAAAATGATTTGGGTGTGTTTTAGGGTTGTCATAAATTGGTCTGAAAGCATTTGTTGAAAAATGAGTTTATTTTTGTTTGCGTGAGCACAAATCAAAAATGTAGCCTGTACTGAGCTCTGCATCAGTGCACTGTAGAAACTGTGCCCAGATTGAGTGGAACAGCGTGTGTTGGATGTGTGCACCACAAAAACTGGAATTTAACACATTTAGGATATAAAAAAAAAAACTTGTTTCAAGTAAAATAATTGCTGAAGATTCTCAGCTACATGAACCAAATTCCTTTTCAGTCTAAATCATTTTTATATTTAAAAATAATAACCACACTCCACTGGTAACCTTAAATATGACTGCAGTATGTTTGTTTTTTTGTTTTGTTTTTTTGTTTGTTTGTTTGTTTTTTTTGGAATACTGTAGGGTTAATAATCTTCTACCAATAATTCTGATTTTGTTTGCTGGAGCTGGAGTCTGTCCCAGCTGCTTTTGCAGAGGGAGGCAGATAAAGCCTGGACAGAGGTCAGTTGGATGCAGTGCTGATCCACTCTGGTCAGGCGTAGATACAGTAAGGAAGTAATACACCTTACACTGAGTTTTATAATGAGTTTAAACTCTCTTTCACCCAGAGAGAGAAATGCAGTTCACAGCTCTGGAAGAAAAAACAAGATAGCACTGCAAAATGATCAGTTTCTCAGGTTTTTATCTTTTTTTAGTGCAATATTTTGAACTGAACACTCTCCTAAGTTCCAAATAAAACTAGAAGTCTTTAGAGCATAAGGTTTAGGAAAATTACAATACATCAAACAATGAGAAATGATGCAGGGTTTGCAAAACTTTTAAATAAAATGGTGTTGATGTTTTGGCTGAGGAAATTTCAGAAATTTGGTAGAATAACCCTGATTTCCTGAGTCTTGCTCTCCACCACTTTTCACATTGTTGTTGGGTAACTTGATGCTAAGTGTTAGGGACCGAGCCATAAAGCAACCAAACAAAGGACATAAATCCCATAAAAATAGGCTTTATTGGCCAACCATATAGAGGCCTAAAAGAGGTCAAATCAATATAACATTATACAGAACAAAATATCAAACTTAAACCAACTAACACAACCAAAACTGACCTAACCAAATGGGCCATGAGGGCAACTTAAATAGTACTCAGGCCATACCAACAAATAATGACCAAACACAAGGGGAAACTTGAGACAAACTACAGAACAAACAAACCTTGTTAAACCCAAGTCCCTCTCTGACATGGTTTGGTCCACATTCAGGCCGCCTCTGACTGGCTCTGGGCCCACCCTCAGCCACACCTTCACAGCACTTTCAAAGAAACAGAAACAAGGATCAGTGAAAACATATTAACCAGAAACAAAAAGATACAAATGTGCTATGCCAAATATTAAATTAATTGAGTATATATTTGTAAATAAACATAAAGCAAAATGACTGTATTAAAGGTTTTTACCACCTTTGTGTGGCATGGCCATCACACTAAGACAGGGGACATATCAAGGACACACAGGCCTTGACATAAACATTTTTGCCCAGTGGCCACTGTGACCAGTCTTTTTCAAAAGTTACTGGCCAGTTAAAAGGTTTTGCCACATTTTAGTTGGTTGAAATGTTGATGTGTTTATTATACAGTAAGTTTCATTATAAGCAATAATAATAATAATATAATAAAATATTCTATAATCTTTACAATCAACGAGTTAGCTTCAATACATAGATAAAATGTTATCTTTTTGTGTGTATTGAAACACATCTTATTTAATTGTTTTATGTCACTTAAGGCTGCTTTTTACTACTATCTACTATCTACTATCTACTCAATTATAAAAAGCTTTGCTCTAACTATAAGCCTGGCCTGCCAGACAAACCCTTTTCCTCTTCTATACAAAGAAGTTAGTCTGATACCTCTTCAGTAACATTTTGTTTCTGTGGTGGAACAATGACAGGCAGAGTAGCCAATCAGAGAAACTAAGAGCAGGACATTGTGCACCTCTGACCCAAACACACATGGATTCTTGTGTTTTTTTTTTTTTCTTTCTTTTTTTTTCTTCATAAAACACCAGAATTCGGTGTATTATAAGCAGTTCTGACTTATTTCTGAATGGGCACAGCAGCAGAAGCCAGTTGTACAAAGATTTGTGGAAAAAGTCTTTTTTTTTTTTTATGCGTTTGTTACATCGGATGTAAACTGGACTTTACTGTTGTTAAAATGACAACAAGACAAAGAAAAAAAATCACAGAGAACTGGGCAATAATGAGGACTTCAGCAGAACCAACGGGAGATGAAGGAAAGCTACAAGCGCTGTTAATCAGCTCAGAGAAGTTATTATTAAATTAGCTCAGTAGCTAGTGCTTTCGTAAGACAGATAAACAACTGTGATAAGCCATTTACAAATTGAACCAAAGAAATGCTCCGCTCTGAGAGGGGACCCAGACTGTCCTGCTTGTGAAAAGCAAGTAGGAGCTCACCAGGCTATCTAACCAAACAAATTCAAGCCTAAATTTGTCATAAAAATGTTACGCTAAATCAACTTTTTAGAGCTTTCATCCATGTTATAATGTTTCCATCTCAAAAACAGATCTGGAGTAGTATTTTGTTTCATTCACACTTGTTTGAGTAATCCTGTATGCTGAGGCTGTCTCTTTCTCAAGATCTGAAAACACTCGGTCTCATGGCTCTACGTAGACAGGAAGTGCTCCTGCGCGTTTCTAAAGCCCATACACCATCACCGGACTCATTCTGATCATTTCAGCCTTAAACCTCCATCAGCTTATTTCTCTGTTAGCCTTATATTGCTAATAGCCCTGATAAAGAGCCATTTTATGCCCTGTCCAGTTCCCACCGTTGCCAGCAGGGGGCAACAGACACCTAATCCAAGCGTTCTCTGCCCAACAGAAGACATTTTCCACACATATACATTATTTTAAGTCATAAAACCTGAAATACCAATGCAGAAGTGAGCAAAACTTATTTTGATAATATGTCCCCATTAAGAGAGCGCTCAGACGGGACGCAAGGGACTGGAAAAACTTAAGACCAGAGCCAAGAACAGGGCCCATTGGAGAAGAATGCTCTCTGCCTCATGTGCCAACAGAGTCACAGGAAGATGACGATGAGGATGTTGGGTAACTTTAAACCACTCTTTATCAGCTTTGCTCAATGGTCTGTGAGCTCATGAAGCAGCAGAGTGAGGGGTGCGCAGGAATTTAACAAACACAGGCCTGGAACAGTTATCAGACTCAGAAAAAAAGGTTCATTTAATTAAGGATAAATTGCAGTGGTCTCTTTTTTCCAGAACTGTATGCTGTTTTCTGCTTTCTATCATTTGTCTTCCTTCTGTGTTTACTACCCCATGCTTCTTGAACCACATATTCTGGCTTCCTCTGGTGTTTTTCCACAGCGGGACATGTCAGGACACAAATGGCGGTGATGAACATGTCCCAGCTCTTAAGTGTGAGAGGAAACCATGTCTTGTAAACTTTCACTTAAAGAGCCTCACCCCTCCTCCCTCCCCTCCCGTCGTCCCTCTCCCCTCCGGACACGAGACGTATTTTAGCCCAACAAAAGTCATCTGCTCCCCATCTGGCTGCTGGTAATGCCCCCTTCAGCTTCTCATACCCCTGTGGACAATCTGCTCCTCCCCCACACCTCCGTCCCAGGACAGAGAGAGGGAGAGAGAGGGGCCAGATCCGGTGTCAGTGCCCCAGAAAGACCTCTCTCTCTGGGACGTTTTTGGGGGGTCAGCAGCAGCAGCAGCAGTGGGGCGGTTCCAGGGCTGAGGTTCAGTTTCAGGACTCGGTGGGAGTCCTGCAGTAGTGAGCACATCCACCGCTGCCTCCCAGGTGTGGCCCGGGACAGACTCAGACTTTCTCAGGAAGCCCAGACCTGTGGGACCTCCGAAACAGAGCTGGGCAGTAATGGGTTTCTCTGTTACAGTCATGTTTGGAAAAAATTAGACTTCTAAGACTAGTTTTAGTGGAACACACTGAGTAATTCTGAAGAAACAGTAAACATTTTTGGCGACTCTTCCCACCTCTGCAGGACCGGGGACAGGTTTGCTGGGGCCCGGGGCAAGAAGGCTTCACATGGGCCCCATTAAAATAGAAAATAAAAGAAGAGGGACCATTTCTGGGCCCCTCTGACCCTGAGGTCCGGGACAACAGACCCCCATTGACAAATAATTATATATATTTTTAAATAAAGATGAGAGTTTTAATTAAAATGAATAAAAAAAGGTTTATTCATTTATGCTGTAATTTATTTTTGCTTTATTTTACTATTTCCTCTTTTATTTATTCCCAGATGTATTTATTGATTGATTTCTGTCACACATGCATGGTGATTTGGCAGGTTTTTTACACAAGACGCCCTTCCTGTCACAACCAGCCACACACTGTGACTGCAGTGACTGTGGGTGAAGTGTCTTGCCCAAGGACACAACGGCAGTGGGTGCTCTGAGCGGGATTTAAACTGGATGGTGGGCGAACGCTTAACCCACTGTGGCACTTGTAAATATGTAAATGTATGTATTTATTTTTCTTCTTTTTTATTTAGTTTTTTATTTGTATTATTTTACTGTTTGTTTCTCTTTACGTCAATATTAAAAATAATGTTGTGTTCAAAAGTTACATTCAAACATTTTGCTTTTCACCAGATGCATTATTTTTTCTTTTACTTGAGGATTATTTGGATGTGCTCAGAAATTGTGGGAAACTGCTCCTAAAATCACTTAAAAATACAAAGTGGCTGGATGGCAAGCTTATTATAATTACACTGTAAAAAAAAAATTGTTACAAAAACTCAAAATCTCAAAGCAACAGGATCCCTCGAAATTTTTGAGTTTTGGGGCCAACTCAAAATCTCAAGTTTTCAACAACGAACATTTTTTGTTCACCTAATTTAACGTTCATATGTCTAAAACCTATCACTTTTAAGTTTAACTCACTATATTTATTTTTATTTTCTTAAACTCATCTTGCAGCCAACTTACCATCCATTGTTCAAAAAAAGTTTTATTATTGATAATAATAAAAACTAAATATACTAAATTTAACAAAACAATAATACTGTGTCCTCTCTGTTTGTACAGGGGACTTAAATAGTTCTGTATGTCTTTAACTCTCCTCTTGCAGCCCTAATAAAGACAGCCTTAGAAAAATTATGTTTAAAAAATTATATTATTTATTTCATGGTTACAATGATTAACTTCACTTCTCACCATACATAGCAAAAAATAATTCTGTTTATGAAATTTAACTCCTTAAAGCAGTGAATGTCAACTGGTGGCCCAGGGACTAATTAAACATTTCTTTTATTGTTTTCCATGCAAGGATTGTACTTGTGTGCAATCATAATAAATACAAACAAATGCCAAATGTTATTAGAAATGTTACTCTTTACATCAAGTTAAGGAGGCCTGAGATCTAAAACATAAAGACAAAACCTAAAAACTCTTGGTCAAATATTTGATTAATGGAAAAAAGTTACAGTCCCCCAATATGATCATTGTTATATCAGACTTAACTGTCACTTATGTGCAAGCAGAATATTGATAATACTATAGTACTTATTTTATTTTATTTTATTAGATCATCTGGCCCTCATTCTGTTTGCTGGGAAAAATGTTGGCCCTTATATATATGATAAAATTACCTTTAATATGCAGTAGGCAGAAATAAATGCTGTTACTGTGTAGTGTATGCAACCCATTAATTTGTTTTTTAATGTAACATGATGTCCAGTGTTCTTATTAAATCCTACACGCAATCCTCAGTTTGTGCAAATAAACCCTGAAATATTCTTAGTTTAATTCCGCTGCAGCTGAAAAATGCATAGACGTGCCCAGTCTGCCCCCTGCTGGCGGGCCACGCACACTGGCTGCAGTAGAGCTGAGTGAGCGTTTGCTGCCCTCTACTGCCCGCTTACAGCACCTACATTTACTTTTACAAAATACTGTTAACGTTCAGTATAAAAGCTTATTACTGTGTCTGGGAGGTTCATTTTAACTGGGAAAAAACAAACAAACAAACAAAAAACAATATGAAAATAATGCATAGTTGTTGGTTGTACTTTATTTCAAGGAGAAAGAAGAATCTGTAGGTTATGTTTACTGGCTGCTTTTGAAACAAGGTTAGCTCACTTCATGCATAAATAAAAGTGCGTTATAGTATTAGGCTACGTTCACACTGCAGGTCTTAATGCTCAATTCTGATTTTTTACAGTTTTTTTTTTTTTTTTTGCGTGGTTGTTCACATCACATTTTAAAAATGACCTCCATCTGAAGTGAGCAGCATGCACAAAAACATAAAACAAACAAACAAAAAGCCCTGACGGAGCCTGGAGCAGTTATAATATATAACCCTCAGGTTTAGCTTCAGCAGGATTGTCACCTTAAATACAAATTAGGTTTAAAACCTCTTTTTTTTCCACTTACTCATCTCCATCAGCACTGTCTGTTATGTATGTTATCATTTGATCTGTCCACTTCTTGCCTCTCCCAGTGCAGAATTGTGCTGTCTTTTACATTTCAGTGACATAAAAGTCAGATGAAATATGACTTGTCTGTTCAGACTGCAGTCACTTTGTAAAAGATCAGATCCGTATCTGATTTAGGAGGAACACATATGAAAGTGGCCTGGGATACATTTGAAAAAAATCTGCTTTGTGCTGTTCACACTGTCACAAAAACATCAGATACAGAACACGTAGGGGCAAAAAAGTCAGATTTGGGCCACTTTTACCTGCAGTGTGAACGAAGCCATAGAAACTACAAGAAGATAGACAAACCCAGAAGTAAAATATCAAGTATTTGTGTTTTTTTTTACATCTCAGACACACTATCAGAGCAAAATGGCAGAGTTGCACCAAAATGTTTGATTTCTAAAGGTAACTCATGCTTCAACAGGAAGTGAGGAGTTTGCTCTGTTCTCAACAGTAACTGGCTACACTCAGGAAAATGCAGAGCGAAGCCACTCTAATATTTCTAGCATTTTTTTTTATTGTAATTGGGATTGTAATTGTGATGTAACGTTAATATTCTCATCTTATAAGACACTTTTACATCCTGAATTTTGTTCAGATTTGTTGATGCAGTTCTGCAGAGGCAAGGCAAGTTTATTTGTATAGCACACTTCATACACAGAGGAATTCAAAGTGCTTTACAGAAAAAAGACAAGTTAAAAGTGCATAGACAAGAATTACAATTAAAACACTAAAATTCAATTTAAAAACAATAATTAGGAATCTGTTTGAAATTAGATTAAAAGCAACAACACCTTTGTGGTGTCAAAAGTAAAGTTACGCTACTACTGGTATCAAAAAAATATATTTTTATTCAATACCAAAATTCAATATCTAGTGGGACCTTTAATGTTCCTTTGCATGAATCAAATAACACAGAATAAATCATACACACTACTGGTTTTAACTTACAGCTAAGAATTTTTCTCCAAAAATGTGTCTTTTAGTCAATATTATTGTGTTTTATGATTGTAGAAGATGAATTAGCTCACCATAGGTATCAGAAAAAGTATCACTCAGGTATCAAAAACCAGATTAAAACAAAGCGTGTGCAGCCGAGCTGTGGCACTACAGAGAAACAAATCCACTGAGAAACTCTGAGTCAGGAGGAAAAACCTGCCCAGGAGAAGTTGTATAATACTTCTGATAAGTACTTGTATGTGTTTCAGTCTAATAGCCTGCTCTGAATGTTTAGAATATCCTGAAAGCATAGAGCTCTGTGGGGGAGAGGGGAACCCAACGCTAACAAGTATCGCGATATTTTGTTTGGAGCGTTCGTCTTTCTTTTTTTGTGAGTGAGCAGCGTTCAGCCAATGGGCTTTAAGCTGGGGGCGACATCTGTGCTCAGGAAACCCTCTCCTCCTCCGCAGCAGCACCGCCGTGAAGCAACCCCACGGAACAGCCACTTCCGGTGTTCACTTTCAAAATAAAATCTTTTGACGGTCTGCATATTTTTGATTACCTTGCTTTTGAATTAATCAGGGGTGGAGGAGGTACTCAATTTCTTTACTTCAGTCAGTATTTCAGTACTGTGTGTCTTCTGTCTTTAATATTCTGATGTTTCTAAAGGAGTACTACTTTACTGCATCTGTTATACTTCAGCAGGCCTGTCAACAAGGGAGGGCAAAGAGGTCTGTTGTCCCGGGCCTCAGGGTCAGAGGGGCCAAGAAATGGTCCCTCTTAATATATATTTTATATTATAATGGGGCCATGTGAAGCCTTCTTGCCCCTGGCCCCAGCAAACCTGTCAACCGGCCTGTACTTCAGTACTGTGTGTCTACAATGAGGCCATGACAAAATCACATGATTTAAAACCAAAACTCAGAATACTTCAAACCAACTCATAAATGTAGTAGACTAAAAAGTACAGATACTTGTTCTAAAATGTAGTGAAGTAAAAGTAAAAGTACCCCTTGTAAATGCATATTTACATGAAAACTGTACTTAGGTAAAGTAACTAAGTACTTTAACTTTGTTACATTCCACCACTGCAGACCACTGATTTTATTAAGACTGCAGTACTGTTTTCAAGTGCACGATGCATGCTCTTTTACGGAAGCGCATAGTAGTCACAAAAAAAAAAAACAACAACAACTATCTCGTAATTATGAGAAAATAAGTCGTAATTACGAGATAGTTTTTTTTTTTTTTTTTTTGGTGACTACTATGAGCTTCCATAGTAGGCTACTTGTAAGCTAGCTGGTAGTTTCCCGCATGCTAAGTGGATAGTGGATGATAAGTGGATAGCCATTTAATGTCCAAGCTTCACTGTTATAAAGCCCAAATAAAAATTAATCAAAATAATTGATTGATTGACAGGAATAATTACCGCAATTAGCCTACTGAGGCCCCTGGAGGGTCAGGCAAAACTCTCTGGCCACTTAAACTGTGATGACTTACTTACTGAGGTTACTTAGGTGCTTTCTGGTCGCATGCCTTGTGGCCTCTATGACCAGATCTTGAGCTGAACTTTACTTCATAATGTTTGTGATTTACGACATACTGGGTTCGGGGTAACTAAAGGAGTTATCTTCCCAGTTAAAGTACCATGGGTGGTGTTTCTAGAGTTGATCAAGTCGTGATTTGAAGCTGTTCAGACTTGGAGCAGATACAACAGAGGCTGGCAGGGCATTCCATGTATTTACTGTCCTATTGCTAAAAAACCTTTGTCTCATACTGGTTACTGTAACGGGCACCATTCAATGTCCTAAAGGGTACTTGATCTTTATCTCGTAATTACGCGATAGTTTCTCAAAATTACGAGAAAAACTATCTCGTAATTACGACTTTTTAGTTGTTTTTTTTTTGGTGACTACTATGCGCTTCCGTATTTCTATAAAATACACAGACCTACGGTGATTTTGTTTGTTTGTATCAAAGTATGAAAATGCAAAGGTGTTAGGGTTAGTTTTTTTTTTTTTTTTTTTTTGCATCGACCTTTATCATGGATTTATTGAGCTTTTATTTTCCAGACAAACCTCTGACTTCCGGGGCAGTGCTGGTTGCGTCCGGAGCGTGACGCTGTGATGTCGCTGCCTTGCTCTCGCGGCGGAGGAGAGACGGATGAGCGCTGCGCTGTGGATACGGGCTCTTCTCTTTCTTTCTGGCGTCGCTCTGGCTCCACTTTAATCCTGATTTTTCCCCTCTGTTTTCGCCCGTGCGTGAAGTTTGAGGCCTCGGAGGAAGATGTCAGTGGCCGGGCTGAAGAAGCAGTTCCACAAAGCGAGTCAGGTACAAGACACCAACAACAACAACAACAACTGTGTTCCTGTGCGGGGTGTTTGGATGATGACGGCTCTGCTAACGCTGTTGCTTGATGTTGTTGCTTATTAAGGCATTTTACACTCTCCTGCTACTATATTTTCTTAAGTTTCAACACTTTTGTGGCGTGTTTTGAGCCATTTCCCAGCATTCACTTGGCTATACCCTTCAGTTTTACCGCGTAACGTAAACCTCTATTGAAAAATTTGGCATTTTATTGTTCTATTGCTCACAAGAAGAAGAAACTTGGGTCAGTGATCGAAATGGTGGCTGTTTATCAATAACTTCCACGCTTTAAAACTATCGGCATTGATTTGTAAACAGAATCAATATTTCTCAAAGGGCAAAGTTCATAAGATTGTGCCGTAGACGTATCGTTGGTACACTGAGTGCACCTTGCTTCCATAGCAATAAGACTCAAATACAAACACTGGCGATACAGTTTACTAACACAAGTTTGACTGATAAAATTGAACATTCTTTAGAGAGACAGCAAACACGCACCCTAGACATGGTTTGGGGTTTTCACAAATGTAAAACGAGCCCATAGAGAACAATGCTAAGAGAGCTGTAGTAGTATTGTTTACATGAGAACCTAATGGGCTTTTGTGCAAAAGCTCTGGGGACTTGACGAGTGGCAGTCGTCAAAACAAGCAAGATAACTCCTAATTACTGTAATAAGCCTCTTGAAAACAAAACAATACTTCAGTTAAGCAAATGGAATGAGTTATTAGCTTTTGTGCAGTTTATTTCAACTAAAGGATAACAAGGCTTTTCATCCAAAGTCAGTTTCAAGAAAGTAAGTCTTTCCTGCAGTTCATTAAGTTGTTTAAAGGCATTTTTCTTGTGTAAGTCTCTTCACACTTTATTGCCTAAATACAAATTTTGTTTGCATCTAAGGATATTTGGATTTCTTTTTTGACATAGTAGGCTCAATTCTGCATAATTTTATGTGATTACTTAGATCATTTATATCTTTTTAATCTATTTCTTAAAAGTCTTCTTTTATATAATCAAAACAAAGTCTGAACGTGACTTGTAGAGCTAAAGATATTTCGTTTCTCGTCCAACAGACTTTGCAAATTAACCAAGTCAAACCACATCCAGATGACTTCTTTTTAACCTTGCTTTCATTTTTACTGTTTGGATAAAACCAAGACTAAACCAGGTTTAAACCAGCTCTAAACCGGGTCTAAACCTGGTCTAAACTTGGTCTAAACCTGGTCTAAACTTGGTCTAAACCTGGTCTAAACTTGGTCTAAACCTGGTCTAAACCTGGTCTAAACCAGAACTCAATCATGACTTCTTTTTAACCTTGTTTTGATTATTACAGCCTGGATGAAACCAAGACTAAACCAGGTCTAAAAAAGGCCTAAAACAGCACTAAACAAAACTTCTAAACAGACTTCTTTTTAACCTTGCTTTCATTTTTACCAGATCATCATCATTTTAAACCAGATCTAAACCAGGTCTAAACCTGGTCTAAACTTGGTCTAAACCAGGTCTAAATCAGATCTAAACCAGGACTAAAGCAGAACTAAACCATGACTCCTTTTTACATTGTTTTGATTTTTACAGCCTGAGTGAAACCAACACTAAACCAGATCTAAACTAGATCTAAAACAGGTCTTAAACAGGACAAAAAGAAGCAAACAAACAAAAAAAAAAACAAAGGACTAAAGCAAAGCTAAACCAAGCTAAATTGAAAAATCATAATTAAATCAGGTCTGTTTTTATTTGGTTACAGTGTTTTTTTTATTTAAGATTCTGATGACTGTGTAAATCTCTCACATGGAGGACCCTAACTTTTTAGTGATACATTCATTTTCTTGTGACACAGATATTGCAGTAGTGCAGTAGTGTAGTGATATTGCAGTAGTGATAACATGACCAGACACTTCCCAACAGCGCAGTCATAATAATCTCACCATTGTTCTCGGCCTTCATACAAGACGCCTCACTTATGTTGGTCATGAAACACCATTTAGACAGAATGGCCTGCTTTTCCCACAGAGTATCAGCCGTGAGACATCCCACAGCGGGCGTCCGGTCAGAGACTGTGAGTCCAGTTTAGATGTTTAAATGGCTGCTTTGTGAGTCATCCTCTGCTATGAGAAATAGTTTTAATAACTGGAGAAATGCTGCCACTTTTGTTTAGAGGATGTTGATTTATTTTTGTTTTGAAATAGCCGTTGAGTTTGGCTCTTTTGGACTGGACAGTTGAAAATATTTTGTGGTGGAAACTATTTTAATAAGCATTTCCTGGCCAGTTTCGACAATTCCAGTTTATATATTCAAATCGTTTTTTTTTTTAAGTGATGGCAATGTAACAGTATTATATTTTGTCCATAGTTAATATTTTTAAATTGTGACAAAAAGGTAAGTGTTTGATAAAAACAGTGCTGTGCAAAAGTCTCACACAGTCTCTGAACCAAGGAAGATGCATCAATGCGAAAATACAAAAAAATGACCAAAAATAAAAGAAACATCTAAAAGCACTCCCAATGGGAAAAACACTGTGCCCAGACCTGGACTCAAACTTGAAAATCTTCTAGTTCAGGGGTAAATTCTCTTTAATTGAACCACAAACCCTTTGTATCTCACAATGGTAAAGTATTCACTAAAACTAATCATTGGATTTTTTTTAATGAGTGAAGTATCTTTGTGCCTTTACATGTTTCGAACGTAAACAAACCTGAACAAACCCGAACAAAACCTGCAGGAAGCATCCAAAACACTGTACAAAGACACAGTTTAAAAAAGAAAATCTCAATTATTTACTTCTGTGGAAGAAATTTAGTCCCCCAGTGGGGCCAAGACTCCCCCGCAAAAGAGATTCTCAATCTCAGTAGGACTTTCTTGGTTAAATAAAACTCACATAAAAAAGTTTTAAAAAATGGTACAGAATTTCTTAAAACACTTCTGTATCTTAACATTGATCTGGATGCACACCAGAATTAATCCTTTTATTCTCGGCCCATTCCATTAATGTTTATAACAAACATAATAATAAAAAATAATTGTGTATTTATGAAAGCACTCTTAGTTAACGGCACCTCATTAAAACTTCTGCAGAGTATTGTAAGTGTAATTAGAAGTATCCTCAACTTTCAGCAACTACATGAAAGTTACTGTCCTTGTATGTATTTAAATATATATTTGAGTAATACTGAGGCTGAGTCTGTTGTGCTCATGTGTCTGTGGAGAAAACAGAACGACATCAATCTCCTTGTTCAGAAGCTTGAGAAAGTCTGGTCTGTGATCTTGGACTGGCCAGAGCTTCTCAGGCAGATGGATCACAGAGATGAGGTTTTAATAAGCAGCCAACGTCAAATACAGATGTGCAGATTCTGGCTCCAAAATGCACAAAACAAACACAACAGATTGTCCTTAGACAGTCAGGGTCAAATTTGTGTTTCAGGTTACCATGAATGTGCTGGCAGTGTTTGTTGCCTGAACTGCTGTGATCATTTAAATCTTAATCTATGTCTTAAAACACTTCTTTTATATAATCAAAACAAGGTCAAAAAGAAGTCATCTGGATGTGGCTTGTGGAGTTAATTTAAGATATTTCGTTTCTCATCCAGAAGACTTGGCAAATTAACAAATTCAAACCACGTCCAGATGACTTCTTTTTAACCTTGGTTTGATTTTTACAGCCTGGATGAAACCAAGACTAAACCAGGTCTAAACTAGATCTAAAACAGGTCTAAAACGGGTCCAAATCAGATCCAAACCAGGTTTAAAACAAGTCTAAACCAGGTCTAAACTAGATCTAAAACAGGTCTCAAAGAGGACTAAACAAGGACTAAACCAGGACTTTTTTCAGCCTTGTTTTGATTATTACAGCCTGGATGAAACCAAAATTAAACCAGGTCTAAACCAGATCTAAACAGGTCTAAACCAGGTCTAAAACAAGACTAAACCAGGACTAAACCAGACCTAAACCAGGACTTCCTTTTAACCAGAGAATATTTTAAATTTATTTGCTTCTTTTACTGACTCATTTCAAATCGAATTCAAGATTTCATACTCCAGTGTCTTTATATACTATTTTTGTGTATTTTCTTCTTATTAGTGTATCTGTCCCATGTTGCTTGACACAGGCTTTAGTGTCTTGTTACTACAGTTGTCAGGCCTAAACTCTATAACTTTGATTGTTGGCTTCACTTTTCCAGCAACAGTAGCAATGTGACGTCGTCAAGCTTTTATTTTTTCCCTAGTTTTTTACTTTCTTTGAACAAAATTAGGACACAGGTTAATGACCTATGGCTATGACTGTATGGTTTGTAAAATGTAAGGTAGTTACTCCGCGACTCCCATGGTGCTATCCAGTAAATTAGAATATCATGTAAAAGTGCATTTTTCTCTCAGCTGTTCAATTAAAAAAGTGAAACACACTAGGGCTGTAACGATACAGTAACTGTATCGATGTATCGATTTTTTTTCCTCTTATACAACTACATTGATCGTACATCGAATCGTATTGTTTTCTAGGAAGTGAATATTGATACACATGAAGTATTGATTGATAATATTGGAAATTTTGAAATTATAAATATGTATCCATAAAAACCAGATATGGCTTTTTGGAGATAAATTTTGTGTTTTTAATTAAATAAAATGTTATATTCAACTTTTCTTCACTCTCTGTCTGCTGGACACCACGGCCGCGGTGCTACATTTGAGAGTAAACTTTTATGATTATTGGCAAAAAGTTACTGTATTGATTATTGATACGAAGGTGCTGAATTGTATCAAATCGTATCGTTCCATATTAGCCAATATCGTTCTTGAATCGTATCGAAACACTTCTAATCAATACATATCGTATTGTTGCAAAAATGTATCGTTACACCCCTAAAACACACGCATTCATAGTTTCAGTACAGACAGAGTGAATCATTTAAAACTTTGTTCTCATATAATTTTGATAATTAAGGCTCACAGTTACAGGAAACTGCAAATTCAATTATTCACAAAATTAGAATATTGTGAAAAAGTTTAATATTGTAAACTTTTGGTGTCACACTCGAACTCTAAATGAACTGGAAACATGTGCAAAGGTTTCCTGAGCCTTTAAATGGTCATAGTCTAGTTCAGTCGGCCCCGCAGTCATGGGGAGGGCTACAGGTGTCCAGTCACTGACCCCTCCACAGAGAGGATGCAAAAGCAGCAGGACAGCTGCATCCTGGAGACAAATGTCCAGAAAAACCCAGGGCAGAACTTTGGGGAAGTTCACAGGAAGTGGACTGAGGCTGGAGTCAGGGCATCAGGAGCCTTCACACACAAGCTAGCTCAGTGATGTTTGATGGCCTCCGTGCTGCAGCTGCCTTCTTTAAATCCAAAGATATACAGTCAGATATAAATCTGGAGACTGAGAAGGCCGCTGCAGGACATCCCAGGATCTTTTTGTCATCTTGAAAAATCTTTAATTGATGACTCCTTAAACTCTTTGGAGGTTGAATATTTCTGATTTCAACTGTACCTCTTAATCTGATATATTGAGACTCAACACCTATTCTATATAAGCTATAAATAGCTTTAATTAGTATTTTGTAATTACTTGGCTGCATTTTGAGCATTAAACAACAGTGATATTCGCATTAGCAGTAGTTTGACGTCCTCGTACACATTCCTCACGCTCCTCTCTGACTCTTGACTTGAATCATATGCCTTTCCCACAACAACAGTCCCCTCAGTTTTCAGTCCTCAGAGAAAGCGTTGGCATCCGGGCTGAACCTGGGACCAGTGGGCAGTGAATCACAGACCGGGGGCCTCCACTGTTAACCCTTTGTCCACTTCACGGAGCGAATCATATCGAGTGTGGGTGAGAGGAGGATATGAAGGGTGTAATTTATCAGATTACTCAGCTGTGTAAAGTCTCTCTCCCCCTGAGCAGGAGCTAAATGTCAAACCGCCACGTCTTATTAGTGCTGGGCTGCCAAGATCCGCTTCACATTTTTATTAGACAATGTTTATTAAAGGAGATTAGGGTGGGCAAGATATAGGCAGCTGCAGATTTTGTTTGGGTTATTATAAATGGATTAAAAGGTGCATGGTTTTAGTAAAGAGGTTTAAAGTTAAGGTAGACTTTATTGTTCCTTTAGGGAAATTTGTTCTCTGCTTTTTAGGGTTGATGGGGAGAACTCAAACCCAGGACCTTCTTGCTGTGAGGCGACAGTGCTAACCACATTGCCACCGTGCTGTCAAAATTGTACAAGACTGTCAATATTATGTTAGCAAAAGTATAGACCAGGGTGTCCAAATCATAATAATTCTCTCATTTCAGATGTAAATAGATCGGTCTGTTCCAAGCGTTGTTGACATCACAGCTTTTATACTTCTAACCATTTTTTATGTCAACGTGTGTGTCATGTTAAATAACCAGTAGGAGGCGATCGGCGACAGTCAAAGATTTTATAAATCTTTCGGCTCATTTTCCTGGCTTTTTTTTCGTTAAATGTGATGTAAAAACCTCCTCCAGCGGCGCCATGTTTGTTTACTTTGCTCTTTTTCTTCCAATGGTCTGTTCAGTCTTAGAATAAATTGTGACTAACTTAGCTGTAGTCTCTCTTAAAAAGTTCCGCCGTTTCTTCTGCTGTGACTTGTTGAGCTGTGTTCACTAGTGCCCCCCAGCGGTCAACACATGTACTGCTGTGTTTGTCCATATCCACAAGCCCATCCCCATCTGGGAAAACGGACCAACATACGAATGAATGCAGAAGACGGACAGTGCCCGTGTCCAGATGTGTATCTAACATAGAGAATAAATGAGCCTTATGGCCCGGATCATTTTTTATTGACCCTCTGGCTTCCTTCTCTGTGCAATTTAGTTATTTCTAGACACCAATATAATCTCTATAACAAAAATGTTTTGCGTGTGTTTGTTGAGATGGACCTAGCATTAAGATAAGAGAAATCTGTGGTTGTTGGCACAAAAAAAAAAAGTTGAGCCATCAGAATTTCAAATAGTTACACTTGCCCATTTTTCCTGCTTCTAACACATGAAATTTTACACCAAAATGTTCACTTGCTGCCTAATATATCCCATCCACTAACAGTTGCTATAAGGAAGAGATAATCTGTGTTATTCACTTTACTTGTCAGTGTTCATTATGGATGTAAGGATATATATAGATTAGAATTGTTTCAATCCGATTCAAGAACGATACTGGCTAATTTAGAATGATACGATTCGAAATGATACAATTCAACACCTTCACACTGATAAAATCGATGCAGCAAATGTTGCCAAAAATCATGAAAAATTACTCTAAATCTAACATCACAAAAAATAAAATTTTATATATATATATATATATATATATATTTTTTTTTTTTTTTTTACATCCAAAAAGACAAATCTGGTTTTATTTAACATGCAAATTTCTAATTTCTTTTGATATTTCCAATATTACTGATTTTGTTCCATGTATATTGATATACACTACCTAGAAAACAATATGATTCGATTTAAGGTAATGTGTACTGATGTCGTTGTATTGTACTGATAAAAAATTGATACCTCTTTATAGTTACTGTATTGTTGCACTCCTAGTGCTCATATTTTTTGTAGTATATTTTTTTATTATTATTTCCATTGTTCTGTATTGAAACTGTGATCGGAGTGATAGTGCTGCTCCTCCACCTGTCTCTGTTCCTGTCCTGGCAGACGCTGATAGTTCTGTTACCGACGGGAAGCAGAGGTGTTTCCTGTCCCAGTTTGTCCTTTTACATTTACTCTGGAGCCAGGTCTCTGTCCCCTTCAGCCCCTCAGGAAACAGCTGAACCACCAAACAATCCCTCTCAGGTCTATTGTAAAGCTGCTCTTGTTTTCTTTTGTGCTTGGTTCTGATAACGCTGTGTGTTGTTTCATATTCTGTTATTTTTGATATATTTTGTCACCAGTGGCAGGAAATGGCTGTATAAATCAAACTGTGCTCAGGAGATCAAACAGATGCAGATGCTTGAAACAGGAAATAAAAGGCTGGAAAGAAAAAGGAAAAATAGGTCATTGTTGATGTAAACAGGAAGAGAAGCGACTGGGATTGCCCCCTTGCAACAAAATCTAACATTCACACAGATAGTAATTAGGACCAATGCTAAGGATAGTTGAATACAAATTGTCACTAAAAATCTAAATATTTATTAAACAATATAGTTTATGGTTAAACATACACATGATGCATAAGCCTAGTTTATGTATTTTTTATTTTGATGAAAATTTTGCTTTTGATTATTATTAAACTTGCAAAGTGTATTTATTATACAAGTTTATACACATAATGTATTGTGTAAACTTGTAGTGTTCTAGAGCACATTTCACCAAAAAATATAAATGAAAATGTAGCTAGATCTTTGGCCCACCTGTTGACAGTATTATGAAGTATTAAAAGCTTTAGTGTCTTACCTTTTTTGTAGACCACATTAAAAACAAAACTTACACATAACAAAATATGTGAAAACAAATTAAAATGAACAACAGATGCCAAATGTCAAGTGATATGTCACCCATCTTTCTTGTTCTAATGTGTTTAATGTGTGGTCGGAGAGGCCGTAGGCACAGATTGACAGCCACACATCCATTAGTCTGCCCCAGGACAGCTGTGATTACAGGAGTAGCTCACCACCACAGTGTGACTGAGGAGGGAAGGATAAATGCAATGTAAAGCAATTTTGAATGACTACAAAAAAGCTCTAAATAAGACCAATGCAATGTTATTAATTACAGATACACATGAACCTTTAAAATATAAGTATGAGGGTATTTCCATGAGTTTGTGGTTTCTCATCCAGCTCACGGTACACTAAAGAGTAGGAACAGGTTTATAACTGGAAAACATCATGCCTCAAGACGTTCTCATGTTCGTGAATGTTCAGTTTGACCTGCTTGGCTCTGGCTTCAGTGGTTCAGTGTGCTACTTTTGTACGGCTACAAACTAGGTTATAAACAATATTTGAAGCTGAGGGTGTCAGGATTAACTGATCACAGTATGATAATTGTAAGAAATTTAGAAACTGCCACGCTATCTTATGGGGAACTTGTATTTCTATCGCTCCGTTAGACGCTACATATGTATGCATGAGCAAAACTAGTTAAAATAACTTGAGTTCAGATTATTAATTTTGATTCGAGTAATTTTCACTAGATTGGATTTTGTTTACTTATAGGCTAGATATTTGACTAGTTTATTTCCTGTTTCAAGCTATTTATATTTATTTCAAGCAAAATTATCTATCCATGGGGTTATTTTCTTAGCCCGTGGACAGATAATTTTGCTTGAAATAAGTAAAAAAAAAGATTGAAACAGAAAAAAATACTTTGAAACAAGTCAAATAATCTAGTAATAACTAACCTAATAAGTAAATAAATCCAATCTAGTGAACATTGCTTGAATCATGATTAATAATCGGAATTCAAGTCATTTTAACTAATGTATAGTTTGATATTTTTGCAGTGTAGCAAAGATTCCTGGTGAGGCTGTGTGTACAGTGTGCCTAGCTATTGCATGTGTTTGATGCCAGTTACCATCAGAAAAAAATAATCTGCAAAGTATTAGATTTAGCAGTGGCCATATAACTGCATGGCACAAACTGGGCCACAGTTGGTGCATGTTTATATGGACCTTGTAGTTAATCAATAAAATAAAAAAGTATACTATAAAATACAAAGAAAAAAAAATATCTAAACAATGTGCCAAACAGGGCAAAAACTACTTTTACTTCCTTAGACAATTTAAAGTTTTACCCAAGTAAAAGTAAAAATAAAATCATCCAAAATTTACTCAAGTAAAGGTATGTTCTACAAAATGTACGCTTACTGTCCACCACTGATCGTGACTTGAGGACTATAATCAGCTGTAATCTTTAGTGCTGCAATATGAGCAATAATCTCAAGGCTGACTAAAATAACAGCGTGGATCCTCTCCCAGTTCTGCCTCACTCAGAACAGCTTGAATTAGAAATGTCCCGAGTTACTCTCCGACATTTACTGGTGACTAACTCATTGATCAGCAGTGAGAGTGGTACGTGTTGTGTGTATGGTGCGATGGTGCGATGGTGTGACACATGCTGCAGGCCCACTGCAGGACTGTGGTCCATCTGCACAGCCTCTGACCAGGTCCATGACGCGCTCCTGCTGCTCAGTTTCAGGAGCAAAGTCCACTCGTTACAACAGGGAAGTGTGTACACTCAGTGAGTCACACTGATCAACCAAGCTGTGCTCTCCAGTTAGGAACTGCACAGAAAGGGAAGGACTGACCCAAAAAAAAACTATTTCATAAAGACATCTTGAGTTAGACCTACCTTATTACAATGAATGGGAAATATTGTTCATTTTTAACTTTATAGTAGCCGGGTTTTTATTCTGTACAAAGAATTAGTCTGATTCTGCTTGGTTTAAGTTTTATGATTTCCGCTAAACACTTCGACAATAACAGAGGTGGAGTAATCAGCAGTGATGAAATGTAACAAAATAAAAGTACTTAGTTACTTTACTTAAGTACAATTTTCATGTAATTTGCTTGAGTATGTTTTGCAAGAGGTACTTTTACTTTTACGTCACTACATTTTAGAGCAAGTATTGTACTTTTTACTTCACTACTTTTCTGATCGATGTTGGTTTGAAGTACAAAGTATTTTGAGTTTTGGTTTAAAATCATGTGTTTTTGTTGTGTCCTCATTGTAGACACACATCCTTTAGAAACATCAGAATAATAAAGACCTCAGAGCTCAGAGACAGCAACTGCAGCAGTTTGTACATTTCATCTGGAATCAGCAAAACATTTAACACATTCATGAGCTGTCGAGTCTGTGAGAAATACTTTTACTTTTTTTACTCACAAGTACATTTAAAAGTAAGTACTTTTACACTTTTACTTAAAGCTGCACTACCTGATTTCTTTTTTCTTGTATTTTGGTAAAGATAATTATTTAGTTATTAGTACAACATAACAGAAGTCATCTGAGAAAAAAATGAGACTTTGAGGTCACCTGTGGGCTGTATTATAAGGGATTTTGTTTTAGAGCGAGGGAAGGAACAGTTTAACCAATCACACGCTTTCATAGGACAGGAGCACTCTGATTGGTCAATACATCCTTTATCTATCCACAACTAGAATCTGTCAGGAATAATGTGAATTGTTTTATTTCAAAATTCATAGCTTATTCACAGTATTTTTATTTTTTATTTTAAAGAATTAAAAGCAGACTCCAGATGTGTGCTGTGTTATTGTGACAGCTCCTGGCTGTGGACAGACTTCAGGTTTGTGTGAGACTGTGACAGAGCGTCGCCAAGGAGAGGAGTTAGGAAAGGGGAGTGTATCATTCAAACTCAGCATTTTTTTAGACACATCACTTTTACAGTCACACAATCAGGTAGTGCAGCTTTAAGTAGAATTTCTCGTGATACTTTTGCTTTTACTTGAGTAAATTTTTGCTTCTTTATCTGTACTTTTACTTAAGTAAAGAAATTGAGTACTTCTTCCACCACTGCCAGCAGAAAGCATGTGAGGCAACCAAAGCGACAACTGTTAAAAACAAATATGGCAGTGCTGTAGAGACGTGGAGGAGTGATTGGTATTGTTTTTGTAACAAATACCTAAGAATGCTGTATTTTGAGGAACTCTGTACTTATTTCTGAACAGGGACAACAACGGCATCATTTAACTTTCTTTAATACAACCATGAGACTGTGCAGACATTATAATAAAGCATAGTGTTTATTAGCATTTAGTACAACAAACTTTTAGCGCTACTGGTAAATCCACTGACCATGTGACTTAGGAGTGTTTGTGGTTAATTATTTTTAATTGATTGAAAGAAATACTAATAATTAATCATTATGCTGTACAGTAGAGTAAAGGTACAGTACCATTGGAGAGTTAGGGCAAATTAAACATAAAATTAAGCAACTGTTTCCTAAAATATATAAGCCTATAACTTGAATTTAATAAAGAACTGTTTAACGTCATGTCAAGGTGATATCAAGCTGGTGGTTAACAGTTAATCAATATTTATTTATTAAGACTACCAATTAATTGATTAAAGAAAATTAACCGAATGTGCATCCCTGACTTGAATGCATCATAGCCCCGTGGTCTCAGTAGTTCGGCTCTCTGTTGTGCATGTAGCTTGAGACTAAAGTGTTTTGACCAGTTCCCTGGTGAAGACAAACTACTGTGCTCTGCTGAGTATGCTCTGAATGTAAACATATTGAGTTTCCAAGACTTCCAAGCAACACAACTTTTGTTCTGTACAGTCTGGACAATTAAAATAGTTGGATTTCCTTGGTACTTTGTCATATGACTTGACACAGTTGTTTTTTTAAAAAATACAAAACGCACAGAAAGCTTAGTCCTGAGTCACTTGAAGCATCTTGTGATCTTGCGCTCATATGGAGTATACAGCAGGGTAAATGACGCAGCGTCGTAGGCGTTGATCCCAGTTGCCGGGTGGTCTGGCCTCATGCCTGTCAGCTCATTAACATTTCAGCAGCCTCCTCTTCATCATCTTAGTGCGTCATGTGGCTTGCCTGGCTCTTTGTTGCAGCAGCCGACACTTGATCCTCACAAACCGGGGATCTTCCTTCAGCACGTCCCGTAGTAAGACCAACATCTGATACCAGCAGAAACACCCTGTTCCTCTTACACCGTTATATAACACTTAACTCTGCTCCTGCCAAAAATTCACCTCTTATTCACAGATGTATTTTAGGAATTTGGTTGCAGTGCACTTCTGAATGTAGCACAAGCACTTGGCAATTTCCTGGCTCTGCAGAAAGTAATGATGTGTGGAATAGATGTGGTTTAGCTCAGGGCATCTGGGGATTCAGTAGTGGATTACAGGTAAAGATGCTGAGCTCTAGTTCCTGAAACACTTTGGATGTGGCTGACTGGTTGGTGCATTGAGAAAAAATAGTTAATATGCTGCCATTTATAATCAACATAAGGCTGTTTTAATTGCTATGCTTTGTGATGAAAAGAAAATAGCCTACATTACTTTAACTTTCAGCTGTTCCTTCACACAGAAAACAAATAAAATGACACACTTGGCTGCTGGTGATAGCAGTGTAGTGTAATCGGCCCCTTAAGGCAACAAAGACTCAATTATAGACCTATGGAGCAGCTCAGTTGGTAGAGCCGTTCACCCACTGACCAGGTGGTTGGTTGGATCAATCCTATTGCATACTGCTGTTGTGTCCTTAGACAAAACACTTCACCCATGTTGCCCGTATGACTGGGTTTGTGGGATTGTCTCTTTGGTGGTGGTTGGAGAGAAGGGCAGCCATGTCTCCGTCAGTCTGCCCCAGTGCTAGAAACTATATGGAAAACCCATGGAACCCATATTTTAAAGAAAACTAGATAGCCACAGTAAGCATCTTTGCATAGTGTCTTGAGCTAACCTCTCCTACATTGACTGTACATTAGGGCAGGGTATTTCCAACAGCCTCATGATATGATATGTATCCGATACAGGGGTCACGATACGACGCGTATCCCAATACATTCTGAACAAAGCACAGGGTCAGACAAGTTTACATGGATGTTTAATATTCTGTATATTGGCTGTGTGTGATATAACCTAACCATGACAATACCTGACCATGACAATAACAGACAATGATACATAAAATAATACACATTTTAACAAGCTTTAATATAACCTTATAGCCTTAACTGGCAGCTATGGCTTATCTAGCCTACATCTTGTCATGTTTTTGTGAAGTAACAAATTTATCTACATGTTGAGCTGAGCTGTAATGTCCCCACCAGTGGAGCATGCTCTCTCTGTTCCCTGGATGCAGTGATTATTTCAGGCTAAGTTAGACACAAGAGGATCAGTAACCTTGTTCTCTCTCGGTTGCCTTTTACAAACACACTCCGTCACCCAGAGCCTCTCCTGAAATCTTCAGGAGATCCTCGTGCGCTCCACAGTACAGTTAAGTTGTGCGTTAGATTGAGTAAGTGTAGGCATAATCAGGGGTGTAGCACAAATTTCTGGGCCCTTTGTATAAACCATTTTGGTGGGCCCCTTTGCTCACTTTAGCAATAGCGAAGGACTCTGCTCTTGTATTTGTTTGCTTTGCGCTGCTAGCGGCCACGCTAATTAGGCATCAGAACCCCCACCTATCTTCTTGTGTGACACATGTTGGCTCTGTGTTGTGCTAACGTTGCCTATTGCTAGCGGCAGATCAGCGTAGTGTCTTGTGTGAAGACAGAGATCTGTAGAGTTGCTGCAGTAAAGTTACTTCAGTGCAGAACCTACAAACTGCATGAGCCAGGTCTAACTAATGATTCCTTGGTGTTTTAAAGTCCAGAGTTGACAATTCCCCTCAAGTTTTGCCGACTGAAAAAAAACACCGTGCCCCTCCATGTTTGTTTACTAGACGCATGCTGCTGCTGTGTGCTGCGGTGCTGCCACCTATGGCAGAAATGTGTACGGCACCTTACGGAACAGCTTCAAAACTGCCATTCCAGCTGTTTATAACATATTAACGTAATTGAAACAGCTGTATTGATACAGTAGCATGCGTATCGATATGTGTATCGTCGAGAAGTATTTCACGATATCCCTGAATTGATTTTTTTAAGCACAGCCCTACTGTAGATATGGTAAACGTATGTATTGGCAGATTGATATGAGCCTTGATGCGGTTTTGAATTTGAGTGTTTATGTTTACAAATGATATAGACCAACTTTCTTTGCCACTCTGTTCAATTACAGTATGTTTCTGCAAATGTTGTGGTTGAAACTCTTTAGCTAGGGATTGCATAGGCTTTTTATTGAATTACAGGATTTTCAATTGTATGGTCATTATTATAGGTTGCTTAAAAGAAACTCAGTGGATTTACAAAAATGAATTTATGACTAACAGAAGAAGTGGAAGGATGGTTTTCTATTCGGTCAAGGGCCAAAAGTTTTCCCACTGCTAATTTTGTGTATTTCATTAAACGTGAACATGGCCTCATATGTCTTCCTCTGTAATGATTTCATGTTCGACTCCTAAATAATTTGATTGACGGAAAAATAACAACATTAGCTGTGACTGGATCTGCTAACAGTGGTGTGGTCAGTAACAGACAAGTGTGGCCAATGCTCTGGACAGGCCTCTAATTAGACAATTACCTAGAGCAGCAGCACTGACCGTACCATGACCAAACGCATTACCGTTGTAACATCATACCTCCCTGTATAATGAGGCCATGTTATGCTCTGATTTATGATATTTGTAGAGATTTCTTCCAATATCTCCACTCTTAGACAATATGGCAATTTATTTAGGCTTCACACAAGATATACAGCAAATAGGAGAACTGCTGTCCACTTTTATGCTGCGTCTTGGTGATCAATAAACTAGTCAACCAGGCCCGCTACCATTTATTCCCAGTAGGGAAAACTGCTGCCGGGAGCCCGAGTAGTAGGTATACCATGGACAGTGGCTAAGTAGTTGCAGGGTTAACGCTTAGAGGCATATGACAGACAACCTCAACCGCTCTCATATTCATTTAGCATGGGACATTTAGATCAACCAATTCTCCTAACACATGGATGTCTTTGGCTGGTGGTAGGAACCTGGAGAGAAGTCACAGAAACACAGGTAGGACATGCAGGCTCCATTAAAGTGATTCATAAAATAGAAAAAATTAAAGTGATGTTGAAAAAAAATCTCATAATTATTAATTTAAACAAAAGCTGTTGGATAATTTGCAAAGGTAAACACACACGCAACATAATAAACATAGCAGTGTAATTGCTTATTGCTACTACGCAGATAAATGGAGAGAGGGATGTGTCAGGAAGGGCATCTGGTGTAAAAACCTGCCAAAGAACTCATATGAATGACTGGCTGTGGCACCCCCTGAAAGAAAAGTCAGAGGGGATTTATTTCTTTTTACTCAGCTGTCTCTTTCATGCTCAAGTTATCTTGTCTTATCTCACCTGTTACTCTCTCCCTTTGCAAGAGAAACCTGGGAAAAAAAAAAAAAAACACCCATAAGCATATTTTAACGATGAGGTGAGATGTAAGTAAGCACATATCTAAAAAGAGAATGTGAAAACCCGGAGCAGAGTTGACCAACACTAAGAAAAAGGCATATAACCTGCTCTTTCCTGTCAGCTTTTCCATTTTCAGGGTCGCCAAATCAAATCACCTGCCTCCTAGTGTGCAGTAATTAATGGCTTTTTTTTATGCCATATGTCCTTCCTGATGCAGCCCTCTTAATTTATCGTGGGACCTACTCAAAGAGTACACTGGCTTGTGAACCCTTGTGGCTGAATTACTATGGTGACATGCAGTGCTTAGGGAAAAAGGCAGAATTGTAATATTAAAAAAAATATATAATCTAATGGAATTATGTGTGCCATGTGCCATAATGTGTAACTGCATTCAGTAAAAAGAACTGATTAGTGTGAAGTATAAAATTTACAGCACACTGGGGTTTTGACACTGTGGAGCAAAAGCAATTAACAACACAGAAAAAGCACTGCGTAAAGCCAAAAGCTCGAGTTTAAATTACATCATTATAGAAGTATGTAACACACATTATTCCCTTTTTCTTCTCTATTTTCCTATGCTTCATCAAATAGGACATTGATTGATCACTTAGAGTCGACCGTGTTATTGTTGAGCTGTGTCACGTTGCCTGGCCTCTGTCACACCTCTCAGTCTACTTTCTTTGTGACTTAGAAACTGAAATGCCTTTACTTCTGCCGTTGTCTGCACAGTCTTATACAAGTGATATATATGGACCTCATCTGTTGCCCTGGAGTTGTTTTGCAGTTCAAGTCCTAGATTAATTTAGAGTTTGATCCAGTACTGTTGACCGCTGCTTTGTCCAAGTTTAGGGACAGTTAAGTCCTGGTTTAGAACTGATTTAGAATTGGTTTAGGTACAGTTTAGGTCTTATTTAGTAATACTTAAATCATAATAATTCTGTGTCTCTTAGTGATTGATGATACCACTTTTTAGATTCAATACTGATGAATACTTTTGGGGGGAATTTAGTTGATACTCATACCAATACTCATGAATACTCATATGGATGAAATGTTTTCAAAAAATTGTTACCCTTGAAGACTAATCTCATGACTAATACTAGCCATTTAACAACTTTAATGTAAGTGTGAACAGTTGTGAAAACTGCTAACTTCCTGTCACATGACATGGACGGACCAGACCAAAATGCTGCTGTCTGGGGGAGTTTTGGCACAATATACTGGAGCAAGTTACCCCAAAGTGATGCATGTGCTTTTATTTCACATGTATTAATTAGTATCGATACTCTGTTCAAGTACTCGATGCCCAAATGAGTATTGTGTGAGACATAGCAATACCCCAGTATTGATACTCCCATCACTAGTCCCTATTTAGTTTTTTGGTTTAGACACGGGTTCGTCTTTATTTAGGTTCATTTTATTCTGTTAAAATGGTAATTACAGAGCTATATATTTTCTGAGGTGGTCAAAAGTTTGAGAAGCACTGGTCCTAAAACTGTGAGTATCAACTTTAGTGGTGTCCATAAGAACAATTTAATTCAACAAAGGGGGACAGCAGGGTTTTAATGACGCAACAATACCCTTTAGTAAGTTAGGTTAGGTATAATCCAGCCACAGAGGGTCGTGAGTAAGTGTGCTATTTGTGCCGGTCCCAAGTCTGGATTAAAAGAGCGAGTTCGATGCAAAACCTGTGCCAGATCAAAATGCAAGTCACTGCCCGCTTGGATACAGATGTGGCGACTCCAAAAAGTCCTTAACATTCATTTATTTACACAGCTAACTACAATACAAAATGAGATATACCACATTATGATTTTCCATGACTTATTTAGCACCAGCCAAAATGCATACAGGGGTTTAAAAACCATACTTAACACAGTCTGCAGTGTTCAATTTGTGACAATTAACCATAAAAAGTAATTTTAATTAAAACAACAATGGAGGAAGTCTGTACATTTTTTGTTTAGCGGTCATTTCCCTCATGAACTGTACTGTCTTGTATTGTTTAAAATGCACCTGGCTTGCTGTTGTCTCTTTGCTGTCTCTTCCTTCCTGCCCACAAAAAAATTCCACTTTCCTTTATATCACACCACAGTTTTATTTATGAAGAGTGTTTGAGGTTGAAAGTGGAGCGGGCATACTGAAATTGCTGAGTGAATGAGAAACTGAAACTGCTCTATACATCAATAAGACCTCTGTTCAAGGGGGAGGAAGTGGAGAAAGTGATCACATATCTGGAGGATAACTTGTAGTGTATGTCTGAAGGCCATCTGGAGAAAATGTATCAAGAATATAAACTTTAGGCCTTGCAAGCTGGACAAGGTTAGATTTTGCACACAACAACTTTATATTGTCCATTAAGACACACATAGAAATTTGTTTTTCGTTTTTTGTTGGTGGTATCTGTTGCTGGAGCCCATCTGCTTCAAGGTTCAACCAATTGTTCAGATCGGTGTATTGGTTTCATAAACTGGGTATTGTGGCTGTACTTCGCTGCCTTTCATCTCAAACATCTGGGCCCTGTTTCCAGAAGCACGTTTAAATTTATACAATAATTTTATAATTTTTTAAACTACAATTTTGAAGTAATAACTGATACTTTTACCTTACTAATATCAATTTGTTTTAAACTGTCAAGTTTCACTGTCTCTGAATACGTCAATTGAGATTAGCCACAAAAATGTAAATAAAATGCTAGAATAGGGCAGTGTGCAAAATTTCTTTTGATGTAAATGAAGAATTAAAAGATATTTATTTTTAGTAAGCTAGTATTTTGATGTTTACTCTATACTACTGTATGTACAATATAATAAAAAATATGTTCTTTTGTTTGTATCTTAATTATTCATCAATCTATAACCTATGCTCTACATCACTTTAATGTTAAACCTGAATATAACCCCTCTCCAGTCTCATGACTTCCTTTTCCTCTAAAATGGCCGCCTCCTCTGGTTGATTGTTGCTATGGTGAATCCTCTTTTCTTGGCTCCATTGATACAGGCTTCTCCCCTCTGATAAACTCAAGCTGAATAAACTCAGAGTTTTCTGATTAAACTCCAAATCTGGTTTCTGAAACAGGAAACCCTGAGTTGGCCCGGTCTGAGTTGGATAACTCTGAGCTAAGAATTAAACTCAGAGTTAGCTCCGTCTGCTTTGTGAAACAGGGCCCTGGTATCAACAAACCATTTTCCTCACAAAACCGCCACTCACTGAATAGTTTTTTTTTTTCTTTTTTAGACCAAACCCTAGAGATGGTTGTGTATAAACAGCCCAGTAGATTAGCATTTTTTTTTAAATACTCAACCTAGCAAAGCCACTTAAATCAGTGATTCTGGACCTAAAATGGTTCATGGGGAGCTTAATATTGAAGTTTCAATATTACTGAGGGCTATACATATTGATTTAACAACATGAAATGGTTAATGGTATATGTAGGGCCGATTATCATAATTTTATGAAAGAATTTCATATTATATAGCCATTTGTCTCAGCAAATGTAAACAGATGTGTTAGAATGTGGCATTGAGAACAGTTAAAGGTGAGTTCTTTGAGAATATATATATTCTCTATAACTTTTTTTAACCCATGTCTTATAAAGGTGATAAAATGATTAAAAAAAAAAAAAAACTGCACAAAGGTAGTCTATCCTACTTTCTTTCCGAAAGCAGAACAGTCTGGTTCCTCAGTTACAGTGAAGTGTTTCTCCTCGGTTGATTTGGGACTGGCCTATCACAGCCATGAATACAGAAGATATTCTCCTATCGGAAATAACTAATTACCAGAGCAACTTAAAAAACTTCTCTAACCCAGTGAATGGCATTTAGTGCTTTCTTTCGTCACCTGTTGGTTCTGCTGAAGTTCTTGTTGTTCAGTCCTCTGTGGGATTTTTGTCTTCGTCCTGTTTCCATTTTAACAACAGTAAAGTCCCGCTGACGACCCACGTAACCACCACATTCAGACAGACTCACTTTCTCCACAGCAAAGACAGCAGTTTGTACAACTGGCTTCTGCTGCTGTCTTTGTTATAAGTACAGACTTACTAATAATAGGGCGCATTCTGGTGTTTTAGGGCAAAACCAGCAAGAATCCACCATGTTTGTTTGGGTCAGTGGTTCACTTCTTATGTCCCACCCTTTGTTTCTCTGATTGTTGATTGTTCGTCCCGTAGAAATGAAACTCAAACCTCGAGGTACCAGATTAACTTATTTGTAAAGAGTAGAAAAGAGTGTGTGGCTGGAGCAGGCTGGCAAAAAGGTGGGTCACAACCAAATACTTTCACAGTTGGACCAGTTGAAAACCACTGACCTAATTTCCCCATTGTTTCCCCTTGTTCTCCATTCTGATGTTGGGTTTGAAGCACTGATACTTTAAAATTGCATTACAGGGTTTGAACAGTCATGGAAAACCTGGAACCTTAAAATGCAATTTCCAGGCCCTGTAAACATTTTGGAATTTTATATTTTGGTCTAAAGTTTTGGAAAAGTTTTGGAAATTTAAACAATCTGAGTAACATTCAACCACTACTAGTTAAACCTGCGCCAGCCTGCTTGTGATTACTTTATTTCTTAATTTACTTTTTAAAAATGTGTTCCGAACCAACTTACCAAGCATAATTATCTTTTAATTACCGGTGTAGGGTATAAGTCAGTAAAATTTGTGAAATAATATATTTCTTGGGGAAGAGCCCTAAATGTTTTTTGTTGTTTTGTTCCCCAGCTGACTAATTTCCAAATTTAACAAATAAAATTACAGCAAAAGTTTCTAGTGCACCACATTGGACATTTTGAATACTATTTATAAGTCATTTCAGTTATTCGAATCAAAAGTTTTAGAAAAGCCATGGGAAATTCTTGGTAAAAAAGTTAATGTGAAATGAACCCTGATATTGGTCAAAAATTAAAAGTGTATTACTACTACTCTTCCTAATACTACTGTCTCAAAACTTTGTCTCTCAAATCCAGGACTCTCTGATATTCACTTTAACTCGCACTCGAGTAAAAGCACCAAGCTTCTTTCCTCCAATGCTCTACATCAGTTAAGGGCTGCATACTAAAAATGCAGCAGTTAAACAGGTGTACCTAATAAAATGGCCAGTGAGGGTAGATCTGTAACTGAGAGAAGCACAGTTTATAATCCATCAATGTTTTAATCAATACCTAGCCTCTCCATTCAGCGGTGTCCTCCGTTCAAAAGCTGTTCAGCAGAGGTGGTGTTTACATAAAGGGAACAGTACATCTCACAGCTGTGGTATGCACGGCTGCTTATCTCTCTGTGCTGAAGGTGATGCCTCTGCTCTTGTCAAGGAAATACTCTGAGGCCAGCCATAATAGAAGCTCCACTGATCACCGCCATCAATTATTAACACGGCAAATGGCTGTGGCTATTGTAACGCGCTGGCTTTTAGTGACGTAGAAAGACGTGCAAACCCACAAGAGCTTTGTTGATAAAACTAAAAATAATTTACTTTGGGAAGGACAGTCATTGTATAGTGATGTCTGTGTTGATGTTGACAAAATTTCATGGAGATTGGGAGAGACCGACATTCTTATTACCATCCCTAGATCATTTACTTAGCATTTCTAACACCCACAACAACAGTTAAGCTATTAAAATCATTAATAACAAACCCTATAGGACGTCCTGACTTAAAGGTACTGTAAAAGCAGCATGCACTTGTACTCGTTTGAAAACTCTACTGGAGTCTAAAGTAAAACCATGTTTTTTTTTCTGATTGGACGATTGGCAATGCAGTTTTTGGACCAAAACAAAAAATGTAAACAAAAACAACTTGGCCATTATGCAAAACATATTTTAATTGTTAAGAAATCAACTGTACCATTGTTATCAGTAAAACTAATATTTGATTTTAACATGTTTACATCATATCTGCGGACACATGTTGCTAATTTTTATGAAATATTAAAAATATATACTGCTTATTTCACCTTTTAAGGACTAAAAACTTCAGGTTATAGTGTGGGAATGTGATATGTCTGTGTTATGTCTGTGAAGCTAATGCCATTGCAGTTGGATAGAAGTAGGTTGTGTGATTATATGCTGAGTTGCATTTTGAAGTTAGAGTTAATTTCTGTGTTGTAGCCATTACGTTTTTATTGTTCTACATTAAGAAAGTCATCTTCTGCTGTTTCATTTGATTCTATATAAAAAAAAAATAATAAAAAAATAGCAGTTTGTCCTCTTGCCTCGTCGCTTTTTGGGCCGGCCATCACGCAGTCAGTTTAGGTGAAGTCTGCATGTCCTCCCTGTGTTACTGAGGGTTTTCTTCAGGCACTCTGACTTTTTTTCACTGTCCAAAGACATGCATGTGTTCGGTGAATGAATGTGAGAGTGAATGGATATCTATCAGTGATTGTCTCTTTGTCAGCCCTGTGACTGTCCAGTGTGTAACAACCCCCCCCCCCCCTTCCCACACACACACACACACTTACTGGGATAGACAGGAATAAGCGGAAATGGATAATGTTTCCTATGTTTATCTAAATGTGGGTACAGAAGAACCTTTCTTTTGACATTAATTGGGTATTATTGCCGGATTGTATCCATTGTGTATATATATGGGTGTAACTTCAAAATTACAGATTACAGTATTGCAGCCCTTTGTTCTGCTTTGTTTACGCTGAGCTGGAAATCAATGGGTGGAGTTTCCACTGCACACACAGCCCACTGCTCTGAGCCGAATGGTCAAAGGTCTGTCCTGCTGCAGGGACTGATTTAAACACACTTTATCTTGGAATGTGGCACTTGTCAATGAGACTGACGGTGAATCTTGAACTAAAACTACTCTTCATTGCTCATTTTTCATTGTCAGTGATTCTCAGACTTTTCACACCAAGTATAACCTTGGAAAATATTAGGCCTTCCAAATACCATCCTTAATGGATAAAAATCCAGAGTGTTAACACTGAAAAATTGATTACTAAATAAAGACTAAACTAGGTCTAAACCAGATCTAAACCAAAGCTAAACTAGTCTAAACCAAGACTAAGTCAGGTCTAAACCAGGACTAAACTGCATTATTTGCAAACCAGAATTAAGCAGTGGTATTAGTTTCAAATTTAGACCTCAACCAGAGCAGGACTAAAACAGGAATAAAACATAAACTAAATTGGGTGTTGAACTACAAAAGACTACAAGCAGACGCCCAGCTCGACTATCATCCCCACAAAGTCACATTACGTCAGATTATTTATTTTATTACATGCAGATGTAGGTTTAAAGATTATCAAGAAAAAATTAGTATTTGCACCACGTCACTGTTTTTGGTGACTCCTGGCTTGTCTTTTCATTGCACTTAGTAAACCATAAAAATAAAAAAAAAAGACCTCTACCACTGCTATAGTAGTTTGTTCATTTATATGTTATTTTATAAAAGTAGCTTTGGGCGCATTGTACATACTGTGCATACTGAGCACAATATATTTTCAGCTAACTGTTTGCATCCACCAAAAATTGCAAATTGAACATTTAACATGATGGTTTTGCCAAATCTCAACCGACCGACCTGATGTGTGTCACGTCAGTGCCTTGGTAGAGAACATTAGTGACTTGCTTAATTTAGCCATGAAATTTATAGTAGCAATTAGGACTGCATAAGTTGAAAGTTGTATACTAATAACTACTATATGCTGTACAATGCATTAATGACTTAAAATCTTAGCTTGACACTGGAATTTTGTACTTGTCTTGTAGTACTGTTCTTTGGCATGTACTGTTTTATTTCTCTGTGTGATATTATGTAGTTTTATGTGATCCCTAAACTCTGGGAACAATTATACTAAGGTAAACCTGTTATGTAATGTGAAAACCCTCTGGCAGATTGCATTTAAAAAACCCAAACCTCTCCCATTTACTTATAGCCCTACTGGGAGACATCGTGATTACAATAATACAATAACACTGACGTCCACATGAGCAGAGACAGTTCCTGGTGAGTTTGTTTTGAAAGGAAGCTGATGTTTGCAGATTTTTGTAGATTACACAGAGTGGTACTTTCACTGCAGTCCACGCTTCAATGACAGTGAACAACTCGGTATTAAGTAAGCCCACTGTCAATTTCCTGGATTGCATTTTCTGCTCTGTGACCTCTGTACGTTTTTTTTTTTTTTTTTTTACCTTCAGCCTTTATGCAGCCTGTCCCTGAAGTGTCCCTGAACTTGTCTAGACTCATTTCAAACAAGTGTGTCGGCCTTTTCTGCCAAAACGAAAGTAGATGTGTCATGGTTCTGAAAAGCATGCACAGGTAAAACCACTATGTGCTTTGGTGATATAACTGAACCTTTTTGTGCAAATTCTTGTTAGTAGTCATGTGGTTAGATGTAAAAAATGGCCAGACATGACATTTTAATTGCATTATTTGCCATATTTTTTCTCTTGTGTGTCGGTTGGCTGACAGCATGTTGTCTGTATAAACTGGGTAGTAAAGGTTACAGTGACAAGGTTTCTGACAGGATGAGGAGAAAAGGGAAGAGATTCCTGACATGTTTGAGTGTGGATAAATTATACCTTTTGTAACTTACAACATACAAAACTAACATACAAAATATATTAGCATTATGTCCTTATATTGCCAGTATTTACTGTATCATCCTAATAAAAAATAACTAAGTTGGTAAAGAAGTAGGTCCTATTGTGGCTTAAGAAAACCTTTTTCATTGATTTTATGTAACTTATTTTTTTCATTTAAACTTTGAAAACTATTGTTCTTAAAGGTCTCCTATTCTGCTAAATTGACATTTTGAGCTTTTAACTATGTCATAATGTTTGCGCCTCAAAAACAGAACTGGAGTAATATGTTGTTTCATTTCAGCTTGTTTGTGTAATGCTGTTACTGAGTCCATGCTCTTCTAAAGATCTGAAAACGCTCAGTCTCACAACTCTACGAAGACTCTTGAAACTAAGAAGTGCTTCTGCGCATTTCTAAAGCTCATACACCATCACTGGACTTGTTTTTGATCATTTCAGCTTTAAACCATCGTCACTACAAAGCAGTCAGCTCATTTATCTATCTGTGGCTAATAGCCGTGCTAATTAGCCATTTTAAGCACTGTTCATTCCCCATTGTTTCCCCAACTATTTCAATAAGCACAGGACCTTTCATTGAAGTCTGATAAAACACCATTGCAGTGACTATAAATTCAGTGTCTTCTTAATATTTAGTAGGGCTGGGGAAATTATCGCGTTAACGCAGTGTGTTAATTTATTGATTTAATTGCATTAATTTCAATTGACGCATCGATTAATTTGATCACAACTAAAAAATATTACTACGACACTGACAGAGGCAGCAACACGCCATGGGTCTTCCAGCAGGGCAGAAATGCACTGCGCGAGCGTAGAAGACGACACATTTCCGTTTCCATCCATCAGGTGCGTTCCAGATGAGCCAGACTTGCGCAGTTTGGATCAGTGTCAGTCTGTGCGCAGTGCACGCTGGTTAGATTTGTGTCTGACTTGTTCCTGACTTGCTCTGATGCCACAAGTGCGACGGTCACCGTGAGATCCAAACGAGACCAGCGCCTGAGCCGCCGCAGTTCATCAGGAGCAGCTGCAGAGGCTGCACGGCTCAGTGCATGATGGGAAAACGCACACCTGTCAGTGGTGAACAGACAGGTGATTGGATCTGAGTTTAGTGCTGATCAGAAACGTAACGCACGACACTTCACTGCCCTCCTCTCCTTCTTCCCCTGCCTCTTTTAAAAAAAATACAGACTAAAGTTACAGTTTTGACCTGGATAAAGCAACACACGCGAGAAGTGGATTTGGGGCGTGATGGTGCGTGATCTGAGCCACAAACTGTCCAACTTCAGTACAGGTGTATTTCCCCTCCTCTCATTGCGGCCGTGCACTCTCGTTCACAATCCAGGCGAGGCACAGTTCATCTGGAACGAGCCTAATGCAACAAGTGAACGAGCTAAAGCAACATGAGTGACCAAAAAGACACATTGCTAAATGGACAATTCTGCTTCAAATCGTCACCAGACAGCAATATAGACAAAACAAAAGTTATGTGCAGTCTATGCAAGGATGAGTTCAATTACCACTGGAGTAACAGTTCATAGTATTTACACTGTTGTGAACCACAACAATTGTTATTAATTGAAGAATTAAACTTATTTTTGTTAAAGTTCTAAAAGAGATTACACATGCTTTTTTAGGTAAGTTTTGTGTATTTGTTGGTTGTACCTTATTTAGGCAAACTTTGTCTGAGTTACAGGTCTCAAAGAGACTATTCATTTATTTTCTTTGCAAGCTTTGTTTGCATTGCACAAGTTTACAGTAAAGTATGTAAAGGTTAATTCAACATAAATGTTCTAAATTTACAATTTTGTGTTTGTACGTGAATTCATAATACGATTAATCATGATAATAACTGGTAGTTATTAACCGCGATAATTTTTTTTCAGATTTGCGATTAATTAGGTTTTTTTTTTTTTTTATCAATTCCCGGCCCTAATATTTAGACAATAAAATTTTCATCAATTCAATAAAAAAATAAAAATAAAAACAAAAAAGTCCCAATTAAACAGGATCTTCAGGCTGCAATATAACGAATTGGAGGCCTGGGCAGAACATGGAGAATATGGCACTGCTTATTAACTCCCGAAATCAATGGCCCTTGAGTAATTTCCAAAAACCCACAGCAGTTTGGACAGACTTAAATTAACCTCTCTCTCCCTTATTGAACCGTTGTCATTAACCTCTAAAAGTAATCTCTGAGAAGACGCTTTTAAGGTCTGTTATGTCTGTAGGATTCGGGAATAAAAACACTCATTTTCAGATAAGAGTTTTGGAAAATCAGTTCACTCATCAGCAGCTGGGGTGCTTAAATTTAATTAGTTTTGCTGCACCAGATGAGCCTAACGTCTAATTACTCCATCATTACAGAGTATCCACACAGCACACCATCATGTGTAGCAAGGGTAGCAGCTGTGGAAGAAAAGAATACGGCATTTTATTTTATTTTATTCAAACCCAAACCAACATACCACAGCCAAACAAACAAACAAAACTCATGACTGCAATAGGTTTTAGGCGATTTCTTATATCTTATTTCAGATTTTTTTTTTTTTTTTTTTTTCTTCACTGACCTGTGTCCACAATAAAAGGACTAGGGCTTCAGCTATCGATTATTTTGGTAATCGAGTAATCTATCGATTATTTTGGTAATCAAGTAATCTATCGATTATTTTGGTAATCAAGTAATCTATCGATTATTTTGTTCGATTAATCGAGTAATCGAATGAGATACTCTTGCATGTCTGCATATTTTAAAAAGTAACACATTTTAATGCACATCTGTGAATCTGTCAGTCTAACATTAAGAAGTGTTTTTTCATATTTTAATGCATTACATTGCAAATAGCTTTGTAAATGTAAGTTTTATTATTATACATTATGATATGTTCTACTAATTATATACTTACTTATACTTTATACTTACTTATACTGGGCTATATTATTATACACTAATTATATATTTAATCAGAATATTTGTAAATGCCGATACAAAACAATGCAAAAGCTGCAGCAGTGTGCATTCCCCTCACAGTTTAAAAAGTATTTTAGTTGTAACCCTCTCTGCTTCTAAAAGTGATATCTGTTATCATTTATACACCAGGAGCCTGTTAAAGACGCTAAACACCACTGAGCCCACACGGCTAATTAGCATAAATAAACAAAGTTTGCAAGTTACCTCAGCGGATTGCACATCACATTACGGTGTACATTTCTGCCAGTTTGCTGCCACCTACTGAACAAATGTTTTACAGAGGTAATAAGAATACTTTCTCTGTGATTATTAGTGTTTTTGTCGTCTGCAGGGTCTCCAGAGTCAGTATTTAAGCTGCTCTGTGCGTTAGCTGTAGCATTAGCCAAACAGTGCGACGCTTGGAGAACGCCGTTTCCTCTAAAACCTCTTTCACGATGGTGCTGTTCTCCACGTAGTTTGTATATACATTTAAAATGCAAACTACAACTCAAATTTATTCAGTTTATAGCCCAACCTTAGTGTGTTGTGCATAAATTTTGTTCCGTGCATACAAGGTTCCCAGCGCTATGTGCCAGTCTTATTTACATTAATTAAACGAAGCTTCGACTTCAAAGAATGCTAATCAAAGCTTTTTACTAATCAAATTACTCAAATACCTTGATTAATTGTTGCAGCCCTAAAAAGGGCACTTAACCATAAAGCCTGGTCCAAGACATCTTTGTTACAACCTGCCTTGGTTTGCCTGGGCAAAACAGGCTTTCCCCTATGGAGGACCGTGAGCGCCACGCGAAAAGGAATAATGCTTTTATTAAAAGAGTTTTTAAAAGAGGATTTAATAAATGGATTACTAAATGCTTTTAATAAAAGAAGGATTAATAGCGTTATTCATTAATCCATTTAGGAAACCGATTTCTAAATGTATTTACAAAACCTTTTCAGAAAAGCATTTGCAAAACGTATTAGCTTCTCCGATTAGCTTCTCCTTTTAGCTTTTCCATGGCATTCCTGGTCCTCCTGGCTAAAGTCAAATAAAATAAGAAGCAAAGCAATGTAACGAGCTCTGTGATTTGTCAGAGCTACTTGCGCTGTAATTGGCCAGAAAATTCAAAAGTTCTATCAAATATGTTGATAATATGAGCACATATTTTCAATTCAGATCTTCATTGATCAGATCAGATCTTCATCTATCTTCATTGTAACTAACTATATAATTATTCATAAAACCGGTTAAAATGAGCTACATTCCCATAGCAGAGTAAAGTTGTGACTTACAATCACGTCTTCGTCCACCATAGGGGTTATGCACTAACTACTTCTGCATTTGGCTAAACGGAATGATCCACTGCCGGTCACAGCTTGTAAGCGAGCAGCCGGGCAAGGGCAGCTTCAAAAAACACATTTATGTCTTACACATTGCAAAATAAAATCACCAAACTAACGTTGCAAAGGACTAATGCAGTTTTATCCTTCCGTCAAGGGTTTTAGCATTTGTGTTAAATATTTAACTAATCGCTGAGCGCGGATGCGGGATATTGTTGTGTCAATTAACTACAATCGACAGTGCTGAATTCTACCCCCCACCAAACACTACCCCCTGTGCTCCCCAGGCGTTCCACCTCTCCTGCTCCATCCACCAAAACACCACCAGCTCCACCCCCACGACCAACATCTAGAGTTGTTACCCCTCAATGCACCCCTGTCAGACCCCCCCCCCGACCTGCTCCCAGACCAAAGATCCTGACTAAGATCAACACTATCAGCGACTAGGACACCCAGGGCCTCTGCTGTTCCAGGACTTTTAGTCATGATAAAGAACTTATCAACCTGAGGCCCTGGGAGAGAGCTTTCTCCCATAGTGCTATAGCTACTGTCAAATGTCGTCGATTAGATAAGAGAGGGACAGTTAGACTGTCCAATCAGAGAAATCTAATTCAAGTTCCTTGTAAGCAGATAATGTCAGGTTCTACTCAGACAGATCTGAAGCTTGCAGTGCTCAATGTCAGATCTTTATGCAACAAATCATTTTTAATCAATCTTCTTATAACCTGGATTTTATGTTTTTAACAGAGACATGGTTAGACAGCAAGACGGGTAAAGTAGTCCTTAATGAATTTGTATCAGAAACACGGGAAAACAAAAAAGGGGTCGGTGTGTGCCTTATTTAAGGATGATATAGTTACCCACAGGCTGTCATTTGGGGTGTTTCCATCATTTGAGTATGTATCTTTCAAAATGGAGCTAAAAGTATCTCCATCCATAATTTTTATAGTCATATACAAGCCACCCCAACACTGTCAAAGTTTTATTGATGATTTCACTCAGATGCTTTCAGTTGTCTGCACAGATTTTGACTGTGTAGTCATTACAGGTGATTTTAATGTACATGTGGATAAAGTCTGTGACAGAAATGCTAAAGAACTTTGTGCTGCCCTTGAAACCTTTGGGCTTTCTCAGCAGTGAGTGAGCCCACCCACACCAGAGGCCACACTCTGGACCTGCTTATTACTAAAGGTGTTCATATTTCAAATGTTACTGTGGCTGACGTTGCTTTGTCTGATCATTTTTGTGTCTTCTTTGACCTGTCTGTTATTCCCAAACCAGCTGCTGGTCTTGCAGTTGTCCAGAGGAGACACATAAATGATATCACGGGGTCTCTGTTTTTGGAAATAATTAGGTTTGAAAATACCTCATGTTCTAATGTTGATCAGTTGTTGGACTCCTATATTTCTAGTGTTGTAAATGTTCTGGACACCATTGCACCTATTCTGGTTAAAATGGTTAGAAATAGGCAGAAGGCGCCATGGAGAAATGCGGACTCGGTCAGGGCACAGAAAAGGGAGTGCCGGAGGGCCGAACGAAAATGGCGCAAGTCAAAGCTCCAGGTTCATTATGACATATACAAAAAAATGTTGAATGTGAATGAAAAGGTATTTTTCTGAAATTATTACAAACTGCAGTAACAACTCACATGTCCTGTTTGCTACAGTAAACAGGTTAACAAACCCCCAGCTCCATTGCCTTCAGAACTCATTTCCACATCTAAGTGCAATGAGTTTGCAATTTTTTTTAATGACAAGGTTCAGAGTATTAAACATGCTATAAACTTCACAACACAGAAAACAACTCTGCAGCCATCCAGACACTCAGAGCTGACACACTTCACCCCTGTCACTGACAAAACAGTCCAAGAGATCATCTCCAGTCTGAGTTCATCCACTGCTGCCTTGATGTGTTACCCACTAGATTTCTAAAATCTGTGCTGAGCAGTTTGTTACCTCAACTTTCTCATTTAGTTAACATCTCATTGCAGTCTGGAACATTTCCAAGGGCCTTGAAAACTGCTGTCCTCAAACCTCTCCTAAAGAAGAGCAGTCTTAATGCCACAGTACTGAACAACTATCGGCCCATATCAAACCTGCCATTTTTAGGTAAAGTCCTTGAGAAAGTTGTATACCAACAACTTACTGACTTTCTTCTGCAGAACAACTGCTTTGATGATTTTCAGTCAGGTTTTAGGCCCCATCACAGCACTGAGACTGCTCTTATCAAGGTGACTAATGACATCCGCCTGAACACCGATACAGGCAAAGTCTCTGTCTTAGTTCTGCTGGATCTGAGTGCTGCTTTTCATACAGCTGACCATGTGATCCTGTTACAAAGATTAGAGGACTGGGTAGGTATTTCTGGTACTGCCCTAAAATGCTGTAAGTCCTATCTTGAAGACAGGAAGTACTTTGTTGAAATGGGTAACTGTGTCTCAGACCAAATGGCCCTGACCTGTGGGGTGCCCCAGGGGTCCATCCTGGGACCTCTTTTGTTCAATCTTTACATGCTCCCTTTAGGCCAATTAATAAGCAGCAATAACATATCCTACCACAATTATGCAGACGACACTCAGATTTACATCTCACTGACAGCAGGTGAATATGGACCTGTGGATTCACTCTGTCACTGCATCCAACAGATCAATGAGTGGATGAGAAACAACTTTCTCCAGCTAAACACAGACAAGACTGAAATAATCATCTTTGGCCCACAGAAACAAAGACAAGGTGTCTGTAGTCACCTCGAGTCTCTTTCACTAAAACTTACAAGTCAGGTTAGAAATCTTGGGGTAATAAAACAATAATAATAAAAACATTGCCAGAATCAAAGGTATACTGTCTAAACCAGACCTAGAGAGACTTATTCATGCGTTCATCTCCAGCAGGTTAGACTACTGTAACGGTCTGCTCACTGGACTCACTAAGCGAGCTGTAAGACAGCTGCAGGACGTCCAGAACGCTGCTGCTCGGGTCCTGACCAAAACCAGGAAGTACGACCATATTAGTCCTGTCCTCAGGTCTCTGCACTGGCTTCCTGTTGCTCAGAGAATAGAGTTTAAAACATCTCTGCTTGTGTACAAGTCTCTCCATGGCTTAGCACCAAAGTACAACTCTGACCTGTTGGTCCCATATGAACCATCTCAGACTCTGAGAACCTCAGGGACAGGTCTTCTGCTGATGCCCAGAGTCAGGACTAAACTCGATGAAGCAGCGTTTCAGTTTTATGCAGCTAAACTCTGGAACAGTCTTCCTGACGATGTTCAGGTCCAGACTTAAAACTGTTCTTTTTAGCTGTGCATATGCCAACTGAAAGTGTTTTATCTGCACTCTTCTCTTTTAATTTAATTTTAAATTGATTCTTAATTATACTCTTTAAATTTGATTTTATTGTATTAATTGTGTTTTGTACTTTTAAATTTGCCTTTTTTTCCCCTGTAAAGCACTTTGAATTGCTCTGTGTATAAATTGTGCTATACAAATAAACTTGCCTTGCCTTGCCTTGCCTAAAGCCGTCACCCGGCGCATAACCCCTATTGTCTAGCCAATCAGAGCGCGAGTAGCTCTGACCAATCACAGAGCTCGTTACATCACTTTGCTTTTTTATTTTATTTAACTTTAGCCAGGAGGACCAGGAACGCCACAGAAAAGCTAATCGGAGAAGCTAATACCTTTTGCAAATGCTTTTCCGAAAAGGTTTTGTAAATACATTTAGAAATTGGTTTCCTAAATGGATTAATGAATAACGCTATTAATCCTTCTTTTATTAAAACCAATTAGTAATCCATTTACTAAATCCTCTTTTAAAAACTAATTTAATAAAACCATTTAGTAATCCGTTTATTAAAGGCTCTTTTAAAAACTCTTTTAATAAAAGCATTTAGTAATCCAATTATTAAATTCTCTTTTAAAAACTCTTAATAAAAGCATTTAGTAATCCATTTATTAAAGGCTCTTTTAAAAACTCTTTTAATAAAAGCATTATTCCTTTTCGCGTGGCGCTCACGGTCCTCCATTTTCCCCTCTGTCGTAACCTCATATATGGGAGCTTGTACCTGCATGGCCTTTGTAAATCCTGCTGGACATGATACAGTGTACTGGCAGAGCAGATGGTAATAACCTAGACTGCAGTGCACTCTTATTACACTGTCCTTGTCTAGTTCCCGAGTTATTGATGCTGTTTAGACTCAGAGTTATGCAACAAACTCAAGGCTTTCATATTGTAGGAGTTTGTCTGGGATAAAGGCTGTATTCACTCCTGCTTCCATATGATATTGTTAAATCACTGTCATGAGGTATTAAAATTACTGATGAGTTTTTGCTGCATTAAACATTTTTTTCTTCACTTTTTTTCTAAGGTAAGACTGTATGTCATATCAGCATAAAGCCACTTAACAAAAAACGGCCACTGTCTGCCCTAGAGGTCGACCAATATGGGTTTTTCTATGGTCGATTTTTAAAATTCAGCCGATATTTTTTTTTTTTTTTTTTGGACTGATATGCAGGGCCGATTCTCTTAATCTTATGAAAGAAATTATTTTAATACATCCATTTGTTTTAGTAATGCTTATTAAAACTCAAACAAATGTGTTAGAATTGGACAGTGAGAACAGTTAAAGATGAGTTTTTTGAGAAAACCAATAAGGCAATCTCTCTGTGCATGCCTTTTAAATTTTTGTTCTATGAGGTTCTGTTCCAGAGAAATGAGCAAAATCTTTTTATTGCTATTTTGAACTTTTTACGCCGCGATAATGTGTTTTTGAATGAACTGCATGAACTGCAGTGTAAGATGCCCACACTACTATAAGATGTTTGGGGACACACTGAGCTGGCTTTTTAGGACTTCACAAAGCATTTTAAGGCCAAAGCTCACAGATCTGTTGCAGGGCTGCCACAATGGCCTCTGATGAATTGTCAGGAAAAACGGTAAAAGATTAGTTTTTTGAGAAAACCATTAAGACAATCTCAATCAAACTTGCTGTGCGAGTAGAGCTCGCCGAGAGCACCAAAATGCATTTTAAAATTTTGTTCTACCAGGTTCTGTGCCAGAGAAATTAGTATCCTTTTTTATTGTCGTTTTGAGCTTTTCATGCTGATTTTTGGATGTTTCCTGCTAAAAGATGGCTGGGGAAGCTGGGGTCCTCCATGTGCCTGACCAAAAATCGGCATTAAAGGGCAAGAATCGTCTGATTGCCGATTGCCAAAAATTTAGGCAAAAATTGACGTGATATATCGGCCGACCTCTAGTTTCCTCAGTCCACTGACAACAAGAAAGTTAAGATTAAGTTAAGGTATTGTCCCTATAGGGAAATTTGTTCTCAGCATTGGACCGGTCCTTTAATGCCACTGGGGCAACCAGTCAGGAGCAGTGGGCGACTGCAGAGCAGCGCCCGGGGACCCTTCTCCTGATTTAGAACCAGGATCTCGGTCAGGACCTAGCTGGAGGATTAGCCTGTGGTGCATGTTTTAGGTTGATGGGGGAAACTGGAGCACCCGAAGGAAAACCCACCCAGACACAGGGAGAACATTTTAACTCCACACAGAAAGGCTCCAGACGGTTTGGGAATCAATTCTAGGACCTTCTTTTTGTGAGGCCAAAGTGCTAACCATTTTGCCAGCATTCCACCAAATAACAAACATTTTAGGTGGCTTTAGAGTTTAGTTGTCTGATATTAACTGATAGCAACTCTTATGATATAAAGCAAGTGAAGTAGTCCCATCAAAATCCCACAGAGATGTACTGATATTCGTGAAATTCCTCTGCTATAAAAGCAACTTCATTGTTTTGCTAAAAGTTTGTATTCATTATGATGCATTGGTTATTCTTGTTAACTTTGAAAACATAGCGTTTTTTGTTTTTGTTTTTTTCTTTTATGCTTTATGCAGGGTATGCAAAAATAACTTGCAATAGCATAATTTTGCATATTGCATAATGCAGTTTATTGGCTTTGCTCCATTGTGTAAACATCATTCATCAAAAGGTTCCAGTTACTACTTTTGCTGCCTCACTTATTTAACCTGCGATACAAAGCTTATTTTTATGGGATATTGTGAGTAGCTTTTCAGGAATTGTTGAGACATAGTTAAATTAGACTTGAAAACACTGTAATATAGAAGTCGCAGCCATCTCAAAGTCTGTTGGTGGTCTTTTTAAACGTGCAATTTCAGAGTTTTAGCTTGAAACTCTCAGTCCAGTGGCCGGTCTAATTGCAGCTCTAATGTGCAGATTACATGGTGTCAGACTCAGTCCTTTGTTTCCAGCTGTCACCTGCAGCATCTGGTCCTGAAGCATTTCCCCCTGGGCTCTGTTTCCTCGTCCTGTATACGCTGGTGTACTGTGCGTAATTTACTGAATATAGACCCTGTTTAGTCAAATTATTTTGTCTTAACCATGGTCTTTTGCTTGAGAAAAAATGGTAATCAAGTTGCCACTTGTTGGTCTTCAAAACTTAACAGTAAAGCAACATTGCAGTATTAAGACTATAAAATAATGTTTCCGGAATTCGTAGATCAACTCCTAAATGGACAAACTGCTGCATGTCTTTTACCATCTCTATATTTATTTTCCATTTTCCACCGCAGCCTCTCCACTTGTTTCTATTCCACTGTCCTAGAAAGCTTCATCAGCCACGACGGCCCGGTCTGAATGGGCTAAATTTACCCTGGCTATGACCCACTTGGTGCCTAAAACCTCTCTGCCAGCACTTTATGTGGAGCATTGGCACAGAAACCTCAGAGCTCCCGGGCTGCTTCAGTGAAACACCTGTTGTGTTCGTAGGAAATGTAATGCTGAGGACTGGATTTGGCCTGTGATTCAGTGGAAGAGAAGCGAGCCAGCCAGTAAAAAGACGTTAGTAGGCTTTAGATGAGCTGATGGTATGGGCACAATATTCCTGGTCTTGTAGTTTTGACCCATCATGGCAGCTTTACAGATAGTTTGGCTAAGTGATTAGGATTACTAGCTGCAACAAATAAAGACAGGTTTTCCTACATTTAGTACTAGACCTGTATAGTCTTGAATTGTTCATTACTCATCTGTCCTTTCACCTTTCATGTCACAGCGACTTGGCTTTAGGCAGGGAACACCTTGTACAATTGCCAGTTAGTTGCAGGAGTGACATTTAGACACTAGGGGTGCACCCATACCAGTATCGGGTATTTAGTTTCGATTAGGGTTGCAAAATTCCGGGACTTTTCAAAGTTGAAAATTTTCCATGGGAATATATGGGAATTTATGGGAATAAATGGTAATTTATGGGAATTAACGGGAATTTATGGGAATAAATTGGGAACTTACACAATTCAAAGCTGTCCCATGACAGGGCAATATACTATAGCATAAAAAACACAAACGCACTTCAATATCTCTGTTATCCCTCAGTCACATGTACATGTGGTACATGTAGTAACCTGCTTTGCATACACTTCTATGCACTCTGCATCCCCCTATCACATGCACAGCTGATCTCCACAACACTAACAAACTCAAGATTGCAGACTCCATATTTCTGGTTAGCTCAACTATTACGGTTGTAAAAATGTATTTTATGGTATATGGTGATATTTTGGGGGCACCATATTAAGCATCATAATTCTTTATAGGTATCAATACATTTGTGACAACATCATGCATAAGTAATGAGCTACATCTGGTGGCAGGCCTATCAACACTAGTTTGGCTGCAGTTCCCAGGCTGGCCACTGGGGGTGCTGCCGTTTCTTGAGCAGATTAATGTAATGTGGTGTTTTTCCACTGATTAAACTGTGTCAGCTCAGCACATGTTCTCTCTTTTGAACAATTTACATTCTGTTTGACTGTGCCTCTATAAAACAGGTGGGTGTTTGCTGTGTATTGAGGACAACTCTGTTGTAGTTTGAATTGAAATAAAATTGCAGAATTGTATTGACCTTTGTACCAAAAGTTTAATTTGCTTATTAGCAATATATAACTGCTATGATATGCTAAATGCTAATGCTACCTAAAAGCCAAGCTAAGACCTTGGTGCATAAAACAACCTTACTTTAAAATGAAGTAGCAGAAAATATTGCAAAAGTCAAAGGAGTGTTCATTTACTTTTTTGGTTTTGGAAAGTAATATTTTACTTAACAAATATTTTATTATTCAAAGACAAATGTGTTCTGCAAATGTTCAGTAAAGTAGTTTAAATATGTTGGATTATAATGTTTTTATTTATTTATTTATATATGGTTTCCGAATTTGAAAATTTTCAAAATTTCCAAGCTTAACTTACCATTGAAAGTTTCCAGAAAATTTCCGGAAATTTTCCGCCCCTTTGCAACACTAGTTCCGATACCATGTGCATGTACTTGTATTCATAAATGTGGGCTGATACTAGCAGCTGATACCACTTTACATCGCCGTCACATGACATTCACCTCTCAGTTGAGCAGTGAGAAGCAATGTGTGGAGTGAACTACAGCACTTTATGTTCACTCAGTTTTACGACCATACATCCCAAATCACTTGGACCCCAATACATGAACTTAAAATATATAGTAAAATAAGTAAACACAATAGGAGTTTATAGTAGTTAGATTTTTTATTTGTATACTAAAGACAAAGGCAAACTATTATTATTATTTCATCTTTAACTTGAGTTTAGAGGAAAACACAGATGAGTGAGGGGGTACTTGTGGTATGAACAAATAGATCGGGGGTACATGACACAAAAAAGACTAGGAAGCACTGCTGTATGTGACAGTCGCGGCGTCTGAAGCAGTTGTTGTCTGGTTAAACATAAGGAGTATTGTATCTAATTGTATTAGCTGCTGTAGGTCCTGGTAAATCTCCACTAGTTCTGCTTAGATGGTGAATCTGTCAAACAAGCAAATCTGAATGAACTGTGGAGAATCTAATCTTTCAAACCAGGTGTAGCATGTTCATACAAGAACAAAGTTTAGCCGTGGTTAGTGCACAGACAGACCACTCTGTGTTAGAATTATAGAGGATAGAGGGCAATAAAGACAACTCATTATGGGATAAAGGTACCTGTATGAAGGTAATGCCTTTATAAGTACTTGCTAACCACTCTGCCACCAGGCACCCTTGTCCTTTGTCTTTAACTCAGTAACCTTTTTACCCTAAATAACCAGTTTTGGAGTCTGTGTGATGGTTAAATGAGTTGTTGTGGGGTAAATGAAACATCCTCCATCCCCCCAAAGTCTCTGGACTGAAAGTGACACTTGCTACAGTGAGCGCCGTCGACTCGGTGTCACAGAAGTCTCAGGTATCACGAGAAAGCAGCACATTGTGGTTAGCAAAACAGCAAGCTAGAGATTGGCTTTATTTCTTGTTTTTTTGTTGTAGCAGAGCGGCCAAATGGCAGAAAAAACTGTGTACAGATATGAGGAGGGGAAAAGGAAAGCAAACCTGAGCAAGGGATAAGAATAGGAGTCAGCTGGTCTTGTGATTGTTTACAGTAGTACTTTACTGTGACATGTAGGGGGCACTCTTTAGAGGAAAATAAGGCAAAACAGCAAAGAAACAAGCAGAGTTACTGAATTTTGCTTAATATTCATTTCATCATAGCTTCTATGAATAGCACTTGGTCAGCGTTGTTGCATATTTTATAAATATTATTATGCTGCTCTACCAGTTTTTTGTATATATATATATATATATATATATATATATATATATTATACAGATTTTTTTTCTCAATGTATTTTGTTGAAAGGGAACTTGCATGGGGCCAAGTGTGTACAGTGAAATTCAAGCCGTTTTGTATTTTGTGATAGTAAAATGAGATGTGACAACAGAACTGCCAGTAAACTGTAGCTTTGTCAAAGTCATCATTTACTGTTCCCACCACACAACAGCACAGAGCGATGCATAATCTTGGCCCTTTGTTACACTTTCTGTCACTGTCCTTTCCTTTGTACTTTAATTTATGCCCAGATCGCCTTCAGCTCTGAACACTTGCTCTGCTCTTGCATCAGTGTAGTCTCTCAGCCATAATAAAACATAGCCCCATAGTGTTAATGAATGGGAATCTGCTCTCGTCACCTCCAGTCTTGTTGCATCAGTCTCTCTCTCTCTGCTGTTACCAGGCCTTATGTAAGCAACGAGAACGGATCTGCAAACAATGTACAGTAATGGAGATCATCATCTAAAGAACTGCAGAGTCGATGTGTTGTTGTTGTTGTTGTTGTGGGGTATGCCAGGGGTGGGCTGGGAGGGAAGACATGTTGCGCAATTATTACAGGCAATAAAAAAGATTTGCGGGAACTCCTGCTGAGGAAGGATATTAGCGAGAAAGGCCATAACGCACAAAGCAGATCACAATTATGAGCACCGCTGGACAGACCAAGCCTCATTAGCATCAACAACAAAGCTATATAATTTAAAGCTGTGTGTACAATTACAGGCCTTTACTGCAACAGAACAATGGTAACTGGCTACAGCTATAGATTGAGTTTTAGGGTGTGGGAATTTAGGAATGTTTAGCAATTATGTGCAATGAATTACAAATATGTCATCACAATCTCTATATTGTGGTGGAAAAAGATCTTCTTCCGGCTTGTCCCATCTGGGTTGTTGGGACTGGGATACCCATTAGGGATGTAAGGATTAACCGATTATACAAGTATTCGCGATTATAAAAGTCACGGTAGGATAATCATATGAATTTTAGAAACCACGATATCTGGCGTGGAGCTCTTGTGCATCACTTCTTGGAGCCCCCGGTATGTTTTATTTGGTGCTTTATGGAAACGCGTCTCAGAGCACTATACGTGCCCCACACTATCCCACCGTGAGTCAGACTCAGGTTTAACCCCGCACTCATTCTCGCTGTTCCCAGAATCCACCACTGCGATCACGACTCTCCTCCTTTCGTCCCCCTCCCTCTCGCCTCGTACTCTTGACTGCTCCGTAATATATGTGCGAACTCTGAGCTAAACTCGAACAGAAACTGACTGAAACACTGGGACACTGCCCTCTGCTGGGACACTGTCCTGTGCTGGGACACAGCATGTGTGGACCCCAGTCTGCCCAGTAAACGTTAGAAAAGCACACAAGGGGAGGGGCTGATGACTCCTGGCAAGGTTGTGTATACAGCGTGGATGTAGCTCTGCATGTGCTGTTATTTCACTTCTGTTTGATGCCAGTTATCATCAGAAAAAAGAATCTAAAAAGTATTAGTTGTAATAATGGCCATATAAAAGCATGCCACAAACTGGCCCACAGTTAGTTCATGTTTATATGATCCCTGTAGCTAATCAGTAAATAAAAAAGAAATAAAAAAGCTAAAGAGTGGGTCAGACAGGTTTAGCAGCAATTAATAAAAATAAATTATCATGAAAATTCCTCCCTAGTACCCATATACATTTATTTATCTTTTACCAAACTTTTTTACAGTTTGGGGCAGAGTTGACAGGAGCCTCAGTTGTTTTTGTTGTTCCCCTGTTGCTATTCGTCATCCAGTTGTAGACCAAGGACCTTTGCTGCTCTCACCAAATCTTTACGATAATGCTGTAATGATTCTGAATAAATTTGTAGCTTAGTGTCTTAACTTTGAGAACACGTTTCCAGAGACTCATGCAGCCAAACTTTGTACATTTTTAGTCCCTGGTGTGGCTTCATTCACCACCTCTGCGAATCATTGTCCTGTTTGGTTTGTCCAATTTTCTGTTGACGATGACTAAGTGTTTGTAAATGATATGAAAGTAAAGCGTGTGAGCAGCAGCTGGAGCAGATGACTCACGACATCAGCTGTGAGCCATATTGAACATTAGAGCTGATAAGAGCTCTAAAGCAACAGGGATAAAAGCCATTAACTACTGTTATTTTTCACATCTTTACATACTTTAGTGAGTAGTCAATGATTCATTCAAGATGTTTGTGCATTAGAGGCAACTAATGTACTGGCATACACTGATCAGAAATAACATTATGACCATTTACAGGTGAAGTGAATTATCTCCTCATCAAGGCACCTGTTAGTGGGTGGGATATGGGGCAGCAAAATAACATGTTCTCAAAGTTGAGCTGTTAGAAGCGGGAAAAATGGGTCAGCATAATGATTAGAGAAGGTTTGACAAGGGACAAATTGTGATGGCTAGATTACTGGGTCAGAGCATCTCTGAAACTGCAGCTCCTGGTCAGGATTCTATCAAAAATGATACAAGGAAGGAGTGCAGGTGAAGCGGCGACAGGTGGTGTGGGTGGGGAGGCTGCAGTGGCTGTAGCTCAAACTGCTGAAGAAGTTAATGCTGGTTCTGATAGAAAGGTGTCAGAATACTCAGTGTATCACAGCTTGTTGCATATGGGCCTGCATATTAGGCAGGGGGTCATAATGTTATACCTTTTCTAACTTTTCTCATGAAGCCTAGCACCAGACGAAATACTAAAATATGTGGATCTCAACTCCTGACTCACAGAAGGCACTAGGATTCCTTTCTTATAAAAAGACAAATGGTTTATTCACTCAGATTACCCATAGTGCCCTATTATTTGGGGCAGCAGTAGCTCAGTTGGTAGCAGTGGCGTACAGTAGTACTAGTAATAGGTACTTTTACTTAAGTAAATTACTTAAGTACATTTTTTTGAAGAAAAAATACTTTCTGAGTACATTTTGTAGAACATACTTTTACTTGAGTAAATTTCGGATGATTTTATTTTTACTTTTATTTGAGTAAAACTTTAAATTGTCTATGAAAGTAAAAGTAGTTTTTGTCCTCTGTGGTGTAGTGGGCAGCATATCTGACTGTGATCAGAAGGTTCTGGGTTCAGAAGAAAGAGGAGGAGAATAATGTACTTTTTTACTTTTGCTGAAGTAAAATTTTTGTTGGGTACTTTTGCTTCTACTGAGTACGTTGTCCACCACTGGTAGAGATGTTTGCCCAATAACCTGAAGGTTGGTGGTTCGAGCCCCGCTGCCGACACTGCATACTGTCTTTGTGTCCTTGGGCAAGACACTTCACCCACCTTGCCCGTGTGAATGAGTGTGAGAGTGTGTTTGGTGGTGGTCGGAGAGGCCGTTGGCGCAGAATGGCAGCCATGTCTCTGTCAGTCTGTAGTAGTAACAGTAGCTTACCATCCAAGTGTGGGGAGTGAATAATGCAATTGTAAAAGCCTCTTTGAGTATCCAAAAAAGTACTATATTTATACTATACTATTTTCATTATTATTATTATTATTATTAAATGGCCATTATACAGCAACAGAATAAGTAGTTAAAAATAAGTTAGTCTCAGTGCTGTTTGATTTATTGCCATTTGAAGTTGGTGGAGTTTCTTTCTTTGCCACACACTCCTCCTTCAGTCTGCTGTGAAGTGCCAGTCTGCATGAGTCAAACCTTGTCTATTCTCGTCCAGGTTTCCCAGGTCGATGCTGCCTGTTGAATCTTTCACTTTTGACAGAGGTGCTAATTGGGCTTATTATACGATGGGCTGTGTCTCTGACGGCACAGCTCTCATCGCCGTCTGTGCTATTTTTAAACCGCTGCTTCTCGGCTGCCAGACAAACTTCTCTCAAAGGAAAAGCATTTTTAAGCAGCATATAATATACAAACTCTGTTTTTCCGGGTAATCTAAGTCCACTGGTTTGCAGATCTCACAAAAACAAAAACAGGAAGTGTTAAAACTGACATATGTAACCATTCTGTGACAAATAGTTTTGAATCTGAAGGCAGCAACATGGGCAACAAATGGCTGGAGGAGCATTTTACACAGGATAGCCCCAACGTCTGAAAAGCATTAAACAGGTATTAAATTTTATAAAGGCCTTAAAAATATTAAATATTATGAGTAGGTGTTACATTTTGGTCATCTAGGTTTTAAAATTTGTTAAAACATTATGTTAATATGACAAAAAAGTAGAGTCACCGCAAAAAACAAAATATTTTGTGAAGAAATGTTAGATTTGAAATGCATGAGTCATTTTTCTCATGATGTTATAATGCAGCTCTGGAGTGCTTTCATCTGTTTTAGACTTTTAAAATAAAAGTATAGTAGTACAGATAATTTCTTAGTGTAAAATTCATACATTATTGTTGTTGATTATTGTTCTGTTGTTGATGATGCTGGCATTAAATTTCACTCTAAGTGGCATTAAAAAGTCTTAAAAAGGTCTTACATTTCATAAGACAAAACCTGGAGCTAGCTTGTTACACCTAATTAAGTAAATAAAACCCACTGAAATGTTGAAACTAACTCAATTTGCTAAAAATGCTCCTTCATACATTTTTTCAGGCTTTTTTTTGCTCTCCTAACTTTTTTGATGTGTCGCTGACTTAAAACTACTTGTACTACAGAGACACATTGTTGCAGGTCTGACACAAAGCCCCTAGAGTCCACGTCATGGCAGACTCTCAGGAATGTACTGGACCTGTCTGGACTTGTTACAGAAGTCAGACGTGTTGTGCGGAGCTGGACAAATGCCCTAAATCTCTCCCTCTTGTACATTTTAGTTTCCTCTGAATTTTAATCCGGCTCAAATCTGTTGAGGAATGGTGTCACAGTCACAATCCTCTGTTTGACATACTTTTAAAAACTGTACAAGGTCAGAAAATCCTCTCTGCATCGACAGTGGAGATATGAAAAATGTTTCTTGTGTACAATAAGACACTTGTATAGATTATAGTTTATAGATTATATGCATGCCATCTGCAAATCTACCATGAGGCTTACTTTTAAATTAATATTTTTTTATATTTTTATTTTTTTTCTGGTGACTTTTTATTCAAAATGTTGCTTTATATTTACAGAAATCAGGCCATTGTTCAGTGGTGGAATGGAACAAAGTAAAAGTAGTTACTTTACTTAAGCACAGTTTTCATGTATCTGTACTTGAGTAAATTTTACAAGGAGTACTTTTGCGTCACTACATTTTTGAGCAAGTATCTGTACTTTTTTACTCCACTACTTTTTTAAAATTTGATTCAATGTAAAAAGTATTTTGAGTTTGGTTTAAAATCATTAGTTTTTGCTGTGTCATCTTTGTAGACGCAGTACATGAGTATAAAAGATGCAGTAAAATAGTATTCAGAAAAACTTCACCTATAGATTTAGTTTTTTCTGTTGTAGTTTTTTTTGTTTTTTTTTCAAATGACTATTTCCAATTTTAACAAATTAAATTGCACCATAGTATGTTTAAAATGTATACACGTTGGACATTTTGAATACTATTTATTAATGCAAAGTCATTTTTCAAGTCTTGAAAATTTGGTTAAAAGTTTTGGAAAAGTCATGGAAAATTCTTGGTTAAAAAAGTGTATGAAAAATGAGTTTCACTTTCCACTTCACCCAACTCACACAGCACTGCATTATTATTAATATTATTGTTCTTACTTGCCTATCCATAGTTGTTAAATGAATGAATCCCATTATAACATGCTTTGGATAATTAAACAATTCCAGTCACTGGGGTTCACAAGCCAGTGTACTCTTTGTGCTGGTCCCAAGCCTGGAAAGGGTTGCGTCATCTAGCTTGGACATTTAGCTTTAATATACAATAACTTTTCTTTGGCCAAATTGCCTTTTTTTTTTTTAACAAACACTTGTTTTCTGTTCTTAAGGGTCCTCTAAAGTTTCATTTGCCATGATGCTCTGATATTTGCCAATTCATCCTCCGTTGTTCCAGTCCAAACAGTCTATGCAGTAGGGAGCAGCACTGTCTATTCAAATAATATTTTAGCATTGAACTCTTCTATTTTGAGTGCAAGTTAAGTAGTCTACAAATAGCTCAATTGAAAGTACAGGGCATGGGTCTGACAGTGGGTTATAAAATGGTCCAGAGCTGCTGAATACAAAATTTCCAAAGCAACACAGTTTTAAAGGTTTTTAATCTAATAGTGCTTCTTCTTCTGTGTTTTGTGCAGCTCCTCAGTGAAAAGATCAGTGGAGCCGAGGGGACTAAGCTCGATGAAGACTTCCTGGAGATGGAAAGAGTGAGTAAATTAGCATCTAAAATACTGAAATAAGTTCACTTCAGCAGCAATTTTGACATAACTTTGGTTAAAAAAATAATTAATACTTGAGGTGAATTTAAGGATTATTAATATGAAATAGAGATGAACAGCAGTCCTATAGGGGAAATAGCTAAAGCCTTTTTATTGTATATTATCCAGCAGAAAATTTTGTATTTCAGTCTTAATATGGCCTGCCAGGTATCGAAACTTGGTACCGAAAGAAAATTATTTTTATGATACCACTATGTATCGGTCGGCAAGAAAAAGGAAGGGCTACCATCATTCATACATTTGGTCTTATTACTAATTAAGAAACAAATGTCTGATATAATTTGTGGTCTAGTTCACTCATATAATCAACAAAACTAATTCAAAGCGACATTATTCATTGCTGTTTTGTTTTTGCATTACTCTCTTATTATTTTTTTGAGTAAAAGCAGTTTTATGTGTATCTCCCTTCAGAAAATCGAAGTCACCAACAAGTCGGTGCTTGACCTCTTGTCCAAAACAACAGAATACCTCCAGCCAAACCCAGGTAACCCACAAACCCATTTTCATGTGATACTTTAACTCTTACTTGAGTAAATTTTTGCTCATTTATCTGTACTTTTACTGAAGTAAACAAATTAAGTACTTCTTCCACCACTGTCCCTTGTAAGAATTGTTCATTTTCTGGTGCTAATCAAGGAGGATGATGATTCAGAAGTGTAGTCAAATCAGAAGGTTTAATGAGTTCTCACAGGTAAGGTTACAGCATAGCTACGGGCTCTGCAGAAAAAGGATAGAGAGAGAGCCCTGAGAGAGGAGTGTCTTTAGTTTTTATATTGTGTATCACGATCTCAGCATAGCGTTATCTTCTTGTCTTCAAGCTCTCGTGCAAGGCAGGGCCACGGAGTTCTCAGTTCAGCATAGCGTTATCTTCTTTGTCTTCCTGAACCTCATGTGCATCGGGCTGGGCTATGGGGGTTCACATCTGTAGCCTTTAGTCTGATAACTTTGTAGCGGCTCTATTATGTGTGCAATTTTAGGAATGGACAATATACCCAACTGTAAGCTGACCTTACAATGGAAAACATCACACAGGACCCAAGTATTATTATTATTACTAATGTTGAGCTGTTATTAACCATTAGCAGTAGTACATCAAAATACAAGTTTAATGGTAATACGCAAAGGTATATGTAGAAATATTCAATACCCTGAACTAAAAGATCTTAAAATTTGAGTCCAGGTCTCTATCACGACCTTTGTGGGATACGCTCTCCAAGTGCTTCTAGTTTTGATTTTTCTTCTTTTTGTAATTATGTGTAATTTTGTGCATTGATACTCCTTTCTTTGCTCCTAGACTTTCTTAAAATCCTGCCTAAGACTGTTTTTGCACAGTCCTAATCTCTGTATATTCTTGTTTTTTTGCAGCGTCTCGAGCCAAACTGAACATGCTGAACACAGTGTCGAAGATCCGGGGGCAGGTGAAGACCACAGGGTACCCACAGGCAGAGGGGCTTCTGGGGGACTGCATGCTGCGCTACGGACACGAGCTCGGCGAGGACTCCATATTTGGTAAGGCCTCATTTGAAAACGTATAGCCCATAACATACACAATATCTGTATCTCGAGCTTAACGCTGTGTTAGTTGTTGACACTGGCATTATCAGTGCACATTATTTTAGAGCCACCTTTTTTCAGGACATTTTCTATAACAGTACTTTTACTTGATTTACTTTTTAGAGGGAAAAATTTTACTTTTTATTCAAGTCTCTAAATGCAGTAAAAGTATTTCTTGACCTTGTTGAGAATAGTGGGTTGTTAGTAGGATTATAACAAACTTGGTCTATTTTATATTTTGCACTTTTTATTTGTGTGCAAATAATGTTTTCCATTGTTTTGTAATTTTTTTATTTTTTTTTAAGTTAATGATTAATCATTGAATAATCGTGATTTCAATTATGACAAAATTATTTGAGAATGTTCTTTTTTCCCTAATCGAGCAGCCATAGTTATTAGTAGTGTTTGAGCGCCCTAGACCAGGTCTTGAGCCCAATTTTTTACGGTCTTGGTCTCGTCTTGGTCTTGGTCTCAAATCCAATTTCTTGTCTCAGTCTCGGATGTGGCAGTCTCAGAGATTTTATTTACCAAACATTATTCAATTACAGTTCATTTCATTAAGAAAATGCTATTCTTCATAATTTTGGAATAATTTGTTTTCCGCATTAGAAGAACCAGGAAAATGTTCTGTTCTCTGTTTATTTGTTGAGTCTGTTGCATTAGATCATTAAAATAATCATTTATGCACTTGAACCACTTTATATTTTTTAACTTTTCATTTTGATTTAGTGTTCGTTCACAGGGTTTGATCTTGACTCGGTGTTGGTTTGTCTTGGTCTCGGTCTCGGTTTGCCTTGGTCTTGGTCTCGACTCGGTCTCGAACCCTGAAAGTCTCTGCCTTGTCTTGGTCTTGGTCCACTCTGGACTCGGTCTGGTTTTTAGTCTTGATTAGTACTGTCTTGACTACAACACTAGTAGTTAGCATGAGTTGTTGTAGTAGTAAAACAAGTAAATATAGTAGTAGTATGGTAACAATACTAGTAACAGTAGTAGTATTAGTAGTAGCAGTAGTAGAACTATTAATGGTAGTAGTACTGGTGCTTGTACTAGTAGATGTTGTGGTGTAACTTCACATATAATACTCAAGTAATACTTTTGCCATGTATTTACTTCTACTTCAGTAATATTAGTTTGACATAACAGTACTTCTGTGTGAGTGAAGATTTTCAGTATTTGCATGTTTAAATAAAACATGTAACTTATATTAATGAGTAACAATTAGAGGTCGACCGATGCGGGTTTTTCTGGACAATGCCGATTTTTAAAATTCAGAGCAGCCAATGGCCGATAAACCCTGCTGCTGATTTTTGGGGGGCCGATATGTGGGGACAATTTTCCTAATTTTGTGAAAGAATTTAATATTATATAGCCATTTCTTAGTGATACTTAATAAAAGGAAAACAAATGTGTTAGAACTGGACAGTGAGAACAAATTTAATTTAATTTTTGGAGAAAACCAACAAGGCAATCTCAATCAAACTTGCTGCGTGAAAATGGTTTTTAAATTTTTGTTTTATGAGGTTCTATGCCAGAGAAATTAGCAAAATCTTTTTATTGCCGTTTTGAGCTTTTCAGGCAGAGAAAAAGCGTTTTTGGATGTTTCCTATGAACTGCAGAGTAAGATACCAAACTGAGACAAAAAAAAATCGGCATTAAAGGGCAAGAATGATTGATTGACTAAAATAGGCTAAAATTGGCCCCATATATTGGTCGACCTCTAGTAACAATGTGTGGCAGAAATTTTGCATGTTTTTTTTTTTTTTTTTTTTTTCACAATTCAGTATAGAGAAGTATACCAATACATGTATACATAAACACTGGATTAAACCAATATTGATTTGATGAAACCCTTCCTCGCTAAAGTCAACTATAACCCTGAAAAAGAAAATAAAGTGTATGATGAGTTGTGTCTTGATAAATCTGAATTTGTATGTTGTTCCTCGGTCTTCAGGCTCCTCTCTTGTGGACATGGGAGAGGCCATGAGGCAGATGGCGGATGTCAAAGACTCTCTGGACATCAACGTTAAACAAAACTTCATTGATCCTCTTCAACATCTACAAGACAAGGACCTCAAGGAGATCGTGGTACGTCACACAACGGCCTGGGACGTCAAAACCATAAGCTTGAACAAATGTTAAAGCCTATATAAGTTTACAGATTTGCACCTTCTTAACAACTCAACTGACTGTCTACATCTGCTGTGGCGCTAACTCACATGAGACTGGAATGTCCCAGCACACTCTGCATAAAAAGTGGGGAAATATGTTTTGACTTGGTGTGTTGCAGGATGCCAGTTATATAGTGAGATGGTTGCATTATTAGTGATTATTTTAAATAAAGTTATCATTAAAATGACATGGAAGCTAGATATGTAGCAGAAATCAGTAACTCAGTAACTTTTTGACCTTAAATGAAATTTCCGAGAGTCAGTGTAATGGGTAAATGAGTTGTTGTGGGGTGAATAAATCTTCCTATGCAGTCTCTGGGCCAAAAACAACACTTGCAACAAACGGCATTCAAGGATGAGTGCTGCTGACCCGGGGTGGATCCCATTCCTTATCACTTGTCCCCTTAAAGCCTCAACTCCTCAATTCCTCGGCTGTGAATCCCGCCCAGAGAGGAGAGAGGCATGGTGTTTCCTATAGGCCTCTCTCTTCTGTGGGCAGAATTTACAGCTGAGGAATTGAGGAGTTGAAGCTTTAAGGGGGCAAGTCTCAAGAAATGGAATCCTCCTCCGGTGGCATTGAAGTCTTGAGTCTCGCGAGAAAGCGGCACATCGCAAAAAACCAAAAACTTACTGAGTTCCACTTTGACGAAATAAGTAGGCTGGAATGTACTTTTTGTGAAGAAAAAAAATTTGCTTAATAATCCTCTTAACCAAATTGCTTGAAACAGAGTGCAATTAACAACAACATGATGATAGCATATTAACATTTATATATATATTTCTTTTAGCATCACCTGAAGAAGCTGGAGGGCCGCCGGTTAGACTTTGACTATAAGAAGAAGCGCCAGGGGAAGATCCCGGAGGAGGAGATCCGCCAGGCTGTGGAGAAGTTCGAGGAGAGCAAAGACCTGGCCGAGAGGAGCATGTTTAACTTCCTGGAGAACGATGTAAGAACAAACAGAATAGTTACTTACGGAGAGCAACAAGCAACTTTCTTTCTCACTTTCTCCTTTATACTACATGGATAAAATCTGAATGGAATCTGAATTAAATAAGTTTAAGTTGCATAAATACTGTTTATGCTTGTAGTACGTTATAGTTACTAGTGGTGTGACCAGATCTCGTACCACATGATCTTGCAAGAGCAAAATGTCAGGAGATTTCTCGTCAGAATGAAGCGCGATCTTGTGAATTTACTTTTTTTTTTTTTTTTTTTTTTTTTTTTACCACCAGGCTGCATTTCAGACTAATATGTAGGTTACTATTCCCACAGACTGAGTTGGGGGAGAGTGCACAAAAAAACATCAGAAGAAGGAATTAGCAAACATGATGATGTACACAGGGAAAATCCAAGATGCCCTCCCTCACTGTTAATGGCAAATATATTTCTTTCTTGAACATACCCATTTCTTGAAAAGGGTCCATCAGTAATAGACTTGTCGACAGTGGCGTAACTTGTTAATCAGGGGCCCCAGGGCAAGTTTACAGAATGGAGCCCAAAGCAATAATTTTGCTTGGGACCTGGCTGTGTGGCAGCGTTTTGGTTTTCCGATTGCATATAATTTGCGGTGCATATAATTTATTGCTATCAAAATGCACCAAAAATGTTTAGCATTTTGTAATTTTCAGTTATCTAAAATAAAGATAACGTGCAAATGGAAAAAAAACAACTTCTAAAATAGTGTAAAAAACTCGTCTTGATCTCGTGAGTCCAATCTCGTGTTTCATCTGGTCTCATGGGATTTGTGTCTCATCACACCCCTAACAGTTACAATAGGCAACATATTCAAATTCAAATTAAATATCCAGTTGTATTTTATTTTAATTTTTTTTTTTAAACACATATTTTTTATGTAAAATGAAACTATAATTACTTTTTTTTCTGGAGTTTCTATTTCATTGTTTCTGATTGATAAATTGGAAATTTGTGTTTTCAATTTTTAAATTTCTCATATCAAAATGAAAATTTACTGTCCCAAAAATGTATGGCCGATATACAGACCTCTTACTTACCCCATATAATTTCTCATAATTTTTTTTGTGTTGGGCTTGCTTATTGTCATGAGAATTTTCTCAATGCAGCTAGCACTTGCAACACTTGTTTCTTCAATCCTGAAAAGAGATGGACAGGAAGTGTATGACGTGTCCCTGTAACCCTGTGTGCGGCCTGTAGGTGGAGCAGGTGAGCCAGCTGTCTGCGCTGATTGAGGCAGCCCTGGAGTACCATCGACAGTCGAGTCAGATCCTGGAGGAGCTCAGCACCAAGTTACACAAAAGGTCAGAGATCTGTTCAAACCATGTCACCAGCACATTTCACTCTGAATGAACCACATGAAGTTACACAAACAACATGCCTTTCTCCGATTGTAACTGACAACAGACACATGCACTGTTGACCTGTACTGAAATATAAAAAAGAAACCATGATTTATGGTGCGCTAGGTGTGATGCAACATTGCGCAAACATCAAAAGTGCATTATGTTAAAATGCCGTTGGTAGTTAATGTTAATGCATCCAAGTATGACCTCTATTTATCAAGGTTTCCAAGGGCATTTGAAATGTTTGTAATGATTTTGTTAATCTTAGATACTTTACTCATCCTTGCGGGGAAATGCAGATGCCTATTAACATTACACACAAACAAAAATACAGAAAAACATTCATAATCAGTCGTTAAATCAATAAAATCTTATTCTGTCAACCCTTCATTGAGGCACTGGGTAACGGTACAATGGCAAAGAATGAATCATTTGTTCCTACAGTGACCCCTTGTGGTTGGGGTCAGTATGTTTGTTACTTTTTGAGTTGAGTTGAACAAACCCACAAACAAACCAAAACTGGCAAACAGATAATTATAACAGTGTAAATGCAAAATTAACCCTTCCCATCATTTCTTCCTGGATAAAAGACCTCCAATACCAATCTGTCCTGTGGTGCTTTTTAAGAAGAGACAGTTTTATTCTGCTGTTAGTTGGAGTATCATAGACCTTGGTCCTTATGCTCCTCTTAACCACAGCCATCACAGATTATATATATATATATATATATATATATATATATATATATATATATATATATATATATATATATATATATATATATATATATATATATATATATATATATATATATATATGGCTTACTTCAACTAGACATTATGGGCTATTATTACTGCTGAAATGTGTTTTTAAGTATTATCTACTGCCTATCGCTGTTCTTTATCAGCCTCTACTGTACAGCAGCTCCAAACACTGATAATGGTATTTGAGTGTCCCACATTAAAGCTTATGTAACGCACAGTGAGCCATTATGACGTGCAGAAAATAGATTTGTTTTTATTACATTCAGCACACCATGGACGGGTCATGTAGGGGAAAAAATACAAGGAACAGTGTCTTTATTATATATCCTAACATGCGTGGAAAGTAATTACATACTTTTACTCGAGTAAGTTACTTTTCACCTTTACTTGAATACATATGGAGGAAGCCGTTCTCTAAACAATTCTCTAAATAAGTCAGTGTATTTTTTTACCTCTGTCGCAAAGTGGATAGCTACTCATCATGAAGTCAGAAGGCCACAGGTTGTAGTACTAGTACTAGTACTAGTACTGGTAGTAGTAGTAGTAGTAGCAGTAGTAGTAGTTTCTGCTATGAAATTGGAAAAAGAGAAAAAAACACATCCAAAGATTTATTCTACCTGAGTAGTATTATTTTGAATTAACAGAACTTGGAGTTTCCACTTCTGTTAACATAGGGTGACCAGATTTTTAGACCCAAATAAACTGGGACACTTTTTTTTTCACTGTAATCTCTGCATTCCTCACTGTTGCCAGCAGGGGGCGACAGACCCCTAATTCAAGCGTTCTCTGCAAAGCCAAAGTAACAGCTCCCCAAAATTATACAGTCCTAAGTCGTATCAACCAGCTGTGTGTGAAATGTCCAGAGACGTCATACAAAAATGTGATTGCAAAAAGAAACTTAAATTTGCACTTTGCCTCCAGTAGTTGGTCCTGTCTGGGCAGCTGTACTTGCCTGGAAATTCCAGACTCGTCGCCACTGAATCAATTTGATTTCTAGGGCGGACCAAATCTGAGTAAACTGACAGCGGAGTAAGCCATTCAGAAAATGGCGGACGTGACGTTAACAAAGCGACATGAAAGTGAGCAACGCAAAAACATCTTTTTTTTAAATAAAGGCTTCTAGTGCTGTAAGCTGCTGTGGTTTTAATGACTCAATATGTTTTTGGTCATTTAAAACGGAATTAACAGCTGAATGAAACAAACTCTCGGCTCCTCGGTGCGCCATCTTGATTGTTGTTGTTGAGGACGCTACTCGCGAAGAACACGTGACTTAAATAAACCAATCAAAATGCACTGTACGGTTGGGATTTGAATTCAACCACGGCATGACGGTGTGGTGACCAGACTGATATTTCTCTGTAGAATAATACAGAGAAATATTCTGGATTTTCCCGGCAACAGCTGTATATACAGCTGTATATACAGCTGTATATACAGCTGTATATACAGGGGTATATACTTTTTAATCAACTACAAAAATAATTGCCTTGACATTAATTATTTAGTACTTATGTTAACAGTATATTTTTCCTTTTCTCATCTGCAGGATATCTACAGCCAACAGTCGTCCCAAAAAAGAGTTCAAGTCCAAGTCGGTGAGGAGCAGTGTTGAGACTAATCAGCAGAACGGTCTGTCCTACAGCTCCTCCATCAAATCCACAGGTAAGAGCTGCTCCGGCCATTGCTGTTCACACGTCAGCGCTGACTTCTGCTTCCGTCTGTGCCATATCATGCTTTCTTTGAGTTGCCTTGTTTTGTTGTTTTGTTTTTTTGCAGATATCCAGATTCACACAGTCAATGGGAAAAGTATGTATCGCTTTGTTTTGTTTGTTTTTTTAATTTTAGGTGTTTTTTTTGTAAATCTTACTGCACTTACTGTATGTTCAGGGTAGCTCCAGGTTTTGTCTTGTCAAATTTAAAACCTTTTTAAGACTTTTTAATGCCAATTAGAGTGAAATTTAATGCCAGCATCAACAACAGAACAATAATCTGTATGAATTTTACACTAAGGAATTAAGCTGTACTACTATACTTTTTTTTAAATGTCTAAAACGAACAAAATCTCCATTAAAAAAACATGAATAAATGAATTATGCATTTGAATGATCACATTTCAAAAAGTATGTTTTGTTATTGCAGTGACTTTTCTTTTTGTAATAAAAACAAAATGTTTAGACACATTTTAAGACTTACAAAATTGAATTCTCTCTTAAAATATTTAATACTTTTAAGGCCTTAATTTCAAATTGAATGCTTTAAATTTAATGGTTTTGAGACCTTGGGGCTACCCTGATATTAATAAACATATCATTCACTCCATTTTTGTCTATACATTCTGCAGAATAGTTTTAGTAAATTCACCCGTCAGGGATAACATTAAGGACATCTGTCTAATCTGCAGTCACATACACAGAGGTGGACAAAGTACTCAACATCTGTACTCCAGTAAAAGTACTGTTACTTCATCAATAATACACAAGTAGAAGTAAAGGTTCCCAACAAAGATTCTACTTACAGTAAAAGTAAAAAAGAATTGAGTATAAAGTTTACTTGTAAAGTTAGATGTGCTGCCCACTACACCACAGAGGACAAAAACTACGTTTACTTCCTTAGACAATTTCAAGTTTTACTCAAGTAAAAGCAAAAAAAAAAAATCATCCAAATTTTACTTAAGTAAAAGTATGTTCTACAAAAAGTACTTTTTCTTCAAAAAAATGTACTTAAGTAAATTACGTGAGTAAAAAGTATGTAGTTACTGTCCACCACTGCCCGTACACAACAAACTTTCAGAACCAGCATTAACTTTTTTAGCAGTTAGCTCGTCTGCTGGATCAGGCCTTAGCCACACCTTGTTCCTTTTTTCGACCATTTTTGATCCTGTCCACTGCAGACTGGGGCCCCCCCGGGAGAGCTGCAGCTTTGGAGACGCTCTGACCCAGTTGTCTAACCCTCTCAGTTTGGTCTTTGTCAAATTCAATTTGTCAAATTTTTAAGCTCATTTTCATTTTCATTTTTTGCCCTTTTTTCATGCTCTTTAGCCATCAACTTTGAGGACAAAATGTTTACTTGCTGTCATTTGCTTCACCATCAATGGTCATAATGTTCTGCCTGATTGGTGTAGTAGTGTGGGTTCAGAAAGCAAAACTTTATTCTTTTAAGATTTATTCAAAAATATCCTCTTATACAAACTCCAAATAGGTTTTCCACATAGTAAGTGGCAGCACATAAGGTATATCGTCCCATTAAGAGGCACTTTTAGCTGTATTTGTGATATTCTCTGTGACAGGGAATGGGCTCTGATGAAGTTAAAAATAAATATGTGAACATTGCAGGGATTTAATGAAAAATCTGCAAACAGGTTGCATTATGGGAAATGTGCAAACAGTGCAAAGCTTTTAGCCACAGTTGAGCAGTGGATTTAGTGGAACAACAGTGCCCCCCTGTGGTAGAAATTGCTTAGTGTCCAGTATTTAATTTGGTTTGTAGGAAAACTAGAACGTTTTAGTCAAGTCATTTGCTTAAGTGTTTAACATAATAGAAATATATTTTAAGGGCAACATTCTTACGTAGTCCATTTTTAGAATCTTTAAAAATATTTTTGCCCTCAGTGCCAAAGTGGGTCGCAGTAGTGGAGCAGTGTTTCCCCCAGTACTTGATATTCATTATAGGCTGAGTAAAGTAATATATACATTTAGTTTATAACTATAAACACACACACTAAATAATAATAAAATAAAATACATTTTTAGTTTTTGTTAAATTAACTTTGTGGCTGTGCAGTGTATGAATTACATGAATTTGTACGTTAACAATTTGGAGGTGCGTTGGCTATCACCAACTTAACTTTTTTTTGCGGGAAACACTGAGGTAGTAGTATTAGTAGTGACACTTGTTGTAGTGGTAGTTAGAGTAGGGGTAGCTTTTGTAGTATTAGCAGAATTAGTAGTAGGAGGAGGAGTAGTAGTAGCAGTTCTTATCTAAATTTTACTATAGCTGCTTAGTTTGTTATACTTTTTCTTAAGTCACAATGTTTGAGTAATATTCATTTTCAGTAGTACTTTTACTTGAGTACAGATGTGGAGTAGTTTTTCCATTTCTGCTCATTCATTTATAGGGCTGGGTACAGTTAAACACCTTTGTGGTATTGAAAGTAAAGTTACAATACTACAATACTACTGATCAGGTATCAGAAAAAGTATCGCTCAGGTTACCACATATTGTTTAAGAACTGGTGTAAAAACAAAATCTGAACAGTACCCAGTCCTTTTGATTTATGTGTTTGTAGTGTGTGTTGTGTCCAGTGTATAGTCCTCATCTCCATCTTTTCATGTTGTGTTTGATTTGAAGCCGACCACATCACGTCTGTCCCGGGGTCTTGGCCCGACAGCCCCCACACCAACGGCAGTCACCACCGTGAGTCCAAGCACCGTCCTGCACCCGGGGTTTACTCATATTCACTCATTATTACATTACTTTATATCGTCTTGACTTGAACGCATTCATTCATGAAGTCTCAGCTCACATTTATCTATCTTATGGTCATAACTTTGTAATATTTACATTTATAACCTTAAGCTGCATTAGGTCTGTAAGATAAACATTGCTCACAGGATACAAAATATACAATATGTTTTTACACACAAAATACATAAACGCATATATTAAGACGTAACAGTCACTTGATGGTGCTGAATCTATTTTTTTTTTTTTTTACTCTTGCTCTCTCCAGCAGGGTTTTGTACTTCTTACAGCACGTCATATACAGAAAACATGGAAGGTATGCAAATTCAGTTGAGACCAAAGGATTTACAATATACTCCAGTAATCAAATGAAATTAATACAATTAATCAAGATTGTTGCAATGTCCTCCTCAATTTTCTCTGCTTTTCATAGTGACAAAAGAAAAGTCTGATTTATTTTAAAGATCCCAAGCATCCTCTACATCCAATACTAATGATAGATGCTTTTTTCTCTTTTTCCATCATGTAGTCCTAATCTGATTTGCCAGTATTTTCTTCTTTGTAACTGGATCATGATTGCACTTACACTGTATCAAATGTATTGTGATCATCAGATTTAGAAATGAGTAAGTCCTTTGGATGAAGTGATGTAAGTCTTCTAGTAAACAAACTCCAGACAACCTTTGACCTTTTTTTACTGTGATCATCACTTATACAAATCATCCAAATGCAATGTTACTAAGTTAAATATTGTAATATGATGTGAAAAAACAATCAAAAATCAATTGTTTTTATTATTTTTTTTATAATGGTATGACTTCTAAACTTAGATGCTCTCCTATTTTATTGTAAATACTCTCAAACTAAAGCTGAGTGTCTGCACTTTAATTTCATCTTGATTATTTCATTTCAAATTCATTGTGATAGTGTACAGCAGTGGTTCCCAACCAGGGGTTCAAGGACTCTAAGGGGTACGGGAGAACTTTGCAGGGGCTACTTTTGAAATTTTATAATTTATTTTCAACATTATAACAAAATATCTGCAACCTTTTTCATATTGAAAAATTAAAACCTATAAAAGTTCAAGTGTGCCATTGATAAAAGGGAGGCAAAACTTCCAAAATTATTATTATTATTATTATTCTAATATGCAGTATTTTGTTACATACTTTTTTTAGATTCAATAGCCGGTTTGAGGAGTTAGTTCATATGTGTTTTTTGGTGTTAAATATATAAGAGTTTAAGTTAATGTTTTATTATTAACTTTATTTTGGACAAAAAAATTATAGTAAATTAAGTAAAAGTAATAGATCATATTGAAATATGTGTAATATTTGTAATTGTAATAATTTAACATTTTATTTTTAAAGGCAGTCTTCTACTCCAAATAAATATATTTATTTGGATTTTTATCTTGAATTATTGTTTAAAATAAAAAATGCAGAATAATTAGTATTTCCAACAAAAGTAAACACATACATGTTTTTAAAAGGTCTTTCTGAAAAATCATTAACAGGTATAACTAAGGTTCTCATGGTAAGACAAAAATCTCAGGAGACACACAGGACAAAAACAAAAAAAAAACTATATCTTCCTGTTTTTTTATCTTCCAGAGACGGAGGTTTTGGACCAGCCGTGTTGTCGCTCGCTCTACGACTTCGAGCCCGAGAACGAGGGCGAGCTGGGCTTCAAGGAGGGTGACATCATCATCCTCACCAACCAGATTGACGAGAACTGGTACGAGGGCATGATCCATGGCGAGTCAGGCTTCTTCCCCATCAACTACGTCAAAGTCCTGGTCCCGTTGCCCCAGTGAGGACACTACCACAGGGACACCTCACACAGACTCCCAGCGAGCTCTCCAGGGGCCAAAGCTACCCTGGCCTGCCACAGCTACAGCTCTGGGAAAAAATTAGAGACCACTGCAAAGTTTTTTTTTTTTACTTTACCTGATTTCCAAATAAAACTTTTGTTCTTTAGAGCAAAACTTGTCAAGGTAAGGTTAACTTTATTGTCCTATGTTGGGAAATTTGTTCTCTGCATTTGACCCACTCTGCAGTGCTGCCAGGGTGACCTGTCAGAAGCAGTCGGCGAGTGCAGTGCAGTGCCCAGTGCTCCTTCTAAAGATCTTGAGCCAGGATCCTGATCAGGAGGACCTATAGTTGGAGGATTAGCCACTTGTGCATGTTTTAGGTTGATGGGGCAAGCTGGAACACCCAAACAAACACTCAGACACAAGGAGAACATGTAAACTCCACATAGAAACGGTCCAGGAATTGAACCCGAGAGTCTAGGACACACCGGGCTGCTAACAGGCTGTATGGGTCTGAGACAGTTGGATCTAGTTTTGGCTGATTGAACACATGGAATTGGCATCAGGCATCGGCCACAAACGAGCCCTCTGATTGGCTGTGAGGTGACCAGGCTTTGTCCCTCTCACATCTCCCCTTGTCGCCTATAGAAGCAGCTGCAGACACACCGGAGTGCTTCAGACCAACGACTGATCTGCGTGTTAGTTCTGCACTATTTACCACAGCAGGCGGCAATAGTCACTAATCTCTGCGGATATATGGGGTAAACAAAACTCCTTACCTCATGTATTTGTTAGTGAATAATAATCATATGCTAAATTAAACTGGTCTGATCACAGTAATGAATAAAAGGCACTGGATTATTTCAGCTGTTTGCCTCAGAGGATTATATTTTCATCTGCACAGAGCTAAAGCTGAAGTAAGCTAGCTGCAGCACATTAGCTTAAGGCTAAAGCTAAGGTAAGCTAACTGCAGCACATTAGCACGAGGTTAAAGCTAAGGTAAGCTAACTGCAGCACATTAGCACTGAGGCTAAAGCTAAGGTAAGCTAACTGTAGCACATTAGCACAAGGCTAAACCTAAGGTAAGCTAACTGCAGCACATTAGCACGAAGTTAAAGCTAAGGTAAGCTAACTGCAGCACATTAGCGTCACAGATGTGGGAAACATAATAAAGTAATATATATATATATATATTTATGTATATATATTTATGTATATATATATTGATGTTAAACGTGAGCTGTTTGACAGAGTGTGGCTGGGACGCAGCCAATCAGAGCTCATTGAGCATGATGCCTGATGCTAATTGCACATGTTCAATCAGCCAGGGCTAGGTCCCATACTATGTCTGATGGAGCAGAAGTCACCAAACAGACTCGCGTCACCGACTGCGTCACATTGTCCGACCATGACAGAATGATAAGCGTCCCGGTGTGTCCTGGCCTTAACGGACGCTGGCCTGGAGTTTTTGATTTAAGAATAAATTGTAGTGGTCTCTTATTTTCATCTAGAGCTGTGCATGTCTGTCTGTGTGGAACCACGAGGTTGTCCTGTCCTGTCCTGAAGTGACTTAAATGAGTGTAAGTGTCTTTCTGTCAATATATTTATGAACTTGAACTCAAACCCAAGCCATTAAGTGGGACTCCGCCGGTTGAACCAAGTCAGTCTGTGTCTCATTGGTTTGACTGAGCCATACATTTCTGTCAAAGTTACATTTTGTCCTTTTAGATCCATTTCTCAAAGTGTTTTAAGCTTTGTGTGTTGTTTGCAGTGAGTCGACGAACAACTACCTGCTCAATTCAGCCAATTTATCATTGTTTCTTATGTTTGCTTTTTATTAGCTCCTCGAGTTAAATTTGAAAAAAAGATGCACGTCAATAAATTAGTGGAAAAGTCATTTTATATTTAGTTGTAACGCAAAGTATACAGGTTTAGCACGCACAGAGTGAAATATTTCAAGCATTAATTTTGTTTAAAATTTGGTTATTATCGCTCATAGCCATTGAAAACCATAATCCTTGCCACAGTAATTCATTTGACTTCTTGCTTGCAGTGATTGCTTTGATTTGCACTGGCATTTGTTTTACGCTATAGAAATGGCACAAGGAGTACACTGGCGTATGACCCCTTGTGGCTGGATTAAAACCAAAATTCTGTATTTCATAAAATAATATTATTTATAATAATCACAATTTTAATGAATAAATTCTTAAAATATTTTACTCTGTCTGTATTAAATTTTCATTTCTAACATATTGTGCACCTGTTCATTTTAATACCAGCTTTTACTGAAATATATGTTTGTCACTGTTTAAACTGATACAAACTGCAGTACATGGCCCTACCTTACTAAGTCTAATTAAGCCATTTCCTCTACAATGTGTGTTTTACACTGATTGAAATTAAGGGTCCTAACACGTTTCTATTCTGCAGCATTGATTATGATTGTAGTCCCTTTTATTTAACTCAAAGCCAGATTTTTACAAAAAGAAATGTATTTTTTATCATTTCACAAAATTGAAATCACACTTAATCATTCCTTATTTCTTATTTTTGACCTCGTTTTGTGTTTGGACCGACACAAGAAGCACACTTTCTTGTGACCTTCCATGGCTGGGTTCTTCCCCAATTAAACCTAAATCAAACCCATAGCCAAGGGTCCACTGTTTTTACTGTCAGTATATTTGATGTATTTGTCCAGACTTTGCCTGCTCTTCTCTTTAAGTTTTGTCCCAAACACAATATTTTAAGCAAGGTTTGAATGTCCCATCATTGTGTTTACAAGCGCTGACTAATTGTGACCCGTTAAAAAGGGTTGTAATGTATGATCCATGTATTGTTTCACCCAGTCTGCCTGATAATTTTGGCATGATTTGACGAGATACAAAACCATGCTAGGACAGGATTGTTCATGTAAACATGAGGAGTTATGTGATTCATTAAGTGGTGATGACATCTTTAAGGTTAAGTGTAGTTAGATCTGCAGAGGTTTGCAGAAGTGTATTTTGAACTCACATTTAGAAAAGGTGAAGAGTAAAAACACCAGTCTAACAATGCAACACTATGCAAGATTTAACATTTTTGCTTTACTTTTAAATATTAAGTTCGTTAAACCACATTGATATCAATTAAAGGTGCTATGAGCAGTTTTTTATATTACATAAAAATTACCCACACATAAACATGTTTAAATCAAATATTAGTTTTACTGATAACAATGGTACAGCTGAGTTATTAAAAATTTTACTAAAATTTTTCATAATGGCCAAGTTGTTTTTGTTTACATTTTTTGTTTTGGTTCTAAAACTGCATCGCCGATCATCCAATCAGAAAAGAGACCATTATTTTGATTTAGACTGCAGTGCCGCTTTCAAACCAGTAGAGCGCATGCTGCTTACTGTACCTTTAATAGAAAATAATTTATCATACATGCATTTTTATTGGGAGACTGGGTCAAACACAATAATTTGCTTTTAACGTTGTCTGTAATGCACTGGAGCTTAAGTATCTGTCTACCACATGTTCCTCAATGCACATTTTCACCTTTTATGTCCTTTCTTTTGCACTTTTATCTCCTCAACTGTGTTCCAATGACTACTGTCCTCAACATGTATGAAGTCCAAGAATGCTAATAGATATTATATAACTAGAGATGTCCTTGCACAAAAATGAATTTAATCTTGCAGTGGGTGTGATTAGAAAGAGATGTTGTGCCACTTTTGTAATCCAAGCTGAAATCTGTGGCTCTTTATGTAAACATGTGATGCTTATTTGCAGTCTTTTCTTAGCGAGTGATAAGCCGTAGGTAAAGGAAAGGTTAGTGGTGCTGCTGATAACTTGTAGGAAGCATCATTTCAGCACAGGACTGTCCAGTCTGTTTCTGGTTTGAAACTAAGCCTTTATTTACCTCATATACCTTAACATAGTCATTAAACACCAATCAGCCATAACATTATGATGTCTTTTAAGCTATTGGACATTGTTTATCACCTGCTAATGTAGGGCATAACCAAAGCTTTAATAATGATAAACAATCTTTTAGCATTTTGTCAACTGTAACCACATTGTATTTTGAAGGTTCCCTATTCTGCTGAATCAAACTTTTTGAGCTTTTAACCTTGTTATAATGTTGTTTCCACCTCAAAAACAGACCTGGAGTAGTATTTCATTCATCCTTGTTCGAGCAATCCTATTGCTGAGCCTGTCCTCTTCTAACGATCTGAAAACACTCAGTCTCACAGCTCTGGCTCAGAGCTTTAATTGCCATAGATACAGTCAGCAACAATAGGAACGCTCACAAAACATCACTTCTGATTTCCCTGTGGGGGAAAACAAACCATTTACAACAATGCAGAAGAGTCGCTCTGTCTCCTTCTTTTAAACAAGTACAATAAAAAATGCTGTATTTAATTTTTATATTTTACCTAATAAAGAAACTGAGACATACAGGAGGACATTTGGTCCAACGGTCCACATTTGGGCATAAAATACCATCGCTGGCTGACGTTAGCTGCCTATAAACATGCTAATCCAATTAATGTTCAATTCCACTGTAACAGTTACTGGCTCTTGTATGACAACACGATGAGTTTAATTTATCATATTTATTGTAAACTAAAATGTGCGTCTGTACATTTGTTAAGGCTGTGATTGAATCATGGCTCAACCGTAACAGGCTGCAGACTGACGCACAGCGTTAGGGCGGCTCATTCAGGGGTGTTAGCATTAGCATTAGCTCCGCTGAATTGACTCAGCTCAGCGTCTTTATGGAGCAGCAAAGCCCCATCTCCTATATTTACACTAACTTCAGGTAGAATGTTTGATTTTGTAGCAACGTCTGAAGGCCAAACTAAGTCCCGCAAGTTGCCTGCATGAAAATTACTATGGCAACCTTTTGAGTGTCTATCAGCGTTCAGGTATTGATGGACCAAAATACTGTAATGTTAAGGCTGAAACAAATAAGTAAGACTGGTCTTTCTTCTAGTGTGATAAATCCGTTCCAATCCCCATAAAATCAAACAGCAAACTGAAAAGAACCATACTTTCTGGTGTAATAGGAGTTTTAGCCATATTGTTATACACTGCATCATATTACAAATCAAGTAATCTACAAGCCATTGGTGGGAAACAAAATGGTCTGTAGGTCAGTTGTTCTCAAACCTCCTACACCAAAGCTTTCCATGAACCATCTAGACTAAAACTGGCCTAAATCTTGACAAAGCCAGGTCTAAACCGAGGGATAAAATAGGGATTAACACCAAAAGATGCATTACTAAGTAAGAATAAAAAACAAGACTAAACTAGGTTGAAAGCAGGACTAGAACAGGATTAAACTAGTACTAAACTGGGAGTAAACCAGTTCTGAACCATGTCTTAACCAGGTCCAAACCAAGACATTCCAGGTCTAAACCAGTTTTAAACCAGAACTAAATTGGCACTAAACCAGGAATAAGCAGTTGTATAACCTTGACATGTAAGCCCCCCCAAAAACTTGTCGCACAAAGAACCACCTCAGAAAATATTGGGCTTTCCAGTCTAAAATGGGCCTGAAATCTAAACAAACCCACATCTAAACCGAGAGATAAAATAGGGATTATTAATATAAGGACAAAAACCTAAAAAAATCTAGACCAGGACTACAAGCAGGACTAAACTAGTTCTAAACCAAAACTATACCAGTTCTGAACCCTGTCTAAACCTGGTACTAAACTAGTTCTAAACAAAGACTAAATTGTACTGAAATCAGGACTAAACATGTTGTAAAAACCTGATATTTAAGCACCAACCAAAGTAGAACAGGACTAAAACTAGCCCTAGATTAAACAAATCAGTACTTGAACTCAAAATACTCAAGAGTACCACTAGAAGAAGCCCATGTAGCCCCGCTGATACCTAGACCACAGTTTGAGAATCACAGATCTGGACTAATGCTTTTATTTGTGTCATGTCGAGCCATTGAAATATCAGTGACACTGTATGCCCTAGTATTGTATTGTCTCTCCACTGTTTACTTGTCCTAATGAGCCAATTGTTTTGTATTTTCACTTTTTATACTCAGACGTTTACAGGACTTTGCTCAATACTCCAACAACATTTCCTTCACACATTGTATTTTTGTTTTATAGATCAGATACAGTTAGCCTGCACTTGCTCTAAACTGTTTATTGCATGTTGTTTTTAGAGATTGTGGATACTTGGGAGACATTAGTGCTGGCATCACATAGCCTTGTCTTGCATTCAGTATTTTACATTTTTATTGTGAATGATTTTGTGACTGGTAGTGCCTGAGAAAAATACTTTTTAAAGTTTTACTCCTTGTTGTAGAAGTTTCAGGATTTCAAAGAATACCAAATGAGACCTCAACATTAGCAATTTATTTTATCTTAATTTAAAAGAAACAAAGATATGTCTTCTTTACCCATTGCTGAATGCACGAGTTTGATAGAAGTTATAGTAATAATGGAAAAACATGTCACAAGTTTCTCTTTTCAAAATGAGCTACTGAAATAAATAAACTAGAGCTCTACAGGACTTTAACACCTTAGTCACAAATAATTAATTGCAGAAAATTTTGTTTAAAAAATGTATGCAGTTTAATGGCACTTGTTTATAGCAACACTGAACTTTTCTCCCTGACCTAGTTTCTGGCGCGCGGTTACCAGGGCTGGACATTAGCACCTGAACAAAACACCGAACGTGAGCCTCTGAGGCCGGCCCGGCCGCACATCCAACACCCGCCTTCACTCTGAAAATACACTGTAAAAAAAAATCTGTAAATTTTACTGGTAAAAAATTGGCAGCTGTGGTTGCCAGAATTCTACCGTAAAAACTACAAGAGGCCTGTATTTCATTTTACAGTATAATTTTATCACAAATGTTGTTTTTACAGTTTTTGACTTGAGTTTTTATTATTATTTACTGCAAAATAAAGTTATCTTTAAAAAAAAATAGATTAATGTATATTTTAGTTTGTGACTTACGTTTTAATCAACATTTACTGTAAAATTTAAAGTTATTATCTTTTGAAAAGGTGTTAAACTGTAATAAACACAGGCCTCGATTTTTTTTTACAGTGCTATACTGTATACATTACAAAAAACAAAACTAAAAAATACAATTTTGCCTTATTTTTAATATTACAGTTAATTACCGTAACCAAAACAGTATTTTACCGATATATCAACTACAGTCTTTTACTGTTGAGATTTTACAGATTTTTACCTGTGAAATCTACAGATATTTTTTACAGTGTACACGTTTCCATTGTCAGGGTTCCCACGGGGCATTAAAAAGCATTAAAAGTCATTAAATTGATTTTGTGAAAATTAAGGCCTTAAATGGGATTAAAAAGCATTTAATGAGACTCGCTGATACCTGCAGGAACCCTGATTATGTTCTTATTCATTCCCATGCACATATGTTTTTTATTTGTCAATCACTTTTTATTTTTAATGCTGAATGCAACACAAACCTCTTTTCATCCATTTTCAGGTTGATCCCTGACACATAATGACAGTAAAATGTTATGGAACTGAATCTTTGTCAGCCCTGTTCCTCTGTAGCCTCCGTTTGCCTCGGTCCACTCTCTCTCCAGTATTCATCACGTACAGCCAACGGCGCCACATCTGTGTGTGTTATTTTTTCAGGAGCATAATTTATGCAAAAGGTGTTTTATAGATGTTGTAAATGAATATATTAATAAATATATTGCATAAATAAATGACAAATATTCAAACGTTGGTGTTGTATGTTTTACTATACAGTTGCACCCACACTTGCAGTGCTTTTCAATACATGTGAATATTGTCAGTGTATTATAATTATAGACTGTAAAAAAAAAAAAAAATGAAAACTCAAGGCAACAGGATCCCTCAAGATTTTTGGTCTCAAGTTTTCAACAGCGAATATTTTTTGTTCACCTAATTTGATGTTCATATGTCTAAAAACTTTCAATTTTCAGTTTTACTCACTATCTTTATTTTTTTAACTCATCTTTCAGCCAACTTACTATCCATTGTTCAGAAAAAGTATTGATTGATAAAAATAAAAACTAAATATACAAAATTTAATTCAAAGAATAACACTTTTTGTGAACAATGGGTATTAAGTTGACTGTAAGATAAGTTTAAAAATTTGACAAAATACGAATATTTACACACATGAATGTCAGATGAACAAACAATAAACAAACAGTTGTTGTAGGCTTGAGATTTTGAGTTGGCCCCAAAACTCGAAAACCTTGAGGGATCCTGTTGCCTTGAGTTTTTGAGTTTTCTCAACATTTTTTTTTACAGTGCATTAATTCTATGTGAAACTTATTGCACAGAGTTAAATATTCCTAGCATTTATTTATGTTGTTTGTGATGAGTATGGTTTACACTCAGTTCTTCTTTCCTTTGCATTTCCCTTCTGGGTTTATCTGTCTTCTAATCTGCAGTGATTTGCATATACATTTGGCATAGGTTTTACTTGGGATGCCCTTCCTAACCCTTTCTATTTATCCAGGATTGGGACTGGCACAAAGTTTACTCTGGCTTGTGACCCCTTGTGGCTGGATGATGGTCTACAGTCAATTAAAACCAAAATTCTGTATCTCATAAGATTAGAATACTAAAGCACACATAAGCAGTAACACAATATAAAAATCTCACAGTGTTTCTTTTAGGACATGCAATAAAGACTGTACAGGTACAAAAAGCAGTTTGGGCACTTAATTGCATCACATTAATTTATTTTTGTTATAATAAATATAAAATAAAATGACATAACATTTGCATAGTGGTTTATCCTTGCTCCTTAACATTCAGTGATTGTGGGTTGTGCAAGATCCTTACATGTATAGTTCAATTAAAAGTCATAATTTAGGAATTTAATAAAAAGTTCAAGCATATTTACAACTCTGTGAACACTTGCATTTGTTTCTTCACTGCTTTGTAGAATCAACAGCTGAAATTTTAGTGAGGCTAGTAACAAGAATTACATTTGAAGGGATGAGAATCTAAAAGGCGTAAGTGGCATTATGCTAAGTTTAAAGGAAAAGCAAAAAAAAATGTGAGCACCTATGCAACAGTTTGTTATCCATTAGCAAATTTGGAATAAAAATCACATGTGCTCATTTCAATCTGAACAGTCTAGCAGTATAATGCACTTACGCCCATAGGCACTCACTAAATCCTAGTTCCAGAGATAACTCTAACATTCTATCAATGACTCTAACATTAAAGGAATATTACTGATATTTTTGTAATAAAAAGAGTTTCCATTTTGACGTAGAAATCACCTTATAATTTCTACTTAAGTTAAAGTATAAAACTACTTACTTTTAAATGTACTGTGAGTAAAAAAGTACAAGTATTTGCCACAGACTCGACAGCTCATGAATGTGTTAAATGTCATGGATTTAGCTGATTCCAGATGAAATGAACAAACTGCTGCAGTAGAAGAGACTGAATCTGTCTCTGAGCTGAGCTCTTTATTATTCTGATGTTTCTAAAGCAGTACTACTTTACTGCATCTGTTATATTTAAGTACTGTGTGTCTACAATGAGGTCATGACAAAAACACATGATTTTAAACCAAAACTCAAAATACTTTGTACTTCAAACCAACTCATAAAAGTAGTGGAGTAAAATGTACTGGTACTTGCTCTAAAATGTAGTGAAGTATATGTACCTTGTAAATTTACTCAAGTAAAGTACAGATTCATGACAATTACTTTTACTTCATACACTGATCTGTGTTTACAATATTCCTTACAAACCTTTTATAAATACCTTTATAATACTTGTCTACTTGTCTCTCAACACTTGTCTCAAAACCATTTTTTTCTCACTTAACCATGAAGCAAACTCAGTACTTTAACCGTGTACATTGTCTGTGATGTGATCTCTCTCTTGTAACAGATCATATCCAAACCTCAGCGCCCCTCTGCTTGGATGTCCTGCCCTCTCGTTTACCCTTCAAAGGCTGTCTCTCCCCTTTTTTTGAATCTTGTCTTTTCGGCTGCTCTGATCTTGAATCTCTCTCCCCTTCGACCTGTCTTGCTTTGCCACAGTTCGCCGCGCAGGTCCAAGTTGGCTGATGACTCACAACTAAATTCAGAGTTGGAAGAGAAGTGGTGCTAGTTACGTCCCTGTATCCCAGAGATGAAGTTAGAGACGGGCTGTCGGGCGGGAAACTCTCGTAACCTTTCCTTATACCCGAATATGCCGCCCAAGATGCCTTTTCTCTAAGCTTGACCACTTGCCGGATCTTCTTCCAGCCAAGATGATTGAGCTCAAGTAAGTTTAGGAGAATGCAAAAGACACCAACGCAAAACATAAAAAGCAAGAATATTGTCTTTTCTGTTGGCCTTGAGACGTAACAGTCCACTGGTTGGCTGCAAGGCGCTGAGGTGCACAAGAAATGCACCGGGACTTTGAATCCAAACAGTTTCCATTGGATGAGGACAAATCCTACCTCCAAAATGGCTCTCAGAATAACATGGAAGATGTAGCATTTGGATAAAACTCCTCCAGAAAAAGCGTGCACCTCAGCGTTACTCTCCTTTACGACGCAAGTTTGCGCCTTGTTCAGGGAGTCTAGTTTTTGTAGTTGCTGGATCGTAATACCGTCCAAGGCGTCGGCCAAACTGTGTCCTAAATGCTTATGGGAACGGATCGAGCAGCTGTCCGAATCGCAGCTCCTATCGTAGGCTTCCCTCCCGCCGTCTTTCCCTGGTTCTTGTGCTGTCTGTCTGGTGGCGTAGTCCTCCTGGTTTTGCCCTTGCTTCTGAGCGCCGTTCTGCTTGGACAGGTTATGCCAGGTGTAGATGATGAAGCAGAGCGATGGTGTGGAGACGCTGATGATGTGGAAGACCCAAAATCGCGGCTGGGAAATGGGGGCGAATGTGTCGTAGCAGACCGTGGAGCACCCGGGCTGCAAGGTGTTGCACACAAACATCTCCTGCTCATCGGTGTAGACGTCTTCAGTGGCCACGGCGACGATCAGCAGCCGAAAGATGACCATGACGGTCAGCCAGAGCCGGCCGATCATGGTGGAGTGCTGGTGAACGGCGTCCAGGAGGCGTTTGAGCAGCGTCCACTCCGTCATGGTGGCCTGGGGTTGCCCGCGGCCGCGAGGAGGGACCAGGTGCCTGGGGAGGTGCAGTCTGGTCCGGTCTGATCCACCTCTCGTCCCCTGGGACTGCCACTACAGGACTGTCTTACTGGCGCCTTTGAATTCAGTTCATCTAAGTGCCAAGTTAAGTCCCAGTAAATTAAAAAAACGGATTGAAGATCACTCTCTGTCTTGTAGCTGTCTCCAGTTCACTTCTCCTCGTCTGCAGCTGCCATTAGAGCACTGTCTTACTGTTCCCTTTCAGTGCAGTTTATTTAAGTACCACTTTATGCCCCTAACACTTAATAAAGGATTTAGGGATTGAAGAAGACTTTATGTAGGCAGTTGCAAATTCTTCCAAGTTGAGTTGCTGTAGCTCCAATCCTCGTCTCCTCTCCAGGACTGCCACTAGAGCATGGTCTCAGGAGCCCAGGTTATGTGGCTATTTCCAATCCACTTCTGTGTTATTTCAGAATAATTATTTCCTAAGCAAGCAGTTAAAGTAGGAAAATAGAACAATAGCACAGAATTTTTGAACTACTTTATGAAGATTTTTGCATTTTAAAATCAAAAGATCTCTGTAAATAGTTTAAAAATACTTAAATTCTTCTGTTTGTGTAATAACTTTGCATCAAATTTACACCTGTTTCCCATCTATACTGAGTCACCTCTTACTCTCAGATTCTTCTTATTAAGATGGTCTTGCTAACATCTTCAACTTCAAAAGATTTACTCTGTTATTCCGAAAACTTTGATTCTTGTCCCTTTAGTAAAAAAAATCTTGACAACTTTATAACCACCTCCCGTCTGTACTAGGCCTCTTCTTTGGTCTCATCTTCTTTCAAGTGAGATCATTTTGCCAAATTCTTCAGCTTCAAAAGATTTGCTCTTTAAAAACTTTCCAAAAACTTTCAAATTCTTCCGTTCCTGTAGTCCAGACATCAACTTTACACCTGCGTCCCTTCTGTAGAAGTCCTCCTTTTGATCTCAGGCTCTTTCAATTGAGAAGACCATGCTGACTTCTTCAACTTTTAAAAGATTTGCTCTGTAAATACTTTCCAAAAACTATAACTCTTCTGTTTGTGTAACTTTACAACCACTCCCCGTCTGTGATTGGCCTCATTTTGGTCCCAGCGCTGTTCCAGGTCTGCCTCACTCGTTTGAACTGAAGGAGTAAGTGTCCCAAGAGAGAGAGAGCGCGAGCCAGCCCATCTCGTTTTGATAAGGACATCCACTTGACATGAGTCACTTGGCTCTCTTCTCTCTTGTCTTGGGACCCGTTTTAAACCCAGGAGACACACAGCCGTCCTCTTGTGGAGCACCTGCTGATAGTGTCCTCGCTGATAGAGCATTCTTCGCCGATTAGTCCTACTCCAACTAATGGGCCCCTGTAATAGAGGCAGACGCTAAATGGTGCTTTGGAAGAGAGTGCTCGCCAACCTGACCTTTTTAGTGTTTTATACGGCAGTGTGATGCCATTAGTTAAAGAGACCGTAATACATTCTCTATGGGGGAATTAGCATTGGCCGCTAAATAGCACAAGTTATAAATGACCAAGAAGGGTTTGGCATCTGACAACCATTTGACTGCATGTGTGTAATATCAGAGCCTGGTTAGAAAACATTAATGAAAGTATCAAGGTTTAGCCATTTTAGACTAAAGTTTAGATAATAGCAAGCAAATTCTATACAGGGCCAGGCCTCTCTTCCCACCACCCATGTTCCTCAGTACCTATGTTCCCTGGAGAACATTATGGTTAAGATTAGGGTTATGGTTAGGGCAAAGGTACTGGAATGTGCCAGTACCTACATTCTCCTATACTTTTCTTACCTGGTTGCTAGGGACTGGGGAACATAGATACTCTCAAAAATGCACAGGTAACTATGTTCCCCAGTCCATAGGTACTGCAGAATATTGGTACTTGGGAACATAATTACTTTCACAAATGCAAAGGTAGCTATGTTCCCCAGTACTCATGTTCCCTAGTCCATAGGTACTGAGGAACATAGGTACTTGGGAAAATAGGTACTGGGGAATTTAGATACCAGGGAACATAAGTACTGGGGAACATAGGTACTTTTACAAATCCACAGGTAACTATGTTCCACAGTACCCATGTTCCCTAGTCAATAGGTGCCAGGGAACATAGGCACTGGGGAACATAATTACCTGTGGATTTGTAAAAGTACCTGTTTCCCAGTACCTATGTTCCCTGGTATCTATGTTCTCCAGTACCCATATTCCCTAGTCCATAGGTACTGGAGAACATAGGTTCCCTGGCACCTATGGACTAGAGAACATGGGTACTATGGAACATAGTTACCTGTGGATTTGTAAAAGTACCTATGTTCCCCAGTACCCATGTCCCCCAGTGAACACTGAATCTTGTAATATTCATTTCAGTTTTTGAATTGAGGGACTGGAAAAGAAAATAAATAAATAAATAAATTCTAACATAATAGACAACATATCTAACTTAAAATTGTTCCTAAAGGACTTCAGCTTGATGACTGTTTGCTTTGGTGTTGGATTAAGTGTGACAAGACTAAACAAAAGGAGGGACAATATGGAATTACTTGGCTGCAAAATGTCTTTATCTGGAGCATGCAGAAATAGAAAGTGCTACAGAGACACGGCTGTGTTTTGGCAACGCTGTTTGAAGTGAAGAAGGCGGTCGGTGAGTGCTTTATCTCAGAGACGCAGCGTTTTGATGCTCACGGATGTTTCAAGAGTCTTTTTTTAAGCACAGATAAGACGACGGCGGGCTAGTGGCTCGGGAGAAGCAGTCAAAACATGCTCTGGATGGGAAACCTCACCAGACACCAGACACCAACGGAATAAAAGAAAGAGAAGAGAGCGCTCTCTCAAAGCAAAGATGGACCAGGATTTTAAAAAGTATTTTAGAGGTAGATCAACACTTAATGAGACAAACTATGCCTCCCCTGACCTGTGAGAGCTTCTTGTTCTCGTCTGCTATGACTATGTAACTCAGGAGCTTTATTGGTCGAGCGAGCTGGCGGCAAGATAAAGTTTTCGAATGTGTAATGCAAATATGTCCACACATAAAAGAAGGTAAACTGCTGTTGTTGTGGACGGAAAAAAAAAACAGTGTAGAGTACTTTAAATCTCAGACAGATTGTTGACAAGAGTGATTTTTTTTCATGTGAGCAATCTAAAAACATTAAACAAAATCTGTTTAGATGGAAAGAATTAATGTTTGTTGTTGTTCATGTGTGAGTTAAAATTTATTTTTACTACTTTTTACCTACTAAATTAATATTACCCACATCTAATAGTCAGGTCTTTTTGCTTAAGTTGAAGTTAAAGAATTTGTGCTGATTGATGAATTTATTCTGAGCATGCAATCAGTGTATACTCACTCCTGTTCTTTTTATTTCTTTACTATTATTATGATTTTTTTTATTATGTAGGATGTCCACAGTAGAAATTGTCCAAATTGACCTGCATTCTACCTATTTTTTTCACTTTAATATCAATGTGTTTTTCCCATGATAGCTGTTCATCAAATGTTACACCAAGCTTCACACTTTGCCCACTTAAACTCAAACATAGTGAAGGTAACTGTAGTCTTAATTCAAGTCTCCTCTTATTATACACTGTAAAAAAAAAAAAAAAAAAAAAGTTGTGAAAACTCAAGATTTTTGAGTTTTGGGGCCAACTCAATATCTCAAGTTTTCAACAACATATTTTTTGTTTACTTAATTTGATGTTCATATGTCTAAAAACTTTAAATTTTAGGTAACTCACTATCATTATTTTTTTTCAACTCATCTTACAGCCAACTTGCTATCCATTGTTCTGAAAAAGTATTATTCTTTTGTTGAATTTAGTATATTTAGTTTTTATTATTAGCAATAATAAAACTTTCTAAACAATGGATAGTAAGTTGGCTGTAAGATGAGTTAAAGAAAAAAAGAGGATAATGCGTAAAACTTAAAATTTAAAGTTCTTAGACAAATTAGGTGAACAAAAAAGTAAAAAAGTATTAGCTGATGAAAACTTGAGATTTTGAGTTTGACCCAAAACTAAAAAATCTTGAGTTTTTGAGTTTTCACAACATTTTTTTACAGTGTACAATAAAAGGAGACTTGAATTAAGAATACAGAGACCCACACTATGTTTGAGTTTAAGTGGGCCAAGTGTGAAATAAAACTGATTTTGTTTGTAACATTTACTAAAAAATCATTCAAATTAGCTCATTAGCCCTTTAAGTTTTGCTGACAGTGGTCTGGCCTCTCCGTCACTTAAACATTTTAATTCAGGTGAAGTGTGAAGCCCGAGTGTGCGGTGAGAGTCCAGACGGCCTCCTACCGTGCCTTTGTCTGCGATCGATCCAGTCTGAGGCACACGCGAGACCTTTAATGGCTGCGGTGGGGACCTGACGGGGCGCGAGACTGATAGACTGGAGAGTGGCCCCTGAGCCGAGGATTAAAGAGGGCCCCGCTCCTGGATATAACACAATGCTAATGGCGCTGGGGGGGTCGCAGAGTTTCCTCAGTGGTGAAGACTAAAGGCCAGACACGACGTGGGGGGGGCGGGGGCTTCCAGGGCTGGATCTTTTACTTTTGTGTGTCCCAGGACAAGAAAGTTCATCAGTTAACTGTTGATTTAGCACAGAATGACAAGGTATTATTCTTTTGTTTAATTTAGTATATTTAGTTTTTGTTATTATTGAGAATAATACTTTTTCTGAACAATGGATAGTCAGTTGGCTGTACGATGAGTTCAAAAATAATGATAGTGAATAAAACTTTAGACATTTGAACATCAAATTAGTTGAACAAAAAAGTATTATTTGTTGAAAACTTAAGATTTGATCATCTCCCTTTATCCAGGCTTGGGACTGGCACAAAGAGTACACTAGCTTGTGACTCTTTGTGGCTAGATTAAGGTTTTTTGTTTGTTTGTTTGTTTGTTTGTTTTATTATTTGTGTTAAAGTCTTTAAAGTAGTTTAAGAAAGGTTATGAACATCAACAAAAATACACAAAATTGCAAAAAAAAAGAACCAAAGTGCACTAGACGCACTCATAGAGCGTGGACCTCTGCAGCACTGGTCCTATCCCGCAATGGTAAAGATATAGTGCGCAGACCTGGACTCAAACTCAGCGATCTTGTAGTTTAGGGGTAAATGCTCTTTCCATTGAGCCGCAAACTTCTTATATCTCACAAAAAGTATCTACTAAAACTACTCACACTGCAAAAAATCTATCTATATTAACTCAAATGACTTGAATTCAGATTATTAATCTTGATTTGAGTAATTTTCATTAGATTGGATTTATTTTTTTTAACTTATTTCAAGCTTGAAACAGGAAAGAAATAACTTGAAACAAGTCAAGTAACCTAATAAGTAAATAAATCCAATCTAGTGAAAATTGCCTGAATTAAGATTAATAATTTGAATTCAAGTCATTTTAACTAATGTAGGTTTTGATTTTTTGCAGTGCCTTTGTTCACTTTTCACATAGAACCACAGATAAATCTTGAGTAAAAATTTGAACATCCAAATATCACAAATGTAATATTTTTGCATTGACACTTTGAGCTCTAAGCCTGCTGTGGCTGGGACAGTTAGTGGTTTCCTAAGCGTGGTGGGACAGGGCCTGGGGTATGTTTTATTTTCAATAAATGAGCACACCTCATTGCATCTCTGTCCTGTCCCACTGCTGTCAAAGGAATTAGGCAAATTCTCAGTCTGTCCATAAAGGAATTCCCAAAAATGGGGTTTCCCCTCTTTGCTTTACCACAATGAACTGAAAGAGAATAAATAACAGGCAGGATTAGACCCCAAAGAGAAAATCCCTCTCTTGTTTTATTTAAATTTAAGGTTCTTTTTTTTTTCCTTTGGGACTTAAATAGGAGCTTAGACTATAGAGGAGACAAAAACAACACACAAGCATCAATAAACTCAGCACAAATAATATAAAATAGTAAAAAAAAATATGTTAAAGGGGCCACATTATGCTTTTTAGGCTTTTGTAAAAGTTTCACGTTTTATAATTTGAAATAATGTATTGTATGGAAAACATCTTTTGGGGAGCTGTTACTTTGACTTTGCAGAGAAAGCTTGGATCAGGTGTCTGTCGCCCCCTGCTGGCAACAGTGGGGAATGGACTGAGCTATTAGCTACATGATGCTAACAGACAGATTTCTGAGCTGACTGCTTCATAGTGATGGAGGTTTAAGTTCTGAAATGATCAGAATGAGTCTGGTGATGGTGTATGGGCTTTAGAAGCACGCAGCAGCACTTCCTGGCTTCTAGTGTCTATGTTGAATGAAACAAAATACTTCTCCAGGTATATTTTCGAGGTTGTATTTATCATAAGTGCACATTTTCTTCTCAACTAGCAGTGCCTAGTTTATCATCTTTGGGCAGCTGTAGAAACAGTAAGTAATGGAATATCTACTGGGCTCAATTATATTTTACGAGTCTGTTTTTTCAACATAGACAAATACTACACATAAAAACATGTATTAATTTGAATGTTTTTTGCAGTACAAAGAACACATTAAAACCAACTAACAATTACACAATACACCTTTAATAGTTTAACATGCATTAACAAAGGTTAAAACTTACAACCTGCAAAGTACAACAAGACAGACAGCTGCTATACAGGCCCCAGAGAGTCCAGAGAGACCAGAGAGAGACCAGAGAGTCCAGAGAGAGTCCAGAGAGAGACCTGAGAGAGACCAGAGAGTCCAGAGAGAGACCAGAGAGAGACCAGAGAGTCCAGAGAGACCAGAGAGAGTCCAGAAAGAGACCACAGAGAGACCAGAAAGAGTCCAGAGAGACCAGAGAGTCCAGAGAGACCAGAGACCAGAGAGAGTCCAAAGAGAGCAGAGAGAGTCCAGCGAGAGTCCAGAGAGACCAGAGACCAGAGAGAGACCAGAGATAGTCCAGAGAGAGTCCAGAGAGAGTCCAGAGAGAGACCAGAGAGTCCAGAGGGACCAGAGACCAGAGAGAGACCAGAGAGAGTCCAAAGAGAGTCCAGAGAGAGACCAGAGAGTCCAGAAAGAGACCAGAGAGAGTCCAGAGAGACCAGAAAGAGACCAGAAAGAGTCCAGAGAGACCAGAGAGAGACCAGAGAGAGTCCAAAGAGAGCAGAGAGAGTCCAAAGAGAGTCCAGAGAGAGACCAGAGAGTCCAGAGAGACCAGAGACCAGAGAGAGTCCAGAGAGACCAGAAAGAGACCAGAAAGAGTCCAGAGAGAGTCCAGAGAGAGACCAGAGAGTCCAGAGAGACCAGAGACCAGAGAGAGACCAGAGATAGTCCAAAGAGAGCAGAGAGAGTCCAGAGAGAGACCAGAGAGAGACCAGAGAGTCCAAAGAGAGACCAGAGAGAGACCAGAGAGAGTCCAGAGAGACCAGCAAGAGACCAGAAAGAGTCCAGAGAGACCAGAGAGTCCAGAGAGACCAGAGAGAGACCAGAGTCCAAAGAGAGCAGAGAGAGTCCAGAGAGAGTCCAGAGAGAGTCCAGAGAGAGAGACCAGAGAGTCCAGAGAGACCAGAGACCAGAGAGAGACCAGAGATAGTCCAAAGAGAGTCCAGAGAGAGTCCGGAGAGTGACCAGAGAGTCCAGAGAGACCAGAGACCAGAGAGAGACCAGAGATAGTCCAAAGAGAGCAGAGAGAGTCCGGAGAGAGACCAGAGAGTCCAGAGAGACCAGAGACCAGAGAGAGACCAGAGATAGTCCAAAGAGAGCAGAGAGATTCCAGAGAGAGTCAAGAGAGAGACCAGAGAGACCAGAAAGAGCCCAGAGAGAGACCAGAGAGAGTCCAGAGAGCCCAGAGAGAGACCAGAGAGAGTCCAGAGAGAGACCAGAGAGAGTCCAGAGAGCCCAGAGAGAGACCAGAAAGAGCCCAGAGAGAGACCAGAGAGAGTCCAGAGAGAGTCCAGAGAGCCCAGAGAGAGACCAGAAAGAGCCCAGAGAGAGACCAGAGAGAGTCCAGAGAGAGTCCAGAGAGCCCAGAGAGAGACCAGAAAGAGCCCAGAGAGAGTCCAGAGAGCCCAGAGAGAGACCAGAGAGCCCAGAGAGAGACCAGAGAGACCAGAGACAGTCAAGAGTCATGTCATTAAATTTGAATATTGTAGAGAAGTAAAATTATTTCAGTAGTTCAAGAGAAACTCATATCAGTCAAGCATTTTGTCTTGCATATTGATTTAGCATCGGTTTTATACCAGATGCCCTTTCCTGATGCAACCCTCTTTATTTATCTGTGTTTGGGGCTGGCACAAATAATAAACTGGCTTGTGATCCCTTTATGGCTGGATTTATTGAACTACTGAAATAATTTGACTTGTGTACAGTGTTTTGTGCCTGTATGAGCCGTTTAAAGTCTTGTATTGGTGCACTCTCGCTTTCTTCTTGCAGTTTTTTCCATTATTCCCTCTTCCTCCAAGTTGTTTTTGCCTCTGCTCTTCCCATTTCCATTTGGTCCAGACAGGACTGAGGCCCCCATCCCCTCTCAGACACACGTCCCACATCAGTCTGAACCCCTGGGCCCCTAAGGCTGTGTGCTCTGCCCCGACTGGCTGCTCCTAACAGGATTAATGTGGGACGGGGGGAGTGTCTTCAGTTCAGGTGGCGCTGTTGTCTCTGGCCCATAATGTCTGCCACTCCTTCCTTTTCTCCCGTGTCTAATCCGGGACTATATTCTCAGCGATGGCCCGTCAGAGGCTGCACTAATCTGCTGCAGGGCTTTGGACCGGGAGCTGCCCACGGTCACTGCAGTGCTCTGGGCCGGTGCTGGATGAAGACTCAGGTAAGGCTCGATTTATTATTTTATTGACCAATGTAGTGTTACAGTCCCGCCAAAACATTAGGTAACATTAGTTTAGGTGAGTTATTATAAAGGGTTTTTAAACTGATAATAGAGACAAGTTGTTCAGTTCAAAGTGAAATGCATATAAGTATTTCAAGTATTGTTTTGTATTGATTGTGATGATTATGGCTTACTGTTAATGAAAAACACAATTCAGTATCTCTTAAATTAGACTGTAGTAAATACTCATCATAATCACCAGAATTAAAACAATACATTCTTAAAAATATTCGCCTGTACTAAATTGGAATAGTCACTTTTTGAATTAACAGTATGTACACGGCAAAAAATCAATATCTACAATATACTCCCTGTTTCAAGTTTTTTTTTTACTTATTTCAAGCAAAATTATCTGTCCATGGGCTAAGTGGAATTTTCTTAACCCATGGACAGATACATTTGCTTGAAATAAGTTAAAATAGCTTAAAACAGGGAAGAAATAACTTGAAACAAATATTCTAGTCATAAGTAACCTAATGAGTAAATAACACCAATCTAGTGAAAACTGCTTCAATCAAGAATTATAATCTGAATTCAAGTCACTTTAACTAATGTAGATATGATTTTTTTTTTTTTTTTTTTGCAGTGTAAATGCGTAAATGACACCAGCATTGCTTTCTAAGATCTTTCTGCTCATTTTTTTTTTTTTTATAAGTATGTAAATAGTTGTCAACATTTATTTGTGATTTTGTAAAGAGGGTAGGAGTTCACAGGTTTGCACTTCGTCCTGCTCTGTCAGAGAGTTCTCACTTACTCTGCTCAAGTAAATAAATGAAATGAAACATAAAATTAATGGAACACTGAAATATATTTTCTTTGCTACCATATTCTGATTCATTGGTTTAAAACTTGAAGTGTCTGAAGTTTCTTGGTTTGGTTCATTTACTAATGCATTATGTCACATGGGACCCATGTAGCTCCGGGGCAGTTTCCAGTTCTGTACATTTATATGTAGTTTTATATTTGTCCACTGTCCAGAATGCAATATCTAAACTACACAGTGGCCTTCACTGATGACAGACATTTATAAAGATATTTTAATGTTACAAGCATTAAATTATTGATATTAACACCGGCCAACCAGTGAAATGCAGGTGGATTAATTATTTTGGGGTGGGGTGATACACACTTTTAACTTTTCTTTCAGCTAAATCAGTTGTTCCTCTTCTTAAAACGTACTTTTACCAGAGAGCTTTTTGTGATTTAACCTAAGTTTTATTTTTGATCATGTTTTTTAGTATTAGTTTGATGTATTTGCTGCCCTGTGTTTTAAAGTGTTTTGTGATGTTTTTAATGCTGCCTGTAAAACACTTGGTAACTCTACGTTTAAAAAAGTGCTATAAAAATAAAGATTATTATTATTATTATTATTATTATTATTATTATTATTATTGTTGTTGTTGTTGTTGTTTTTATTATTATTATTACTATTATTATTATTATTATTATTATTATTATTATTATTATTATTGTTGTTTTTATTATTATTGTTATTGTTATTATTATTATTATTATTATTATTATTATAAAACTTGAAAATCTGCCTTGCGTTTTTGCAACATGTTCTTTTACAGTGCATACCTAACATCTTGTACCTGTCCTAACTGTTGTCCACAGGATGCCATGAGTGGATGGGCCCTTGGGTGAGAGCCATGACAGCGGAGGAGCCCCTGGGTGAACTGTCCGCCTCAGAGGGACAGGTCAAAGTCACATTCAAAGAAGAAGTCCACATCTGCAGCCCTCAGACGACAGCGGGCCACGTCCCACCTTCAGATCTCAAATGTCAGGAGGGGAATACATCTACTGACAGGTGACCACACACTTTATATACTGCACCTACTGTTGTCTAGTAAAGAAGTTAACCTTATAGTTAAATATTACAGGAGTTACAAACCAGTGTGGCCTGTCCCAAGCATGGATAAACAGAAGGGCATTCACCTCATTTTTTGTTTTACCCAATACAGAATTTTACATTGCACCCATTACACTAAAGCTGGACTTGCTAAAATGCAGCGGAGGAAGAAGAACTTCATTTTTTTACTTAAGTAAAAGTACAGATAAAGTAGCAAACATTTACTCAGGTAAAAGTAAATGCACCTGAAATTTTTTACTTATGTAAAAGTATAACAGCACTTACTTTTAAATGTACTGTGAGTAAAAAGTCAAAGTATTTCTCACAGACTCGACAGCTCATGAATGTGTTAAATGTGAGGGATTTTGCTGATTCCAGATGAAATGAACAAACTGCTGCAGTAGAAGAGACTGAATCTGTCTCTGAGCTCTGAGCTCTTTATTATTCTGAGGTTTCTAAAGCAGTTCTACTTTACTGCATCTGTTATATTTAAGTACTGTGTGTCTACAATGAGGCCATGACAAAAACACATGATTTTAAACCAAAACTCAAAATACTTTGTACTTCAAACCAACTCAGAAATGTAGTAGACTAAAAAGTACAGATACTTGTTCTAAAATGTAGTGAAGTAAAAGTAAAAGTACCCCTTGTAAACTTTACTCAAATAAAGTACATATACATGAAAACTGTAAGTAAAGTAATTAAGTACATTTACTCCATTACATTCTACCACTGGTAAAATGTATGTGGGGACATCTCCGTCCTGTGATCTTTGCCGGCTTGTCCTGGCTTTGTCCCTGGTTGATAGATTTTGGTCTGAGGTTTTTGAGACTTTTTCGGGGTCTGTCCCTCTCTCCCCAGTCTCACTTCTTCTAACAACGATGTGGTTGCCTTCAGATCCCTTCTGGCTCGAAGGCTGATGTTGTTGAGGTGGAAGTCACCTACTCACTTCCACTGGACCACAGATGTTTTGTACTTTCTTAAATGTGAAAAAATAAGACTTAGTGTGTCTGGTTCCCAACATAAATTGCAAAAATCTGGAACCCCTTCCTAATGTACACCAAGAATATTCCCATCCAAAGTCTGTCAGATTAGGATGTTTGTTTATTGTTTTTCTGCTGCATCCTTATTATTATTTATTTTCATATCTTTTAATGTCCACCATTTACACTGCAAATTATCAATATCTACATTAGATAAAATTATCTGAATTTAGATTATTAATCTTGATTAATAGCAAAAGTATCTGTCCATGGGGTAAGAAATTTTAATTTACCACATGGACAGATAATATAGCTTGAATTAATTAAAAATAGCTTGAAACAGGAAAAAAATACTTTGAAACAAGTCAAATAATATATTAATTAGTAACCTAATAAGTAAATAAATCCAACCTAGTGAAAATTGCTCGAATCAATATTAATAATCTAAATTCAAGTCATTTTAACTAATGTAGATATTGATTTTTTTCAGTGTGTGTGTTTTTGTAAAAGGTTAAACATCCATTATCTGTTAGTTTCTAAATTCATGGTTTGTCTGTAAAATCCATAAATAAAGTTGAAAAAAAAAGGAAGGGCATCCAGGGTAAAACTAGGACCCAAAGTTGCTGGGATACACAACACCTAACAGGTATTAGCAGTGGAAAATGAATGAATAAGAAAACTCTAAGTCTATGTCCCGCAGTGAGGATCTGTTCTGCCGGATCTGCCACGAGGGCCCCCAGGGGGCGGAGCTGCTGTCCCCCTGCCACTGCTCCGGGACACTGGCCATGGTCCACCAGAGCTGCCTGGAGCACTGGCTCACTGCCTCCAACAGCAGCCACTGTGAGCTGTGCCAGCACCGGTACGCCCTGGAGCGGCTGCCCAAGCCCCTCACAGAGGTCAGAATACTACTACTTTTACTACAACTACTACTACTACTACTACTACTGATACTGCTACTATTACTACTACTACTACTACTGATACTACTACTACTGCTGCTACTACTACTACTACTACTGATACTGCTACTATTACTACTACTACTACTGCTGCTGCTACTACTACTACTACTACTACTACTGATACTGCTACTATTACTACTACTACTACTACTGATACTACTACTACTGCTGCTACTACTACTACTGCTGCTACTACTACTACTACTACTGATACTGCTACTATTACTACTACTACTACTACTGATACTACTACTACTGCTGCTACTACTACTACTACTACTGATACTGCTACTATTACTACTACTACTACTGCTGCTGCTACTACTACTACTACTACTACTACTGCTACTACTACTACTACTACTACTACTTCTACTGATACTGCTACTATTACTACTACTACTACTACTACTACTAATGCTATTCAATTTTCATTCAGTTTTATTTGTATAGCCCAGTATCACAACAAAAGTCACCTTAAAAGCCTTCAGTTGATCAAACAACACACAATCAACACTAACAATAACTACACTAAACTACACAGACCCAGGACACTCCTGTCCTTAGACCCTCCTTCTCGGTAAGGAAAAACTCCTAAAAAAACCCAGCTAAAAAAGAAGAAACCTTATGGAGCCCAACTGAAGGAAAGATCCTCTCCCAGGACGGACAGGCAATGCATCTAGGACTGTTAGTCCCTTAGTTCATCTATAGGATCATAGATCAGCTCTGTAAGGATTCATCCAGGGAGTGGGGTGAGGTAGGTTGTCCAGAGGATGCAGCAGGGGCCTCATCCAGACAGGTGAGTGGGGCGAGGTAGATCCGGGAAATCCTTAGAGGTGAGGTTGAGGGCCCACAGGTCGGGACAGGAGCACAGATGGGGTCAGCTAAGATCCAATCGTCACTGGGACATCTGCCAGCAGCCAGGCATCTGAAACAGTCCCCACTCCCCCAGAGGGGAGCGGGAGAGAGGGACAACTTGTGAATAGCAAGGAACTGATTGGAGATATAGAATATTACATAATATTAATGACAGTGATAGGAGAGGAGCAGCAGATGAAACCAGAGGACAGAGGTCAGTGCACCATACTTCCCCCAGCTTCTAGCTCCTGGAGCAGCCTAGCTTCAGCTGTGGAGTTAACCCTGTTCCTGCCCTGACCATAAGCTTTCTTGAAGAGGAACGTTTTAAGCCTAACCTTAAATGTAGAGACTGTGTCTGCCTCTCTAACATGAGCTGGAAACTGATTCCATAAAACAGGAGCTTGGTAACTAAAGGCTCTACCTCCAACTGTACTTTTAGAAACCCTGGGAACCACTAATAGCCCTGCATTTTGTGAGCGCAGTACTCTGCTTGGTTGGTATGGCTCTATAACATCATTAATGTAGGATGGGGCCGTATCATTTACAGCCTTGTAAGTCAGGAGAAGGATTTTAAACCTAATTCTGAATTCAACTGGAAGCCAGTGAAGTGAAGCTAGCACAGGAGTAATATGTTCTCTCCTGTTAGTTCCTGTTAATAATCTTGCTGCTGTGTTTTGAACAAGCTGGAAACATTTTAAAGAGTTTTTATGGCACGCTGCCAGCAGAGAGTTACAGTAATCCAACCTAGATGTAACAAACGCATGGACAAGTTTTTCAGCGTCACTTTTAGATAAAATATTTCTGATTTTGGCAATGTTACACAAGTGAAAGTACACTACTACTGCTACTACTGCTATTACTACATCAACAACTACTACTCCTACTACTGCTACTGCTACCACTGCTATTACTACTATTACTACTACTACTACTACTACTACTACTATTACTATTACTATTTGATGTTTTTGTTTGTTTACAGGAGAATAAATTGATGTTAAATTGTAATTTACTGGACAACATTAACATTGCTGTTTGTTTATCTCTGTGCCTCCTGAGGACAGAGAGGAGATAGCTGGGATGAAAATAGCCAGGTGCAGTTTGACAGGACACTGACTTCCATCACCTTAAACCTAAATCCACTTAACCCCGGTGTCCTGTGGACTTAGCTTTTTCTCAATGACTGGGCAGATGTCACCAGTGGGCGTGGCCTGAGCTGCTTCACGTTGGACGGGCTGCCGCTGTGCTCCTAAAGCCACTTACAGTCAGATTTAAAAGGTGTGCGTTCTCCCAGTACGGGACAGGACAAGCGTCTTGTGGTGCTGCTGGTAATCTGCCGATTAGGCACCACACACTCTCACAGGCGACAATACTGACGGGACAGAGTAGCACATGCACATGCACTGAGAGGCAAGGCTTTTTATCTAACCATAACTAATTATTCATTTGTTTGTTTATTTGTATCCACATTAGCTCAAAGCCAGTCTTCCTGGGGTTCATTTTAAAAATAACATTTTATCTCATCACTTCACATAACATCACAAAATGTAAACATTTGGTTTGAAATGACAAAATGCAGTACATCCACATAAATGTATGCATTTACAGCTACAGTTTATACATTTTAAACATACATGATATTCAAGTAATAATCATTTTCATATTTCATTTCAAAACATGACTCCTCAAATAATTTTAAAATAACTTTTAAAGAACTTATTCCTGAGCTGACGAGTTTCAGTGGGAATTTTCTTCTATAGGACTATGGCTCTGTATATAACAGTTTCATTCACATAATTGGTTTTAGGGTGTTGTGCTAATAAATGACCATTAGCTGCTATTATGGTACTATTAATATGCAAAGAATTGCAATAAACAATTTGATGTCTGTTGTGTGCAGTGGTTATGTGCGTCATCCATGCAGCGGCAGAGGAGGACCCTGTTTGGGGACGTCCTGTGCTTCCTCTTCATCACCCCTCTGGCCAGTCTGTCGGGATGGCTGTGCGTCCAGGGAGCCATGGACCTGTACTACACCAACGAGCTGGAGGCCCTGGGACTGCTGCTCCTCACCGTGGCCCTGTTCACCATCTACATCGTCTGGAGCGTGGTGAGCGAGTTGCTGCTGAGTTATTTCCTCAAACTTTTTGATGCTATTTTACTCCAAAAATAAAAATGTCCATGAAGAATCAGTGGAAATGAATAAATGAGTGAGAGCAGGGTGGATGTAGAGGAGTTGCTGATTGGTCAGTGCTTCCTGGAGTGGAGAGGTGAAGGTTTGTGGAACCAACCGTTCTGAGGCCTCAGAAACTTAGTGCCAGAGAATACAGGATTACTTAAACAGTTGTGGAAAAAAAAACTCCAGGTATGTTTTTGATGAGGGAACATTATTACAAGGAAGAAAGCTAAAAAAAAAAAAAAAAGACTACTATTATCACTACTAATTCTTCTACTACTGTTTCCACTATTACTGCTGCTAACACGCCAATACAGTCCACTTTCCTCAAAAATATTTTTACCTATTTAAACAATTTAATTAAAGCAGATATCAGTAACTTTTTTCCTTAAATAAACCGTTTTGGAGTCCGTGTGATGGTTAAATGATTTGTTGTGGGGTAAATAAAGTGCACGCCATCTCCCCCTGGTGTCTCTGGGCTGAAAGTGACACTTGCAACAGTGAGCGCCTCTGACCCGGTGTCACAGAAGTCTCAAGTTTCGCGAGAAGGCGGCACATCCCGGCTAGCGGTGGCTTTATTTCTTGATTTTTGATGTGGCAGAGCGGCCCCATGGCAGAGAAAACTTTGTATGGATACGCAGAGGGGAAAATAAACGTAAAACTGAGAAAGGGGTCACACAGGAGTCAACTGGACCTGTGAGTGTTTATGATAGTGGTTTACTCCAAAATGTAGAGGGCGCTCTAGAGAGGAAAATTTTTTATTATTCCTTTATTTAACCAGGTAAAAAACTCATTGAGATTAAAAACCTCTTTTTCAAGAGTGACCTGGCCAAGAGGGCAGCAACGACGTAATTACAATAATACAATACAAAACAACAGTCATCCACAAACATGAATTACACGATATAGAAATCTACAATAAAAGATTAGTACAAAAATACCACAACAACAATCAGTGCGATTCTAAAAACAATTACATTTACCAATAGAATTTGTTTCACGCTCCTTTATAGTAGATTTGAATTCTCCCAAAGTAATAAGGTCTGTCAAGTTTAGTTCCTTTTGTAACTCATTCCATGAAAAAGGGGCAGCATGTTTGAATGCTGTCTTTCCCAGCTCTGTCCTGACCCTCGGAACTACCATCTGTAAGAACTTTTGAGAGCGTAAACCATATTGCTGTTGGTTTCTAACCATATATACACAAAGGTAAGATGGAAGCAGCCCAATAATACATTTATAAACAAAAATCAACCAGTGAGAAAGTCTGCGGACATACAGAGAGGGGTACTCGGCAACAGCATACAGCGTACAATGATGGACACGATTTCCACAGCCTGTAATAAAAAGCAAAGCACTGTGGTACACACTGTCCAACTTCTTGAGGTTGAATGAGGAAAATGAGGCAAAACAGCAAAGAAACAGCAGAGTTACTGAGTTGTGCTTTAAGTAAAAGTAAAAATGTTCTTCATAAAAATGTAAATCATTTGAGAAAAAGTATCCAGTTACTTACCTTCCCTTATGCTTGGAAAATGACACTATTTTATACATCTTCCAACACAACTTTTATGCATTACTCTAAAGATTATATAATAATATAAAAGTAGAAATAGTACTAACATATTTGTCTTCCTCAGGTGTCTGTGCGGTACCACCTTCACCTGTTCAGGACGTGGAGGACCACCGACCAAAGAGTTCGACTAAAGATCCCCTCCACCACCGATGCAGCCCACCACCGTCAGACTGTGCCCACAGACACTGAGAGAGAGAAAACCAGCAGCAAAGAGACGAACGTGTGACGGTCGTCTGCAGATTGAACTGTTTTTAATGACCTTTTTAAACCTCGAGTGTCTTACAATGCTGCCGACTTTTTAAAGACTCTTAGCTATTTTAAAATGGTTCAATGCAGTATTTTAGTTTTACATAAGCTAGGGCTGAGAATCTAAAAGGTTTAAGGGACAGATTTTACAGACGAAGTAAAATGTGGTGGTATCTTGGCAGTAAACAGAAATCATTAAGAACTTCTATTTGATATTTATATACAACAAACACCTGCCCTGTATGCAACATTTTTAAATTCTTCAGCAAATTGAGCTTCTGTAGGTCCAAAATGTCACTTACACCTTCAGATTCTCAGTCCTCATAATTAGAGAACTCCCGAAAACATTTTTGTTTAGAAATGAGCTAAAAAATGTATAGCTTTATAATTTCAGTGACCATCATAAAGTCCTAAAGATCTTGGACCAACCTACAATCAGATCCAGATTCGACGTAACTGGCTTTAAATGGCCGACGACAATCTTTTGCAAAGTCACAATTCAATGTCGAGTCTGCCGGGCTCCGCATCAAGAATTGCAATGAACAATCTTCTGTGCTTTATGGTAGTAAACATGTAGAGCTACGCCAGGTGGATTACTTTTAGTTAAATTTTTTTTAAAACATTGATAAAAGGGAGAGTGAAGGCAAATGGATGTTCTGTTTGGAGAAGAGACTTCAAACTGGAGACAAGGACACCACGAGGATATTTTGGTGCTTGGTGATTACAATATGAAGGACGCATCATTCTGCTGTGGACGGAGGCCTGAGAATTTCAAGACACTCAACATTTCTTCTACACAGACCAGTATTTGTGTATCATACCATGACATGTTATGACAGTAGATGGCGCTGTCGTCCTACTGCCCCACCCAGGTAGAAAGATGGTCAACACTGCAACATCACCTGACCCTTCTGAGGAAGACTACCAGAAGTAATGGGACAATGGCAAGGTACAATACATGGAGATAGAATAAAACACTAGAGAAACCATGGCAACTGCTTCCGTGTCATGTCCGGTGGCCATCTTTTGACTGTTAAGGATAAGGCTAATGCTAATCGGAAGTGATGTAAAATCAGTGACATCACTTCACAAAATAAATGTTGGAATTTGAGAAACTGGCAGTCTCAGTCAGTACGTTTTTTCAGTGAAATACAAAAATATTAATATTGCAGTGGTCTCTACTTTTATCCACTATATACTTGTATTTGTAAAGGTATTAGAACAGATGAACAGTGCACCAAGTATAAGAGTGTAAGCACAATGAATTAAAATATGACATTATACAAAGTTGGATATACAGCATTGTCCAAAATGTCTCTGTATAGTAAGACTAGACTTTAGATCAAGCACAAATACAAAAAAGTTATAAAACTAACAAAATAAATTAAAAGAATAAGGTGAAAGCAGTGCAGCTCCCTGTTTGTTTACAGAGCACTTGGTAGAATGGTGACAGTCATAATATGGCTCTGTGCTGGAGTCAGTTACTGCAGTTCACCATTAGAATGTCCACTCGTGTTTCAGCTCAAAGATGTCTCAGTTTGGTTCATTATTCATTCACTCCTTGGTGATGGTGCTGTGGTACAATACACAAACTCTGGTCTGTTAATATTACAGCTCCACAAAAAAGTTACTTTATAAGGAAGTATAAAGAAGTAACTTTTTTGTGGAAGACCAAATGAAGCTTTTGTTTTGTCTTTCAAATGCTTGATATTGGTTTTGTCAGCTTTAAATATTCCTCATGCATGGCTCTGTTTAATCAATGGTAAACTGGACACTTTATTTTTTTTGTACAAATTGCTGTTTGCTAATATTTACAACTTATAGCAGTGGTTCCCAGCCTTGTGTGTCTTGGCTTTGTCATCCCATCAGCAGTTCCTCTCATATTTTCTTCAAAAAGTGGTCACATGAAATGTATAACTGATTAAACTAATTTCACTGTCTCTTTATTAGTCATTTTACACTCTAAATAATTCTCCTTTTCTTAAACTCAAATGAAAGTTAAAATACTCGCTTGCCTTTAAAATAAACATACAACTCCTATATATATAACTATACATACATATACATATATACACATAGTTATACATATATAACTATATATAACTATATATAACTATATATAACTAGAGAGAGAGAGAGAGAGAGAGAGAGAGAGAGAGAGAGAGAGAGAGAGAGAGAGAGAGATATCTATATATAAAATACTTAAAATATCTTTCCAGCTTTTTTTTTTTATATTAAACTACATTTACCACAAAAAAAAATAAATAAAAAAATCTATAATTTGAATAACTCTGCAGGAAACATTTAATCAAGAAATATTAAATACATAAATCATATTCTTTATTAGTTTCACCTACTTTTGTTAATCTGTGAGACACTTGAGTTTGTCTTTCACAAGTTTCAATAGTTCAATATGAGATGACAGCAAATATTGGTTATCTTGGAAATAAAATGTCAAAAATTAATCTGTACCTCCTGCATTGTGCCTATAGGGGTCTCCATACCCCAAGTTGGGACACATACAGTATATATTATAAACAGCCGAACAACAATCAACTCTTTGTAAAACACACAGGATGAGGTTTATCTCGAGGGCACTGTGATTTCAACATGGGGCTGTTTAAAACTGTGCTTCTACTCCTTCACGTGCTAGAAAACTAAGTATAATTTTTGTTGCAAGACTTAAATATTTACATTTTACAGCCAAGGCATTACAGTTTGTAAAATAATCCCAGATCAACATCAAAAACCAATCATTTGTTCCTTGGCCCATAACAGACCTCTCCTAAAAATGTCATTAAAATCTGAAACTTAGAATTACGCATCTCACACACATCAGCAAAACTTAAAGTCTTGGTCATGACTCTTTCTTTGATCTTCACTCCAAGTTTTATTATTGTGACACTGAGTAAAGCTGAGGACACACTACACGCTTTTGCCTGATTTTCTAATGATTCACAGTTGTACTGAGTCTGTACCTCTCAGCTCTGTGTCTGAGAGTGTGGGAGGTTTAAAGACTCGACCAGACCTCAGTCACAGTCAAATATGTTTTTGAGGCTGACTCTTACTGTTGATCATGTGACTCCGCCCAGCCTGTGTTTAAAAAAAAAAAAGTTGTTCAGCTGATTGTGGACTTCTGTAACAAAGTCCTGTCAGACCTGAGTGGTATTTATAGGCTAGATAAAAAATAATCCGCATTCTATTTAACATGAATTATGAGGTTAATTACTACAGACTGGAATATTGCAGCTTTTTGCGTTCCGTGGGGAAGTTGACATCTGTACAAGCTCAGGTCAGCTAACAGCGATATTACTGCGGCTTATTTAGTAACAATTTATTCAGTATTATGTCACAAAAGGCTTCTCTAACAAGTTTTATTTAAACATGTTGTGTACAGTTTAAAGTCCTGTAGAGGTCCTGCTTTTCTCTGAGCTCCTAGTCTTTTTAGAATCTGTAATGACGGAAAAAGTCCTGTAGCGTGTCCTCAGCTTTAAAGTGTCACCAAAATCTGACTACAACTTTGAGTTATGCATCTTGCTCACACACCTCAGCTTGGTTTTGGTCATGACGTGGTTACTTTGATCTTTACTCCAAGTTTTATTGTGAGAATTTGAGTAAGGCATGGTTAGATACTTTTCAGAACATTTATAGAAAAGTCTTAAAGGCAAACTCCTCTCCTGTGCTCAGCCTTCACATCCTCCGCACTCACATGGAGGCTTTTTATTTGGTAGCTCTCCCCAACTATTTCAACAGCAAGTTTTAGAGTTTTTTTTTTTTTTTGGAGAAAACCAATAAGGCAAACTCATCTGTAACTGCTCTCACTGTCCATTTCTATCACATTTGTTTTAATAAGCATTACTAATACAAATGGCTAGGTTATATTCATTTCTTTCATAAAATTCAGAAAACTTGCCCAGTCAAAAAAATTATTGTTTTTTGACCATCAGCTGCTCTGAATATTAAAAACCTGTATCAATATAGAAAAGCCCATATCGGTCAAACTCTAGCTTAAATAACTGCTGACATTTTTTTCTTTAAGAAACGTTTATTTTTTTTAAACTTTATTTAATTTTAACTTAAAACTCTTTGTCTTGTGTTGCAGTTCAAAGGTAACCCACAGTAAGCTCCATGTAGCATGACAGAAGCCGCCGCTCAGCTCTCTGGTCCAATAAGAAGCCGAGATGGTGATCACATGACTGCACAGCTGGCTTCCTTACAGTGGTCCTGCAAAGAAAAGTGAAAAAAAAAAAACCCTCAAATTAAAACTCAAGAGGAACTTTTAAAACTACTATGCAGTGGGTTAGCTGTGCAAGCAAGTCACATGGTGCCAAAGCTGGGAATTAAAGCGACAGGGTTCTCACTTGTTGCTGAATAAAATTGTATGATATTGTGGGATAGTTTAACATTTCTGTGACATTGTTTTAGAGTTTACAATTTACAAGGGAACACAAAACTTTTAAGTTAAGCGAATGTGTAGTATACTTTTGAATATTGTGTAAAAGTCAATGCATTCCTGTGCACAGTGACAAAGTAATTGTGCAACAGGTTTTTAAGAAGGCTATGGTCAATAAAAGGTGCATCAACGCACAAAAATACACAAAACTGCCAAAAAAAACAAACAAAAAAAAACAAACAAAAAAAAAAAACAAAAAAAAACAAAACAAAATGTTCCCACACCTGGACTAAAACACTTCTAGTTCAGGGATTAATGCTCTTCCTGTTGAAACATAAAACCCTTAAATCTCACAATAATAATCTATTGAAACTAATAATTTGTTTGAAGTTAGTATATTTGGTACACATCTCAAAATCCTCACAGAATCCCTTAAAACCTTTTTGGTCTTCTGTAATCCCAGGAGTTGGATTGGTCCTGGGTCTAGTCCTAGTCCCCCGTTTAGCCCTTTACTATTGGATTTTTATTTGACAGCCATATATTTTCAGAGAGGGTACTACAAATAACTCCAAGAAACACTGCTTTAAAACTTTAAAAACTTTAAAATTTTGTCCTTGGCCCATTACTGCGCTTTCCTGAAAACTTTAAAACAACTTTAGTTAACAGCAATTTTTCACACCTGACCTCACAAAATTTTTAACAGCACTTCTATGATACGCCTTTACCTTCAGTATTAATGTAGAAATAATTTAACTTGTCATAATGTCACCATATTCTAATTCACCATGACATGTAACAGTGCATGACTTTAATGTTATCACTTTAAAAAGTATTAAAACAAGGGTAAAATGCATCATCCTCCTCCTGCAGAAACTGAGATGGCACAGGTTTACAAAGCAGGATGTCAGCAGCAGCTCAGATGAGTTAAAGCCATGCATCAGGACAGACTCAGAGCTGCAGACACCACATACCTCACGACACAGAGCAACATTTCTTCTTCTTTTTCTTTGGCTTTAGAGTTGGCAAGAAACAAAGTTAGCATCAGTGTATTTGTACTTTGACTGGCACGTACCAGTGTTGAAATCAAGTTACTCCTTTACAGGTTTGAGTCACGCTCGAGTCCTCAGGGGTCAACTCCGATTCCCAACTGAGTCATTAGCACCAGGGGTGTTTCTACAAAGCCCAGGTGCCTTGCCTTGAAAGTGATTTCCTCCAAAGCCACTTCCTTCTAATCCAAGGCAAGTGTCCTCCCTCGGTCCAAATAAACGGCTAACGGAACAGACTTCAGAGTGAATGAGGAGCGTCACCACAGTAACACCTCCTGACGAGTTTTAGTATAATTTTTTCGGATATACTTGTGAAATTTTTACGTAGATTATATTAATACAATACTTAAATATTTATCACTTTAGTCTTTTATAAACAGAGGTGGGAGTTCACATCTTTTTTTAGTGGGGGGCCACTAAAGGGGACAAATCTTTTTTGAGTGAGGGGGGTCACCTTGGGAGGAAGTAAATTATTTATTTATGGGGGGGGGGGCTTTTGGGGGGCACCTTTTTGTGTGTTTTTGTGTGTGTATGCTACATTTTAGCTTATAAATAATAAAAAGTAATACATGGCCTGCCATTTTTTCAAAAAAGCTGCAGTGCATTGTGGGTGATTTTGGCCGATGCAAGGCAGAGAAGGATCCACTGATGTATCCTTGGTGAATTAGCCACATGTTAGCCAAATGGAGAACACCTGCCTAGGAAGGACATGAACATTGGAACACACCTTGGGCGACAGGAGATGAGGTGGATGCTTCCTGTGATGTCATCAAGGCAAGGAAAGGTAAGGTACCCGGGCTTTGAGAAACACCCCTGGTCATCAAAAAGTGTCATGTTGAGTCTGAGAGACTTGGGTTTGACTTAGACAGGGGTCTGAGTCTAGTCCATAGTGAGAGTTGAGCCACCATAGTTAATAACACAACACTGAACACATCTCGAGTGGGATTAGATGAGAGCAGCCATCCTGGTTCTTTACCGCTGCACCAAGTCCCTGCCCCCTTTTGGGTGAAAACATATTTATTCACTCAATGGCAGCAAATACAAATTGTCAAATCTTTTCTTGTTCGGGACTTAAACTAAACACAAAAGTTCACCGAAGCACAGCAAACATGGCCATTTAAGCTGATGGTTCTATTCCCTCGCTGACAAAGAAAGATCAGAGTTATTTGAAGAAACTAAGTGCAACAGGAGACAATCTCTGCCTCTGTCACAGGAGAACAACCCCACCTAGTGGACAGATTTTAGTACAACAATATACTTCATTTCAAGTATTTTATGACAAATAAAATATCAGTAAAATGTTGGACGACTTAAATGGGTTTAATGTTAATTTAGGTCTGGACTGAAATGACAACGTTTTAAAAAGATTTGTGTCCTAACAGCATAAAGCTTACAGAGTTAACACAAAACCATTGAGTCATTGACTTCTTAGATCTTTAAACTAGCTAAAGTTAAGTAAATGTTTTATGTGGTAGGAATATTGATTAATAAATATTACAGTTACTTGCCACTTTTAAATTTGTACATACACACACATAATACAGTAATTATAGCGTACAGTAATCTGGGGTCCAGTCGGTCAGTTCCCATTCTGTGTCTCGCCTGAGGCCACAAATCTCTTCCTTTGGTTTCTTTTGGTCTGTAAGCAAGCAATTAAAATTGATAATTTGTTTTTCCATTTTATCATTGGGAGTACACATTGATCATAGCAGCTCTTGGCCTGGCTCCAACAACTTCTCTCCTGCTCACAGCTGATTAGTTTTCACCCAAAAGAGGCGTTAACGTTCTGGTGACAAGGAAGTGACGTATGGCTGCTCTCATCTATTAGTTTTATATCTGAGTCAGTGTTCACAAGTCCGGGTCTGAGCGATCAAAATAAAGACTTGAGTCCAAGTTTAATCACTGAGGCTTAAATTTGAGATGAATCCAAAAAAATAGCCCTATGAACCGACTGCATTTGTAGCAGTTCTAGTGCTGTATTTTTCCTCTGGTCACTCTAGTCTGTCTGTGCATTGTTTCTTAATGAAGTGTTCGTATTTTTGTTTTGTTTTTTGATAGAGGCCACTTCAGTATGAGATGTGTGCTCTGCCAGGTGAACCACCAAGGCTCCCCCTTCTGAACAGTTTAAACCCTCACTGATCTGACATCCTTGAAACTAGGGCTAAACAATGAATTGGAATCTAATAGAAATCGCAAAATGCAAAGGCTGCAATTATTTAATGTCCTCTGCAGAGAATAAAATGTTTCGTCTCCACTGCGTCCTAATATCTATATACTACAGCTGGAGACCTCTACAGATTTGATCTGAAAGGCATGTGATATCTTGTATTAGTACAGGCTGTACATAAAGTATTTTTACAGGTTAAAAGACCTACTACAAAGGCAACTGGTGAGATATCTTAATCAGATTTGTTGCATGTATTCAGTGGTTATCAAAGTTTTTAATCACATACAGTGGCAAGCAAAAGTATGTACCCCCTTAGCATTCTTCCTTTATTGTTGCCTTATAACCTGGAATTTAAATGGATCATTGAGAGGTTCATGTCAGTCACTTTACATCACATAACTATCAAAATGAAAAAAAAAAAAAAGTGATTGTGAATCAAATTAGAAATGGCAGAAAAACAGAAAACCTGTGCAAAAGTATGTACCCCCCTTTTTAAAGAGGCCACTCTCATAAGTCACAGAAATAGTTAGATAAGGTTGGCCTGACTGCAATGTCATTGTCAATGTCATTATGCCACAAAACACAATTTAATTCATCATTACAACATGTAAAAGATAAGGAACCACACCAAACCTGCCTAAAGAGGACCATCTAAAACTCACAAACCTGGCAAGGAGTGCATTCATCAGAGAGGCAACAATAAGACCAAAGGTGACTCTGAAAGATCTGCAGAGCTCCACAGCAGAGACTGTTGTATCTGTCCCAGGACCACTCTGAACCATTGTTAGAGAAATGTGTATATAAGTTATCTACTTTTATGTCTCATAAAATCCTAAGTACGATATGTGTGTTTTGAATGTATTAATCATGTGCTGAGTTACAGAGTGTTCCAGTAAGATAATGCTGACGCACGACTGACTGCTTAATCTATACTGACCGTATAGATTAAGCATGGCAGCAGAAGAATGACCAACTGGATAAGAAAGTGCGGCCTCAGAACTGATAACCAGCGTTGTTATGTTAAATTATCATATGTAGAGTTGATGACTGTCTCTGTCCTAGTTCCCCAATTCCCTTATCGGACAGAGACGGTGCATGTAACCAGGGGCGTGATTTTTAATAAAAAGCATGAGAGCACCAGGGAGCCCAGAGCACATGGAGGGAATGTCCCCGGTGCATGTCACTGGGTCTTTATCTCTGTCTGCTCTCCTTGCAAGTAAACTATTTAACGTGTCTGTGTTTCTTCTTGTTTTAGTATTATATAGTTGGATTAACCAGCTCCAACAACCATACACTCCACAGAGCTGGGCTGTGTGGAGGAGTGGCCATTGCTTGAAGAAAACAAAAAAACATGTTTTGTGTTTGCCAAAAAGCACGTGGGAGACTCCCAAGACACGAGAAGGTCCTCTGTCCAGATACAATTCAAATGAGCCATCAATGAAAGATGTTATGTGTAGCACAAATCTAGCACCTGACTGTGGCCCCTCTCTAAAGTGAAGCCTGGTGATGCAGTGTCCTGCTGTGGGGATATTTGTCATTGGTAGGAACTGGGAAACTGCTCAGAACTGAAGGAATGAAGGATGGAGCTAAATACACAGACAATTCAAACTCAAACTGTGCTGTACATTGCATCCAACCTGAAGGAGCTTGAGCTGTTTTTAGATGAAGAATGAGCACAAATCCCAGTGATTTTATGAACCAAGCTCATAAACACTTACCCTAGAAAAGTTGGAGCTGAAAGTTCTTCAGAGGAGTAACTTGAGGGGGTAAATACTTTGTCAGTCAAGTGAAGTAAATTAGAAATATGACAGAAAAAGAGAAAACTTCTATCCATCCATCTTCTTCCGCTTATCCGGGACCAGGTCACGGAGGCAGCAGTCTAAGCAAAGATGCCCAGACCATAGGTGAGAGTGGGAACGTAGATCGATGGTAAATTGAGAGCTTCGCCTTTTGGCTGAGCTCCTTCACCACAACAGACCGATACAAACTTAAGCGCACAAAACCTCTCAATGATCCATTTAAATTCCAGTTTGTAAGGCAACAATAAAGGAAAAATTCTAAGGGGGTACATACTTTTTCTTGCCACTGTACGTCCTGCTGCAGACAGTTACAGCTCCACCTTCAACAGTGCACAAAGTCCTACACAAGAAGCTTACAAAGGTCAACTCTTACAGCCTGCACTCGAGCCAAATCATAAACCAAGACCAAAAGAGTTTGCAGTTAACACTGGAATCAATTTCTGAGGATGAAACGGTCCTCAACAGAGTTTGTTTTATTGATGAGTTTCAGGGAAACTGAACACACATAATGTGAGAATCTGGGATCAGAACAGCCCCATGTGACTCAGGAACTTCACAGAGAGTCCAAAGGTGAATGTGAGCTGTGGGATCATCATTGATGAGGCTCTGCTACAGAGAACATGGCAACAAATCCAGAACATGCTTCATACAACTAATGCTGACCATACAGAGGGGGATTAATGAGGCAAAAAAAACTTCAATATCTACTGCTAATTAAATAATTTCCACTTATTTGTTTGTTCATTTGCTTTTGTAATAATTTTTTTTTTATTGTAAAGAGACTTTGACATCCTGTATTTCAGTGTTCTCAAGTGTCAGTGCTCCATCACATGGTTAAAATGTATAGTGTGAACTGAACATTGATTTAAAAAAAATATTGCAAATCTCATCGCAATATCTGTCAAAAAATAAAATTGAATTAGATGTGTTGCATTTAGATGTGGTTTCAAGTAGGACTGAAGGATTTTGAAAAACAGAAGTGTTTGATCATTAAAAATGACACTTTCATTACACAGCCAATTGTTGTGATACAAATTAAACTTACAACCGGTATCTTTGGTATCTTATATCTCTAACGGTTGTTTACCAGTTACTGCAGTAAGGTCCATGATGAAGATAGTTTCCTCAGATATTAGGTTGTGGAGCCATTTGTCTGATGCATTATTTACCTGTCTCCTAAAGTGCTGCTGCATTTCACTGTGAGCAACAAACTCTTCAAAGTCCAGATCTGCTTCCTGTCTGGTCTGCATCCGCATCCTGTGCTCGGCCATCTCCTGAGAACGACAGACAGGACGGACAGATTACTGCTGAGACTTTTTCAGGAAACCAAGAGTTTCTCTGTAGTTTGGACCATGCACAGTCCAACATGGATCAATCAGAATATGGTAGAAATTGAATGCATTGACTATTAGGCTGAACAATTAATCAAAATCACAATTTTAACTGCTGCAATTAGCAAATCGCAAAGGCTGCAATTATTTAGGGGATATGTTGTCTGCATATAAAATTATGTCTCCGCAGGGTTTTATGTTTAAACTGTGCTCCAGCTTAGTTCAGAGCTCTACAGACATGATCTGAAAAGCCTGTGATTTCTTTTATTGATTTAGCAGTGAATATTTCTCTCTTTCAAGTGTAAATGCTCCAATACATTCTTAAAATATGAACAGAACATTGATCTTCAAGTAACAAATTGCATCACATGTCAGAAAAATTGCTATTAGATATTTTTTCAAAAATGTTCAACCCTAGTGACCAAAACGTGGCTGAAATAATAAACTCCAATAATCTCTATATGCACCACAGGTTGTGGTTTGTGCAGTTCTAAAACAATGTCCATGCCATAAAGTCTGGTTTTGGTGGTTTTTATTCCACATTTGCAGGCAAATAAAAAATTCCACAAAGGCCTACTTGTGGCGTCTCCTGCTCGACTGACTGGAAGAAAAAAATAAATAAAAAATAGGCCCACCCAGGTGCATGCTGGTCCACCTGTGCCACCTGCTCTCATTTACCAACCCAACAGACCTACTAGTGAGGAAAAAATAAGAGTGCTAAACACAAAACAATAAAACTAACTAAACCAATTAATCACTATGAAAAGTAAACAAGAATAAACATACACTATTAAAAAAGTTGCAAAAACTCAAAAGATTTCAACAACTAAATTTTAGTTTTTTTTAAATTTGACATTCACTTTTATTTTATTTATTCATTGACTTTCAATTTTAAGTTTTACTCACCATTATTTTAACTCAGCTTACAGCCAACTTACTACCCATTGTTCATGTACTTTTTTTCCACCATAATTTGCAAATAAATTCTTTAAAAATCAGACAGTGATTTTCTGGATTTTTTTTTCTCATTTTGTCTCTCATAGTTGAGGTATACCTATGATGGAAATTACAGGCCTCTCTCATCTTTTTAAGTGGGAGAACTTGCACAATTGGCGGCTGACTAAATACTTTTTTGCCCCACTGTAAACGTTAAATCTAACAAAAAAAAGTTGAAAACTTGAGATTTTGTGTTGTCCCCAAAACTAAAAAATCTTGAGGAATCCTGTTGCCTTGAGTTTTTGCAACTTTTTTTTTTTTTTTACAGTGTATTGTAAATAATGCTAATTAAAAAATAAATACACTAAATCTGAATATTAACAGATTAACTTAAAATAGAAAAAGGCTCCTACAGTGAGTTTATTTCAGTAGTTTAATGTAAACAGTGATTGGTATAGAACACAGAGTGAAAGGTTTTACACATTTATTCCTTTTAATGGTGGTAATCACTGTAAATAAGAATCATCCCTAGTGTTGTAATCAGGATCGATACTATTTTCTTATGTTTTGGTTTAAAAGAAAAAAAGCTCAGAGACCACCACATCTGACACAAAACAGTAAAACTGCAGCCAAGACAAGACTAAACTTTTAAAAAATGGTTACTACAACACTAATCGTCACAATTAAAAGAAACAAATGCTTGAAATATTTTTACTTTGAGTGCACTGAACAATGTGCTTCACTTGGAAAGATATTTAAATTTTTGGGTGTATTACTAACTTCATAGTTAGAGTTTAGGAGGATGATCCTGACGTCAGTCGCTGGGCCCCAGGTCCTGTGGCCCTCGAGAACCAGGTCATTGGAGTCCGCCTCCTCCTCAGAGCCAGCTGCCCAGATCTGACTCAGACAAAAGAAAACACTGATGAACAAAACTGCTGCTGGGCGATACAAATCTGAATCTAACATAACAGTGGGACTTACTGTGAGAGTCTGTCTTCCATCCAGGACCAGAGGGGACGGGATGCTGAAGGAGATCTCCCCTGAGTCTGGGTAAATCCTCCGCACCATCCAGCCTCCGATGGGCTGCCCCTGGACAACAGAGAAACTGTTTTTTTTTCATTTAGTGGGGACAGTGCACATTAATGAACAATCATATCCTTGCATACAGACTGTAAATGAGCCAGATCGTATCATAGTTGCTAATTTTCATCTGTAGTCCTGAGGCAGGTGAAACACAACACAAAGAACAGTGCACAATGACAAAAATATCACACATTAGGACGTCAGGACAATGTCAAATTAAAATAATCATAGGACTGAAATCTTTTAAGAAGAGCATTCTTCACATTCACACATTAGGACATCAGGACAATGTCAAATTAAAATAATCATAGGACTGAAATATTTTAAGAGCATGTTCTTCTGTGGTAAAGCCCGACCAGACTCACTTGATGTTTTAGTATTTATAGATAGTCATACGTGTGATATTTAACATGAATTATCGCTATAATGAGTAAAATGGACTGGATTATTGCAGCTCTGTGCCTTACGTGGGGAGGCTGAATGCTGGGTAAGCTAACGTTAGCAATTTACACTGCAAGGGTTTATATAAGAGCTTTTTATTTCTGATTACAACGTGACAGAAGTAAAAAAAGAGGTTTCTAACTGGTTTCATCCAGACGTGTTGTGTACAGTTTAAAGACCTGTCGCGGTCCCGCTGTTCTCCTCCAAAACTCACAAAGCATTCTGGTCTATACTGACCGTCTAGTGACCATCGCTGTCCACTACTTTTCAAAATGCATTGTGGGAAATTTTGAGTGCACTATTTTTTTATCCATTAGACATTCGGACACCACTACAAAATGGCGTGACCACTATATAGTGCACTATATAGGGATTAGGGAGGACGTTCGGACACAGCCTCAGTGGCCTTGTGCTGCAGGGGCGGAGCAGAGGGGCCCCACTGGGGGACCACTACAGACAATTTCAATACAAATCATAAGATGCATGTGGAAAATCTAAAACAAAGCTAAATCACACCATGCTCTGGTCTGTGTAGAGAAGCAGTTCTTGAAACCTGGAGAAGTAAAATCATAATTGGTCTCCTTTTTTACTACAGTTGCTGCAAATCATATATGATCATCTAAAATGCATTTTAGATGAAATTACATCCGTTTCGGTAAAATTTTCCTTGGGGAGAACCCGCGGATCACCCAATTCTTATATTGTACTTCATAAAAACCTACTACAAAATACATCGTGGCACAATCCTGTTAGTGGAATGAAATCAGTGCTATTGCTTAGTAAAGTCTTACCAAATGTAGCTTATATTCTGTTTTAGTGGTGGGGATTTTAAATCTTACCTAGGGCGGCGTCAGAGCTAGGGCCAGCTCTGGTCTAAAATATTACAGCAGTGTATATGACCTGGGTTTTTGGTCGAGAACTTTTATAGACTTTTCAAAAAGTCTCCAGTGGGTTTTCTAATTGTGTCTCCAGTGAGTGGCCAGGTTGTGATGCAGTAATCTATGTGAGAAAACAGACCCTGAATGTAGAAACATTTTTGCAGCAGTTGTCACAGATGACCGGATTTCTTTAAAATTTTAACTTTATAAATATTAAAAATAATTTGTCTCCTCTGAGCAAGTTTGACAAAGGCCACATTATGAAAGCTACAGACGACTGGGTCAGAGCAGCTCTTGTGGGACGTTCCCGGTCTGCAGCGGTCAGTATTTATCAAACACTGAAGTTGTTAATGCTGTTTCTGACACCACTGAAATATAAATAACTGGGCCTGCAACAGAAGTCCTCCTTACCGTCTCAGAGTTGTTCCTGAGTCGGATGAACCTGCCGTCTGCGTCGACCTCAGACACGCTGACGGGACCACTCTCCGAGGAGCAGCTGGACATTTTGGAGGCCGGGGAGCTGCCGGTGGGGGTCCCCTCATGCTTCCTCTTCTTCCCTCGCACCCTCTGCCTCGTCTCCTCGTGAGTCCGGGACACCGTGGGCCGCTGCGAGGGGCTCGGGGACAGCTGAAGTCTGGGTAGAAAGGCGTGCACTTTACTCAGTGCTCATACATACATCTATAGTAAATCACAAATGGACCAGAGGCATGTCTAGGTGAGAGGTTCCCAAACTTTTTCATCTTGTGTACCTCCTGGGCTTTTTGTTATACTATGAGTGCCCTCTAACTCTGCTCTTTTTGTTTTATTTCCCCTATAAAGCTCCCCCTACAGTTCAGAATAAAGCACTATCTTAAACACTCCCAAGTCCAGTTGACTCCTGTGTGAACTCTCCCTCGTCTTTACTTTCGTTTTCACCTCCGCTTAACTGTACAAAGTTTTTTCATCCATTTGGCCACTCTGGCACAAAGAAAGTCAAGAAATAAAGCCACTGCTAGCTTGTTGTTTTGCTAACCAGGATTTTTCCTTTTAAATTCAAATGCCTTTAAAATAAACTCATGTTACATTTAAAGGTCTATGAGCAGTATATTTTTATATTTCATAAATATAACCCGCATGTGTCCCCAGATATGATGTAAACATGTTTAAATCAAATATTTTAGTTATTAACCAAAAATATGTTTTATATAATGGGCAATTTGTTTTACATTTTTTCTTTTGGTTCTAAAACTGCATTGCCAGTCTTTCAATTAGAAAAGAGACCTTTGTTTTGATTTGACTGCAGTACTGTTGTCAAACCAGTACAGAACATTCTGCTTACAGCAACTTTAAGTAATTTTACAATATTTTTATTTATATTGTTCCTATCTATTTTATGTATAAAATAAACTTTAAAAAATATATTAAACTGAATGATTTCAATAGCTCTTCTTTGAAAGAAGCTATTAAACCTAATATTAAACAAAAAAAAAAAAAAAATCAAATAATATTCTTTCAGTTTCACCTCCTTTTCATCAGTCATACATTTTAATCGTCCACATGCGTTTTGTGGATTTGGAGAAAGCGTTCGACCGTGTCCCACGTAGTGTCCTGTGGGGGGTGCTCTGGGAGTATGGGGTCCGAGGCCCTCTGCTAAGGGCTGTCCGGTCCCTGTATGACCGGAGCAGAAGCTTGGTTCGCATTGCCAGTTGTAGGTCAGACCTGTTCCCGGTGCATGTTGGACTCCGGCAGGGCTGCCCTTTGTCACCGGTTCTGTTCATTATTTTTATGGACAGAATGGGAACCACAGGATTTCATCTCTGCTTTTTGCAGGTGATGTTGTCCTGTTGGCTTCCTCAAACCAGGACCTTCAGTGTGCACTGGGACAGTTTGCAGCCGAGTGTGAAGCGACTGGGATGAGAATCAGCTCCTCCAAGTCCGAGGCCATGGTTCTCAAACGGAAAAGGGTGGCTTGCCCTCTCCAGGTCGGAGGAGAGTTCCTGCCTCAAGTGGAGGAGTTCAAGTATCTTGGGGTCTTGTTCACAAGTGAGGGAAGGATGAAGTGTGAGATTGACAGGCGGATCGGTGCAGCGTCTGCAGTAATGCGGTCGTTGCGAAGAAGGAGCTGAGTCGAAAGGCAAAGCTCTCGATTTACCATTGATCTACGTTCCTACTCTCACCTATGGTCATGAGCTTTGGGTCATGACCAAAAGGACAAGGTCCCGGATACAAGCGGCCAAAATGAGTTTCCTCTGCAGGGTGGCTGGGCGCTCCCTTAGAGATAGGATAGGGTGAGGAGCTTTGTCACCTGGAAGGCGCTTGGAGTAGAGCCGGTGCTCCTCCACATCGAGAGGAGCCAGCTGAGGTGGCTCGGGCATCTGTTTTGGAAGCCTCGGGGATGCGTTCCGGGCATGTCCCACCGAGTGGAGGCCCCGGGGAAGACCTAGGACACGCTGGAGGGACTATGTCTCTCGGCTGGCCTGGGAACGCCTTGGGGTCCCCCCAGTAGAGCTGGAGGAAGTGTCTGTGGACAGGGACGTCTGGGCATCTCTGCTTAGACTGCTGCCTCCATGACCCGGTCCCAGATAAGCGGAAGAAGATGGATGGACATCATTAAATCTCTTAGGGGTGCAGACATAAACCCCGCCAAACTACCCCTGCAATCGATGAGCTACGGCGACCTCTGACTGAACAAAAAGCACCCAAAAGGGACAACAACAAGCTACAATTCAACAGATATTATGATGCATCCCCTAGAGGCGTTAAAGGAAAAGAACAATTTATAACCACTTTAAGCCTTTGGCAGCTCCCACCTCTGCTCCTCCACCTCCAGCATCTTCCTGTAGGCATTGATCTCCATGTCCAGGGCCAGCTTCACATCCAGCAGCTGCTCGTAGTCTTCCAGCTGGGCGTACATCTGGCTCCTCAGCCCCAGCAGCTCCTGATCTTTCTGACTCAGTTTGTTCTGCCAGACCTCGCGCTCTCGGTCCAGGGTCCGCTCCATGTCCTGCACGCGGCTCTCCAGCGACATTTTCTAACACCAAACACAAGAACCATGAACAATTCAGTGGGATTTGGGACTAAAAAGGTGCTATGAGCAGTATTTGTTTTTAATTCTACATAAACGTGTGCACAGATGTGATGTAAACATGTTTTAATCAAATATTAGTTTTACTCATACTGGAACAGCTGATTTATTTGCAAGTAAAAAAAATAAGTTGTTAAGTTGTTTATGTATGCTTACAGTTAGTCCAAAACTCTGCAGCGAGGCTTTTAACAGGAACCAAAAAGCACAAACATATCACCCCCATCCCCGCCTCCCTGCACTGGCTTCCTGTTCAGTTTAGAATTGGTTAAGATTTTGTTTGTTTTTAAAGCTTTGAATGGATTGGCCCCACAGTACATCACAGACCTCATACAGATTTACACACCAGCGAGTTTACTGAAGTCTGAGGGCCAGCTGTGGTTCCTAAAATGAGACCTAAAACCAGAGGGGACTGGGCCTTCGCTGTGGTCGGCCCTAGATTCTGAAATGCTCCGCCCCCTCAGTCAAAATTTTAAGTTTTTCTTTTAATTTAGACTGCAGTACTCTTTTAAACCAGTATGAGCTCATGCTGCTTACTGTATCTTTAAATAGATCTTCCATACATACTTAAGCTATGTCCTAGATATAAACTAAATGTGTATAGAAAACTACTAATTTTATTAGTTTAAAGCCACACAACACAACGTTTGTTTGGAGGGTTTTTAGAAAATACCAACGAAAAAGTTGTCATTTTACGGCAAACAAAGTAGAAATACACATCAATAAACGGCTGTGTCTGTCCACTCATAATCAGTTCATTTGTTTTAAAATGAGGGATTCATGTGTAGTTGCTCGCATTTCCTGTTGGCATTTCATTTCAATTTTGTGTTTTTTTTTTTGACGCCCTGACCAGGAAAGCTTTGATTTCTGATTGGACTCTTCGTGGGGATCCCGTTTGTGTTTTTTTTAGTGCTGTTTTTTAGTGTTCTTTCTTACATATAACGGTTTTAATATTCAGAGAGGTTGAGATTTGGGCTGGTCTTTATTGTGTTAGACGGGTTTTAAGTTCTGTTTGGGCTGAAAATTGTCAGCAAGATGTGGCAACCCTGTCCAGAAGCCTACAGACAACTAAATCAACAGACGGTAGGGTTTTAGTTCTCAAATATGAATTTAGTTTGTGTTTTGCTAGCACCTCATAGAATGACCTCCCCACTTCCCTGAGTACATAGTGATCTGATCATAGCGAGTCTACCACTGAAATCATTTTAAGGTCTAAATACTACAGTGTTGCTTGAAAACTCTAGACCTTACCTCTTTCTGGTACTGCTGGAGCTGGGAGCTGAGTGTCTCCACTCTGAGTTTAGTGCTTTCCAGTTCATCTTTTGTGGCTGAGGCAGCATTGTTTTTCTCCACCACTGCCTGCTCCGCATTCTGCAACTGGAGTCCACAGGACACAAACAATGAGCAAAACGCAATTATTAAACCATTTGTGCACACGTTAGTCCCACCTTAGAGCTGAAAGTCTTGTCCAACTCCTCTTTGTACTGCAGCAGCTGGGACTCGTGGTCCTGGCGCAGCTGCTGCATGGCATCGGCAAGTTTAGTCTCAAACTCTCGCCGTCTCACTGTGTCCACCTCCAGGAGACGGCTCTCAGTGCGACTGCGGATCTCCTGCGTCTCCTACAAACACGCATTCAAATACAAAAAAAATTCAATTCATGTATATTCATATGAAGACTGGGGATGGTTAAGAGTGTGGTACAAAAGATAAGTAACATCTGGAGGAGCAGAGGCATCAGTATAGACCTGAAATTAAGTTTGCTGTGCAGCATCGTCTTCCCCATTGCAGCATACACAAGTTAGTCATGGGCAAGGACAGGATGATAAGTGGGTTGACGCATTTGAAATGGGTGTTACAGAAGAATCCTTAGAGTTCCTTGGACTAAAAGGGGTTAAGGAAATTAGGATTTTTTGTGCATACAAGGCGGCGGGATGGGCTTGAGAAAACCATCATTGGGGAAGGTAAATGGAAAAAAGAGGATGAGGGAGAACATAAAGGAGAGGACTGGGAGGACTTCCGGTTGGCAGCGAGGCAAGATGGCGGAATAATTCCTGAGCTCCTCAAAGTTGAGCCGTTTTCCCCCTAAAATTCAACTTTAAACTACTTCAAAATCTACGAAAATATGCCTGGGGGGACAAAGAAAAAAACAAAGAGGATGCAAGAACCGAAAGAACAGTCAAATTCAGATGAACATGACGAGGCACAAGTTAATACGGACGACGAAGATGTCGAGGGCGAGATACAAGAGCCAAAATCTTTGCACGCGGGCATAAAAAGCATTAGCAGGCAGATCTCTGACCTGCGATCTGAGCTGAAAGCTGACCTCAACACATTTAAAAACGACCTTAGACGCGAGTTGAAATAAGATTTAAATAAATTCAAAGAAGACACAAACCAACAGCTAACGGCTAACAAGCTAACAGTGCAAGAACACGGCAGAAAACTCGAAGAAGCTGAATCACGGGTCTCGGGGCTCGAAAGTTGGTCAACAGTAGCCTATGAAGCATTAAAGCAGTCCCTAAAGGAGCAGAAGAAGCTGACAGAAAAGTTGGATGATCTTGAGTCTAGATCAAGAAGGAACAATTTGCGTATTTACGGGGTCCCTGAGGGGGAAGAGGGCAACTCCGTAATAAACTATGTTGAAACTCTGCTCCGATCAGAAAAGCTCATTAGTGATGGTACTGACATACAAATACAGCGGGCTCACCGATCGCTTGGTCCCAAGCCGAGTGCCGATGCTTCCCCTCGGTCCATTGTCGTCTGCTTTCTTCAGTTTAAAACTAAAGAGACAGTCTTGAGAAACGCTTGGCAGAAGAAGATGCACATCAGAGACCGGATCCTTGGCTTTGACCATGATTATACAACTGCAGTGGTCCAGCAGCGCCGTGCGTATAAAGACGTGAAGAGTGCGCTTAAACAAAGCGGCATCCGTTTCCAGTCTCCTTTTACCAAACTTAGGATCCACTGGGACACGGGCCCACAGGTGTATCACAGCCCTGCGGAAGCGGCGCGGGAGCTGCAGAGGAGAGGATTCGCGGTGGAGGAGCCACGGGAGCGCGGAGGATTCAACGCAGCAACGCTACTGGATCAGCTAGAGAGCGCGTCACCATGGCAACCCGTCACTCGGAGGTCAGACGCTGGAGCCATCCAGCGTGTGCGCGAACGACTTCAGGAGTTTCAACACAGACCGGTCTGACTCTACACAAGCAAACTCTAAGGTACATTTCATTTGAACTGAGCCATTGAAGTCTGACCGATTCTGTTCTGTGGTTGGGACAGTGCGTACATTGGCTCTGCTTTGAGGTAAGCAACAATCTGGAATGAGTGGGACTCACTGTGAGTTGTTCACTGATTCTAGCAGGGGGCCCTCACTGCACGTGAGGCTTTCCCCCTCATTTATTGTTGGGAGCAATACCCAGAGTGTATTACAAATACCTCATTTTGGGAGTCATATTGCAATGTTGTTAAAGTTTTTTACAATACCAGTTATTATGTTTGCTTATTGTTTATTTCTTATTTCTCTTTGTTCTTTGTTCTGGAGGTTTGCGGAGGAGGAGGATTTTTTTATTTCTCTGATGTGTGATGTTACAAAAACTTGAAATAATGTCACTTAATGTTAATGGCCTGGGGAATCCAATCAAAAGAGCCAGAGTAATGACAAAAATAAAAAAGGAAAATAAACATGTTACTTTTCTGCAGGAGACCCACTTGTCACCAAAAGAACATGATAAACTAAAAAAGTTTAGATATAGGAAAATATACCATAGTTCACATACCCATAGCCATAAAAGAGGGGTGGCTATTCTCATATCAAACTTCTTTTCATTTGAATTGATTAAAGAAATAAAAGACAAAGAGGGCCGTTACATTATAGTAAAAGGCAAAACTGCAAACAGTACTTTGACTCTAGTCTGTATATATGCACCACCAAATAGTGATAAATCCTTCTTTAAAGATCTATTTGATATAATCTCATTGGAAGCCGAAGGAACTTGTATATGTGGTGGGGACCTCAACGTAGTATTGAATTATAACCTAGACACGACTAGCCAAAATAAAAATAAAAGGCATCTTAACAAATATATAAACACAATTCTTGAAGAAACTGGACTGGTAGATGTTTGGAGGTTATTACACCCGTCACAGAGGGACTACACACACTATTCAATTCCTCACTCTGTACATACACGCATTGATTATTTCTTAATGCAAAAAGAGGCATGTTACAAAATCCTGGACTGCAAAATTGGGACTGCTGATGTCTCAGATCATAATGCAATTTTCTTGACAGTCAAACTAGATACCCCTCCAAAAAACTCTGTTTGGCGTCTTAATGTTGGGATTCTCAATAACGAAACTTTAGTGAACGAAATCAAACAAGAAATGGATACATTTATTAAAGAGAATGACAACGGGGAAGTGAACCCACTAATACTCTGGGATTCAATGAAAGCTGTTCTGAGGGGGAAATTAATTGCAAAAACTTCCCACCTTAAAAGAAAAAGAATGGAAAAATATAAACTTTTAACAAACACTTTGAAAGAATTAGATCAAAAATTTAGGGCTAAAAAAGACTTGGAGACACAAAAACAGATCACTGAAGTTAAATCTCAAATCGAAGAACTACTAAATCACGAAGTCGAGAAAAAAGCAAGATATCTTAAACAAAATTATTATGAACTGGGCCCTAAGTCTGCTAAATTATTGGCTCGCAGACTGCGAAAACAACAGACTGATACAGCAATATCCAGAATCACAAACCCTGTATCTCAAAAAGTGGAAACCAATCCTGGGGAGATTGAAAACATTTTTAGAGATTACTATCAGAGGCTTTATTCACAAGAAGGTACAGTAGATAAACAATCAATAAGAGACTTTCTGTATTCATTAGACTTGCCTAGCATTGGGGAAATGCAAAACAAAATGATCACTAAGCAAATCACAATGGAGGAATTGAACAAAGCAATTGGAAGATTGAAGGCTAATAAAACTCCAGGCAGTGACGGGTTTCCCGCGGAATGGTACAAAATTTTTCGTGACAAGCTAAACCCTATTCTACTGAGATCCCTAAACTGGACTTTAAGGGAGGGCCAGGTACCTCCATCATGGAATGATGCTATTGTGTCTTTGATTCATAAGGAAGGGAAAGATAGAGTTAATTGTGCAAATTACAGACCGATATCTATTCTCAATGTAGATTATAAATTGTACACTTCAATTATTGCCAAAAGACTGGAACTATTTATTGCAGATCTGATTGAGGATGACCAATGTGGGTTCATGCCAGGTAGACAGACACAGGACAATATTAGAAGAACTATACACATACTTCACAAAATATTAGATTCTAATGTAAGTGCAGCCCTTATCAGTTTGGACGCCGAAAAGGCATTTGATAGGGTAGGGTGGGAGTTCCTCTACCAGACCTTGGAAAGATTTGGGTTCAACCAAGACTCGATTAAAACTATAAAGGCAATTTATGACCAACCTACGGCCAGAATTAAAATAAATGGATCCCTGTCTGATCGTTTTTACCTGAACAGAGGGACGAGGCAGGGCTGTGGACTGAGTCCCACCCTGTTCGCTCTATATATTGAACCTTTAGCGCAGGCTATTCGACAAGAGGGGGGTATAAAAGGGGTATTTTTGGGGGAGAATGAGCATAAAATTGGGCTCTTCGCCGATGACATTATGTTGTACCTGAGTGACTTAGACACCTCTGTGCCTAAGCTTTTAGAAGTAATAGGGAAATTTCACGAGTGTTCTGGATACAAATTGAATATCACAAAAACACAAATGATTCACTTCAATTATGTACCTACTGAAGAGGTGAAAGCTATGTTTAATGTAAATTGGAAGACAAAAATTATTAAATATTTAGGGATAAATATAACTAAACAACCTGATTCACTGTTTAAAGCAAATTACAACTCAATCTCTGACAATATTAAAAAAGATCTAGAGAGGTGGTCGACATACCCATTGGATTTTAGTAGCAAGATTAATATAATCAAAATGAATATATTGCCAAGACTATTGTATTTATTTCAAGCTCTCCCACTAGAGGTGCCCACTCAACAATTTGTGACTTGGGACAAAATGGTGTCAAGATTCATATGGGGAGGTAGAAGGGCACGAGTACGCTTTTCCACTCTGCAGTTACCAAAAGATAAAGGTGGCATGGCATTACCAAATTTAAAGCTGTATTTTCAAGCAGCACAAATACGACCGCTGTGCCTTTGGTGTGATAACTCATACACTGCGAAGTGGAAGGACATTGAGATTCACGGCTCAAGTTATAATATTCAAACAATGTTGGGAGAGAAAGGTTTAACTGACAGCATTAGAACCAAACTTAATCCTATAGTTTTATTCTCATTACAAATGTGGTTTTCTATTATTAAGCATTTCAAACTTGAAAATAGGATATTGAGATGGATATCCTTGGATAATAGTTTTAAGCCAGGACAATTGGATTTGGTCTTTAAAAATTGGGCAAGTAAGGGCCTAACTGCATTCTGCTTAATTACCAAAAACAACAAAGTGAAGAGCTTTCAGGAACTTAAGGACTTGTTCAACCTCAAGAACCAGGACTTGTTCAGATATATGCAATTGAGGGACTATTATAACAAAGAGATCAAGGGCTTATCTTCTAGCGAGACGATCAATCCTCTTATTGAAATAATGTGCAATTCTTACCAACAAAAGACCAATAAGATTGTCTCAAAACTTTATCACGGATTGATGCAGAATGTCAATTTTTCCTCGTTGTATGTTAAAGAAAAGTGGGAGCAGGAGTTAAATGTCACAATTTCTGAGAGTGATTGGTATCAGACGTGCTGTCTGCTTCAAACATCTACAAACTCTCACCAGTGGAGGGAGTTCAATTGGAAATGTCTAATCAGGTTTTTTATAACCCCTCATATAAAAAGTAAGCAGCTTGGAATCCAGCAGTCCTGCTGGAGGGGCTGTGGTGATGTTGATGCAAACCACGCCCACATCTTTTGGACATGCCCTAAGATTCAGCCATTCTGGACCATGATCGACAAGACTCTACAAAAGATTTTAGGATATACTATTCTCAAAGACTGCAGGGTACTGTACCTGGGGAACATTGCGGAAAAGGTGCAGAAAGAAGATCTGTATTTGACCAAGATTATGTTGACGGCCGCTAGAAAATCTATCTCTAAACTTTGGCTCAAACCTGATGTCCCAAATCTAAAACAATGGATAAACATAATACAAAACATATACATTATGGAAAAATTAACACATTCTATTAGATTAAAGGTACCAACCTTCATCCAAAATTGGAAGAAATGGTCTAATTTTATCCACAAAGAGGTGGAGCAAGAGTAATGTTCTATCCTCCTTTATGAAGGTAATGCAATGTAAAACTGGCCTCTTTAATTTCCATAAGTCATTGCTATTTATTTTTATTTTATCCTTTTAAACAATGTGTATTTTTTTTATTGTATTTCATTTTCATTTTCCCTATAGATAATTGTTCCACACAGTATGTAAAAGTTTTTATGCAGACAATTTTATTTTCAAGTCCATACTTCACCAATTGTTACCCTCCTCCAATACCTCTCTTAGGTGTTTAACTGTTTGTTTGTTTTCTATTTACAATGATCAAAATAATAATAAAAATAAAGCTGCAAAAAAAAAGGAGAGGACTGGACTGAGCCTAACAGAAGCAGGACAGAGATTTGACGCAAAGCAACTACTGACAAGATATACATATTTAGCCCAATATCACAACAGTCGCTTTAAGAGCTTTACAGAAATAGACAATAGACACCACTGTCCTTAGACACTTCATCGTGGTAAGAAAAAGCTCCCAGAAACCCAGCGAGGGAAAGGGAAACCTCAGGGAGAACCACATGATGGAGGGATCCACTCCCAGGACACACAGGCTGTAAATCTGTCCAGGACCAATGTTTAAAGTCTGTACAAAAAGTCCAAAAACATACAGCCAATATGGAATTTATCTTAATCTGAATTTACTTGCTTATTTGTCTGGTTATCTGCAGTTTACAACTCAGCAGCATTAGCACTAGCAGTCTAGTTCAGTGCCAAAACTTAACTCAATGGCTTTGCCATTTCCAGCCAACAGAAAATCTTTAAAGTCTGGAACAAGATACGACAACACATCAGGACTATAACATTGCTCTTATTTCTTTCTCATACATAAAGTGTGTTTGTTTTCCAATGGAGAGCTATTGCCGTCGACAAGAGAGCATTTTGGGCACAGCCTCCTCTCACTGCTGCTCCTCAGACTGAGCGCATTTGAATAATCTGTCTTCTTGTTATCTGTTGTATTTGTGACGTTTGTCAGTGTTCAGCAAAACAGTAAGTTTCTCATTTTACTTCTACATAACAACTTGACTCAGTCAACCAACACAGCTTTACAAGCAGGCACTCAATTAGATAAGAAACCTGTCTCCTACCATTACTCTAAAATTAAGAAATATAAATTGTTAACATTTGAAAATTTCATTCTCCTTTCCATCGTTAGTTTAGTGTACAGGATTTTACATAAACTGGTATCATGACCTTTGAAAGTGAGCTTGTGACGAAGCAGGCGTCTGGTCCACCAGAGGATACTCTTATGTAAATTTTAGATAGAACTGCTTGTCTGCAAAAGCTGCAGGGATGTAGAACATTTTAAATTTAAAATGTTCTAAAGTGCTGCACTCTCTGACAGTTAATGGTAATTTGAAGAAATGGCTGAAGGATAATCAGGTGTGTGGTGGTAGTGATGATTTCATAATTTATCAAATGTAATGTATTGGACTGTTGTGGATCTGATTCTTATGATGGTACTTTGTTACTGTTGGGTGTTCTGTTTATCTAAATTTTGGATTTTGTAGAATTTTATGGGGTAGGCTATTAAAGCAGAACTCAGAAACAGTTTAAGGTAAAAAGGTTACTGAGTATGTGTGATGGTTAAATGAGTTGTTGTGGGGTAAATGAAGTGCCCTCCATCTCCCCCTGGTGTCTCAAATGGAAGAAAAAACTTTGTATGGATACAGAGAGAAGAAAACACAGGTAAAACCAAGTGAGGGATCACACAGGAGTCAACTGGACTAGTGAGTATTTATAATAGAGCTTTACTCTGAAATGTCGGGGGAGCTCTATACAGGAAAATAAGGCAAAACAGTGAAGAAACAAGCAGAGTTACTGAGTTCTGCTTTAAATCCATTGTTAATCTACGGTCACTTAGGGAGATGAAAATTGTTAGCCGTCTCTGGTCTGTGCAATTTAAGTATTGTGCAATGTCTGTCAGAAAAATAAAGAAATTTACTCAAACAGCAAGTATACTTCCCCGGGCCTTACCTGTTCGCTCAGGTTCTTCTGAAAGGCCAGCTGCTCTTTAGCTGTTTGGAGCTGGTTTTCAAGGTCGATGCGTTGCACCATCTCTGAGCTCAGCTGGTTCTTGGTGTCCGATAGTTCCCCCGCTACCTGAGCATAAACAACACACAAGCTGTACTCACAGATGTCAAGTCTACAAACTGACTCCATTCTTAACAGTGGCTACAAGAAAATACTTTTAAAAAATGGCTTCCATTGTATAAAACAGCAAATATGAAAAGGCTGCTGTGTTCAAGGCGCCTAACCATAACATGTATTAAAACTACTACTGGGAAATGGTGTAGTCAAGACCACCACAAGACCACACTGAGTTTTAGTAAAACAGATTCAAGTCTGAGTGGACTTAGCGCGTGGATTAAGAAAACAAAAATTCAACAGCAGATTGCTCATTCACTTCCAACAAAGTGCTTCTACTATTACAACATGGAAGAGCTTTAAAAAAAAGAAATGAGAACACTAAACATCCAATTGCAACGCCATACTCTAGGGCTATTACAGCTCAGGAAACAAATTAGAGACCATATAGGATGGATCTGAGCTACTTTTCTGAGCTTTCTACCATGTTATAATGTTGTTCCCTCTTCAAAAAACACACCTGGAGTTGTGTTTTGTTTCATTCACACATGTTTAAGTAACTGAGTCCTATAATTCTCTAGCAATGAGTTTCTGGGACCACAAACTTCCCCGCCCATTCCAGGAAGCGCTGACCAATCAACAAGCCCTCTACATTCATCCAAAAAACATTGTGCAGCTCTATTTCCACTGATTCCTCACAGACATTTCTCATTTTGTAGTAAAATGGCATCATGCAAAAGTTTTAAGGAAGTGAAGAGCTATTTTTCTTTGATTATGTGTTCAAAAGACCGCACCACTCTGCTGCCCTCTGCTGGTCTCTTCACTTGTTTCTTTATGGCACCAGTAGTACTTATTAAAAAGGTTCTCTTTTAGTCAGATAATGTTTTTAAAAAGGTTGTAAAACATGAAATGCTGTTCTAGAGGTGACCAAGCTTTGTTTAAAAATATGAATAAAAGCATATTTAACTCTGCCCCTCTCTAAGTCAGACTACCGTTTCAGGCCAGTGTCTGTTAAACTCGCACACCTCGCTCTGCTGCTTTATGCACTCACAGACCATCAAGCAAAGCTAAGAGTGTGGTATAAAGTTACCCAACTGCCGTCTGTAAAACCAAATACTGATTTCTAAATGTTATTATCAGTTCTGTTTATAAGACAATCTTTGAATAATTCAAGTTCTGCAAACTCTGCATCATTTCTTTTTTTTTGTTGTTGTTGTTGTATTGTAATCTCCTTTAATTATGCTTTAAGGAACAAGAGCTGTATTTGGAAATGATGAGAAATAATGTCAGCAGGTTACCAAAAATAGGGCACATAATAATGCACCTATAAGAGATAAAACCTGATAAACTGAGACACATTTAGCAGTGGTCAGAGCTGAATATGTGAAAACAGTTCATCCTATCCAGTGTATTTAAGAGCAACGTGAAGTATGAGTAAGTGTGCATACAGCTGTGATTCAAGAACAGCATGTAAAGAAAGAGGGAAGTTCATTCTCAGGTCCTACATTTCTGAGCTGCTCCTGCAGATCTGCCACCTGCTCGTCTAGCCGCCTCTTAGCCGACAGCAGCTTTGTGACCTCGGCGTCTCTGGAGTTCAGGGCGGCCTCAGTTTTCCTGCCCTGGGACAGAGCAGTGGTCAGCTCGCTCTCGCTCTTCTGGTGCCTAAAGACAGAAGTACAGCGGTTAGCAACACGACTCATGTGAGGGCATAGATACTGTTAGTTGACCTTAGCTGGCCCCCATCTGTGCACCAATAGATCTTTATTCCTTGTCTAGTGTATGCAAAAATAGTCAAAATAAACAAATGCAAGCTTCTGTAAAAAATCTTTAGAAATACACATAGGGTAAGCATATTTCTAGACGTAAAAACAAAATGTTTTTATTATGGGAATGTAATGATAAAACATGGCCATGGTTTATTGTTTTTAAGAGATATTTGTCTGGAGCAGAGATAGAGGACTCGAGGTCAGTTATTCTTCATTTTTGGGACTCAGGACCCGAGGCGAGGTTCACGCTGATGACTTGGACTTGCACATATGCAATATACAGGTATATGCATTGTCTTTGCAAAGGTGGACTTAAGTTCTTTGTGCCTAAATGCTGTCCGTTTAATGTCATTGGGTTTCAAAAAAATAGTCATGACTTACAGGGTCAAGTCCTGTTGATAAAAATGGTGACTGCATTTGAATCATCTTTTGTCATTTGCGAGTCACAAGTTTCATTCTGGCACAATTAACAAAACTCCTGCTTAAATGGTCTGGGCTTGCAACTTTAGACTTGGACTGGCTTTCAGGAGATAACGACTCTACTTGGACTTGACTTTGAGGTTTCTTTTGGTGACTCGAACTTGACTCAAACCTTATTTTAATAACTGGACTTGGACTTGTACTTGTACATTGGTGACCCTGAGCTGATGACTTGATTCGGACTCGACTCAGAATAGTCCTGTGTGACTGGAACGCAACACTGGTTGGCACAAAGAACTTAAATGTGAGACAGTCTCCATTAAAAAGGCTCAAATGGATCAATGGCCCAGTTTTACCTGATTCTCAGTCTGAGGCCTGCTCTTTAATGGACCACCCTGTACGCACCTGGCCTGCAGCTTCTTGTGCTCGTCACTGAGGCTCCCGAGCTCTATCTGGAGCCGGGCCCTTTCGTTCGCCACGCCGTCTAGAGTGCTCCTCACGTCGGCCAGCTCCTCCTCGTAGAGCCTGCGCACGTTGCCCATCTCGCGGCTCTTGGACTCGTCCGTCTCCTCGAGGCGCACGAGCAGCGTGGCGCGCTCGGACTCCAGGTCCTGGACCCGCTGGATGTAGTTTGCCAGGCGGTCATTGAGGCTGCGCAGCGCGTCCTTCTCCTGGAGCCGGGACAGGCGAGTGGGGCTCGTGCTGCCGCTGCCGGAGCCGGGGGTCATTGCGCGGCCGGAGGAGCGCGTGCTGCGGCCACTGCGGGCCCCCGCGGCCAGGGGCGTGGAGGTAGCGGAGGCCATGACCGGGGCAGAGTCGGCGGACAGGAGCTCCAGATGTAGCCTAGTTTGTGAGATCCACAAAAATACTACGCCACAAATACTGAAGAAACGCGCACCGTCATCCCAGGAAGCTGCCTCGAGTCAGATTCACCTGTTCTTCCTCAACAGTGCGCCTAAAAGAGCGACAGCTGAAACTAATCACTTCTGACGAGTTTGCGCAGCATTTGCGTCAATATCCCCAGAGTCAACAAAAGTACTTCCGGGTGGTGTCTGCAACTTAAAACTACACCAACATACTTTTAAACCTAGGATTTGTAGCCCATTTCACAGACTGAGATATAAAACACATGTACCCTAGTAAAGATACTACTCCATTATGCATAATTAATGATTTACTTACCAACTATAGGCTAATAATAATAGTAATAATAATAATAAAAATAATGATGATGATGATAATATATGATATAGGATATATGATATTATGATGAGCTCTTCTTACAGACAATATATCACAGTAATACCGCCAGCCAGGCCAAAAACAGCAACCAAACAACCATTTTTGAACATAATACTCAGTCAGTGCCAAAAGAGTGTAGGAGTATAACACTTCTTTACCATTCTAATCTGAAATGGCATATGGCAAATGGCGTTGGAGTCATTGTATAACAACATTTAGTTTGCTGCATTCTAAAGATACAAAAGACTTGAATAGAAAATAATAAATAGTGCAAACGTCAATATAAACATCACTATAAAATTATTCAAATAAATTGTCAGAGTGTGTGTAGTGTAGTCAGATCCCAGCAGAGAGGGAGGTGACCGCTCTGAGGTAAAAGCCATGCGTCCTGAAGAAACAGGAACAAACAGTCCATGTCCTGGGTGGGAGGGGTCCTGCACTGTGCAGCTCCCAAACCACACAGTGAGACAGTAACAGGTGCAGCAGGATATATGTCTGTGATATCAGTGGTGGAATGTAACAAAGTAAAAGTACTTAGTTACTTTACATAAGTACATTTTTCATGTATCTGTATTTTACTTGAGTAAATTTTACAAGGGGTACTTTTACTTTTACTTCTCTACATTTTAGAGCAAGTATCTGTACTTTTTACTCCACTGCATTTTTAAACTGATTTGAAGTAAAAAGTATTTTGAGTTTGGTTTAAAATTATTAGTCTTTGCTGTGTTGTCATTGTAGACACAGTACTTCAGTATAAAAGATGCAGTAAAGTAGGTCTCTTCAGAAAATCCTCACTACAGATTGAGTCTCTTCTGTTGCCACCATGAACCATTCGTTTTCAGCAAAATCCCTCACATTTAACAGATTCATTAGTTCTTGAATCTGTGCATAATACTTTTAGTTTTTTTTTTTTTTTTTTACTCACAAGTACATTTAAATGTAAGTACTTTTATAATTTAAGTAGAATTTTTCATTTGATTTACTTTTATTTGAGTAAATTTTTTACATATGTAATAAAAAATTGTACTTCTTCCACCACTGGTGAATATTGCAGTTTTTAGACTCTGGAGAGTCTGATCTAATTGTGGTCCTTTTTGTGGTTCTTTTCTTAAAAAGTCAGTGGAATGTCATTTAATGTTGTAAATCTTTGATATTACAGCTTGTATGTAGAGTTTGTGTGTTACTTTGAAAGGGTGCACTTCCGCCGTTTCTCCATGACTCTGTGTAAATGACGGAAGTGAAGTTCCCGGTGAGAATCAGCTGATACAGATGACCCTCCAGCTGATGTCATCCTCCAGAGAGCGCGCTTAAAGAGAAAGTTCAGGATTTTAAGTTAATAATCTCCCACATCAAATATAGATAAATATATATATAAAACAACCAAATAGTAAAGACATTCGACTTTAACGCAGGCTCTTTTAAATTACCACAGCTTGGTTTGTAAAGTGTCAGACGCGGGCACAGAGGGCAACTTTTACCTGTTTAAAAATCTGAATATTATTCACTATTACATGTGGACACTGAAACATGTGCGTCTTTTACCATGACATTGACTTCATATGACAGATACTGTTTAGTCCATGAAGATGATGAAGAATAATGACCAGCAGATGGCGCAAGATCTCCTTCACACAAACCACAACTGTCGCCATCCAAACTCATCCTCTGCATCTTCTTCTCTCACAGACTTGACAGCTCATGAATGTGTTAAATGTGAGGGATTTTGCTGATTCCAGATGAAATGAACAAACTGCTGCAGTAGAAGAGACTGAATCTGTCTCTGAGCTCTGAGCTCTTTATTATTCTGATGTTTCTAAAGCAGTACTACTTTACTGCATCTGTTATATTTAAGTACTGTGTGTCTACAATGTGGCCATGACAAAAACACATGATTTTAAAACAAAACTCAAAACACTGCTGTACTTCAAACCAACTCAGAAAAAGTAGTGGAGTAAAAAGTACAGATACTTGCTCTAAAATGTAGTGAAGTAAAAGTAAAAGTACAGATACCTAAAAATTGTACTTAAGTAAAGTAACTAAATACTTTTACTTCATGTCCTCTGTCCCTACATCCATAAATCTGCTCTCAGGTCTTCCTCTAGGCCTCCAGCTCTGACCTCAGCCTCATCCTTCTACATCGTCACTCCTCCTCCTCTGTACCTGTCCAAACCATCTCAGTTTGCCAAAATATCTAACCTGAGCTGTCCCCCTGGTGTACTCATTCCTAATCCTATCCCCTCTTAAAGAAAACATCAACATCTTCAGCTCCAGTGGTAGACAAAGTACTCAAGTGAAAGTACTGTTACTTCAAAAAATAATATCACTCAAGCAGAAGTAAAAGTACCTAACAAATAAATAAATAAATAAATAAATAAATAAATAAATAAATAAATAAATACTTCAGTGAAATTAAAAAAGTATTGAGTATAACATTTCTTCTTTTTCTTCTTCAGATGTGCTCCCCACTACACCACAGAGGACAAACACTACAAGTAAACATAAAATAATAAAATAAAATAATAAAATAAAAATAAAATCATCCAAAATTTACTCAAGTAAACGTAAAAGTATATTCTACAAAATGTACTTAGGTAAATTACTTGAGTAAAAGTATCTACATTCTGTCCACCACTGCTCAGCTCTGCCTTCTGTCTTTTCCAAACAGCTTCACAAACCACAAACTAAAACCACAACCACACTCTTGAAATTTTCCATCCTTTTAGTTTTACTTTGGCAGGATTGACCGGAAGAGAAGTGATTGCGTTAAACCTGACGCTGGTCCCAAGTTGTGTGTGTGTGTGTGTTTGTGTGTGTGTGTTTGTGTGTGTGTGTGTGCGCGCTCTGCTCTCACACACTTCACCGGAGAACCAACTCCTCGGATATTCCATGTCTCCTTCTCTCCCGCTGCCTCCGGTCTTTACGCAGCGAATCCTTTTTTAGTCCTTTCACTGAGCGGGACCGCGTGCGTGTGTCGCGTGCCTCTCGTTTCGTTTTTTGTTTTTTTCTCTTTTTTTTTTTCTTTTTTTGGGTGGGGAGGATGGGGGACTACGGACGGGGCTCGGAGCTTGTTTTGTGGACCTTACCCGGACCTGACAGGACTGAGATGCTGCGTGTCCGTGGAAGCGCCTAGGCTGTGGATTGGTAAGTAAGGTGTGCTGGCAGAGGACAGCGATGGCGTCTCCTTTTAATTCTTCAACTGATTCATAAAAGGAGAAAAAGCGTCCTCCTGAGCGCATTTCGAAAGTTTTAGACATTTGCGCATTTGGCCATATTTTTGCCTTTGTTGTAATCTGTTCTATGTTATGCCATCCGATGTGAAATTATGGTTTTCTGCCCCATTCTACTTTGTGTGCTTCTTGCGTCTGACACAACTTTGAGGAATATGTTTAGCAGTAATTCTTCTTCTAATTTGTGCTAGTTCGTGCCATCGATTGTGGCACCTGCCAAATGATGGGATTTTGCCCCATTCTGCCTTTTTTGTGCCTTCACAGAGTATTTCTTGGAGTAATCCTTCTTCTAATTTGTGATGTTTTACACCAATGATTGTAACACCTGCAAAATTGTGGTTTTTGGCTTCATTCTGCCTTTTTTGTGCCGCCACTTCTGCCACAACTTTTAGGAGTTTTTCTAACAGTAATACTTCTTCTAATTTGTGCTGCTTCATGGCATCAATTGTGACACCTGCCAAATGGAATTCTGCCCCATTCTGGACAGGACAGGATAGCAGGATTGAAACTGGCTCCAAATTAAACTAAGTCGAGCTGCGTACCACCAGTATTACCTGCACCAGAGTTTGAGAACCACTGAATTAGGTAAGCCATGATAGTAAATAGCCTACTAATAATGACCCTTGTGGTTTGTACCTAAATGTGAAAAATATGATTTTCACATTCCGTCCAAGACTAATACAGGAATAAACCATGACTTAACCAGGACTGAACCAGGATTAAACTAGGGCTAAACCAGGACTAAACCAGGAAAAAATTAGGACTAAAACTGGACTGAACCAGGTTAAAAGATGACTAAACCAAGACTAAACCAGGACAAATCCAGAAATAAACCAGGACTGAACCAGGATCAAACCAATTCTAAACCAGGACAAATCATGGAGTGAACCATAGGAAAATCCTGAGAAAATCCAGGACAAATTCAGGACAGTTTTGTCCTGGATTAGTCCTGGATTTTAACCATTAAACCAGGACCAATCCAGGACTCAACCAGATATAAATCAAGACTAAACCCGGACTCACCCAGGACTAGACAGGGCCTAAACCAGGACTAAGCAGTAGTCAAAACTTCAAATTTAAGTTCCAACCAATAACAGGAATAAAACTGTCTCTAAATTGAATTAAATCAGGACATGAACTGCAAACGACTCCTGGGTACGACCAGTTGCACCAGAATAGATCAGAATAGATCAAGATTTTAATTTGACAAACGTATAAATGCCGTGGTTAAATCTAGTTTTTATCTTGGACTTTTATCAAGACCTACATCGGTTTTTATCTTTTAGTGATTTGGAGCAGATGATTCATGCTTTTATCTCTACATGTCTGGGACTTCTGTTATGCACTGTGCATCGGTCTCAGCCAGTCCACTCTCACACTTTTACAGCTGGTCCAGAAACCAGCTGCACGTCTTTTAACTGGCACAGGGAACACATAACACCCATTCTATCTAAACTTCACTGGTTTCCCATTCATTTTAGAGTTGATTTAAGATTTTATTGTTGCCCCAGCGTACACTTCTGACCTTGTACTATACACACCTATGTGCTCACTGAGGTCAGAGGGTCAGCGACAGCTTTAAAGCCTTAATTATTGATGTATTTCATTCCATCTCAAGTGTTTACTATTTTATTTCTATTGGGGCAGACACATGGTACAGGTTAAATTCTGGGGTCTAGTTTAATGAATATCCAAATTAGGGAGGGCCTCAAAGATAACGACAACCAATTGTGGACCAACACACTCCACCTGTAAGACTAATTTAGCTAATTACTGGCTTCTTGATGTGAAACTGGAGTGTCACATAACAAAAAGTAAACACAGTGCTTATAACTGTATTTGTAAAAAGCCCACCTATGACTTAATATGTATGAGTTTTATCCCTAGTGTCAACTAGGGCTGCACGATATATCGCAAAACTATTAAGGGTGCTCCGATCGATCCGCCGCGATCAGTGATCGGCCGATCATGGCTAAAAATGGAGTGATCGGTGATCGGTAAAATGGGCCGATCAGAAGGGCCGATCAAATTACAACAAACATGCGAGGCTCTCACATTTACTGTCCTGCAACTCCGGTTTGATTAAACAACAGTAGTGTTATTCTAGCAGTGTTTGTAAGTTAAGCCCTGGTTATAACTAACACAAACCTGCCCTGGAGGCGCTGCTTTATGTCCCCGCTTTGTCCCCGCCTGCTCCTGGAGTGCACGGGACAGAACCGAGGCGCAGCAGTGCATGTATTTGCAAATGCCAACGTAAATAGAGCTACAGCTAACCTGCTAACAGTTACGTTAAAAGCATTAAGAAAGTTCAGAGTCTGCCTGTGTCTTGTGGCACAAAACTGCGTTTTGTGGCTTAAACTGCACCAAATGGCTGCTAATGGAAAGAGAAAGTAAAAAGGCAGCCCATGTGTCCGTGTGTCTGAGAGGAGCACCTTTCATCGTTGTCTTCTCTGCTCTCTTTGCACGCTTTCTTCGTTCAGACGTTGTCAAAACTGGCTGCAGGAGCTATCTGCTCTTTAGTCCACTGTGTTTCAACCTGGTTTGGCTGCGCGTTACGCGGACACAGGCGCTGCACCCACAGACTCACACTAAAGGCACCAATTAAGAAGAACAGCTGATTTTTACATCAGCGGAGCATTCAAACAAAGCCACACAGACACTGGGCACACATTAAAGGCCAATAATGCAACAAAACCTCTTCTAAAACAAAAATAAGTAGAATGTTGTTGTACTTTTTTATTTACAAAGACTACAGTATTTTTCAAGTGGAAATAATAATAGCCTGCATACGTTACATTACTACATTGAAGAGCACGTGATCGGTATCGGCCGTGATCGGTATCGGCTGATCACAGCAAAGGCTGATCGGTGATCGGCCTCAAAAACCCTGATCGGAGCACCTGTAAAAAATTATCATTATCGCAATATCAGCAAACGCAATATCCGTATCGCAAGAATCTAAATATATCACAATAACGCTGTGGTCTTCCATCTGACAGAGATTTACACTGAAGAATCATTTTCCACCAGAGCCTTAAAAGAACATGTGTTGTGACTAAATAAAAATGTTTAAAAAGTCCAGTTTTAGTGTTAATTTAATTAATTTAGTCACAGCTTAGCCTTGTTTTATTTCTGGTTTAGTCTGTGTTAAGTTTTGATTTTGTTGCTGCTTTGACTTGTAAATACAGGAACTTACATTTTTGTGAAATGCAGTGAATTTAACTTACTATGTTCGAAAAGTAGGCTCTACTTTCAAATATCGCAATAATATTGTTATTGCAATTTTCTACATAGTTACTGAAAATTGCATGTTTCTCCATATCGTGCAGCCCTAGTGTCAACCACTTCTGAAACAAAATTCTGGTCTGGAGATTGTGATGGCCACTCCATAACATTATACTTCTCTCTCTGCATGAATGCCTTTGTGGATTTCGAGCTGTGTTATGTGTCTTGTTGGAATACCCAACCCCAGCGTAAGTTCAACTTTGTGACTGATGCTTGAACATTGTCTTCAGGAATTTGTTGAAACTGGGTGGAATTCATTTGACCCTCCACTTTACCAAGGGCCCCAGTACCTGAACTAGCCACCAGCCCCACAGCCCCACAGCATGATGGAACCGCCACCAAATTTGACAGTAGACAGCAAGTGTTTTCCCTGGAAGGCTGTGTTCTTCTGTTCCATGCATAATGCTTCTAGTTATGACCAAATAACTCAATTTTTGTCAGTCCACACCATGTCATTCCACAATGAATCTGGCTTTGTCTAAATGAGCTTTTGCCTTCCTTAAGTGACTCTGTTTGTGGCGTTGCATCTTCCTTCCATACAGCTGTTCTGAACTGTTGACCCATGTACAGAAACATCTGCAGCAGGATGATGTTGTAGGTGTTTGGAGGTGATCTGTGGGTTGTCTTTAACCATTCTCACCATTCCTTGCCTGTGTCTCTCTGGTATTTTTCTTGGCCTGCCACATCTGGCCGTAACATCAACTTTACCTGTGTCCTTCCATTTCCTGATTACCACCTTAAATACCTTTTCTCATTATTGAATGCACTGTCTATGAAGTCCAAGGCTTAACTAACTTATCTAACAAATTTTGTGTTTTTTCATATTTCATTTATTTAAACCTCTGTGATCATTTCGTGAAGACAGAGTAAATTATTTTGCAATCTCAGAGCAAACATTTACATATGACTGTGAATGCAATGTTGTCTTTTTCAAAGTTCAAATGAGTGTAACCAGATTTTCTCAGTATCATACTCAAAGCTCAGCATATGCAGTAATTGGTTTAGCTCTTCGTTATTCATACATGACTCATTTGCACATATGACTCACCTGTAACAATTCTAACGCGTATTTCTTGTGCACAGGTCAGGGCTCAGCTACAGACACTGATCTGGGATTTACAAACATACGGATGAAGATGGCGCTGCATTTCTTCTGGAGGGCTGTCCTTGTGCTGCTCACATTTACTGCTGTCAAGGTAGGACACACGGCTGGTTTATTCACCAGTCACTGACGCCAAAAAGGTGTGGAAAGAAGCGTGAAACACACATTGTTTTAACAATTTTGTTAAGCTTTTTGTGCACTATGGCTGTTAGTTAGTTGTTGCTAAGCTGATGATACCTAGACCCAAAGTGTGGAAGAAATTATGACAATATACGCTGACCCTGATATAAGAGCAACATTACTGGATTTCTCCTCTTTCCATCCCTCCTGGTGTAAAACCAAAATCTATGACCTTGCATTTCCAGCTTCCACAACAACAGCTAAGCTACCTTTCTTGGGTTTATTTACCAACAAAATCTAACACTGGACCATTTTGCCACTGTAATAATAATAATAATAATAATAATAATAATTACACCAAACTGAGCTCTGGAACCTACCTTAGAGCTGAGTTTAGACAAAAACCAGGAACAATCTCTACCTCATTAATCCTCATGTCTCACCTTGGCAGTACCGATATTTAACCCCACTCAGCTCCCTGTTTTTTATTCATGTTTTTCTTTCTGCACTGATTCTTGTGTTAGAATAAAAACAGACTGACTGTAGTTCAATTCAACTCATTTTTATTTATATAGCCCAATATTACACTGAACAAAAATATAAACGTAACACAGTCTGAGGCACACCTGTGCAATAATCATGCTGTCTCATCAGCATCTGGATATGGCACACCTGTGAGGAGGGATGGATTATCTCGGCAAAGGAGAAGTGCTCACTATCACAGATTTGACAGATTTGTGAACAATATTTGAGAGATATGGTTATTTTGTGTATGTAGAAAAAGTTTCAGATCTTTGAGTTCATCTCATGAAAAATGGGAGCAAAAGCAAAAGTGTTGCGTTTATATTTTTGTTCAGTGTATATACAATAACAGCTGCCTCATAGGACTTTATAGGAAAACATACAAACAAGCAAACAAACAAACACACAAATAAATAGACTGTTCCAGTACATCCCCTGTCCTTAGGCCCTCCTTCTTGGTAAGGAACACCAGCTATGGGAAAAAGAGAAACCTCGTCAAATTAGGACAATTTGTTTTTCATAACATGACATTTAGCTCTATATTGTATCTCTATTATAGCCATATCTCTCATTAGTTGCCTTCATGTTGTTGATTGAAATCTTTCTTTTTAGCCTGGTGAGCTAAAAGCAGGAGATTTCTCAGTCACAATGAACCATTTCTCCTCGGTCGATTTGGGACTGGCCTATCACATTCGTTTATCTGAAGCATGTCTTATGAATATGGAAGCTAATCTCCTATCAACAATAACCAAGACGGCACCCGAGCGAATGTAATATCTTCTCTGAGCTGATTAAGGCCATTTAGGTCTTTCCTTCGTCTCCTGTTGGTTCTGCTGAAGTCCTTGTTGTTGTTCAGTCCTCTGTGGGATTTTTGTCTTCGTCCTGTTTCCATTTTAACAACAGTAAATTCCCGCTGACGTCCCACATAACAACCACATTCAAACAAACCCACTTTTTCCACAAGTCTTTGTACAACTCGCTTCTGCTGCTGTCCCCATTCACACATAAGAACAGAGCTGCTCAGAATACAGCGTATTCTGGTGTTTTTTGGCAAAACCAGTAAGAATCCACCAGGTTTGTTGTGCTTAGAGGTCAGCGCTGCACTGCTTACGTCCTGCCCTTTGTTTCTCTGATTGGTTACTCCGCCTGTCATTGTTCCAGCCATAAAAACTATACGTAAGTGACGAGATACCAAACTAACTTATTTGTATAGAATAGGGCACCATTGCAAATCACCTGCTTCCTTGTGTGCAGTTATTTGTTTACTGATTTTGTCTAAGTTCTCCTCCAGATGCCCCTTTTGACACAAAGCTCTCCATAAATCCAGGCTTGGGACTAGCACAAAGGGTCCACTTGTGTCCCCCCTGTGGCTGGGATTTTTGTAATATCCAGTATCTTCAGAAGGAGCTGGTAAATTGAACAGGTGAATAAAATAAAACCAGTAATATAAAAGTGTTTTTTTCTTCTCTGTGTGCTGCACTTTGCATTTAATGGGAGCTGGCGTTTGTGTGGAGCTGAAGCCCTGCTTCTGCCTTTAAAGCCTCGCTCTGTCTTCTTCTTTTTACTGTCAAAGCACTCAAAAAGGATGAATAGAGGAAAAAGTGGATTTCCCCCTCGGTGTGCTGGCTGTAGGTAATATTCATAACACCTTCCCTTTGATCGTAGTGGAGCAGCGGAGTATCTGGTGTACTCAAAAGTACACTGCGGCCTTTACCGGCTGCCCCTCAGTCATAACAAAGCGTCAGATTTAGTGAGAGTCATATGGACATAGACCTAATTAGAGAAGGACTTCCTCTTGCCGCGCACACCGCACTCCCTCTGCCAGCTCGGACGCTTAATTCAATCTGACCACCCAAATCAAATTGTTAGCACACATTTGAAAAGCAGCCGAGCAGTGGAGTCTTTCACAGCACAATATCGCTGAAATGTTTTTGTAAAGCCCTGGACCTGTGGGATAGTACAACTGAAAGCTCTGGAAATGCTCTGCCTTTTCTTAAATTTTGTATTGTTTAGTGATTGAAAATGTTTTAATAGCAAGGAGGATGTTTAAGTCAGCTACAAATCAACTATAAAGATGAAAAAATAAATAAATTGCAACAGGATCCCTCAAGATTTTTGAGTTTTGGGGCAAACTCAAAATCAAAAGTTTTCAACAACTAATATGATTTGTTTGCCTAATTTAATATTCATGTCTAAAAGATTTCAGTTTTAAGTTTTACTCATTATCATTATATATTATATTTGTTGAAAACTTGAGATTTTAAAGAAATATATGGAGAAAAACATGACATAGTCTTTTGAATAGAAGGACGTGTTATAGTTGGGGGTCTGCATGGGATTTTTGGAAATTTAAGGGGGCCATGAATCACTTGACTTTGGGAATAGCTGTGTTAGTTGATAAAAGAAGTAAATTTCAACCCCAAAAATGTGTGTAAATGTAATTGCATATGGTGATAAATGACATTCGGGGAACAATGTGTACATCCTGTTTGTTTACGAGCCCCACAAATGTCAGCTCCTTGTATGAAGTGATATTTAGAGCTGGATTTTCTCTGGTAAAATATAGACACGGCCTAATCCCTGACAGCAGGCCTCAGAGGAGCTGGTGTTTTCCATGATCAACTTAGCAAAGACTTTTATTTTAATCACCTCCTGTCTGTTTCCATTAGAGTTAGTGAGTCCAAACTCTACTGCAGTATGCTTCTCCCGACACTTTGGCTGAGCGTAGAGCTTTTTTAGCATTTTATTTAGAGAAAATTTGAGCTGAACGCTGCAGTGTTTAGTATTGATCGCCTTCTTTTCAGGTAAACTGACAGTTTGAGTTGAAGCCTGTCTCCCGGGACTCTCTTTGCTCAGAATTGGTATAAAATATAAAGATTGGGCTTTTTAAAGGCTGACTTAACATTCTGCGAGGGTTGCAAAAGTTGAAATAACTAAGTTACAAAGACGCAATAGAGTTTTATAGAAATATTACTTTTCCTTTTGCTGCTTTTGGTAAAGGACATTGAATCATAACGGTGAATACTTTTCAGAGAGTATACTGCTCACATTAACGAGGTTGCATCAGAAAATTGCATCTTTTACCCTTAATTCTTAGAGAAGACATGTAAAATCTGTCAAAATCAAATCATACTCTCTACAATCATACTGACCTTAGTATGTTTGTTTTTTGGTGTCTTCTTCTAACGCCTTGGACATCTGCATTGGTTTTAGAGGCACATGCAGCTCTATAGCACTGCTCTTGCGACTCCTTGAGCATCTGACATCTGGTTATGTAAAGTCAGTAAAGGAATATGTAAATGACCATAAAATAACCTGGATCTGGATAATTTTGTCAATTTAAAATAAAACTTTCTCCATGTTTTCCAGAATATGCAATGACCTTAATATGAATTGCTGTTTATTGCCTTTATTGGTGGCTCAGTGCATGCTTGGGCTGCTCTAAAGTGCAACACACAGAAGTTAAATAAACAGCAGCAAGACATAGTTACTGGATGTAACTCCAGTTCTCAGAGTCGCTCCTGTGTACACTGCTGTAGTCTTATTACATGGTAATCCAGACCTAGAGAGACTTATTCATGCGTTCATCTCCAGCAGGTTAGACTACTGTAACGGTCTGCTCACTGGACTCACTAAGCGAGCTGTAAGACAGCTGCAGGACGTCCAGAACACTGCTGCTCGGGTCCTGACCAAAACCAGGAAGTATGACCATATTAGTCCTGTCCTCAGGTCTCTGCACTGGCTTCCTGTTGCTCAGAGAATAGACTTTAAAACATCTCTGCTGTGTACAAGTCTCTCCATGGCTTAGCACCAAAGTCCATCTCTGACCTGTTGGTCCCATATGAACCATCTCAGACTCTGAGAACCTCAGGGACAGGTCTCTGCTGGTCCCAGAGTCAGGACTAAACTCGGTGAAGCAGAGTTTCAGTTTTATGCAGCGTCTTCCTGACGATGTTAGACAGACCTCTACTCTGACGATGTTCAAGTCCAGACTTAAAACTGTTCTTTTTAACTGTGCATATGCCAACTGAAATTGTTTTATCTGCACTCTTCTCTTTTAATTTAATTTTAAATTGATTCTTAATTATATTCTTTAAATTTGATTTTATTGTTTTAATTGTGTTTTGTACTTTTAAATTTGCCTTTTTTTTTCTTTTCTGTAAAGCACTTTGAATTGCTCTGTGTATGAATTGTGCTATACAAATAAACTTGCCTTGCCTTTGCCTAATCAGTACAATGAGTATTTAACAGTTTTTTGTTAGTTTGCAATAATTAATGACCATCCATAGGCTCTATTTCATTTATGAGCTAAGCAACTTTAAAATTAGTTGCAGCTCTTTACAGATACAAATTTATTTTTTTATTTTTTGGCAACAATTGAATCCAGAATGTTACAGACCACTAGTCTCCACTGTAGACTTGTGTTTCTAAAGTCAGACAGTCAGAGGAACCCAATTATTTTACCATATCTCCCAACAATACATTTCCTCTAGTCCTATAGTGGTGTGTATGGTGCACCCAGTTAGAGAATGTATAGTTAAAAAAAGGTTCACTGTCACTTAAAGGGGCCATGTTATGCTTTTTTCAGGGTTTTTGAAATAATTTTGAACACCTCAGCATTATTAGTTCACGTTTTATAACTTAAAATGATGTATATGTTGGGGGGCTGGTACTTTGACTTTGCAGAAAACGCTTGGATTAGGTGTGGAACCCTGCTGGCAATGGTGGACAGAGCATAAAATGGCTATTTAGCACAGCTATTAGCAACATGAAGCTAACAGATAGATAAATGAGCTGACTGCTTCGTAGTGTCAAGGGTTTAAGGCTGAAATGATCAGAACGAGTCCAGTGAGAAACGCTCAGGAGCACTTCCTGGTTTCATGTGTCTACGTAGAGCCATGAGACAGTGAGAAGTGTTTTCAGCTCTGGAGAAGGGGCAGCGCCTCAGCATACAGGATTACTCAAACATCCAGGATGTGAATGAAACAAAATACTACCCCAGATCTGTTTTTGAGGGGCAAACAACATAACTATTTGAAAGCTCAAAAAGCCAATTTATCAGAATACGGGATCTTTCAACAATATTTGCAGTATTTGTTTACTGATAAATATTAATTATACATAACTTGTACTACCACATTAATGAATAAACAGCATTTCTAACTCATCTTATTGAAAGATGTCACAAAGCTGCTGTTCTTTGACAAAACTCACAAAGCATTATGGTCTTCTTACCATGGCTGTCCACTACTTTTCATAATGCAATGTGAGAAATTTTGAGTGCACAATTTTAAGTCACTAGACATTTGGGCACAATTACAAAATGTCAAAATCACTAGACAGATTTCTCATAGTTTATTCACTGACATTACATTTTTTTGGATTTGTGTTCCACAGCGGGTCCTAAAACCAGCACGCTCCCCTCTTCTCACAAAGCTCAACATGATCCGCATCGACATGAGCAGCACATGTCCGGCCTTTGTCTCAGATCAGACTGAGCGGGGCTGCAGCAGACACTGGTGAGATAGAGCCAGGATGGACAGGTGTGTTCACTCACACTTCCACCAGGCGTCCAATTAGTGACACATCTGACCTCAGGCGGTCTATGAGAGCTGGACAAGATGAGGAGCGGCTCACACAGCTGTGGACCGGGACCAGAATCAAACAGGTGTCTGCTGAATACACCCACACAGGCTCTATACCTGTTTGAATTTATAAAACATGGAAAAGACAAATGAACATATCTATCATGAAGCTGCTCGTTGACCACTGATAAACATAAACTGTTCCGCTCCTGTTGAGCTCTAACAGATTTTTTTTTTTTATTTCAAGACGCAATACACAATGAAATAAAAGTAGCAGCTTACTCGGCAGTCTTATTTTTCATCATCAAATTGTTTTTACACAATATATAGTAATATATTAACTTCTATCATGCTAATTTGACTTTTTTGATCTTTTAACCACATAGTAATGTTGTTTGCACCTGAAAAACAAACCTGGAGTAGTATTGTGTTTCAACCACACTTTCTTTGAGTAATCCTGTATGCTGAGGCCATCTCTTTCTCAAGAGCTGTAAACGCTTGGCCTCACAGCTCTACGTGAAACCAGGAAGTGCTCCTGCGTGTTTCTAAAGCCCATACACCGTCACCGGACTTGTTGTGATCATTTCAGAGTTTAAATTGCTCATTTACTTTAATGTCCAGTCCCAACTGTTGCCAGCGGGGGCAACAGACACTTAATCCAAGTGTTTTTTGCAAAGTAAAAGCTCCCTAAAAGAAGATGTTTTGCAGACATAAAGACATTAAGTTGTTAAACTGAAAATACTAATGCAAAGGTGTCCAAAATGATTTCAAAAAGCCTGAAAAAGCATAATATGCCTCCTCCTTTAATATATTTTAGTTTTTTGGTTTTACTGTCAAGTTGGACATGGACTGAGTAGAATGCATCTGTCTGTTTTTCTGAATCTGTAATAATAAGAATAAAAAAAGTTTTTTTAAATTATTTTTGCATCTTAATATTTTTTTTTCTAATATTGGTTGGTAAAACTTTCTGATGTGCTTTCATGTTTTTTGAAATATTGTACAACATTTAAATTGGTTTGTTAAGCAGTTTGCAAACACACGCACGCACACACGCACACACACACATACACACACACACACACACACACACACACACGTATTTATTCATATTCTACCATTTATAACCATTGTGGGTGGGGGATGGGGTTTATCCCAGCTATTTTGGGCATGAGGTGGGGTACATCCAGGGCAATGGGCAGTGCCAGTATGTGGACTTACACTGATAGAAAAAACCAATGACTCTTTTACTCATTCACTATGGCAATGTAGATTCACCAGTCCACCACACACATGCATGTGTTTGGACGGTGGGACTAACACTGGGAGGACATGCACACTTCTCTCAGAGAAATTTTGTATTTACCAGTGATTGAACCCACAATCCTATTACTGTGTAGCTGGTGCTTTAACCACTGACCTTTTATTCATCTATAGTCTATAGTCTGCCTCAATAAAAAGATATGTCTCTTTTTATGCTGTGTGTTTTGTTAAATTGCTGCCAAATGCTGCCATGCAAGCATTTTTAAAATACCACAACTTGTTCCACAATTATCTCTACCTCATTAAACATCATCATTCCCAGAATCCAGTCACAAGAGCACACAAGCCAGCGTACCTTTTGTGCCCATCCCAAGTCCGGATAAATGGGGGAGTTGCATCTGGAAGGGCATCCGGTGTAAAACCCATGCTAAATCAATAGGAAAATCACCTCCTCAGACACACTGGCCAATGTAAGCTTCTCTGAGAGCATCGTTAGTGTCGTTATCATTAATCATTTATGATAAAGCCAAGATGAAGTCTATAAGTCTTGCTTTTCACAGGTGATTCTTATTACAGTGTGCTATTATGTAGAGTTGTAGCGCCTGGGACCGGTCTTGGTCTTGAGACAGGTACGGTCTTGGTCTCGTCTTTACTATTAAAAAAAAAAAAAAAAAAAAAAAAAGCTCAAAAAACTCAAAAACTTAAAGCAACAGGATCCTTCAAGATTTTTAAGTTTTGGGGCCAACTCAAAATCTCAAGTTGTGTGTTCAATTTAACGTTCATGTGTCTAAAAACCTTTAATTTGAAGTTTTACTTGCTCTCAATATTTTTTTAGCTCGTCTTACAGTCAACGTACTACCCATTGTTCAGAAAAAAAGTATTAATATTGATAGTAATAAAAACTCAATATACTAAACTACACAATTTTAACAACTTTTCTGAACAATGGATAGTAAGTTGGCTGTAAAAAAAAATAATGATAGAGAGTAAAATTTAAAATTAAAAGCTTTTAGATGTATCAATGTCAAATTAGGTGAACAAAAACTATTGGAGTTGGCCTCAAAACTCAAAAGTCTTGAGGGCTCCTGTTGCCTTGAGTTTTTGAGTTTTTTTTTTACGGTGTTGGTCTTAGTTGCAGTTTTACTTGGTCTTGTCATGGTCTCAGGTGTGGCGGTCTCTGAGATTTTATTTACCCCGACATTATAAAAAAAAATGCTATTCTTAATAATTAGAGTAATTAGATCATTAAAATAATCATTAATGTATTTGAACCACTTTTTGTTTTAGTTTTCCCCTTTATTTTGAGTTAGATAACAGGGTTTGGTCTCAGTTTGCCTTGGTCTCGGTCTTGACTCGGACTCGATCTGGACTCAGACTGGTCTTGGTCTTGATTAGTCTTGACTACAACACTACTATTAGGTGATTAAACAGTGTGGAAGAAAAGCTAGTACTGTGTATGCTCAAGTTGTTTGGCTTTTCTATCTTGTGGCATAAAGACAGGATTTGCTGGAAGGTGCTGGAATTGCATATGAAAGACAAGAATATCATTACAACAGTGCGCCTGTAAGCAGTGAGTCATGCATTTTCATTTTAGGCTGGAGAATGGTAAAGGTGGAGGCTGCCATAGGGGATTGACAATGCAGCAGAGGGGCACTGCTATTTGGTCTCACGCTTACATTTACATACATTTCAGTCTGTGTGTCTTTTAATAGAGGAAAGTAGGAAGCAAGCGGAGTTGCAGGTTAGAGGTTTTCACTCCCCCTTGTACTTTTCTTGGCTTGCAGTGTTCCAAATCTCTTCAAGAAAAGACAAAGTTGGTGCACTTATCCATAAGCCATAAGCCAGTGTGCACTTTATGCTGGTCCTAAGCCCGGATAATCAAAGGGAGTTGCATCGGAAAAGGGCAAAAAAAAAATATACGAAATCTAGATAATCACTGCACACTTGGAGGCAGATGATTTGCTGTGGTGACTCCAGAAAGAAAAAAGAAAGAAAGAAAGGGAAAAACCAAAAAGGAAAGAAAAAAGGTGGTGCATTGGTGTTGTGTGTCCTTGAGAGGCTCTTTCCTTTTGGGACACAATTGCGGGACGGTGGCGTGAAAGGGCCCAGTGTTAAAACGTGATTAGCCGTTGTTAGGTGTTGTCGTCCTGGTTCATATCTGTCTACTTCCCGTCGCTGAGGTTTCCTGGTGCCAGACTCTTCCTGCCATCCTCTGACCAGCTGTTTAAACAAAATACTCAAAAAATAAAAGCACCTGATTTGTGTGAGACTGAGTTGGAGGCAGGTAAAAAAAAGTCTCTGGTAGAATTTGCTGCTAAAGATTCAAAATGCAGGTGTCTTGGCGATGTTTATAGTTCAAACGACCTAAGGTATTTGTTTTTTAAATAATGTCAAAAGTGATGATATTATTCAACCACACAGGCACGATTGTTCTCTTAGACTGTGCATTAGACACAGATTTAATATAGTGAACAATCCCTAACAGACAATGATCAGGTTCAATATGTATGGATTTTCTGTTTGGATATTTCTTTTGAAAATATTGTCCAACCTCTATAGTAATATAGTCTATACGACCTATAGAAATAGAATGTGACGTCACATCGGTGGTCACACAGACTCTTTTCGACAGTAAAACAATGGAGCAATTTAGGATGTCATTACTCGAGTTAGCGTTAACACAAAATAATTATAAAGGGCCTGTTTACATGACAACACTGGCCAGGAAAACATAACAGTCCTGCCGCCTGCGATTTGCATTTACACAACAACACTTGTTTCACGTGAAAATGACTGTAAACTGTAGTATCTGTGTTTGTCCAGCAAATGGTGCTGTGGGCCCCGCAAATGCTCTACACCACAGAGAGAGTAACTGCAGAAGAAGTGATAGCTCTGGTCTGAAACTTTCCAGCTACTTTAAGATCTTTTCTGGAGCCATTCTCATAAAGTCTCTCTAAAAGTAAGTACTTATACAGATATTACTGACAGTTACTGACTAAATATGAATAGATGAGACATAAAAGCCTTGTATTTTGCTGTCTGTGACCACTCATGAGCCAGATTCATCGCTCAACGGTTGTTTAATGACGTAGGTTCCCAATCTCTGTAGGTTGTGTTTATGTTTTAGAATTTGATGGAGTCAAAATCCCAGATGGATGGCAGGGGCCAGTGTTACTCTATGGCTTAGAAACTATTTCTAAAAGAAACAACTTCACAGAAAATCCACAAATGTTAAACCTTTTTTGTTACCGTGTGGGTCCACAAACTCACTTTATTGCATTGCCCTGTCTACTGACAACAATCATGCTTGTGTGATTGAATAATATTCCTGCTTCTTGACACCATAGTGAAAAAATCTTTCACCTTAGTCAATTTGTGCTGAGAGAAAATACTTTGGACTTTGTGCCAGTTTTTGTTTCATGTCTAAAGGCCCAGTAATTGCAGAGATATTAAACATAAACCAGGCCACGAAATCAGCATTTTGCTTTTCTTCAACAGCAAATTCTACCATAGAATTTTAGGCAGTCCTTGTTAAAATAGTAGTTTATTGTAGTTCTAGAATTTAGTTCTAGAATTAATTCTTGAATTGTGTCTAAAGAATTGTGTCAGTTGTGGTGAAAAAGATGCCGTCTGGATGTTTTGTAGATGACTTCTCTTTAACCTTGTTTTGATTGTGACAGAGTCTTCACAGACAATAATTAAGATGGATTTGGCAACTGACGATCACTGACTACATGTACCGTATTTTCCGCGCTATAGGGCACACTTAAAAGCCTTCAATCTTCTCAAAAAACGACAGTACACCTTATAATCCAGAGCACCTTATATATGAATTTATTTGACGAGATATATAATTTATAATGAGATTATAATGACGTGAGGGATCTGGGCATGCTGGATGCTGTAATCGCCCAACTGTTTAACTCAGACACTGAAGATGAAGAATTTGAGGGATTTGTGGACGAGGAATGAACTGAAAAAGTGAGTGTATTGTGTTGTATTTTGTTATAACGTTAACTGAACAGTTATGAGTTATTGTGAATAAGCTATCATTTGATTTAGTGGTCTCAGATTGTTTTTTTTTTATTCACGCGTTACAACTGAACAAGTTTGGGAGTTATGGTGAACGCGTTGAATAAAGTTTGACTAAAATAGACCATTCAATGAAAATGCGGTACACGTTGTCAGAGACTCATTAGAAAGCATTGGTGAGTCTAATTCAATTCAATTCAGATTTATTTGTATAGCCCAGTATCACAACAAAAGTCGCCTCAAAGGCTTCACAAACAGTTGATCAAACATAAACACACAATCAGACTTAACACACAATCAGCACAAACAAAACTACACTAAACTAAACAGACCCAGGACACTCCTGTCCTTAGACCCTCCTTCTCGGTAAGGAAAAACTCCTAAAAAAACCCAGCTACGGGAAAAAAGAAGAAACTTTATGGAGCCCGCATTGAAGGAGAGATCCTCTCCCAGGACGGACAGACAATGCATCTATGACTGCTAGTCCCTTAGCTCATCTATAGGATCATAGATCAGCTCTGTAAGGATTCATCCAGGGAGTGGGGTGAGGTAGGTTGAGGAAGTCCATAGGATGCAGCAGGTGGCCTCATCCAGACAGGTGAGTGGGTTGAGGGAGATCCGGGAAATCCTTAGAGGTGAGGTTGAGGGCCCACAGGTCGGGACAGGAGCACAGATGGGGTCAGCTAAGATCCAATCATCACTGGGACATCTGCCAGCAGCCAGGCATCTGAAACAGTCCCCACTCCCCAGAGGGGAGCGGGAGAGAGGGACAACTTGTGAATAGCAATGAACTGATTGGAGATATAGAGTATTTAGATAATATTAATGACAGTGATAGAAGAGGAGCAGCAGATGAAACCAGAGGTCAGAGGTCAGTGCACCATACTTCCCCCAGCTTCTAGCTCCTAGAGCAGCCTAGCTTCAGCTGTGGAGTTAACCCTGTTCCTCGCTGGCCTGACCATAAGCTTTCTTGAAGAGGAACGTTTTAAGCCAATGATGATTTAAGCTAATGATTTTAGATGTTTTATTTATATATTAATTAGCATATAATAATTGTGTAATTTTGTTATTGTTGGACAAGCAGGACAAGTTGGACAATAGTTTATCAGTGTGGCTCAGATTTTACTTTAATAAGTTCATGTGAGCAAAGGGAAGTGACTCAGATCTGGGTGCTATTAATTCAAAGTAAATCAACAAACAATTTGGACAACAACTGTTTATTTTTGTTGTATAAAAACTCTATTTCATCTGAGAACATTACATAGGGAAGAGTTTATGGAATTATTGTTTAGGATCCTACTTTCAGAAATTTGGCATTGTTCAAGGAAAATGATTGACTCATTATAAAACAGGATTAGTCTACTACTCATCGCCCTAATCCCAGTGGCTCCTGCTGGGACTCATGACAACAACATTCACTGGACAAAATAACCTTTTTTTTTTTTTTTTAACTTTCGCTCCTCTCTGAAAACAGTATTGTCTGTGGTGCCAAACAAGCAATGAGCTATGGCTTGGAGGAATGCAGCTTGCTATTGCCATTGTGCACAGAAATGATGACAGAGTTAGAGGAAATGCAGAGAGCAGCCAGGGGCCAGCAGGAAGAGCATGCACAGGGTGGACTGCCTCAATCTACTTTTATATCTCTACTTTTCAAGGCCCCTGTAATGAATCCTGAATGATCTCACCACAATTTAAAATAATGTTGTTTGTTTTATCATAAAGGCCAGTAAAGAACTAAACTCCAGCTGGAAAAAGTGAAAGTCCAAGTAAAAGTATGAGGTAAGAGTGGATGTCTGAGCCACAGCGATTAATCCCAAATTGACCCAGAATTTAAAGTAGGTGGATTTGTACAGTTTCCACTTGTTAACATTTTGAGGGTCTTAAAGATAATACTCTGGTCTTAACTTGGCTTGTTTAGGTCTTGGACAAAACAAGGCCGTCAACAAGTATTTTTAAATCCCTGACGATCCTATTCTTCCACCTTTACCAAAGTATTATCACACCAACACATACTTGTAATTGTTGTCATATTTGAAATGTAAAATTAGGTTTTAGCAAATGACGGTTGTACATTGATGTCATGAATTTTTGAAGGTCTCCTGGTTTGTAAGTAGCAATGATGGCCCCCTATTTTAACCATTTCCATATAGGGCTTGTTAAATGTCTATTGGCGTGTGTTTACTGTCTAGCTCTGTGTCATAGCAGACTTGAAATGTGAACCATAACCAGCTAAACGTAGACTGCAGGTAAAAGTGGCCCAAATCTGAAAATCTGAATCCAAATCTTTTTTGCCCCTATGTGACCTGTATTTGATGTTTTTGTGACAGTGTGAACAGCACAGATAAGATTTTTTCAAATGTGACCATATCATATGTCCTCCTAAATCAGATACGTATCTGATCTTTTACAAAGTGACTGCAGTCTGAACAGACAAGTCATATTTAATCTGACTTTTGTGTCACTGAAATGTAAAAGACAGCACAATTCTGCACTGGAAGAGGCAAGAAGTGGACAGATCAAATGATAACAAGCCTGGCAGACAACGTTGATGGAGCTGAGTCAGTAAAAAAAAAAGAAAAAGGTTTTAAACCTAATTTGTATTTAAGGTTACAATCCTGCTGAAGCTAAACCTGAGGGTCGTATCGTAAACTGTACTGAGGAGAAATGAGAAGAGAAATAAGATGAGAAATATTAAGAAATTAGGATTGAGGAGTGTCGCTGACAGATGGATTCAAACATCTTCCACAGTATCCTGAACTTATGGATAAACTCTGAGTCAGTGAAGCCTCTCACATCACAGTCTCTCATCCAGGCTCTGTCAGGGCTTTTTTTGCACAGGTGGGTCACTTTCACGCTGGAAACGGTTCACACATGGGACTGATGGAGGTCACATTTAAACGCCAAAAAAAAAAAAAAAAAAAAAATCAGATTCAAGCAAAAAATCTGAATTGAGCATTATGACCTGCAGTGAGAACGTAATCTATATGTCATTCCAGAATCAGATACTTCTTTTGTATCCTATGTAACAGGCTCAGATGTTCATGTGCATGATTAAACTTGATGATTAAACATATACTGATAGGCTCACCTGTCAGAGGGTTCACCTGTCAGAGGGCTCGGACACGCTCTTGTCTGAGCGGGGAAAAGCTCACATTTACAGTGAGTAAAACCACACCATGTAAAGCCTTGAACACACTCCACAGCTCTGTCTCTCTGCATTGAGTTTGTTGATGAAACGAAGGGCTTTGTTGAGAACAGACTTAATATGACTTTATCTCCTCTACAACACAACGTGACAAATTGCAACTCTGGCTCCGCGCTCGCTCGAGGTGGCACAGGACAAACTACGATTGTAGCGAGCACGACAGCCAATCACAGACTGGGATTCACAAATGTTTCTGATTGGCTGTCTTATATCCAATCGTTTATATCAAATACAGTCGGCAACGGTGGGAACGCCCACAAAACGTCACTCCGATCCCCCGTGGGAGAAAACGGACCACTCACAACAATGCACAAGAGTTACTCTGTTGTCTTCTTTTCTACAAAAATACAAACAAGAGCTGGATATACATTTTATATTTTACATTTAAAAGACATGGAGACATAGAGGAGGACACAGCGGTCCAGCAGTCCACATTTATCCACAAAATACCATCGCTGTCTGACGTTAGCTGCCTACAACATGCTAATCTAATCAATGTCAAGTTGCATCATAACAGAACTCTCTCTAATATAAAGACAATATAAAGACAATTCATCATATTTAGTGTAAACTGAAATGTGCTTCTGTAAATGTGTTAAGGATTGGTTGACTCATGGCTCATCATAACAGGCTGCAGACTGACGCACGGCGTTAGCACGGCTTGTTCAGTGGCACTAGCATTAGCATTAGCTCAGCAGCTGTATGAGCTCTGTACCATAAAAGAAAAGCATGGCTTATGGACTGGCTTCTACCTGGAGTTAGTGTAAATATAGGAGATGGGGCTTAGCTGCTTCATAGATGAGTCTGCTCAGAGCTCAAAAAGCTGCCGAGCTAATGCTAATGCTAGCGCCATTGAATGAGCCACGCTAACGCCGTGCGTCAGTCTGCAGTTATGATGAGCCATGAGTCAACTAAGCCTTAACACATTTTGTGGGCGTTCCCACCGTTGCCGACTGTATTTGATATAAACGATTGGATATAAGACAGCCAATCAGAAACATTTGTGAATCCCATTGATCCCTGTGATTGGCTGTCCTGCTCGCTACAATCGTAGTTTGTCCTGTGCCACCTCGAGCGAGCACGGAGCCAGAGTTGCGAGCAGAAATGAGCTGTCGTGCGAGCAAAGATGTTGCGCGAGCGGGCATTCACGTACTCACGCACCTAGGTAGACTTTGAGCGAGAATGTAGGCAGAGTTGAGTGTGCACAGAACAAAGGTTTGTGTGCTCAAATTATTATTGTCTTTTCAAATGGTAAAGTATGTGCTTGCGACAGTCACACTGCATGCGCTCGACACTCACTCTGTGCGCACGCAAAGGTGCCACAAATATCACACCATATTTCCACACTTGGATGATCACCAGTTTAATTAGCAAGCTCAACATCAGTGTTATTTTGAATGAAAGTTTGACAGAAGGTGCTCCTCCCACTCTGTGCACACTCATGGACTAGTCCATTTTTAAGTGAAGGGGGGGGGGCTACTGGTTTGGGGCTCTAGGCAGTCGCCTAATGGTAAAGCCGCCTCTGGCCAGATGCCCTTCCTGACAACACTTTCCATTTATCAGGGCATAGGGTTGCTAACTGATACAACTGCTTCACAGGGAGCTGACAGTTTGACACTAAACTGAACAACAAGCATATTTGGAAGTGTCTATGCCCTGTCTAGGAGTGGCGATTGCTCACTGACTGCAAGTAAAACTGAACTTCCCCTAAAACTTTATAAAAATAAATGGTGAAATATGAACAGTTTAATTTCATAAAATTTTATAATAAATAACATTAAAAGTGGCTAGAATGTGTTTAATTTTGTTCATTAATCAGCTTTAGTCTGGTTCTCTGACGCAATCCTCCTCTCACTTCAGAGCAGGACGCTGTGTAAATCCTACTGACGCTGAGCTTCACTGGATCTCTATGGGAGAGAAGTGAGCCGTGTTTTTTATTACAAAAGTAGATTAAATGATAAATGATATAAATATAGATAAATGTACCAAAAACGTTTCACCCCTGGACACTCAGTGCCTCTGGGAGTCAGTGGAGCAGTGGGCGTGCCATGACGTTGCTGATCGATGATAATTGGCGGAACTGGCTGAAAATTTGAGTGACAGACACAGTGCGGTGCTGTTCCCCTGACTTCGGAGGATGCCATGCAATAAATTGGAGGACGAGGGACTGACGCTGACTGACACTGTCGTGTGCTGAACAAGCCGTAAAGCAAAGTGGTTTGAGCGTAAAGCAATCATTATCATTGGAACATGTTACACTCTAAATAAACAAGGCTAAGCAGAGCACTGCTGAGTTTGAATCTTATTTAAGTTTGGTTTGTTCGTTCGTTCAGTATCAACGTTGTAGGGAAACTAACTGCTAGTTAGCCCAGGATTAAATGTTAGCTTCCCCGTGTTTGAACAGTTTGGTAGATACTGCAATATTGACTGATTACTGGGAACTGAGCAAAAGAAGCAATATTTTGGTCTTTCAGTGAGTCTGTTGGTTTGACATTAGAATATTTTTTTGCCTTATATTGTATGTTTGTCTGGTTCAGCCCAAAGTTCAGCCAGTCCTTTCACTCCGGGTCCTCCATTTTTAAACAAACCTTTATAATGATTAATCCATCAATTCACAGTAATAATGCTGACCATATGGTGTGGTTGTGGCCTATATCTGCCAGGGGTATCAGTATTTACATTATTTAACCACAGTTTGACTTGTGTATATGTTCAGTGGTGAAGTATTTACAGCTGAATTATCTTGTCAAACTTGTGAATTGGGGTTGTTAGGTTTATTATGCTTTGAGCCCCCCTCTCCACCTCCTCCTCAGTCCCATTGCCCACTTCCTTCCTGACTGTGAACAAGAGCTGCTTCATGTGTGGCTTATGGAGTTGTTCACCCCCTGCTATTATCTCTTTGTTTACTCTACCGCTTTTTTACTTTTTGGGTACCTGCTCAGTCAAAGTTCCAACCGAGCCAAACCACTTCTAAAATGTGACATTGACAGATTGCTGGTCACTGATTGGTCAGAGAATGTTGTCAGTTGTGAGTCACACGTGTGATGTTAGCCACAAAAACAAACCAGCATTTTTAACAGTTGCGCCTGATTCTAAATTAGGGTTGCAAAAAGAATTTTCAAAGTTGGAAATTTTCCATGGGAATAAATGGGAATTTATGGGAATTTATTGGAATAAATTGGGAGCTTACACAGTTCAAAGCTGTCCCATGACAGGGCAATATACTATAGCATAAAAAACACAAACGCACTTCAATATCTCTGTTATCCCTCAGTCACATGTACATGTGGTACATGTAGTAACCTGCTTTGCATACACTTCTATGCACTCTGCATCCCCCTATCACATGCACAGCTGATCTCCACAACACTAACAAACTCAAGATTGCAGACTCCATATTTCTGGTTAGCTCAACTATTACGGTTGTAAAAATGTATTTTATGGTATATGGTGATATTTTGGGGGCACCATATTAAGCATCATAATTCTTTATAGGTATCAATACATTTGTGACAACATCATGCAAGTAATGAGCTACATCTGTTCTGGTGGCAGGCCTATCAACACTAGTTTGGCTGCAGTTCCCAGGCTGGCCTCTGGGGGTGGTGCAGTTTTTTGAGCAGATTAATGTAATGTGGTGTTTTTCGACTGATTAAACAGTGTCAGCTCAGCACGTTCTCTCTTTTGAACAATTTACTTTCAGGAGTTTTCATTTACTTTTTTGGTTTTGGGAAGTAATATTTAACTTAACAAATGTTTTAATTCAATTCAATTCAATTCAGTTTTATTTGTATTGCCCAGTATCACAACAAAAGTCGCCTGAAAGGGCTTCACAACAGTTGATCAAACATAAACACACAATCAGACTTAACACACAATCAACACAAACAATAACTACACTAAACAGACCCAGGACACTCCTGTCCTTAGACCCTCCTTCTCGGTAAGGAAAAACTCCTAAAAAAAAACAGCTGTGGGAAAAAAGAAGAAACCTTATGGAGCCCAACTGAAGGAGAGATCCTCTCCCAGGACGGACAGGCAATGCGTCTAGGACTGTCATCAGTTCATCTATAGGATCATAGATCAGCTCTGTAAGGATTCATCCAGGGAGTGGGGAGAGGTAGGTTGAGGAAGTCCAGAGGATGCAGCAGGTGGCCTCATCCAGACAGGTGAGTGGGGTGAGGTAGATCCGTGAAATCCTTAGAGGTGAGGTTGAGGGCCCACAGGTCGGGACAGGAGCACAGATGGGGTCAGCTAAGATCCAATCGTCACTGGGACATCTGCCAGCAGCCAGGCATCTGAAACAGTCCCCACTCCCCCAGAGGGGAGCGGGAGAGAGGGACAACTTGTGAATAGCAAGGAACTGATTGGAGATATAGAATATTACATAATATTAATGACAGTGATAGGAGAGGAGCAGCAGATGAAACCAGAGGACAGAGGTCAGTGCACCATACTTCCCCCAGCTTCTAGCTCCTAGAGCAGCCTAGCTTCAACTGTGGAGTTAACCCTGTTCCTCGCTGGCCTGACCATAAGCTTTCTCAAAGAGGAACGTTTTAAGCCTAACCTTAAATGTAGAGACTGTGTCTGCCTCTCTAACATGAGCTGGAAACTGATTCCATAAAACAGGAGCTTGGTAACTAAAGGCTCTACCTCCAACTGTACTTTTAGAAACCCTGGGAACCACTAATAGCCCTGCATTTTGTGAGCGCAGTACTCTGCTTGGTTGGTATGGCTCTATAACATCAGTAATGTAGGATGGGGCCATACCATTTACAGCCTTGTAAGTCAGGAGAAGGATTTTAAACCTAATTCTGAATTCAACTGGAAGCCAGTGAAGTGAAGCTAGCACAGGAGTAATATGTTCTCTCCTGTTAGTTCCTGTTAATAATCTCGCTGCTGCGTTTTGAACAAGCTGAAGACATTTTAATGAGTTTTTATGGCACGCTGCCAGCAGAGAGTTACAGTAATCCAACCTAGATGTAACAAACACATGGAAAAGTTTTTCAGCGTCACTTTTAGATAAAATATTTCTGATTTTGACAATGTTACGTAAGTGAAAGAATGCTGTTTTACAGGCTTGGTTTTGGTTTTATTGTTCAAAGACAAATTTGTTCTGTAAATGTTCAATAAAGGTGTTTAAATCTGTTGGATTATATTTTTTTAAATTTATTTATATATGGTTTCCAAATTTGAAAATTCCCAAAATTTCCAAGCTTAACTTCCCATGGAAAGTTTCCAGAAAATTTCCGGAAATTTACCGGAAATTTTCTGCCCCTTTGCAACACTATTCTAAATGCGTTGTGTGTGCAGCCGCCAGAGTTCACAGGGGAGAGAAGCGAGTTTAAGCTGAAGTTAGGAGTTGTGTACAGAGTAGGGCTGCAATAACTAATCAGATTCATTGATTATAATTGATTATTGAAATAATCGTCAACTAATATAGTAATCGTTTAATCGTTAACTGGAGTATACATAGAATCTGAAACATATCATGTGCTGAGAGAGGAGGGTTTTTTACCAAGACAGAGCAGTAAAGCAACAAAAAAGTACATTTTGTGTTTTTGATTAAAAATATCTTTGTATGTGTATTTGCTCTATCCAAATGTTCTCAAGTGACATAGCTGTAGTTTTGTCTGGTTCATTTTTGTATTAACACATTTTTGGTAGAATTTTCACTTTTTTTTTAACATAAGCTATAAAACACCTCAATTTTTAACCACGTTAACCACACATGCTTTACTATCCGATTCCGATTAACTGATTAATCAAAACAATAATTGACAAATTAAACAATTATCAAAATAATCGTTAGTTGCAGCCCTAGTACACAGAGCTACATGTAAACAAAAGCCACATTTGCCTCTGACATTGATCTCCTGTTCATTTGGAGATTAATTCCCTGACTTTTGTGCTTCTAGCCTGGGTAAAGACGCTATGTAGGCTAAATAAATACCTTTTTTTTAATTGACATTTAATGGTGTTCAATCTCATTTGTAACCAGGGGTGAAAGTAGATTTTTGCTTATGCCGGTACTATAACAAATTATGCCTACATATATATATATTAATAGCAGAAAAAGCAGATATACGAGGTTAAGAATGAATCTTGACTATAAAATATAGACATGGCTTATACAGGGTTTAACAGGGTTTGAAAACAAATCAAACGCACCCTATAAAGGCCAACACACACCGGACGCACGTCAAAAAATATGCCCCTATTGTTTTCTATGAGGCGCACACATGGCCCCCGTACTTCTGCAGTAACAAAAACAAAGCAAACAGGTGACATACATCAGGCTCTGACACCTTCCTCACACTCCACAACAGAACTGAAGTGAAAGCGGCCAGAACTCTAATTGTTATTAAGTTGCTTGTATTCTGTTTAGTTCGTAGCTCGTGCGGTTTCCTCGCGCTTCCGCGGTGTCTCGTGTTTTAGAAAGAATCTCAGACTGATCCATCTGCGGGGCGTTCAAATGCCATAGGCAAATGACTTTATTTGGAAAGACATGGCTCCGCGATCTACCCGCACTGCTTTTACGATCGATGGTAGATCACGATCGACGGGTTGAGGACCACTGATTAAAACCTTCTCAAGCGTTTGGTGTAATTTTAGGCGGCACTCCAGGTGTGCTTTGGGCTTAAGACGCGCACGCTCAATGCGTTTGTTTAAGGAAGTGAGACAATCAGTGAATGATGAGAGGGGAGAGGGACATTCTGTGCATTAAATCACATCACGGAGCGATCATAAGCCACTAAAAACCACACAGACACAGATATGATGAGAGAAAGCACTGCCTGGTTCACATGCTTTAGCGTCAGATTTTTTTTTCCTCATAAAAGCGTCCGTGGTCCGCAGCTGCTTTCTAATGTGTGTAAAAGCTGCAAAGACTGGCGGGACAGCTGATCTCTTTCTACCCGGTACTGCGTACCCCCTCTAAATCTCATGCCGGTACGTAGTACCGGGCCGTACCGGCTTACTTTCAGCCCTGTTTGTAACCCATGTCCTCAGTTAAGATGTAATGTTTACAGCGATGTGAGCGAGAGGCTGCATAAGCGTTTTTATTTAGAAATTTACTGGATCCCCTTCACTGGTCCCGGGTCTGACTTCCTGTCTGGCTTCATCTGCTCTGTTCAACTTTATGCATGACGGCTGCAGCATCCGTAAAAAAAAAAAAAAGACTCAATACTACTTTGTAGTATGTATCCAGAGCTCTCCAGTGAATAAGTGATTCAAATTTGAGCTCAATCAGACTGAGCATGTGCCGTTTATAAGGACTTTTATGTCATTGGTGAGCAATTAAGCAGCGCCATGCCGAAACTGTAAAAAATAGGATGTGGCTCCAATTGACTTTTTTAAATTGGGTCACATATAGAATGTTTGCAGGAGCAGCAGAAGCAGGAAACTGAGGCTCTCAAAAAAGATAGAAATTATTAAAAGGCCTTTATTATGACATGGCTGGTTAGTTAAAACAATGCCAACGTGTTTCGGCTCTTTCAGTTTTGCCTTGTTGTTGTTGTTTATGTCGCATTTATAGGACGTCACATCAGTGAGGCGCCACTGTCCCCAAGTAGAACCGAGTAGAGTAAAACCAAGAAGTGCTGGTGGAAAAGGGCCATAACTTGCTCCTATAGTGAATGAATGTGAGAGTGAAAGATCATCTGTCAACGTCTCTGTGTCAGACATGAAAATAACAGGCCATTGTCCAGGGTGCACCTCTGATGGAAAAAGCAGAAGACAATGAATGAATTAATGTCTAGCATCTGTGTCTTTAAGCCTCTGCTCTAAGCCTCTAAATTTGCGCTGATTGGTGAAATAAATCCAATATTTCATTAGCTCAAAATAAACAAAGCTTTCTTTTATTCCTCCTTAGAAGCCTTTTATGTTTATCTGTCTCATTGTGCAACAGAAAGCCAGCAGGAATTACAGTCTTTACAGGGAAACTTGATTCATCTGAATTTAACAAAGAGCATCAGAAAATATGTATGATGTATGATATTTTTAAATTTCTAATTAATCTTGAATCTTTTTTATATTTTGGCTGCTCCCTTTCTTACTTGGAGTGGCCACACTGAACCAGTCACACAGTGATTTGGTAGGTTTTATTGCCGGATGCCCTTCCTGTTGCAATCAGCCACAAACTGTGACTGGAGAAGGCAAAAAAGTGTTTTGTCCAAGGACACAACGACAGTCTACTCTTTGGGTGAGATTCAAACCTCTGACGCTCCAGCTGGTGGCGAACACTGTCACCCCTACACTTGTTATAGAACATAATGAATTTAATTTAAATAATGATTTATTATTATTACGGCTTCATTAAAATAATATACATACCTATATGAATATACAGGCACATTCGGTTCATATAAATATTTCAAATATTTAAACAATTTATTTTAATGGTGACCATGGTTGCCAGATCTTGCTGACAGTTTCCAGCCCAAACAGAACTTAAAACCCGCCCAACACAATAAAAACCAGCCCAAATCACAACCACACTGAATTTTAAAACCATTTAAATATAAGAAAGAACACAAAACCTAACAGCAACACTAAAAAAATTCAAACAAACAGGTTCCCTTCAAAGAGTGCAATCAGAAACCAAAGCTTTCCTTGTCAGGGTGTCATAAAAACCACAAAAAAAAAAAAAAAACAAACAAACAAAAAACAAAAACAAAATGCCTGCATAAAATGTGAACAACCAAACATGACACACTCATTTTAAAACAATAAACTGATGATATGAGAGGGAGGACACAGCAGTTTATTGAAATGTGTATTTCTACTTTGTTTGCCATACATTATGACTATTGTGTTGGTTGTTTTTCCAGAATATTTTCTAAAAACTTGCCAAATGTTGTGAAAAGCAGCCCACATTTTATAAACCACAATAAGGTGTTCAAAAGAAGCTTAATTGGGTGGAAACCTGCCCAATTTAACAACACTGATGGTGATGACAATGTAATATGATGTCATATTTTAATTTCATGTGAGAACTGTAAGCCACAAATTAAAATTAAAATAATTAAATGCTTGTAATATTTCACTCTGTGCAGTGAATCTATACGTACTGATTTATATACAATACGTTTTTCTATGGTTCTGTTCAAAAGTGTAACAGTGCTGCTCTCTGCTGCCCTCTGCTGGTCTCTTCACTTGTTTCTTTATGGCAGTAAGTAATTATTGTAAATGCTTTCTTTTAGTCATACTGTTTTTAAAGGTCATAAAATGTGCAGTGCTGTTCTAGAGGTGACCAAGATTTGTTTAAAAAGATAGATAAAAGCATAACATAGCCCTTAATAATTAATTGCTTGAAATATTTCACTCCAAACTGAATCTAAGATCTATATCTTCACTTTGAATTAGCCTACTGGAATAAATACACATGGCATTCTAATTTACTGACATGTGCCTGCGTGTGTGTGCATGCATCAAAACTTGTTGCAAGTTTGAATAATTTTTCATGACCTGAGCTCTTCTCTTCAGGGGAGATTTATGTTTATGTTGTGAAAGACAGTGGTGTGCTCAAAAGGGCTTTTGTTTCACAAGGTCTACTCAAAACCCACTGACTGACGGCTTAATTTAAAGAGCTTAGAAAATAGCTTTGCCCCTAAACTCTGACTATTTTTTCTTCTGCCTAGTTCACTTGAAGAGGCATTAAACCATATCCTGTGTGGAAGTGTGAAAACATTGCATTTTTATATAAAGCCACACACCGCAAACATCACATCTGTCAGATTTGGGGGATGTCGTTTTTGCCCCTTCAGACTGACAGAGTAAACATTTTGCTGCCACTTCAGCTCACCTCAAAGCCCGGTCCCTGCCCCGATCCAGCACTGAGGCCGCGTCAGTGTCCGCTGTGTTGTTTTAGCAGAAGGTGAGGAGTGAAAATATCAGAGCATGTCCCGCTCAGACGGCAGCGGGCCAGGCGTCCGCTCACACCTCTCCACACACAGCCTGTGTGTGCATACGGGACGACTCAAAAGCCCATTCATGGCCCGGCACAGAGCGGCCATTCAGTCCCGGACCACTGGCTTTCTTCTGGGCACTGGGGCTCGGCCAATCAGCTGCCATCTCTCACTCATCTTTATTTCTGTTTCTTTCTTTCAGTTTATTTTATAATTAGTGAGACGCTTTTAGTTTTTTATATTTTCACTGTATATTTCTCATGTTTTTAAATATTTTTTTGATACAATTTATAAATGAAAAAATTCAGCCATAAGGGGCCACAAGCAGTGTACTCTTTGTGCCGGTCCCAAGCCTGGATGAAAGGAAAGGATTGTACACTGTAAAGAAAAAATAGTTGAGAAAACTCAAAAACTCAAGGCTACAGGATCCCTCAAGATTTTTGAGTTTTGGGGCCAACTCAAAATCTCAAGTTTCAACAAATATATATATTTTTGTCTAAAAACATCAAATTTTAAGTTTTACTATTATTATTTTTTTAAACTCATCTTACAGAAAACGGAGTATCCATTGTTCAGAAAAGGTATTATAATTTATAATAAAAATTTTGTATATTAAATTTAACAAAATAATATTACAATTTTAACAACTTTTTCTGAATAATGGATAGTAAGTTGGCTGTAAGATGAGTTTAAAATAATAATCATAGTGAGAAAAACTTAAAATTGCAAGTTTTTAGACATATGAACATTAAATTAGGTGAACAAAAAATATTAGTTGAGATTTTGAGTTGGCCCCAAAACTCAAAAATCTTGAAGGATCCTATTGCCTTGAGTTTTTAAGTTTCCGCAACTTTTTACAGTGTTCTTATTATCTTTCATTCACATCATTATAATGCAGTAGCATGTGGTGACTTTTTCACTCAGGCAAGCAGGCACCTTGACTTCATTAAGTTTTATATGACAACTATTTGATTTAATTTAAATTTAATTAAAAATCACTTAAATGCAATCCCATCAGTGTTTGAGTAGTAGGCTGTTTCAAACTATCTCACACTCTCTATATAATTACTATTAGTAACGCTGTTTGTATACAAAACTTTTTCTTTACATTTTTTTTTTCACAAAGCTGACCTTCTCTGTCACCTTATCAAAGAATGTACCTTACTGTAAGTTTTTGTTTTAACTTTAATTCATAAGCTCTAAAACAAAGATGGATGGGTAGATGATGAGTGAGGTTACAGCCTTACAGATGAGGGAGGCCTGTTCATCAGGACGCACACTGAGATCAACACTAGACTAGTGCCCTGTTAATGCTGCTTCACTATAATAAAACGTCAAAAGAAGCCTTACACATCACACCACAAACCTCCATTTAAAAACACCGCCTCACTGACACTCACCTCTCTACTCAAGCTGCAAATCCAGTCCATGTTTTTTTTTTTGAAGAAACGTCCTGTATTTCCTGCAGCTGAGTATGTCCAGAATAACCAGAGCCCAGTTCATTCACATCCATCCATCCATCTTCTTCCGCTTTATCTGGGGCTGGGTCGCAGAGGCAGCAGTCTAAGCAGGGAGACCCAGACATCCCTCTCCCTGGACACTTCCTCCACCTCCAAGCCACCTCAGCTGGCTCTTATTGATGTGGAGGAGCAGCGGCTCTACTCCAAGCTCCTCCCGGGTAACCGAGCTCCTCACCATATCTCTAAGGGTGCGCCCAGCCATCCTGCGGAGGAAACTCATTCCATCCATCCATCCATCCATCTTCTTCCGCTTTATCCGGGGCTGGGTCGCGGAGGCAGCAGTCTAAGCAGAGATGCCCAGACTTCCCTCTCCACAGACACTTCCTCCAGCTCTACCGGGGGCACCCCAAGGCTTTCCCAGGCCAGCCGAGAGACATAGTCCCTCCAGCGTGTCCTAGGTCTTCCCCGGGGCCTCCTCCCAGTGGGACATGCCCGGAACACCTCCCCAGGAAGGCGTCCAGGAGGCATCCGGAACAGATGCCCGAGCCACCTCAACTGACTCCTCTCAAATTAAACTCATTTCGGCCGCTTATATCCAGGATCTTGTCCTTTTGGTCATGACCCAAAGCTCATGACCATAGGTGAGAGTAGGAACGTAGATCAACCTGTAAATCGAGAGCTTCACCTTTCGACTCAGCTCCTTCTTCACCACAACAGACCGATACAACGACCGCATTACTGCAGATGCTGCACCGATCCGCCTGTCGATCTCACGCTCCATCCTTCCCTCACTCGTGAACAAGACCCCAAGATACTTGAACTCCTCCACTTGAGGCAGGAGCTCCCCTTCGACTTGGAGAGGGCAGGCCACCCTTTTCCAGTCGAGAACCATGGCCTCGGACTTGGAGGTGCTGATTCCCATCCCAGCCGCTTCACACTCGGCTGCAAACCGCCCCAGTGCACACTTGGTTTTCTTGGTTTGATGAAGCCAACAGGACATCAGCCACAAAAAGCAGAGATGCAATCCTGTGGTCTCCAAACCTGACACCCTCCGGCCCCTGGCTGCACCTAGAAATTCTGTCCATAAAATAATGAACAGAACCGGTGACAAAGGGCAGCCCTGACGGAGTCCAACATGCACTGGAAACTGGTTCGACTTACAACTGGCAATGCGGACCAAGCTCCTGCCCAGGTTGTACAGGGACCGGACAGCCCTTAGCAGAGGGCCTCAGACCCCATACTCCCAGAGCACCCCCCAAAGAACGCTACGAGGGACACGGTCGAACGCCTTCTCCAGGTTCACAAAGCACATGTGGACCAGTTGGGCAAACTCCCATGAACCCTCGAGCACCCGATAGAGGGTGTAGAGCTGGTCCACTGTTCCACGACCTGGGACGAAAACCGCATTGTTCCTCCTCCTATTGGCCGAATTCTCCTCTCCAGTACCCTGGAATAGACTTTCCCGGGGAGGTTGAGAAGTGTGATCCCCCTGTGGAACACACCCTCTGGTCCCCCTTCTTGAAAAGAGGAACCACTACCCCAGTCTGCCAGTCCAGAGGTACCGTCCCCCAGTTCATTCACAGTTCTGTAATATTCACATCCAGTCACAGGCCGCTGGGTCCTCTCCACTCCTCCAGCTCCACTTCTTACGAACATGTCTGACACATAACGATGTACGTGAGGCTATCATTTATATGACACGCAGTTTTATGCAGCAGCATGTTCTCATGAGGAACATGAACAGGGTTTAAGCTACAAACTATGTCTTATCTTAGCTAGCTGCGGCTACTTGTGGAAAGTTTTATTGTCTAACGCGGTGCATGCGCACTGTAATGTATGGGACCATAAGCTCCACAGTGCGCTGCTTGTCGCCCGCTGCTATCAGCCAGCGAACTCTGTCACTGAGCCTGAGATTGACCACAGCGTGCATGCGCGAGCCCCCAAAACAAGCTGCTGAGCCTCAGCTTGACAAGCTCCAGGCAGAAACAGTGCACCATGACTCTGCCTCCACGAAGAAGAAAATGACAGAAATGAATGGCAGAGAGGCAACCTAGGTTGCCTTGACAGTATCTGGATTGGCCAGCAGGGCGCAGAAAAAAACAGAGTGACTGAAAGCAGGTAATAGACTGATTCTCTATGGAAGTGAACAAGAAAATTAAATGTCTGAAGAGATAGCGATTTAATTTCCTTATAGTGGCAGTAGCTCAGTTGGTAGAGCCGCTTGTCCAATAACCAGAAGGTTGGCGGTTCAAACCCCACTCCCACTGTTGCATACTGTCGTTGTGTCCTTGGGCAAGACACTTAACCCACCTTGCCTCTGGTGTCTGCGCACACTGGTGTATGAATGTGAGTGTGAATGGGTGAACAGTTCCTTGATGTAAAGCGCTTTGAGTGCCCATGAAGGTGGAAAAGCGCTATATAAAAATGTGACCATTTACCATAGTTTTAATCCGTGTGTTTTTTTAGATTTGATTGGTCAAGCACTGCTTGCCTTGCTTGTCCTCACGGCTCGCCCATGGTATAATGTCTTTTGAGGTGAGAGGGTTGAACATTTCTGATTACACCTGTATGTTTTTGGCCTTAATGGAACAAGCCATTGTTTCATGCTTATATGGCTCAGCAGCTCGTTTCGCTGGACTTGAGTCACTTTCCCTTCTCCTCTGAGGTTGTGACCCTTGGCGGCGACCGATTAGATGTTTCCGGACAATTCAGCCGCACCCTAAAGTGGATCACAGTGAGGCGATGCACGGGACATTAATTAATCCTGCTTTAGTTGTGGCACCAGTGCTCCCCACAGTCTGTTTCCACTGCTCAGTGCTCTTCACAGGTCGCACATCCACACACACGTCTCTTAATTATGCCGTGTGTGAAAATGAAGGGAAAGTGCCAATGGTGAATGAAAACTGTGGCAACACATGCTGGATACAAAACACGAGGCACTAATGGGTGGCTTGTGTGCCCCAATTTAAAAAGTTCCATTTTTACTGTTCAGTGACAAAAGTGTTCCCCTTCACAAAACAACATAAAAAATTTAAACATTCATATTTTTTTCATTTTTTTTCATAAATCTTTTAAACAACTTGTGCCCTGATCATAAATACCAAATGTTTAATTATTTTCAGAATTTTAACACTTTTTATGCAAGTGTATGTAATAGCATCTCAATTTCTTGTGTAAAAAACAAAAAACAAACAAACAAAAAAAAAACATAAAATGAAATATTTTTTATATTCTCAATGCAAAACTGGAAATCTAAACATCTCAAGTTTTCAACAACTCATATTTTTTGTTCACCTAATTGGACGTCCATATGTCTAAAAACTTTCAATTTTAAGTTTTACTCTGTAATTTTTAACAGCCAACTCACTATCCATTGTTCAGACAAAGTATTATTCTTTTTTAAAATTTAGTATATTTAGTTTGTACTATTATCAATGATAATACTTTCTCTAAAAATGGATCCCTCAAGATTTTTGAGTTTTGAGACCAACTCAAAATCTCAATTTTCCAACAAGTAATATTTTTTGTTCACCTAATTTGATGCTCATGCATCTAAGAACTTTAAATTTTAAGTTTTGCTCTCTATCATTATTTTTTTTAACTTATTTTACAGCCAAGATGTAAAAGCTACAATGAGGCAAATGCTGGGCTATAAACATACTGTGTATGCACGAATCGCCGATACCAGGAAGTCAGAATGATTGACAAGCCGATGGTCAAATGGTTTATGATCGCAATATTTTGTTTTTCTATTAGCCTGCCACTGGTCAGTGGGGACAATTTTAAGTAATACTGCAAAAATTAAAATTCAATCTCCCTGAAGTAAATTGAGTATTTTGATAACAATATGATGGGTGTTGGTAAACCATTTTGACATCAGGAGTTGAATTAAATTAACACAGAAATAGAGTATTTATATTGTATGCTATATATATATATATATATATATATATATATATATATATATATATATATATTGTATTCACATTGTGATTGTATACACTATATTTCCAAAAGTATTTTTTATTTTATTGGGACAGCGTGTATTAATGAACGGCTAGTGCCGTAAATACACCAGGATTATAGCTCAGAGCTAATTTCCATCCGTAGTCCCCACTCACTCACTCACATTCACACCGGCTTCCTGGTGTTTCCCCAGCGGTCTCCCATCCAGGAACTGACCAGGACCTACCCTGCTTAGCTTCCGAGGTCTGATGGGATCAGGCATCCACGTTAGCTCACCTGCCTTTACACACATATGAACTTAAGTGACATCCCATAATAATCCATAGGGTTTAATATGAAATGGGCCCACCCTTTGCATCTGTCTACGTCAGACATCTACGTGTCTGATGAAAGGCCTGGCTCGCAGTCTTTGCTCTAATTCATCCCAAAGGTGTTGTGTCAGGTTGAGGTCAGGACTCTGTGCAGCCCAGTTCTTCCACACCAAACTCACTCATCCATGTCTTTATGGACTGTGCTTTGTTCTCTGGTGCAGTCATGTTGGAACAGGAAGTGGCAATCCCCGAACTGTTCCCACAAAGTTGGGAGCATGGAATTGTCCAAAATCTCTTGGTGCTGAAGCGTTCAGAGTTCCTTTTACTGGAACTAAACTCTTGAAAACAACCCCACACCATAATCTACATTCAGTTATTTGGGTGGGTGAGAGAATACTTTTGGAAATATAGCGTATATTGTATTTACATTGTATTTATATTGTATTTATTTACTAGTCATGAAAGTGCCAATATCAAAAGGCAACAAAGAACAGGACAAAACCAAAGGCTAAAGAGGACTAAAATAAGGGAATTGTAAAAAAAAAAAAAAAAAAAAAATATTGAAAAAATTATTGGTCTCATATTTATTGAGGGCTCTGATTGGCCATTGAGTCTGACAAAATGTAAATCAGATAGAGGACCATAACATTATTGTGATACATTCATTTTCTTGTAATATGGATATTGTGTTTAGTGGTATCACTGATAATGATAAAGTTGTGATATATTGTGCGACCTTAGTATCAAACGCAAAGTTTGAGTTATTATTTCTATCCCATTTTCCTGCAAATACAACTTTGAAACTATAGTCTAATTGTAAATACTTTGGTCTCAGCCCTCTTTGGTCTATTGGAGATTTAAACGTGGTTCATGGGTGGTCTCTTCACTACAACACTCCAAACCTGATTTTACTTTCAACTAAATCTGATTTCTTTCCTATTTTTTTCAAATGTAATCCTGAAATCCACACAAACTCAGTTGCGGGACACCAGTGGGGCCTGAAGAAAGTCCGAGCTCCCTCTGCTCCTCTGCTCCTCTGTGTGCCCTGTATAAACGTTTCCATAAAATAGTCATGAGGAGGACACGGCTGGTCACTGCTCCGTGGTCTGGGTTCAGGACGGGGTGTTCAGGGAATAAATAAAGCTGGTATTTTTAGCCGCCTGAGATCAAAGCCCTTTATCCCACTCTTCCAGTCATTTTTCTCATGCCCAAGGGTTTAGGGGATTAGGTAATAATTCTTTTAATGCTTTTATTTTTTGTGGTATATACAGTACTGATGTTGGGAAAAAAAAATGCTGTTAACTGGTTAGAGCATTTACCCCTCAACTAGAGTTTGTGTACGGTTTATTAAGACTTTTGCAGCTCTGTACACTGTCGTCTCTGTATGTTTTCTGCATTAACTAAACAGAAATTTCAATATTAGCTTGTCTGTGAAAAACCTTGGCAAAGATGTAGCGCCCAGACCTGGACTCAAACCAGGGATCTTCTAGTTCAGGGGTAAATGCTCTACCCCACCAAGTCATCATAGCTTCACAGTGGTAGAGAATCCACTGGTGTAGTCCTAGTGTAGTCCTGGTTTAGTCTTGGTTATGTGTGTGTTAAGTTCTGGTTTAGTCCTGGCTTAGACCTAGTTTGGTATTTGTTTAGTTCTGGTTTAGACCTAGTTTAGTCCTGGTTTAGTCCTTGTTTAGTCCCGTGTTGGCCCTGGTTTGAAAAAGATTTAGGCCAGTTTTAGACTTTAGATGGTACTTTAAAAGCCAAACATGTTCTGAGGTGGTACTTGCTGTGAGCACTGTAACTAATGATTTGTGTAACTAGCCACCAGGGGGCAGACATCGCTCTAAGCCACCTTCAAAACAGTTCTTTACTGACAAATCCTTCCCTTTTGTTCTAAACCTACATGAGTGAAAAGCTGTTTCAACTATAAACATTATTCAAACATCAAGTTAACATAAGGCAGTGGTACAGATTTGTACAGATACAGAGACCTGCTCCTCTGAGTGTATCTAGCTCATCTATGATCCTATAGATGAACTAATGAACTAACAGTCCTAGACGCATTGCCTGTCCGTCGTGGGAGGGGATCTCTCCTTCAGTTGGGTTCCATAAGGTTTCTTCTTTTTTCCCACAGATGGTTTTTTTTTAGGAGTTTTTCCTTACCGGGATGGAGGGTCTAAGGACAGGAGTGTCCTGGGTCTGTTTAGTGTAGTTATTGTTTGTGTTGTCTGATTGTGTGTTTATGTTTGATCAACTGTTTGTGAAGCCCTTTGAGGCGACTTTTGTAGTGATACTGGGCTATACAAATAAAACTGAATTGAATTGAATTGTATTTATCAAATCTGGCTTTTGCTCTGGGTCAGAGTACTCCTGGATTTCTTATCTGCCACGGGTCAACATAATATCTGTTATCTCTTTCTGTGTGAACAAACCAAGGTTTTGTTTTCAACCTGCTGCTCGCTCTCTGTGTTTCTTTAAGGTCCCCTATTCTGCTAAATTGATTTTTTTCCAGCTTTTACCCAGGTTTCAATGTTGTTACCTCATAACCTGGAGTAACTTTTATTTTCATTCACGGAAATGTGAGTAATCCTGTATGTTGTGCCTTTCTCTTTCTGAAGAAAACACTTGGTCTCATTGCTTTGGCGGCACTGTGACTTAGTGGTTAGCAATCTTGCCTCACAGCAAGAGGATTCTGGGTGCTCTGGTTTCCCCCATCAACCTCAAAACATGCATCATCATCAACATAATCCTCCAACTAGATACTCCTCACCAGGATCCTGGCTAAAGATCTGCTCCTGACTGGTTGCCCCAGCGCTATTGAAGGATCGGTCAAATGCAGAGAACAAATTTCCGTACGGGGATCATTAGAGTCTACCTTAACCTAAATGTAGACTTGTGAAACCGGGAAGTGTTTCTAAAGCCCATACACCATCACAGGAAAACAAAAACAACAATATACACTGCTCAAAAAATAAAGGGAACACTAAAATAACACATCCTAGATGTGAATGAATTAAATATTCTTATTAAATACTTGGTTCTTTACATAGTTGAATGTGCTGACAACAAAATCACACAAAAATTATCAATGGAAATCAAATTTATTAACCCATGGAGGTCTGGATTTGGAGTCACACTCAAAATGAAAGTGGAAAAACACACTACAGGCTGATCCAACTTTGATGTAATGTCCTTAAAACAAGTCAAAATGAGGCTCAGTAGTGTGTGTGGCCTCCACGCCTGTATGACCTCCCTACAACACCTGTGCATGCTCCTGATGAGGTGGCAGATGGTCTCCTGAGGGATCTCCTCCCAGACCTGGACTAAAGCATCCACCAACTCCTGGACAGTCTGTGGTGCAACGTGGCGTTGGTGGATGGAGCGAGACATGATGTCCCAGATGTGCTCAGTTGGATTCAGGTCTGGGGAACGGGCGGGGCCAGTCCATAGCATCAATGCCTTCATCTTGCAGGAACTGCTGACACACTCCAGACACATGAGGTCTAGCATTGTCTTGCATTAGGAGGGACCCAGGGCCAACCGCACCAGCATATGGTCTCACAAGGGGTCTGAGGATCTCATCTTGGTACCTAATGGCAGTCAGGCTACCTCTGGTGAGCACATGGAGGGCTGTGCGCCCCCCAAAGAAATGCCACCCCACACCATTACTGACCCACTGCCAAACCGGTCATGCTGGAGGATGTTGCAGGCAGCAGAACGTTCTCCACGGTGTCTCCAGACTCTGTCACGTCTGTCACATGTGCTCAGTGTGAACCTGCTTTCATCTGTGAAGAGCACAGGGCACCAGTGGCTAATTTGCAATCTTGGTGTTCTCTGGCAAATGCCAAACGTCCTGCACGGTGTTGGGCTGTAAGCACAACCACCACCAGCGGACGTCGGGCCCTCATACCACCCTCATAGAGTCTGTTTCTGACCGTTTGAGCAGACACATGCACATTTGTGGCCTGCTGGAGGTCATTTTGCAGGACTCTGGCAGTGCTCCTCCTGTTCCTCCTTGCACAAAGGAGGAGGTAGTGGTCCTGCTGCTGGGTTGTTGCCCTCCTACGGCCTCCACCATGTCTCTCTGATGTACTGGCCTGTCTCCTGGTAGCGCCTCCATGCTCTGGACACTACGCTGACAGACACAGCAAACCTTCTTGCCACAGCTCGCATTGATGTGCCATCCTGGATGAGCTGCACTACCTGAGCCACTTGTGTGGGTTGTAGACTTCTCTCATGCTACCACTAGAGTGAAAGCACCGCCAGCATTCAAAAGTGACCAAAACATCAGCCAGAAAGCATAGGAACTGAGAAGTGGTCTGTGGTCACCTCCTGCAGAACCACTCCTTTATTGGGGGAGTCTTGCTAATTGCCTATAATTTCCAGCTGTTGTCTGTTCCATTTGCACAACAGTAGTGAAACTGATGTCAGTCAGTGTTGCTTCCTAAGTGGACAGTTTGATTTCACAGAAGTGTGATTGACTTGGAGTTACATTGTGTTGTTTAAGTGTTCCCTTTATTTTTTTTGAGCAGCGTATTTTTAATGTCTATTAGAGATAATAATCAATGAGAAGCTGGAAAGATGGCTGTGCTGTTGTTTGGAGACACAAGAATGTGGTATAGTGTAGCTTTAATTTTGACTGAAACAGCTGCGACTTCTGCCCTGGGACATGGACGGGGCTGCCCTCTCTGTGTTATTATCCTGGGACGTGCGAGAGCTGGTGATCCGCTGTGAACTCAGAACCACGGGAGGTAGAGGCTGCTCTCACACTGTCCTCCTCCTCTGCTGTGTAAACTCAATTAGAGAAACCTCTCCGGCTCAGTAAGCTGACAGCAGGCTGACCCACTGGATCTTTGAGCAGCTGTGCCCCATTGTGGCCTTTTATCAGCGGGGCAAATCAGACCAGCAATGATCCTTTATATGGTTCTTACTGTCCTGTGTCGAAGCTGAGAGTAAGTAAAGGTGGAGTACAGAGTGTGTCTGCACAAGACGACCACATGCTGCAACTAAAAAGACTTCAGTGAGATGTTATTAATTAAAGTCAAAACACTATATTACTACACTAACTTGCACAAAAAGGAAGGGCATGAAGTATGAGCCATTTTAGACTTCTAAACATGGGTTCTTAATGCTGTTAAGAAAAGTGTGCTACAAGTTCACTCGAGTGGGCAAAAGAGACCCATGTGTTAAACACACTAATCAGGCATAGGGCTGAGTACTGTTCAGTTTTTTTATTTTATTTTTTATACCAGTTCTTATATCTGCTTTTTGATATCGGTACCTGAGCGATACTTTTTCTGATACCTATGGTGAGCTAATTCAACTTCTACTATTATAAAACACAATAATATTGAATAAAAGACACATTTTTTGAGCAACGTTCTTAGCTGTAAATTAAAACCAGTAGTTTGCATGATTTATTTTGTTATTTATTGGATTCATTTATGCAAAGGAACAATAAAAGGTCCCACTAGGTACTAAAACTTGGTAGTGAATAAAACATATTTTTTCTATACCAATATTGTAACTTTTCTTTTGGTACCACAAAGGTATTGTTCAGTGGTACCCAGGCATAACATTATGACAGGTGAAGTGAATACCACGCATGATCTGTTCATCATGGCTCCTGTTAGTGAAAGGGACATATCAGGCAACAAGTGAAGATTTTGTCCTCAAAGTTGATGTCTTAGAAGCAGAAAGAATGGGCAGTTTGAGCAAGCTGGGACATCTAGGTCAGAGCATCTCCAAACCTGCAGCTCTTGTGGGGAGTTCCCGGTCTGCAGGGGTCAGGATCTATCAAAAGTGGTCCAAGAAACGAACAGAGGTGGACCGGTGACAGGTGATGCAGGTGGGGAGTGAAGGCTGACCTGGCTCTTGTGGACGGATCCAAACTACTGGAGCTCAAATTTCTGAAGAAGTTAATGCTGGTGCTGATAGAAAGTTTGTTGGAGCTGCATATTAGGCAGATGGTCAGAACACAAAACATTATTACCACCAATTCTATATCAAGCAGGTGGTCATAATGACATGCCTGTGATTTTTGTTGCATCGTATATGTTACTCTTTACTGTGAGGCAGTGTGGATATTACTGCCTGTACCTGCCTTGGTTTGTTGGTCAGTTACAAGATACCTAGAAAATGTTAGTCTGATTTTGATTACATTTTTCAAGGTCATTAATGGGACAAAGGAAAAAAAAAAAAGATCACATTTTTAAAGGATTCTGTGCCATTGCAAAATAGGGATATCCCAGAAGATACTAACTCCAGCCACAAGGGGTCAGCAAAGGAGGAAATTATTACTTTGTTTATGGTAACATTGGGGACCTTTTCACTTTCATTCAACACCCAAAAACAATATCTGTAAGTTTGGACGTTGGTTTCATTAGTCTCCATTTCACCTTAGGCATACGAGTCAAGCTAATGCTAAAAGCTCTGACTGCTACAGAGGCATCAGTGGACTTTTAAACTGCCACTATAGCTACATTTAGTTGCTTTTTTGCCATTATCCTTATGGTCCTGAGCTTTAATTAAGGCTTTTAACGTTTCTTTAGTGCAGTAAGTGGAAGAAACAAACGATCAATGATCTATAGAGGAAGTCATTAAACCAAGCCTTATGTGAGTTTTTATTGTAAGATTAAGACCTCTGCAGTCAGATACTTATTGCTCATTGGCCCCAGGAGTGTAAAAGCCATATCGATTAAATTATTTTTATTGTAAAGCTGTATTTAGACCAGCTTTTGTGAGCATATGGGACTGTACTCGGGGGATGTGTGCCGAGTGTAGGGGCGCTCTCAGGTCCCTGACAGAGTTTAGGCTGCGTGGATCATTATGAGCCTGTTTGTGTGTGAAAGCAAAGGTCACCCAGTTCACAGAAGCAGATGACATTTAGCTCTGGAAATAAGACAGAGTGGAAATCAGGACTGAAAGGACTAAACTTCACTAATTGGGCTCTAGGGTTTGAGTAATTATAGACAGTGTTGTGGACATCTTTTGTCACAAACCTTTTTTTAAATTATTTTACTATGACCTTTATGGCTGTAGTAGATTATCAGGAAAAAGTTACTTTATTATAGTGGTTCAATTGCATGAAAAAGCATATAATATGTGAACAGTACACAAATGAAATATTTCAAGCATTTATTTATTTTGGTTGTGATCGTTTAAAGTTAATGAAGTTTATGAAAATTCAGTATCTTGTCTATAACATTACTAGCCTGGCGAGCCTCTCCAACTTTCTTTTCATAAGCAGGACAGTCTGGTTCCTCATGAACCATTTCTCTCCAGTCAATTTGGAACTGTCCTGTCACAGCTGTTTATCTGTCTCACAAATATGTAAGCAGAGTGAATTTTACAACTTCTCTGACCTGATTAAAAGCGTTTAGTGCTTTCCTTCATCTCCTGTTGGTTCTGCTGAAGTCTTTGTTGTTGTTCCGTTCCTCTGTGAGATTTTTTTTTCATCTTGTTTCCATTTTAACAACAGTAAAGTCCCACTGATGTCCGACATAATGATCACATTTAAACAAACCCACTTTTACAGCAGATTTTTTGGACAGCTTTTGCTGCTGTCCCCATTCAGAAATAAGAAGATACATAGTTGCTACTAATACGGTGTGTTCTGGTGTTTTATGGCAAAACCGGCAACAATCCACCATGTTTGTTTGGGTCAGCGGCGCACTGATTTGTCCCACCCTTCGTTTCTTTGGTTTGTTGTGATTGTTCCATAAAACATCCATAAAAACACTGTGTCCACTAAATATAAATGTTGTAATAGAGCTAATCTATTCATATAACATTTTTCCACAATAAGTAATCATAAATGGAATCAGTAAACACAAAATTTTATTTAATTTCTTAATTATACTGTAACTGATTAATGTGCACCTTGTATTTTAAAATTGCATGTAGGAAGAACAACAATTACTCTTCATATAAGCTCAACATTAAAACTATTTCCGACCTCTAGACCCACCAGTTAAGAATCACTTCCCTGTTCATTCAGGGGCGTGTTATGCAGTAGTTATAGACCTAGCCCTTGACAAATATTGAGCTTGATATTATATTTGAAATAATAATAACTGGTCCCAAATCCCTCCTCCCCTCCACCCAGGACTTCACACTTTCCATTGACGGCCACACAGTCACCCCCTCTCCTCAGATCAGAAACCTAGGATCCATCTTCGACCCGACTCTCTCCTTCCACCCCTACATCCATCAAATCACCAAATCAGCCTTCTACCACCTCCCCAACATTGCCCGTCTTTGTCCCACCCTGTCCACATCTGCTGCAGAAACCCTCATCCATGCCTTCATCTCCTCCAGACTCGACTACTGCAATAGCCCCCTCTATGGTCTTCCCTCAACCCACCTACAAAAACTTCAGTACATTCAGAACTCAGCCGCCCGCCTCCTCACCCACACCCGCTCTAGGGAACATATTACCCCCGTCCTACAGCAGCTCCACTGGCTCCCCATTCAACAACGCATTCATTTCAAGATCCTCCTCATCACCTTCAAAGCCCTCAATAACCTGCCCCCCCCCCCCCGAACCTCACTGACCTTCTGCAGCACCACCGCCCCTCCCGCCACCTCCGATCATCGGACTCCAATCTCCTCACTCCCATCACCAAATCCAAACACCGTACCTTGGGGGACAGAGCCTTCGCCATCGCTGCCCCCACCCTCTGGAACTCTCTCCCCCCACACATCTGTGCCTCAGACTCTCTACAAACTTTCAAAAAACCTAAAAAACCTACCTCTTTAAACAAGCTTTCAACCCTCAGTAACATCTCTCCTGTTCTTTTGTTCATTTGTTTGTCATATATGTTTGTTTTCTTGTAAAGCGTCTTTGAGTTGTGTTAAAAGCGCTATATAAAATTGATGTATTATTATTATTATTATTTATATTGATATTATCTTTTGTTAATAATGCAATAAAAACATATTTACCAATCTAACTTTTTACTATTAGAAAGTGTTAGTCCCTTATTCAAGAGCACAGTGCCTTTATTCAAAAACGTCATTGATAATAATGCCTAGATGTATTTATTTGTTGTAACCTGTGACTGTGCATGGTCTTAATTCAACCACAAGGGGTCCTAAGCCTACTTTTTTGTTACCAGTTCCAAGCCCAGACAGAGACAGTTGCCAAATCTATATGTGGCGACTCCAGAGGGAAAATCCAAAAATAAAAGAAGATGCGAAGGCTCACTCAGCCCATATTTTTGCAGCTTTTTGTCTGCAGTGTTGTTATAATGGGAATACAACAATGACTTACTGTAGATGACATCAGTAACTAACCAACTCTGTAAACACACGAGCTTATTGCGAAGGGGTATGGCTGCTGAAAATGTTTTGTAAGGAACAGTCTCAATTGTACACAACAAAAGTGCACAATTACTAGAGATAATACAGTGCCTCAATGAAATCCTTATTAAGGAGATGAGGGCAGATTAAAATGGGCATCAGAGCAGAAACAATTGGGTTTTTGTCGATGATGATGTGGAAATTATCTGCAGCATATTCTCATCAAGTGGTGAGATCATGTGTGGCATCTGCAAGAGATTAGTGCAGCTTCAGAAAATACCGAAGGTGATCTAAATATGAAAATAACAGCTTCTAACCATACATTATGCTCTTGGTCAGAGGATGATAATCACTCCTCTTTCTCTAATTCTCTGGTTTTTAATTGATCATCTGAAAAATATCCCTTTGCTTATTGATGAGTGATCAGGTGTAACATTATGACCACCTGCCTAATATGATGCCTTTCTATCAGAATCACAGGGTTGCCAGGTCCATGGTTTTCCTGCAGCATTGGGCAGCTTTTTAAGTGTTACCACGGGTGAAAAAAATTGTCCGCGCTTGTTACGGTCCCTGTTACATATGTCTAGGGTAAAGAGGGATGCATAACATAAGAGACGGACAATAGTTTAAGTGCTCAAAATAATAATTTATTTTACAACAAAATACTACCAAAAATAACCCTAAATAAAGATGGGGAGCCCAGCATCAAAGAAGGTGAAAAGTGACTAAACTAAACCATAAGCTGAGACTCCATTCTTCACCCTAAAACTAAAAGGAAAAAAGACGTGGCAACGTGGCTGTGGCTGGCGAGGGTGCGGAGAGAGAGATGAAAGAGCGCCAAATCCACCTCCGCCGGATTTATGCCCTCGTGGCACCAGGCCAGCCAATCCGGGACTAGGGAGGCAAACAAACACAAATGAATTAAGGGCACAACCGGGTCGGGGCGTACGCGTAGCGCACGTAACAGCGCTAGAGGTTGACTGATATATCAGGATGATTTTTGCCTTTTTTAGTCAATGGACAATCGGCTGAATCTTGCCTTTTAGTGCCTGTTTTTGATCAGGCCTATGTTCGGGCGATTGTGTGACTAAAGGACCCCAGCTTCCCCAACCATCTTGTAGCAGTTTGGACTCTTACTCTGCAGTTCATAGGAAACATCCAAAATCGCTTTATCTCAGCCTGAAAAGCTCAAAACAACAATAAAAGGATTTTGCTAATTTCTCTGCCATTAAAAAAAAAAAAAAAAAAAGCATTTTGTAGCTCTCTCCAAGCTCTATATATACTTACTGGTAGTGCTTAATTTGTAAATCAAACGATGCCGGAACAAAAATTGCACTTTGACACTGTCAAGTCCACAAGGCCAACACTGATCCCGGAACATACACACAACACAATGCTTATGCGCACACACATGCCAAAATACCAAGCAACTGCTCATTTATACTCAATTTTAAATTATATTTTAACATATTTGTTAACATTATTACACATTATAACGTTTCACTTCAGTGTAATGTGTCAGTGTATGTTTGTTTGATTGCTCAGCTGATCGAGAAATCAGCTGCTACGCATAATTACTGCGCTTTTGTAGACTCGCTCTGTCATAGACCTACTGTGTGGCCACCAGTCTGAAGCAAGAACACAGACTCATGCAGCTGTGGTCTGTAAAAACAAAGTCTAGACTAGGAAATGGAGCACACAGCAGCAGTAAGCTTTCATGTCTCTCCTTTTGATTTCACTTCTTTTTAGTGACTGCCATGGAGCGCAGTCTTCTCTGAGCAATGGTGTTTCATGGCTCCAGGCTCTGTGACCCTCAGTGCGTTAGCTCGAGCTTACAGATGCATTTGAACAAACAAAAAAGAACAAACTGCTGTGGATCTATGTCCCGTGTGCACAAGGGATATATTGGAAGAATAAAAAGCGCACATCGAGAGTGCGTGGCGTAAGGTTTCTCTGCGTAACTATGGCTATGTAACAGTGACACTGGCGTTTAACTGGCCCCGGGTCTCATCCTGTGATCAAGCGCGTTAGCACGTTAGTGCTAGCTTCCATATGCATTTGAGTAAAAGAACAAACTGACGTGGCACTGCCATGTCCTGTGCGTTCTCGGGCGCAGTGGGGAAATAACGCGGCACATCCAAAGCGCATCACGTAGGTCCCCTCAGCGTAACCAAAGTCAGGACAAACCTCAACAGATTTACTGTCTTCTGGCTGAAAGCAAACACATCACTTTTGACTTAAAGAGCAGCAGTCAGCTGTAGCTGCACTCGCATTTGTAAAAACACACAGCCTACTATGGCTCTGTGCAGCTCTGTGGATGCAGCAGGGATTGGGCGGGGTCGGGGGACATCTCAAGGTACGCACAGTGTGTACTGCTGTACACCTGCAGACACCACTGGTGTTAACAGTGGTGAATAGATCTTTCAGTTTGATGTGAAGGTCTTTTCCACTGGATTCCCTGTACACTCTATAGACGTGAATTACAGCGTAGGGACAGTGTGTGTTGAAGACATTATTGTGAAGGGCTCAAGCGTGGCTTTTATGTTTAAAACATATGCATTTCTGTGTAATTACCCCTCCGATCTTCAACACAGGTTTAGGAACACTTTGTTCTGAGTTGTGTCTGAGTTACCGGATCCAAGCAAACAGTTGCTGGATCGGACCGCGTCAAAATAAGGGAGTTTCCGGATCCTGTTCCGGCAAGATCCGGCTCAAATTAAGCCCTGCTTATTGGTTTTCTCAAAAAAACTCATCTTTATCTGTCCTTACTGCCCAATTCATTAGAGGCCATTGTGGCAGCCCTGCTGTGAGATTTGGCCTTAAGATGCTTTATGAAGTCCTGAGAAGCCAGCTCAGAGTGTCCCCAAACATTTAATAGTAGTTTAGACATCTTACACTGCAGTTCATAGAAAGCCCCTAAAAACACATTATCTCGACCTAAAAAGCTCAAAACGGCAATATTTTGCTAATTTCTCTGGCATCGTAGAACAACATTTTTTTTAATGCATCTTGTAGCTCTCCCCAAGCTCTACCTGCACAGAGAGTTTGATTGAGATTGCCTTACTGGTTTTCTCAAAAAACTGTGTGGCAGATTTTTATTTTCAGACTCTGCAGAACCAGGATTTAATTTCTTAAGCAATTTGAGTGGCAGTCGCTCATTCACAACAAGAGCTGCAGTTTTGGAGCCTCTCTGACCCAGTCGTCCAGCCATCACAATTTTTCCCTCGTCAAACCTGCTCAAATCCTTATGCTTGCCCATTTCTCCGGTTTCTATCACATGATTTGTGCCACCTGTGTTTTTTATTTGACCTGTCAGTGGTTATGTTGGTGTATAAATCAGCATCGGCAGCCATTTGCATGATTCTGGTAAAAATGGTCCAACAAATCATTTGTCGCAGCATGGCCTTCTGATTGACATTATCCTTTTATACCAGCGGGTCTAAATAATGGAGGTAAAACAAGTGATACTGTATATACATCAGTAGTCATTAGATTTAAACTGCCTAAGCAATAGTGGACCATTTCAGAAAGGCATTTTACACCACACTTTTCTCAACTACCTTTGAAAAATTGCTTTTGAATGAGGTGTGCCTTGGCTATTCAAATTGTTCTGTACTATGAGCTAAAGAATTGCACATTTAACGGTCTTATATTCTACTTTTTAGGCTTTTTAAAATAATTTTGGACACCTCGAGATGAGTATTTTACATTTTATAACTAAAAAGGATCAAACATCTTTTTGGGAGCTTTGGCTTTCTCTCTGTTGATGGGGCTTGGATTTGCTACTATCTCCTGCTCATCTCTTTTTGGTTCACACGTGGATGAGGTTGGGAGGAGTTCAGACATGAGAGAGAGTCTTTGGGTGTGTGTATTAAACGATGGGGGGTAAACAGAGCAGGGTATTATGGCTAATTACCACAGCTTTTAGCAACATGGTGACAAAAGTTAAGTGGGGGTGACTCTTTTGTAGGGATGTCACAATGTCAAATTTTTCTGCCACAATTAATGTGAGATGGAATATTGCGATTGTACGATTTTCACGATTATTAACACTATTGTTTTAATCATTGCTGCTAAACCTGTCTGACTCATTCTTAAGATATTTTTATCAGGGACAAGCGACGTGCGGTCAGAGCCTAAACAAATAATGATTAAATGAGTTCTTTTAGTCTTAGTTCTCTGGTCTGTGCTTTATATTGATTTTCATTTGAATCCAATAATGTCCATGATTTTGTAGTCAAAATTGTTGGATTTGTGCATTTCCTGTTCAAATACATTGACGAGATGTGAAGTGTGGCAGTGAGCAGCCGAGCCTCAGCTCCCTCACTAACTGGGCTGAGGCTTGTAAGTGGTAGGTTCTGTTTCTGTCTCTCTTCACATCTCCAGTACAATCTTTTCAGACACTTTTAATGTGCACTCTAATTTTCCATAGTCAGGCTGTGTATTTAATATCTGTGTGTTACATATTTTGTTTTGCTGATTGCATAAAACCACAGATAAAAAAGTGGGAGGTGAGGCAGACAGACTCTGCCTCCCTGAAGGGGGCGTACAAGAGCACACAGGTTCACCTTGCTGCTGTTCTTCTATGCAGCGATGTAGTAGCTAGCTAAAATTAAATGTTAAATTTTGCTCCGAATGAAAGCCAAACAAGAGAGATATTATATCTAACCTTAAACAGTTCTCAAAACCTGACTACCTATCGAAACAGAATCTGATTAATAAAGGAAGACCAACGCCAGAGCTTAAAGGTCTGCTTCAAACATCAGGTCAGAAAATAACCTGCTCTTTACAAACCAGTTTAATTGCAGCTACGCCACTCTGTTTGGCTCATAAATTTGTAAATCTCACTCTAATATCAGCCATGAACCTCACCGCACGTCACTGGTTAAACCTGAGGTTGACTCACGCTGGGATGAAGTGGAGAGCGTACAGTGCTCTGAGACACAGAGGAGCCGCTGCTTTTAGCAACAAATAACACGCACCAGGGGCTCCAAGAAGTGACGCATGAGACCTCCCCGCAAGATACTGTAGCCTGTAAAATTCTTACAATTATCTAACCATGACATTTATAATCACAAAAAATAGTATTATTGGTAATCCTGACATCCCAATTCTTTTGTATGGCAGACTAAGCGCTGAAATGATCAGTACTATCAGTGTATTCAAAGGTCCCCATCACGGTGTATGTGTAAGAAAAGGTATATACCAAATAAAACTCTAACCAGCGATAGCATATTGTATCAGGAATTATCTCTGGGAAAAAATTAGACCTCAAGGCATCACCAAAGTATCCTGGCCTGCCAGACAAACTCTTTTCCTCTTCTATACAAAGAGGTTAGTCTGGTACCTTTTCAGTAACATTTTGTTTCTGTGGTGGAACAATGACAGGTGGAGTAACCAATCAGATAAATGAAGGGCGGGACATAAGCAGTGCCCCTCTGACCCAAACAAACATTGATTCTTGCAGTTTTTTTTCATGAAACACCAGAATACGCCGTATTATGAGCAGCTCTGTACTGCGCGAGCCAGTTGTGCAGAGTTGTGAAAAAGTCTTTTTTTTTTTTTATGCGTTTGTTACATCAAATGTAAACAGGACTTAAATGTTGTTAAAATGGCAACAAGACAAAAAAAAAAAAAGTATATAAAGGATTTCAATATTTGTGACTGACTCTTAAAAGGTGCTATGAGCAGTATATATTTTTTATATTTCATAAAAATGACCCACGTGTGTCCCAAGATATGAGGTAAACATGTTTTAAATATTAGTTTTACTGATAACAATGGTACAGTTGATTTAGTCACAAAAAAAAAAAAAAAAAATTACATAATGCTCAACTTGTTTTTGTTTTGTTTTTAAAATGCTGCATTGCTGATCGTCCAATCAAAGAAGAGAAAGACTGGCGACCCACAGACCATTGTTTAGATTTAGACTGCAGTATAGTTTTCAAACCTGTACAAGCGCATACTGCTTACAGTACCTTTAATAAATTGTATCACATCTTGAAAATATTGCTATTGATATTATTCTGAGTTTATATAGATTTAGATTAAACTGGAACTGCATTTGTCTTGAGTGGCCATAGCAGTGTCTGAGATTGCAGGAGCTCTGGAGGAGGACCATGGACAGGTTAGTGATGGAAGTCCTCAGACAGTCCTCAGGGAAGTGCATACCAGTGGCACTTCTGCAGCCTCTGTGTCTAAGTGCCTCTAAAAGCCTTTTGCAGACGCTGCCAAAGCTAATCTTAATGCTGGATCAACGCTCGCACACAATTCACGCAGTCGCCCCACAACATGTCTCTGTGTCCCTCTCCTGGGACCTCTCCAAATGCCACAGGCCGGTTATTCCTGTCCGGTTTGAGTCCAGTCGGCTCCAGTGGCCGCTTTTAGGCTCTAGCTCTTTACTAATACATCTGTCTGGTAATGGTATAGAACTTTTACTGTTTGTCAACAACATTGAGCTGCAAGAACGCTTTGGCAAGAAACGTTAAGCAGGTTGCAGAAGATTATCAGTGAACAAAGGACATTAGCAAACTTTGTAAAAATGAGGATGTTAGCAAATTGCACTGACTACATGTGTGTGCTGTCAGTAAGTGGGTAGTGAACAATCAAAGGTGCGTTCACACCTATTCCGCTAGACTTGGTACATTTGGAGAAAAGTCCTCACCTGTAGGGGGCAGTGCATCAATTTACTGAAGAGAAACTTAAAAGACCCCTATTATTTTCAGATTTTTCTTTCTCAAAAACAGACCTGGAGTAGTATTTTATTCCATTCATGCATGTTTGAATAATCCTGTATGTTGAGGCGTTGCCCTTCTCAAGAGCCAAAAACGCTTGGCTTCATGGCTCAGTGTAGTTACATGAAACCAGGACGTCCTCCTGTGCGTTTCTAAAGTTCATACACTGTCACCGGACTCGTTCTGATCATTTTGGTTCTTGAACCGCAGCCAGTACGAGGCAGTCTGCTCCTTTATCTCTCTGTTAGCCTCACATTGCTAATAACTGGGCTAAGAAGATGTTTTCAATCCATTATTTTAAGTTATAAAATGTGAAATGTTGACGGAAATAGGTCTAAACATATTTTTAAAAAGCTTGGAATAAAAAAAAAAAAAAAAAAAAAAAAAAATATATATATATATATATATATATATATATATATATATATATATATATATATATATATATATAAATATATATATATATAAAACAATCCTGCTCAGTTACTGGTCAATAGCCTGCCTCAGCTGCATTCATCTTTATCATACAGCAGACTTATATCATATTTAATGAAGTATTACGTTTAGAGGAGTATTATCAGCCGTATATGATACTGGACATTTTCTTCTGATCAGCATTACATTTCTGTTGTTTGGGCAGGGTTTACAGCAATGGTTCTGCTTTACAACATTGTTTACAATCTTTTTAGTTTTGTGTTTTTATGCCAGTTTTACTTACTATTGTGTTTCTAAATTATTTTGCCGTAAAAAAAAAAAAAAATTATAGTAGCACAACCCTAAGGCTGTAGCTTGATTTATATACAGTTAATCACACCATTCAGCTTCAGGAATGGTTAGGGATTTTTTTTTTTAACGTTTCTCTTTGCGTTCAACAAAGTATTAATGTTTCTTTTCATAATAAATACTGTAGCTTTAGATCTTAAACACAGCTAAAGTGATAATGTTAACACTGCTGCTTCAAAATGAATACTCAATTATAGACTTGGACCAGAGCCGCCACTTCTTTCTTCTTCTTCTTCTTATTATTATTCCCACTTCGCTTCTGATTTTTGCTGATCATCTAAAAAACGATCCCCTCGCTCGCTGCTGTTAATAAATCAGAATGAATTAACTGGAAATGCCCGAGCTCTGGAGAATTTACGAGTTAACATGGATCTGTAGGAATAATGAAGTGCAGAGTCCCAAGGAATTTGCGTCTCAGTCGAAAATCAAATACTGTTCAATTGTTACTTACATCCTCCACTCATCCACTGTCCTGCAAACCTCAGTGGATTATAAACATGGATGTCTATATTGTAAATTCCCAGCTCTTGTCAGGGTTTCCGCTTAGTCAAAAAAAGTCTAAAACATCGAACGGTGGCCGCAATTAAGCAGCGCAGCCACGTTTACGCCTAATTAACAGTTGACTTTGTGATTTTGGTCTTTTCTGTACACTGCTTGCGTATAAAATCGGTCTTAGTTTTCTTGAACAACGGTCTTAAAAAGGCCTAAAAAAAACTCTCTTAAATTCAACGTATTGAACGATGTAGTGTTGGGCAGCCCGGCTCTTCTCAAGTATCTGCTCTTTTGGCTTTGCTCCCTTTGATGGCTCCCATTTAATATCACTCTGAGCATTTTATTCAGGCCGCATTTAGCAATTAAGAATGGTTTGTGTGTTGATGCATAGTATTTAGCTACATTTTTTGGGTAAAAGCCTTTTTTTATGCAGTTTGCACAAAATCAACAAAATTAAAAAGTATAGCCCAGTATTAAAGATAGAGATCATTTTCAGAATCAGTATTTTCCTATACCCCATTGTTAGATTATAATTACATTTTTTTTTTTTTTTTTGCTTTTTTCCCACCTCACCACATAACTGTAACCAGAGGTGGACAGTAACTAGATACTTTTACTCAAGTAATTTACTTAAGTAATTTTTTTTAAGGAAAAGTACTTTCTGAGTACATTTTGTAAAACATACTTTTACTTTTGCTTGTGTAACTTTTGGATTATTTTTTATTTTTATTTTTTTTACCTCAGTAAAACTTGAATTTGTCAAAGGAGTTAAAAGTAGTGGGTAACACATCTGTGGAAGAAGGGGCAGGGGAAGAAGAAGTTTTACATGAATACAACATTTGAGTACTTTGTCCCCCATTGACTGTAATCATAAATCTGTACATCCTGTAAAATATTTAATTTATTTTTCAAATTAAGCTCTACTGTTTTCAAACTGTTTTTATTTCAATTGTGATGATTATTATGTTATAATCTAATTTCATGAGAGACTGAAACAGACACAATTAAAGAAAGAAAGAAAAAGAAAGAAAGAAAAATCACAATCACAATTAAAAGAATTTTTTTAAAACTGTATCCTTGCATTTTAACTATGCTGTGATTTACTTTAAATAAAACTAATAAATGTGTGCCTGGTACTCTTCATCAGGACACACTGTAATTCAATAAAGTAAGGTGTGAGGAAATCAGATTTACCATCATCCTTCAGCATTCATTTTACAGCAGCAGGTCTTGTATGTGTTTGTGATTTGACTGCGTCTCTGCCTCCTCCGCTCTGAGGTGAACTTTGTGTGTGTCTGTGTTTGTCCAGGCTGCAGAGGGCCAGCCCCAGAGCGAGGCCGAGTTCCTGCCCGAGTTCGGCCTCTCTCCTCAGGGCAGCTTCCTGGAGGACCCCACCGAGGACCAGATCCTCACCTACAGATACGACGACCAGGTCAGTCCCTGCGTCCCTACCACCCACGGGACAAGAAGTTCTTATTAATACCTTCTGGTTATTCTGGGTTGTTGCTCAGACTTGCTGTGGAAAACATGGAAGCTGTTTGTTGCTTGTTGTTGTTGGGAGCTGTTTTTTGACATTGCGGTTGCTATTTAGGAGTTGTGTTATGCTAACTTAACTTTTCAGACATTTGCATTGCTTCTGGGTACCATTGTGGTATGGGCACCACCGGTGGTAAGTGGGCTTCTTCTGGTAGGAGTCTTTTGCAGTTCCAGTTTTAGTCCTGTCTTTGTCCTGCTTCAGTGGGACTTAAATTGAATGTAAAGGTGACTGCTTAGGCCTGGTTTAATCCTGGATTTAGGCCTGGTTTAGTCCTGGTTTAGACAGTCCTGGTTTAGACCTGGTTTAATCCTGGTTTATTTAATCATACTTTGGGAAGAATTCAGCCCTGGGTTTAGTCCTGTTGAATCTTAGTTTAGTTCTATTCTAGGCAGAGTTTAAGCCTGCATTTAGTCCTGATTTAATCCTGGTTTACTCTGGGTTATTGTGTTGCTCAGCTTAGACCTGGGTTGGTCATGATTTCACTCATTTTAGTCCTGGTGGTGGCACTTGAATTGAGTGAAACTTAAATTTCCCATTGATTTTTTCCACTGCCCAAAACAAAAAGAGATTAAAGGCTTGAGAGGCTAATCATCTAACTCATAAACATAACACATTTTTTTATTCTGCGGTTTTTTAGTAATTTCTCATAAAATCCTGCAATCTTACAGCCTTATTTAAACTAAGACTGAAACTGTCTTCTGCAGTGATCTGTCAGCGGGAAAAATGTCTAGGCACTGAAACAAAAGAAGTGTAAATTGGAAAACCTTGCCTGGTGGATTTTTGTTTGACTAAGCAGAAAAAGGTGAGAGGTTGTGAAGTGGATGTCATAAACACATAACACTTGTGAAATATGAGGCTAGAAACTTTTTTTTTTTTTTTCCTGCAGCTCGAGTAACTTGGGCACAGAGTGAAAAGTTTCTCTGAGGTGCTGCTGTAGGTGTTGTATTGGATTTGAAAGGAGACTCGTATTTTGTACCAATATGTTTTTGCAACGATCCGATACATATTGATTAGAATTCTTTTGATTCGATTCAAGAATGATATTGGCAACTTTAGAACAATTTGATTCAGCACCTTCATATCAATACAGTTGAACTTTTTGCCAAAAATCATGAAAGTTTACTCTGAAATCTAACACCGCCATCAAGGTTCATTATGTCCAGCAGAGAGAGAGCGGAACAAAGTTGAATAAAACATTTTATTTTATTAAAAAAGCAAACATTACATCCAAAAAGCCGTATTTGGTTTTATTTTACCATGCAATATTTCCCTTTTTTTTGCCCATGTACACTATATTTCCAAAAGTATTAGCTCAGCTGCCTTTACACGCATATGAACTTAAGTGACATCCCATAATAATCCATAGGGTTTAATATGACGTGGGCCCACCCTTTGCATTTGTCTACGTCAGACATCTGCGTGTCTGATGTTCTCATTCAACGTCAGACACTGATGTTGTAGAGAAGGCCTGGCTCTCAGTCTTCGCTCTAATTCACCCAAAGGTGTTCTGTCAGGTCGAGGTCAGGACTCTGTGCAGCCCAGTTCTTCCACACCAAACTCACTCATCCATGTCTTTATGTGGTTTGTTCTCTGGTGCAGTCATGTTGGAACAGGAAGCGGCCATCCCCAAACTGTTCCCACAAAGTTACACTGGAACTAAAGGGCCAAGCCCAGGTCCTGAAAACAACCCCACATCATTATCCCAGTTCAGGTATTTGGGTGGGTGAGCAAATACTTTTGGAAATGTGGTGTGGTGTATACTGATATCCACTACCTAGAAAACCATATGACAAGGTAATGCATTACAACACAGTTATATCGTAGGAATAAAAAAAAATTGATACATTGTTAAAATAACTATTGTTTACTATTTTTAAACCAATCTTGGTCACCTCCAGAAATGCACTGCACTTTACAACCTTTAAAAACATTGTGTGACTAAAAAAGAACATTTAATTCAATTCAATTCAATTCAATTCAGATTTATTTGTATAGCCCAGTATCACAACAAAAGTCACCTCAAAGGGCTTCACAAACAGTTGATCAAACATAAACACACAATCAGACTTAACACACAATCAGCACAAACAATAACTACACTAAACCCAGGACACTCCTGTCCTTAGACCCTCCTTCTTGGTAAGGAAAAACTCCTAAAAAAACCCAGCTGTGGGAAAAAAGAAGAAACCTTATGGAGCCCAATTACTTACTACTTACTTATTAATTTACAATAATTACTCCACTGGTGCCATGGTGCAGAACAGAATCTGAAAAAATAAGTTTTTTACTTCTTTAAACTTTCTGTATGATGCCATTTACCACAAAAAAAAAAAAAAAAAAAAAAAAAAAAAAAAAAGTGGAAACAGAGCTGTACACTGTGTTTTTGCATAAATGAATGAGAGCAGATGGCTCCTGTTAGTGGGTGGGATATTTTAGGCAGCAAGTGAACATCTTGTTCTCAAAGTTGATGTGTTACACCTGGGACAAATTGGCAAGTGTAAAGATTTGAGCAAGTTTGACAAGGGACAAATTATGACGGCAAAATGAATGGGTCAGAGCATCTCCACAGCTGCAGCTCTTGTGGGTGCAGTGCAGTATTTGTCAAAAATGCTCCAATGAAAGAAGAGCGGTGAACTGACAACAAGTGATGGTTAGGCAGGTGGTCATAATGTTTTGCCTCATTGGTATATTTGGTTATATTTATGCTGAAGGCGTCACAGTAACCCTGAACCCAGAATAACAATAAATCCCGGTCTCATTGCTTTCATTAACACATCAGTGAAATACACGCAGTAGTTTTAAAATACCAGCCTCTCTGTGTACGAGCCATAAGCCTTATAATCTGTTTTGGTAGCAGCAGTTTCCCATGAAGCCTTGCTGTGGCCAATGCCGGTGTGAACAATGTGCTGTAACAACAGGTGGCTCTGCTGCTCTGGTACTGACTGATGACTGCGTGCAGGAGGAGGCTATTTGTGCAGCGAGCCTCACACCTGCTGCAAACTGTGAGCCCTGAAGCTTTCTGTGTCTTCAGTAACTCTTCTCCGTCTTTTTAACAAGCATGGATTTATAATTCTCTCAGCAGTAACGGTGCTCTACAGAATATGGACAGCTGTCATTTGCAATTCCATATTTATTAACTTTCTTATTCAGTCTTTTGTTTTTAGTTTTTTGTTATCACTTCTTTCGGCTTCTCCCTCCTAGGGTCACCACCAGCAAATGATCTGCCTCCTAGTGTGTGACATTAACTTTTTTGTTCACTGGCGAACCGTGGACTAATATTTGTCAAAAGTAGCTAGCCATAATGTCTTTACTTGCCACAATTTAATTAGTTTAAGAAAAGAAAAAAACAGCTTTTTTTAGGCAGAATAAATTGATATAATATTGACAATATTGTGATATTGCAATATCAGAGGTCTCACAATATCGTCACAGCAGAATGGTAAACAAGCAGAGAGAACTACATAGACCATGATCCTTTGCTCCGTTTCAGTACAGCCAACATAACAAAATGATGGTTATTTAACATAATTTTCAGTCTTAATCTTTTGAAATATCACAATTAATAATAATAATAATGCACTACAGTCTCGTCAAGGCATTTTTAGAGAATATGTGTTGTTATTGTGAGCTTTTCTGTAAAACCATGAGCCTCCCCACGATATCACAATAAATACTGTACTGTGAGATTAGTTAATGTTGTCGTTACATTCCTACTAAATGGTGTAAACTTAAGCAGGGCAACTCAAATTCAGGCCTGACCTTTAAAGTTAAGATATTTGCTTGCCCACTAACCTGAAGGTTGGCAGTTCAATCCCCGCAACCGGCAGTGCATACTGTTGTTCCTTGGGCACCTTGCCTGTGTGTATGTGACTGTGTTTGGTGGTGGTCGGTGGTCCGTTGGTGCAGATGTGCACAGCCGAGCTTCTGTCAGTCTGCCCCATGGGAAACTGTGGCTACAAAACAGCTCACCACCACCGACTATGGAGTGAATGAAATACCCCTTCCCTTCTGTGTTTGGGTGATTTGTGTCATAGAGTAAAGCGGTATATAAATACAACTCCTTCCTCCTTTCTGGCCAACCTTCTCTGGTGGCTGTTTTTTTTTTTTTTCTCCCTCTATTTATAGTCACAGTCTTGTTTCTTTTAGGTCCCAGAGTAAGCTTTTTTCAGACTTTTTGAAATAATTTTGGAAATTATTTAAATCATTTGTCCATGTCCCAACACATGTCTGTAAAAACAATCCATGAACACACAAACCATGTCCCAGCTGTCCCCATTTTAAACAATAGGAAACAAACATTTGTCTAAATATTTTTGCCACAAAAATTATTTAGACTACAATGTAATTATTTTTAATAATAAATTGCCATTATATTCAAAACTTAAAGCGTCATGTACTTTGAATTACATGACAGAAAACTGTATGTATTGCAGCCGAGTGTGAAGCGGCTGGGATGAGAATCAGCACCTCCAAGTCCGAGGCCATGGTTCTCGACCGGAAAAGGGTGGTTTGCCCTCTCCAGGTTGGGGGGGAGCTCCTGCCTCAAGTGGAGGAGTTTAAGTATCTCGGGGTCTTGTTCACGAGTGAGGGAAGGATGGAGCGTGAGATCGACAGACGGATCGGTGCAGCGTCTGCAGTAATGCGGTCGTTGTATCGGTCTGTTGTGGTGAAGAAGGAGCTGAGCCGAAAGGCGAAGCTCTCGATTTACCGGTCGATCTACGTTCCTACTCTCACCTATGGTCATGAGCTTTGGGTCATGACTGAAAGGACAAGATCCCGGATACAAGCGGCCGAAATGAGTTTCCTCCGCAGGGTGGCTGGGCGCTCCCTTAGAGATAAGGTGAGGAGCTCGGTCACACGGGAGGAGCTCGGAGTAGAGCCGCTGCTCCTCCACATTGAGAGGAGTCAGCTGAGGTGGCTCGGGCATCTGTTTCGGATGCCTCCTGGACGTCTCCCTGGGGAGGTGTTCCGGGCATGTCCCACTGGGAGGAGGCCCCGGGGAAGACCTAGGACACGCTGGAGGGACTATGTCTCTCGGCTGGCTTGGGAACGCCTTGGGGTGCCCCCGGTAGAGCTGGAGGAAGTGTCTGTGGAAAGGGAAGTCTGGGCATCTCTGCTTAGACTGCTGCCTCCGCGACCCGGCCCCGGATAAAGCGGAAGAAGATGGATGGATGGAAAATTGTATGGATTTCTGAAGCTTTTTGTCACTTGATGATTTCAAATGCACCGTGATCTGAAAAAATATGTCCTCGTTTTTGGCTCTAAAAATCTGGTCACCCTAAACTAAACATTACTCCAGGTCTGTTTTTGAGGTGGAAACAACATTATAAAACATTATAAAAAACTCAAAAAAGTTGATTTAGTGTAATAGGGGACCTTTAAGTGAATCATCTCATGTACCATGGTGCATTAAAGCACCATGTTAAGGCCTTCAAAACATACAAATTATGTAAATAACCATATAAATTCATAGTCTTTTCCTACATATGATGCATTTTCTTTAAAACAGCTGGTATGTTTAGACCTCCTCTCCCTTAAATTCATTCATTATTCATTATATACACCTTGGATTTGAGAGATCTTCCCTGTATAAGTGAGCCCTAAAGCAGAAGCCAGCCCCTGCGTTTGCAGAATATGAATGTCCCAAAAGTTGCTGCTTTCCTCCCACATTAATCTCTTGCTGATGAATAACTAATAAGTGTGTGTTAAACATAGAGCTAAGTGTCAGAGTGATGTAAGAGCAGGAAAGACATCAGCAAAGCCATGAAAGACCAGGTTTTCTGCTCAGAGGTAGGCGCGCGACAACTGACTCTCTCCCAAAGATATCCTCCTTATTTATGAAAAACAGGCACCCGATATGTGAAAACAAATTAATGTCAGAGTGTTCGCTGTCAGACAGAAGAGAGGCATCAGCATTACAGCCTCAGTCATTTATTTAAGAAACGATTGTGCCTGAGAATAATGTCGTTTGAAAGATGCAGCTTTTGCAGTTTTGATACCTGCAGCGACAATGACAGGAGACACAATCAGGAGATAGCAAAAAAGAATGTGTCACAATTATTATAGACAATATTTATCAAAATCTGCTCTAACAGTATTTGGGGTACACTTTGGACATCCAGTTTTGATGTCAACAGTGTACCCCTGCAGCCAGCCACCTACTGTGTAACAGGAAGAAGCATTCAAAAAGATTTTCATTTTATAGATGATCTCCAGATATGTTGTTTTGAAGGACAGAACATTTCTAGAACACGAGTCTGTAGCAATGTTTCTTAAATGTATGCTCAAGGTCATGGGATGGATTAGCACAAAATTATCCAATCAACAAATCCATTAAAAGGTCCTATATTTTGCTTTTTTATTATATTTTTATATTATGCCATTATTATACCAGCAACAGTTTGTGAAAACCTTGTGAAGACTTACAGAAAACGTTTGACCTCTGTCATTGCCAACAAAGGGTATATAACAAAGTACTTGAGATGAACTTTTGTTACTGACCAAATACTTATTTTCCACCATAATTTGCAAATAAATTCTTTAAAAATCAGACAATGTGATTTTCTGGATTTTGTTTTTCTCATTTTGTCTCTCATAGTTGAGGTACAACTATGATGAAAATTACAGGCCTCTCTCATCTTTTTAAGTGGGAGAACTTGCACAATTGGTGGCTGACTAAATACTTTTTTGCCCCACTGTATACATTTTTTTACAGGCTGTTTTGAAATAGTTTTGGGCATCTTCACATTAGTATTTAACTTTTTTATTTTTTATTTAATGATTTTAAATAAACATCAAACGTTCAACAACAGCAGGAACACAACCACAACACACACTTAGAAAAAACAAACTAACAGACAACAGAACTAAATTCAAAGTGACATTACATTACAAACAAAATATATGACACAACACGAAACACAACCCAAAATGAAATACATAAAACAGACCAATCAAAAGGCTACATATAACAAACAACCACACATACACCAAATATATTTGATCTCGTCAGCAGTCAGAGTTCTGGTAGGATCTGTCCAGACCTTGCCCCAAACATTTACTAAAAATATCCCATCTCTTTTTAGGTTTTTTAACATCATGTTCGGTTTTGGCCATGTAACTCTCAAGTGTTAAATGCCGTTTTATAAAGTTTTTAAAGTAAGTAATATGAGTAGTTAGTAGTATTTCACATTTTATAACTTCAAATAATATGTATAAAAAAAACTCTTCTTTTTGGGAGCTGTTACTTTCAATTTACCGAGACCCCCTGCTGACAATGGTGGGGAATGGACAGAGCATAAAATTACTAATTTGCATGGATATTAGCAACATGATGCTAACAGATAGATTTCTGAGCTGACTACTTTGTAGTGATGGAGGTTTAAAGCTGAAATGATCAGAATGAGTCAGGTGACGGTGTCTGTGCTTTAGAAACGCACAGGAGAACTTCCTGGTTTCATCGTATGTAGAGCTGTGAGACCGAGCGTTTTCAGCTCTGGAGAAAGAGACAGCCTCAGCATACAGGATTACTCAAACATGTGTGAATCAAACTAAATACTACTGCTATATTTGTCTTGTGAAAGCGGATTGTATTGCTAAACTTTAAAGCTGCACTACCTGATTGTGTGACTGTAAAAGTGATGTGTCTAAAAAAATGTTGAGTTTGAATGATACACTCCCCTTTCCTAACTCCTCTCCTTGGCGACGCTCTGTCACAGTCTCACACAAACCTGAAGTCTGTCCACAGCCAGGAGCTGTCACAATAACACAGCACAGATCTGGAGTCTGCTTTTAATTCTTTCAAATAAAAAATAAAAATACTGTGAATAAGCTATGAATTTTGAAATAAAACAATAGCTTCTTCACATTATTCCTGACAGATTCTAGATTGTGGATAGATAAAGGATGTATTGACCAATCAGAGTGCTCCTGTCCTATGAAAGCATGTGATTGGTTAAACTGTTCCTTCCCTCGCTCTAAAACAAAATCCCTTATAATACAGCCCACAGGTGACCTCAAACTCTCATTTTTGCTCAGATGACTTCTGTTATGTTGTACTAATAACTAAATAATTATCTTTACCAAAATACAAGGAAAAAGAAATCAGGTAGTGCAGCTTTAAGTAAAGAAATTGACAGAAATCCATAGTGATCAGAGTCTGTCAGCCTCACACACACTGTATCTAACTAATGTCTGTATAAAGTAGGTTTGGATGGGCCTCACCTGAAACTCCCGGTGTAATATTCAGTCATACGAACATTACCACTCGTGTTTAATTAAAACCTCCAGCGGTCACCTTTGATACAAGCTCTGCTGTAGTAATCTTCTCTCTGACAGCAGCGTTATCTCCGCTCGTATATGTACCAGGCCAGTCCAGTGTAATTGTGCGTTTAGTTAATGGAGCACAGAGTGTAATGGCTGTAGACGAGGAGGCTGCATTGTACTGCGGATGAAATTATGTCTCAGGCACATCTTTTAATAGCTTAACAACATAATACTGCAGGCTGAAAGGGATCCTGTCACTGTGTGGGCTGCACTAGTACTCTGGTTTGACAAGATGTGTGCATGAAAGTCATTATGCAACTACATTTCTATGGGCTCAGACTGCTGAGTAGAGATGGGCTTGTGGGGAATTAATCAATGAACAAATGAAAGAAAAGGAAATGGATTGGTTGAAAGTAACTAGATTTGTTTAATTGAGTAATTACTTCAGTAAAGTTTTGGGGAAAATGTACTGTCCAAGCACATTTTCTCAAACATACTTTTAATTAACAATTTTACTTTTACTCTAGTACCATTTTTAAATATGGGCGGTGGCAAAGTGGGTGGTTAAACTGCACTGTAAAGAAAAAAATGTGGGAAAAGCTCAAGGCAGCAGGATCCCTCAAGATTTTTGAGTTTTGGGGCCAACTCAGAATCTCAAGTTTTCACCAACGATTATTTCTTTGTTCACGTTTGGTGCTCATACGTCTAAAAATGTTAAATTTTACTCTCTATCATTATTTTTTTAATATCCATTGTTTAGAAAAAGTTTTATTATTGATAATAATAAAAACTAAATACACTAAATTTAACAAAACAATATTACTTTTTCTGGACAATGGATAGTAAGTTGGCTCTAAGATGATTTAAAAAATTGGTGAAAACTTGAGATTTTGAGTTGGCCCCAAAACTCAAAAATCTTGAGGGATCCTGTTGCCTTGAGTTTTTGAGTTTTCAGAGCATTTTTTTTTTTTTTTTTTTTTTGCAGTGTATATATTAGTAGTAGATGTAGTAGTTTTGTAGCGCTTGGTCTTGGTCTTGTGACCATTTTTTAACTTGGTCTCGGTCTTGGATTTGGTGGTCTCAGAGGTTTTATTTACCAAACATTATAAATATTATATTAGAAGAGTATGAAAATAATAATAATAATACAATTCTTCATAATGTAATTACTTTTCTGCATCAGAAGAACCAGGAAAATGATCTGTCTCTGTTTGTGGAGTCTGTTGTATAGCTCATTAAAATCATTTATGTATCTGAACCACTTCTTTTTTTTTTGTACTTCCCCTTGTTTTAGTGCAGGGTTTGGTCTTGACCTGGTCTTAGTCTCGACTCGGTCTTGGTCTCGATGAGCACAGTCTTGATTACAACACTAAGATGTAATAAGAGTTATGGTCGTGGTAATGGAAATAATAATGGTAGTAGTAGCTGCAGTAACAGTAAGTTTCAACTTTCATACACATTACAATACTTTTTACATTTACTGAAATAACCAGTTTTGTGCGTACTTTTACTTTTACCAGAGTACACTTTGAATTATTCCACCTCTGACAAGTTGCAGAAAAAATTGAGTAAATCAGTAACAACCATAAAGCATCAACTAAGCAAGAAGTTCATATAATTATTGTAATCTTTCGGCTGCTACCTTTTTTTAATTTGGGGTTGCTACAGTGATTTGGCAGGTTTTTTTTTGCCAGATGTAGGCAATGTGGGCAAAGTGTCTTGCCCAGGGACACAACGATTGTATGAGCTTCGAACGCAGCACTGCGACACTGGTCCAACAGTGCTGCTCCGCCCGGAGATATGCAGCGAGTCTGTTTTCTTTTACAGTGGACTCTGTTCAGATCAACCTATGCAGCTCTGATTGCACCCAACAGGAAACTGAACGTGCACAACATCCGGATTTTCAAAGTAATATCACTCCATACAAACATTTTTGATCAGAATATTTATATTTTACTACTTTAGGGCCACATTTAAAAAAATAAAAATAAATAAAATACAGCACTACATGAATAAAGTCATAAAATATCAAGATTAAAGTTGGAATTTTATGAGAATATCGGAATATGTGTTGTCATAATGCCATGATATGAGCATAAAGTCGAAATATTATGAGTAAAGTTGAAATATTTAGAGAATGTAGCTGTCTGTGCTGCAGTCTCTCGTTTTGTCCTCGGGGAATTTGGAGCATTTTGTGAGGTTATACTTTCATTTAGGCTTTCTTTTGGCACATTATGACCATTATCATTAGTATAAGGACTAGGAAGCGACTTTTTAAATGTTACAACTTTAATTTTGAAATAATTAGGCCTCGTAAAATTCTGACTTTATTCTTGAAATTTTATGACTTTGTTGTTGTATTATTATGACTTTTTTGGGCTACAACTTTATTCTCTTACAATTACATCTTTATTCTCGAAATTTTATGACTTTGTTCTCTTAGTGCCCTTTTTTTTGTTATCTATTTTTATAATATTTGATCATTCTTTCTCTCATTATCTTTAAGTAGTCGCTTAAATGGCTATTTACTTTAACTTTTGGTTACAGAAACAATCGCACATTAAACATTTATTGCACTCATAGCTTTTCTCCGTTGCAGAAGAAAAACACGTGAAGTGACAGTAAAATGAACTCCAAAGTGATCTTGTATTCAACTGTTTTCTGTTCTTGCGAATAAAGAGCTGTAAAGCTTTTACGTTGTATAGCCTTAAAGTGTTTTTCTCACACATTTCTCCTCCTCTATGCTTCTCTTGCCATTCACCAAGAACAGCAGTGCCGTGACTTGTCTTGATACATCAGCACTAATACATTTGGCTCAAGGCCAGTTATGAGAGTCCACTCGTAATGTTTTACCTTCAGAAGCAGGTGAATAATTTCTCTGTTGGCCAAAAGGCCGTGCCCCGGCTCCAGTGTAAAGTCTGCCTCAGCTGCATTTCCACACACATCGCCTTTACGAGAAGCAGATTTAGAAAAAAAGAGGATTTCAGAAGATGGATGGCAGTGATGCTGGGGATAGATGGCGGCTCGTGTGAAGGAAAGAAAGAAAGAAAGGGCAGAAAAAATACGTCAAAGTTTAATGTGGTTTTTGGAGCTGAAAATCTACATTTGTCACGGGCAAGATGTCAACATAATGATGGAATAAAGAAAAGGTCTGCAGTTTAGAAAGGCTGACAGTAATCTCAACCACAAAAGCAATGGTTTGATTTTTGTATATAGCGATCTTAGGCACATTACACTGTGGACTGTGCAGGGTTAAGACGACAGTAAAGTATTTGTAAGGATTTTTCAAAGGTGGGACTACTCAAGTAATCTAATTTAGTATTTTATTGAAGAAAATATCACTTCTCAGTACTTTTTCAACACACTGTTACCCAGGTACATGTATGAGTGTGTTATTTTTCTCAAATATTTTAAAGTCCCTGGTTTGAGGTAGGTTTTGAACAGTAGTAGTAGTAGAAGTAGTAGTAGTACTAGTAGTAGTAGTAGTTGTAGTAGTAGTAGTGGGGTTTTCTGTGCAGCAGTAGTAGTAGTATTAGTAGTAGTCATAGTAGTATGCACTTTGAATTACTCTGTGTATGAATTTTGCTATACAAACAAACTTGCTACTAGATGTTTCTGTGCAGTAGTAGTAGTAGTTGTGGGTTTTCCTGTGCAGTGGTAGTAGTAATAGTATTAGTATTAGTAGTAGTAGTAGTAGTAAGAGTGGTAGTAGGTTTTCCTGTGCAGTAGCAGCAGCAGCAGCAGTAGTAGTAGCAGTAGTAGTAGTGGTAGTCTTAAGCCCTATTCGTACGGGATAAGCATTACCCCTGGACCTCTGTAATTTGTGAATTACCCCCGACGTCAGTGTTTTTAGTCGGGCATTCGCACGGGATAAACAATGTCTGTAATTTACTCAATTTTACGAACTTTATTCCAGATAGGACACAGATTTATAATAAAAATACCAGATTTCATTTGTTTCTAGCACTAACTACTTAATCTTAAACTACTATCTTTTGTTTTTTTTACAATACTGACAGAAAACAAACTTTACCTCATGCTACGACGAATGTCATCCATTATCTGTGGAGATTTCTCTCTTCTTAAACAGCAGGCGCCCCTCTTTATTAATCCATTCACTGTGATTCGTCTCTCTGGATCTAACTTTAGAAGCGTCCTAAGTTTCCAAAACAGCCCCATGTTGCACCCAAAAACTTAGTCCAACGTTCTCATGACAACGGCATTTTTTATTTTTATTTTTATCGGAGAAAAAAAAGTAATCGTTACGGAGTAAGACCAAAAGAGACATCTTATTATTAATATAGTTTAAATACAGAGGTAAAATGGAGCGTTAAAAGACATTTTAGATCGCTAGTACGAACTTTAGGAAACAATCTGCCGACAAAAACAGCCTGAATCACAGACCTGGGGATTCGCACGGGACTGGTATTATCAGAGGACCTCTGTGTTGGCCGAAATATGGGAGGTAATTTTCGAGGGAATTTTTACAGACATTTTTACAGACATGGCTGTTTCGCACAAGATAAAAATCACAGACGACATCGGCGATTATTACAAAATACTGGAGGTCCCTAGGTAATACTGATCCCGTGTGAATAGGGCTTTAGTAGTAGTAGGTTTTCCTATGCAGTAGTAGTAGTAGTAGTAGTAGTAGTAGTAGTAGTAGTAATAGTAGTAGTAGTAGTAGTAGTAGTAGTAGTAGTAGGTTTTCCTGTGCAGCTGCAGCAGCTTTTTTCAGGCTTTGTTTCAGGCACCTTTGCATGAGTATTTCCTCATTTTATAACCGAATGTGTATGGAGATGTCTAATTTGGGGAGCTTTTACTTTGACTTTGCAAATATATTTTATTGAGTACTTTTACTTGAATAATAATATTTTACAATACTAAATAACAGTAGTTTCTTTTCATGTTTCACCCCAATGCCATTCAGTCCACCACAGTCCCCCTGTCCCTCTGACACAACTCTTCCCCTCCTGCACTTTCGGATCGATGTCCCGTAACACTGCTGCTGCTGCTTCAAAGCACCTTTCATAACAGGCCATTCCCAAGATGCCATAGATCTTTCCCTGCTTCAGTGTTTGCCCACTGTGGCCGTCTCTGCGCCACTGTCTTGTATTGATTTATATTTCTTATTTTTATCATAACAACATGAGGTTGTTCAGGTACAGTACGTGTGCATAGCAGTAAATGCACCAATAACAACATGTGGAAGTACTTTATGTACAAAATCTGTAAGTATTGATTAGTGGCACATGATTTTCTGTAGCACTTTTATGTCATTTATTGTACTACTGTGTTGTAAACAGGTTGTGTTGTCCCTCCTGCAGAACCTAACTTTAAGGCACAAAAAATTCACCAATTAAAGCTGGGGACACACTAAACAATTTTCTCAGTCGTTACAGATTCTGAAAAGACTAGGAGCACACACTAACTTCAGCAGATTTAGTTCTGACGACTGAAAGACTGGGGCTCACACACTACAAGATCTGTTGAGGCCACAACTGACACCAACCAAACGCAGCAAACTCTCGCAGGGAACTTGGGAGAACTAAATGGTAAACAAACATGGAGCTACCTGGGTCGCTGTTGCTGTTGTGTTTGCAGCTATCTGTTTGGAAAAAGGGAAAGAGAAAACTAAGTTTTGCTTGGGTAGTGCTCAACTTTCTTCAGTGTTTGCCATGGTTGTTTATGTTTTCTTCTTTTTCTACAAATTTCCACTTATATTTTCCTGCCACTTCCTGTTGCTTCATCTTCGTTCTCTGACGCTATTTCCTGTGTCCCATCAACTGTTTTTCATTGGCCTGCTGGACTCCATGAATTCCCAGTTGGATCTGTAAACAGCCCACACTACAGGAGTGTACTCCAGAGTCGGCTTTAAAATTCAAACATGTTTGATTGCTTGCGACTGACGTCAGGCCGGGTTTTTGTGCCGATTCGAGTCTTTGAACATCACACACTAACAGATTTCAGGGCCGACTGGTGATTACGATTCCCTGCAACTAGTGTTGACTGGTACAGACTCAGCGCAACTGTGAATTGTTATAAAATTGGGCAAAAAAATGGTGGTGTGTTCCCAGCTTAAGACTGCCATAGAAAAATGATCTAATAATGCATAATTCCTTTCTTTTCATGGTTACAATGGTTAACTTCAGTCCTCACCATACACAGCAAAAATGTATTGTTTATTAAATTTAACCCCTTACATTCCAGTTTTTGTGGCGCTCACACAGAGGCCTCTGCAATGCTGCAGATCTCATTTTGACTACATTTTGGATTTGTGCTCACACAAACACAAACTCATTTCTCAACAAATACTTTCACACCAATTTATGACAACCCTAAAACACACCCAGATCATGTTAGTTCAGTTAGTTTAGTTTATTTTTTATTTGCCTTGCAGGCAGATAATTGATACAAACACTAATGGGGCCTTTTATACCTCTGTCTACCATATATGGGGAAACAGCGCCACCTAGTAGAAAACTGTAAAAACTAAAATTCCAATCCCTCACTATCATGAATCCATGAAATACTTGATAAAAATGTGAAATTATATTGCAGAGATAGTGTTTTATAAAAATGTTGTTTGAATGGGAGTCAATGGCACAAAAAATGTCTTAGAGGTAAAGGTGCAACTATTTATTTAGAGAGTATTTTAAGAGGATTTTTCTTTAAAAAAAAAAAAATCCTGAAATCTGAAAATGCTTCCCAAAATACACACATAATGCAAAATCTATGACATTTGAATCAACACAGCAAAAGTTATCCACAAAAAAGTGCCTTAGGGGAGCAGGAGGGTTAATGGGCCTCAGGATGAGTCAGGACCACAACACAGCATGTTATGAGATGAAAAGGCTTTGTATCTGCTGGATACAGGTACACTTCCTTCTAACCTCTTTTTGGATCTCTTCATGATCTCTCCCTCAGTGAAAAAGTTGCCCTCATCCTTTATGCTGAAAATCAGTCGTTGTTTTTTGTTGTTGTTGTTGTTGTTGTTGTTGTTTTTTGTATATACAGGTGAAAACACAATACAAGTGACAAATAAATAAATATATACAAATACAATACAGTACAAAATAAACAAAGGAAAAAGGACAAAACATAATAAAGCTGACAGTACAAAAGACAGCAGTCAATGAAAATGTGTGCGTGTGCGTGTGCGTGTGCGTGTGCGTGTGCGTGTGCGTGTGCGTGTGTGGGAGGAGGGAGGTGCATACAGACTTGCCAGGTATAACTAAGATTAGAGAGGGAAAAAATATAATAATAATAAACAACAACTTAAACAACAATTTAAGCAACAAATCAGCAATACTACTACTGCCACTATGATTTTTTTTATATTATTAATAATTAGAAGGAAATAACTTCTTTGTATAGCATAGGAAATGAGTTTGTCTGGCTCATACTAACCAGTTATCCCTGATAAAGTCTGCATTTTCACAGTTCATACCACAATTTGCGTCTAAGCACCTATTTTAAAAATACTGTTGAAAAATAGCTTTTATTTAAATCCAAAAACATTATTAAAGCTGTATACTACAACATGCATGATTAGTACAAGAGGAAGAGTGGTTTCTGAAGTATGTTTACCACCTAAATGTAAGAACATAGTACCCTTGTGGTGCTATAGGTCTTTAAGTGTTTGTCTATGATTGAGTCATGCCCACAAATTGACAGCAGTCGAGTGGCCGGACTGTCAGCGTCTAATGGCTGGTAAAAGTGGAAAATGCGGTTGTGCCTGATGGTTTTCGTGCCAGGCTTTACTTCTAAGGCGACACGTGCTGTGGCCGTCAGTGCACTCCAGCCGCAGCGTGGTATGTGATAAGTCTGCTGTTACCTTTACTAAACGTGGCTGCTCATAAATGTAAAATTTGGGACTTTTATGGTCAGCCCAGAGTGGATGCTTGGACTTGCATCGAGTATTGACAAGCACACTAGACTTGACTGGATTGCATTTAAATAAAAAAAAAAAACAAAAAAAACAAAAAAAACAGCCACTTTTTATGCATTTGGTTCTGCGCTTTGGTGAGACATTCAGATATAATAATAATAATAATAATAATAATAATAATAATAATAATAATAATAATAATAATAATAATAATTATTATTATTATTATTATTATTATTATTATTATTATATAAGGTTGGCTTAGTTTGCAATAATAGGGCCCAGTGTTAGATCTTTTCAGGGGGCATGGGACGCTATTAAGATTTGATGTCACAATTATTCTGGCTACAATAATTCTGATTAATGATACAATCACAATAATCATGAAATTGTGCTTTTAAAAAGTCACTAAAACATAATGAAAATCACTTTTCATTTTGCTATTAAACTGTTATTTTTGTTGCACTTTGAAAGACAAACGACATGAATTATCTATTAAAGCAGAACTTTTTTACTTTAAATAAGATTAGAGAGGGAAAAAAATAAAATAATAATACTAATAAACAACAATTTAACAACAATTTAAGCAACAAATCAGCAATACTACTACTGCTACTATGATTTTTTAATATTATTATTAATTAGAAGGAAATAAGAAGTTTGATTCCCAATGTGGAGCAAATATACTTTGTGTCAGTTCCAAACCCTGATAAATAGACAGTGCTTCTTTTGCTTGGATCTCTTTTAATGTATTGTAGGACTTGACTTGCTCCTGATTCCTAAAGGTCTTGGGGTCTCTACAGTTTTTAGAGAATGCCTAATAAAGGAATAAAGGACACAACTGGACCTGTGAGTGTTTATGATAGTCCTTTACTCCAAAATATGGAAAAGCTCCACAGAAGAAAATGAGGCAAAACAGCGAAGAAATGAGCTACTGAGTTTTGCCTCAACAAAAAGGTCCAGCAACACGACATACTGACATTTTAGCATAATGATCTGCAAAGAAACAGGCTCCCCTACCAGAAACCAGTAGCAATTATCTCAGTTACGATTATCCAGATCATAAAGATTTCCCTCTGGTGTTTTTATCTCAGTAGGTGTTATAATTGTATACCGTCCCACCCCTAATATCCGGTGCATTAGTTGTATTTTTACTTTTGCAAACTGCATTTCTCACATCATGGTTTCCTTTTCTTGAAGCTTCTCCAATTTAGACAAAAGGGTTTTCCACTTTCCGTATCCAAGATGGTATTGTGCTATTCTTCTGTGAGCATTTTCTTGGTTCCTCTAAGTTTACCTGCCTTCTGGCTTCTTTCTACCTCACACAATTGAGGTTTATATAAAATCCCATCATCACACCGTGTCCAGGGCCATCAGCTGTTTCTGGAAGAGCTCCAAATGGCTCTCGGTGACTGTAAGCGTATCTTTCAGTCGCTCATTATCTACAGCCATTTCACAGCAAAGCCATTAACACAGTGATAGAGAAGTCACCGCTGCAATTTAAAAAAAATGCACTTACACAAACTCCTGTGTTTTTGAATGGCCTATAGGTTTTACCATGAGCTACAACAGCACAAATGGTAATGGTTATTATCATTATAGTCAACGCCCCATTGTTAAGACTGGTTTGTTAGGACTGAGTTGAAGCTGGGAGGACCTAACTTAACTTTTCTAAGACAGTGAATGGGATCAGTTTGACAAACGTAATTACCCACAAGGGAAACAGCAGTTAGATATATGATTTTATGTTTATTTTTATTAATCCTTTTAGTGTTTGTAAATAATCTGGCTGTGTTCTAAAGACTTGCTAAATCAGCAGAGGAGACCACAATACAGTATCTATGAAGGAATTTAGCCTGACAAACTCTTTTCCTCTTCTATACAAAGAAGTTAGTCTGGTACTTCTTCAGTAACATTTTGTTTCTGTGGTGGAACAATGACAGGCGGAGTAACCAATCAGAGAAATGAAGGACGGGACATAAGCAGTGCACTGCTGACCCAAAGAAAAATGGATTTTTTATGTTTTTTTGCCATGAAACACCTGAATACAGCGTATTCTGAGCAGCTCTGTACTGATGTCTGAACGGGGACAGCAGCAGAAGACAGTTGTACAAATAATTTGAAGTTGTTTTTTTCTTTAATGTGTTTGTTACGTAGGACATCAACAGGACTTTACTGTTGTTAAAATGGCAACAAGGCAAAGAAAAAAATCCCACAGGGGACAACAAGGACTTCAGCAGAACCAACAGGAGACGAAGGAAAGCACTAAACGCTGTTAATCAGCTCAGATAAGTTATTACATTAGCCCAGTAGCCCGCGCTACCTTGGTTAGCTCTTCTGCTTTCCTAAGACGTACTGCAGATAAATGACTGTGACAGGACAGAGACAAATTAACCAAGGAGAAACACTTCACTCTGAGTGAGGAACCAGACTGTCCTGCTTGTGAAAAACAAGTAGGAGAGTCTGGCTCGCGAGAGAAAACATTAGCAAGTTTTTCAAGCAATTTTATTTGATGTAGCAATAAGCATATACAATAAGCCTATAATCTAAAGGCTAAATAATATATGGCTTACTGAAATTGCATGTTACACCGGAGAAGTAGCAACAGAAATGTGGTCAACCACAGTAGATTGTGTGCTCAGATTTAATCCATTAGTGACCACAAAATCCTACTTTAATAAGTTAGTTTAGTATTAGTATTAGTTAGTATTTTTAACAAATACAGTATATCAACAACAACCTTTCAATCACGCTGTGCAAATCATCTCATTTAATGTTTTAGTTTATGAAGGAGAGAGCTCTCTACTGTTCAGAATATAGGAATGGGTCTAGACTCTACAGCCGTGGTTCTCCAACTTTTTACTCTGAGCACCATCACAGAGAATATTTGGCTTTCCACCTACCTTTGTTAACAAATTAAAATAGGAATTGGAATAAAACCAGGTCAAAACCAAATAATAAAATAGTGATTTAATCCTGAGACTATACCAGGACTAAACTGGACATAATCCAAAACAAAAACATGACTAAACCAGGAATAAAAGGCCTGCACACAGGACTAAATCTAGGACTAAACTAGGCCTAAACCAGGACTAAACCCTAAACAACTAGAGCAGGACTAAAATTGATTAAAATCAGGATTGAACCCACGACTAAATCAGGACTAAACTTGATCTAAGACTTGCTTGTTTCGTTGCTGTTTTTGGCTCATTTTTATAAATATTTTTGGGCTGTTTTGGCTCATTTTTATTTATTTATTTTTTGGCTTTTTTGTTGCTAATTGTTTTCATTTTTGGCTGTTTTTTGCTCATTTTTATTATTTTTTTATTTGGCTGTTTTGGGCTAATTTTTTCTACAAAGTTCACTCTACATTTCAGAGTAAAGCACTGTCTCCGTGTGATTGCTCGCTCTTCTTCACTTTTATTTTTTCCCCTCCCCTTCCCCTCTTTTCTTCGGGTCCGTGGTGCTTATTCTTGCAAGGCTGGTTTTTCGTTCCAGAGACAGCAGTGAGAGATGCAGGGGCCTTTATTCACCCTTCACACTGACTCCAAAACTGTTTATTTAAGTTAAAAAAAAAGTTTAAAAAAAGTTTTTCTGCTTTAATAGTTGCTGTGATGTCTTCTCTTCTTTTTTTTTTCTTTTTTTTTTTTGTGACGGCCTCAGTCTCCAGCAGCTAAACACTCAGGCTCGTCCTTGAAATAGAGCCACAAAAGCCATGCGCTCTTTTCAGCACGGTGTGAAAGGAGGAGTTATTTTGGGATCTCAGGGGAAGTGCTCGGGATGTCTGTTTGGTCGTCATAGCAACAGGCCACGAGCTGCGCCAAACAGGAAAAAAAACAAAACACTAAGTCACGTAATGGGAAGGAAGTGTGTGTTTGATCCAGGTGACATTAAACACTGGCCAATTAAAAGAACTGGGCTTTTTCCACAGGTCTGGACTCGTCGGGTCTGGACTCGTCGGGTCTGGACTCGTCGGGTCTGGACTCGCCGGGTCTGGACTCGTCGGGTCTGGACTCCTTGGGTCTGGACTCGTCAGGTCTAAACTCGTCGGGTCCGGACTCGTCGGGTCCGGACTCGTCGGGTCCGGACTCGTCGGGTCCGGACTCGTCGTTTCTGGACTCGTCGGGTCTGGACTCGTCGGGTCTGGACTCGTCGGGTCTGGACTCGTCGTTTCTGGACTCGTCGGGTCTGGATTCGTCGGGTCTGGACTCGTCGTTTCTGGACTCGTCGGGTCTGGACTCGTCGGGTCTGGACTCGTCGGGTCTGGACTCGTCGGGTCTGGACTCGTCGTTTCTGGACTCGTCGGGTCTGGACTCGTCGGGTCTGGACTCGTCGGGTCTGGATTCGTCGGGTCTGGACTCGTCGTTTCTGGACTCGTCGGGTCTGGACTCGTCGGGTCTGGACTCGTCGGGTCTGGACTCGTCGGGTCTGGACTCGTCGGGTCTGGACTCGTCGGGTCTGGACTCGTCGTTTCTGGACTCGTCGGGTCTGGACTCGTCGTTTCTGGACTCGTCGGGTCTGGACTCTTCGGGTCTGGACTCGTCGGGTCTGGACTCGTCAGGTCTGGACTCGTCGGGTCTGGACTCGTCGGGTCTAAACGCTGTGTAGTCCTGGTCCAGACGGGGTTAACGGTCTTTAGCCTGATGTTAGCAACGGCACATGGAGCAGACCATAATCTATCTCTGTGGGATTAGCAGGGCCGGCCCAAGCCTTCATGGGGGCCTAAGCAGAATTTGTCTTTGGGGCCCCCACCATATCCTTGCCACCAGCGCATGACTATTGATGATTCATATTCCATAAATGTGACACAGCTGTTATTAGAGCTGGAATATATTAATAATAAATGCTAATGTCCATCATTTCTATTCATACACAATATACATTTATGTACCACAATTTTCATTATTATAAAACAATATTCGGTACACTTTAGAAAAGCTGTCCACTATTAAGCAGTAAATAAAGGTTTAATAAATATGTAATTATCAACAATGTAATTTAGAACTGCTTTGTAGATACTGAATTAACGCTGATGTTTATATTTTTGCTTTGATTTACATGAGTTTATTACAGAACAATAAAACATTAAAACAATGTTTATAATTCAATTGTGTTTATAATGTGTGAGTAAGGCTTTGTAAATAATAAATAAACTGGTTACTAATACTTAGCTCACTTAACAAATGCTTTATAGTTTGTAGTTATTATAAATTGTTACCAATACTTTTAATGAACATATGGATTTGACAATTCAGGCCTCTACTTTGGGGGCCCCCTGGCGGTCTTGGGCCCTAGGCTGGACTGGCAGGGGAAAAGCACTCGACAATTCTGTTATTACAGAGAACAGTGGAAATAACGACGTACAACCACAATCACAAGTGTTCTCTGCTGGATGCTGGCAAGTGAGTACTGCATCTCCACATAATTACTGCATACGTACGCAGTATTCATGTTTCCTGATATCTTTCCTTTTCCGTGATATGTTTAGCTTTAAATATATTCAAGGGTTTTATTTTGTTGTATGGCTCTGGGTTCTATAGAAAATGTATATATTCTTGCTTTGAGTTGATACTTTTCAAAATTTGCAAAAAAGCATTAGGTCTATTGTTTAAGAAAGTGTTTCCTAATCAGGGGTAGGGGAACCCTTAGGGGTACGTGGAGGTATTTAACCAGAACTAAACAGGATAAACCCAGAGCTACTAAATCAGGTCTAAACCAAGACTAAGCTAGGTTTAAAAAACAGAAGTAAACCAGGTCCTGGAGCAGAGTCTATTGCAGAGTCAACATTTTAGTGATTCACAAGTGGCGGGTAGGGGCCCAAAAGTGGGTTGTGAGAGGCTGCTTTCCAGGTTCAGCTTTTTGAAGGCATAAACATTTTTTTTTTTTTTTTTCATGAAATGGTGAAACAGGTTTTAAAATAAAATGTATCATAAAGTCTGCATTAAAAATAGAATATTAACTTCAGTAAAATGTGATCAGGAATTAAATTATGCTCCAAACTTATTAGGTCAACTTATAGGGTGACACCATATCGTTCACTGTTTGACTGAGCAGGCTTAAATATAACTTTGAAATAGTAATTTATAATTTAGATCATGCTGTCTCTACCTTTTTTGGCCAACCTAGCTTTATTGACTGTCAAAAGGCTTTCCATGTACCGTAGCCTACTGTAATTATGAAAGCCTGACCAAAGGCTAATTAGGTTACAGCAAGGGTCTCCCGTTCTCCCCGAGAAATACTTTCACAAAATAAAAACATCCAGAGAGCTACTTGATGTTTTGTACTAATTATTCTGATAGCTTACTGCATTTTTATTTCAAGAAAAAAAGAAAAACAATTTACCTGCATGTGCATCTTGTAAGTTTTTATGCAACAACTGACACACACTTCATAATACAAAACTCTGTTCTCTGTTCTTTATGGAAATATTATGTTGTTAGCCTTCACTCATCAAGCTTCAGTGCAAATGTTGGATGATAACTAACTAAAAATATTTTGTACACAAGGGGGGCGGGCACCTATGAATTTGACTGGATACGCACTAGTGGTGAGACTCGATAAAAACAAATCTAAATAATTACAGGCTCTCCTTCTCAGTGGACTGCTGTCTCCTGTGTACGTCAGTCAGCTGTGAGAACGATCAGAGACACAATGAGCAGCGGCTTGTAGCAGTGCTTCTGAAAGTGAAAGAAGTGAACCTGCGGAAACCCCAGAGTTACCTGTAGGGCACTTGTATAGGCAGCTCATATATCTAACAGCTGAAATACTCTCACATTTGGTGTTTTGGTGTGGATGTCCAGCCCTGGCTACCATGCACCAGAAACTAGGCCTCTAAAGGTTCTGTCTTGTCATAGAACTAATCATCCCAACCCTAAAACATACTCTTTCATACAAGCTGGTTTACAGAGTGTTAAAACAAATTTGAATAATTAAGCTTATGTAGGATTCATAAAACTTTTGCAGAGCTTCTTGTAAAGTGGTTGGAGACTCCTAGGTTACAGTAAGTCATAATAATGTCAAAGAATGTTTAATCTGCTGAAAAAAAGCATTATGACAAAAAAAAATTGTAATAGTTACCAGTCTGCACTGACTTGTATGGCATAAAAACAACAGAGATTTGTTATTGTGTTGTTGCCATTAGAAGACAGAATGTAAAACTTTTCCGTACGGTACAACAAATGCTTTATGTCTCTTCTGGTCCAGAATAAACAAGTGAGTGAGCAGCTTGACTAAAGCCACCAGCAGCCTTCATACACCTCACTGATGGCTTTGTGTGTGCTCGGCTCAAAGCTCAGTGTTTGTTTTTCTGCAGCAGCTTCCTCTGTTCCCTCACGTTATCCCGTATCCCTCATGCAACATTCATAACTGCACCAGACTTCAAAGAACAAACAATGTCGAAAAAAGGCACCATAATCTTTTCTGAATCTCACTTTCTCACTCCCAAAAAAACCCCACCTGGTGTCCCCTAAACTCATTTACAACTGCTGATATCAAAGCCGTATTCCCCTCTGCGTCCCGTTTGCAGCTCTTATGATGAATGCTCTGGCTGCACTTAGTATCGACCACTATTTATTCTTTGGGCCAGAAAGCTTTTTGTTGGTGTTTTATTCTTGTGGCCTCCTCATTGGACTGTTTGTGTTTACACAGAGGGCTAATGGAAGCACACTTCACATTTTATCATCAAAAGATTCTTTGGTTAGTTTGGCTTAAGATATGGAGTATCCTAGAATGATCTGATGCATCTGTGTTGCTGACAAACCAAGAACATGTCATAAGTTTGCATTAAAATATTGTTTTGTTATGACATTATACATAAAATCCTTGTTTTGGATAATTAGGGTTACAATAAGTCATCAAATGCATTGGTTAAGGTTAGGGTCCATCTGTGGGCTAGTTTAAACATGCTCAACAAGTTTTAATCTAGAAGTTGTATCTGGTTATGTTTAGGCATTGTGTCTTATGTGTCTGTCCAATTTAGGCAACAGAATCCCTAAATTCTCAGCATTTTACCAATGAGTTAAATACAGTTGCTGTTACGATAAGATAAGATGGGCATTTATTGTCTCCCAAGGAGAGAAATTTGTCTTAGACATCAAAGGGCGTATGACATGAAACAAGACAACAGCCAAACACTACCAACAAATTCATACATAGCAGGCAATCATCATATTACATATATAGCAGTACATATTCTAAAGAAAAGAAAAAGGTATTGTACATAGTCCACTTTTAAAACCACACAAAGTATATTGCACAACTCATGTTGTAATATGTTGCACAACTCAGTCAGATCATATATTGCACAAAAAATAAATAAATAAAAACATAAAAAAAATGCACTATTCCCTAGGTGGCCTTAAAGTGCAAGACAAAAAAAAGCATTTAACCTCATTCAAATGTATTCGTATATCTGCCTACACAAGAACGGTACATTCCCTCACCTGTTTTCAAGTATAAATCAAATAGACCCTTTTCTTAAATGTCCACCCTTGATGTGCAGACTTATGACATCATCATAAGGTGACAGGTTTGGGGAGAGGGGGTTGATCATGGAACAACTAGACACATGTCCCTGGAATATTAGCATCACAAGGAAATCAGATTATTCAAGTATCATCAGCACAGACTGAGTGTTTTCAGCTGTGGAGAAGGGGTCAGCTCAGCATGCAGGATTACTCCAACAACATGCGCGAATGACGCAAAATACTACTCCAGGTCTGCTTTTGAGGTGGAAATGACATTATATCATGGTTAAATGTTCAAAAATGTCAGTTTAGCATAATAGGGGGCTTGTTTTATAGTAGATTTTATATCAGCCATGAACCTTCAGTTTTAGTATTATGCAGAATTGTTCCACTTTGTTTACATCCATATTTTGTGCCCCCTTGTGTAATGACCCTGTATTGCATCTACTAAAGGTTAGACAAGAAGCTAGTTGGTCCTCTTTGCAGAAACCCAAGACCAATGCAACAATTGGACACAAGATAGATACATTTTTAGAAACAAATAAGCATTACATGATTAAAATGTCTTATTGGAGAGAGTATATCACCCACTACACTATATAGTACTTCAAAAGACGATATGGCATGATCATGGCAAGTATTTGTAGTCTGACTGACAATAATTAAAGTATTCAAATATTTAAGTAATAGCTCTTTAGCAACAATTGTTAACACATTTTGGCACCAATGATTTCTCCAGCGTGTGTCCCGCAGATGTGAGTTGAGCCCCATTTCAAAAGATTTCACGCTTGACAGCTTCTTGAAGTCCATGCATTGCTGCTTCTCTTTTCATTTTCAAACCAAGCCCTGGGTGTCATCTGCCAGTTTTTTTTCCTTTGATACAAACTGACAATGTCTAAATCCCACATTGTATTACATATGTCTAGGTGCATTGTTCCTTATCTGTACAACCTTACCTTGTTGCCACTCGTCCCAACCAGCAGCAGCAGAGAGATTCGGTGTGACATCTGGCTTCCCTTGTGGTAGTCTTGGAAAACTGCCTGCATCAGCTTATGGAGGGAAACAAAAACAAAAAAAAAAAAAAAAAATAGCCTTGAGTAGCTTTTGCCTGCCAGCTGTCAAATGTAGTGGTGTGACAGTACACATGATTGTAGTTTATCGTTCAGGTACATGTTCGGTTCAGTCCACTTGCGTACCATTTTGATAGGATTGTTAAATAAATGTAATGAATTTAGTATAAACTTAAGTGTGGAGGAACTAAATTTCACATGAGTTTCCGCATGAACGCTATTAAGTGATGGAAGTTTCACCATGGCGACTCTAAGCAACCCTCCCATAAACGAATAAATACTCTCCCACCTCTCTTCAGTGTCCTGTATGGGAACATTTTGCCTTTTTTTTTCAAGATCAATGACGGCAAAGACGAGTGGATAAGATGAGAGTCGAGGTGAGGTCTGCAGCAGGCAACACAGTTTGTTAACACACTTAAAACGGCATCACCTGACTGTAAAAATCACAGCTATGAGGAAAAAAATCTATTCAAAGCATTACCACAGAGTATAGACCTGCTTTAGACCTGGGTTAATCCTGGTCTAGTCCTAGTGTAACAGGTTTAGACCTGGTTTAGTCCTGGTTTACACTTGCTTTAGACCTGGTTTAGTCCATTTTAAACCTGGTTTAGACCTGGTTTAGTCCTGGTGTAACTGGTTTAGACCTGATTTAGACCTTGTTTAGTCCTGGTTTAGACCGGTTTAGTCCTGGTTTAGACCGGTTTAGTCCTGGTTTAGTCCGGTTTAAACTAACTAAACTAAACCGGTTTAATCTGGTTTAGACCGATTTAAACCTGCCTTGCGTAACTTTTACCTGCAGCTACCCAAGGCACTCAAACCTTTGCAGATTGGGGGCCTCTTAGCCATCGCTGTAGCGAAGCCAATAACACACACAACACACATGAACACCACTTCTCAAAGACTTCATGAGTTTGATCGACTCTAATTGTTTGGGCTCGTGGAGTGGCTGTACTGTTCGCGTTATGTCACTTCTACGCTGCGCTGCCATTAATCACATGCTGTGTTATTCTTGCATTAATATTGTGAAGGGGTTCAGGTAGAGAGGTGAGGTAAAGCCACAAGGCATAAAGACAGCAGCTAGTGGAGTGAGAGAGAGACGTACACATTTGTTTTGGTTTTCATTAGGATTATTACGAGCACTGTGGTGGGCTGTCACATCATGGTCAGTGGGTTCTGGGCATCGGTGACAGGCTTGAAATGAGCAGGGAATTATAGAGCAATAACATGGACAGTGTCTGTAACTCTGCTGAAACCAATTGTGTGTAATGACAACAGCAGGATAAAAATATACTGTACTGTGAAAGCGTCAGAGCGCAGGAATTCACTGTTTTTACTCAAGGATCTTACTACTTTCAGAAAGCTAATTTAAAACAGTACTTTTAGGCAGTGCTTAATTTGTAAATCAAACAATGTCGGAACAAAAATTGAGCTTTGACACTGGAGACCATAAGGCCAACACTGATACCGGAACGTTCACACAACACAATGCATAGATGCACACACATGCCAAAATACCAAGCAACTGCTCATTTATACCCAATTTTAGGTTAGATTTGAACATATTTGTTATTAACATTACTATACATTATAGCCAGGAAATCCTTTACCGTATCTAGTTGTTTAATACATCTCACACCACAGTCATGTCTTTGTCTTTGTCCTTTGGCCACCGATGACCTCACATAAAGTACCGGATTAAATTTGGACAAGAGGGGTCCAAACATATTGAGAAAGAGTAACTTGGAAATGGTGGAAGTGAGCAGAGAGGCTCGGTTTGGGAGCAAATCAAGTTCATCTGAGAAAATCCTCGCTCGCATTCAGCGCTTGATACAGGGATGGTGTTAACCAGGGGTGCCTGCAGGGTTTTTCTTGAAGGTACACACAGAGCCAGCACCGCTCAGGACCTACACACAAACACTGGCCCATTTCGCTTCTTTTTAGTGACTGCCGTGGAGTGCGCAGTCTTCTCTGTGTAATGGCGTTTCACGGTTCCAGGCTTTGTGACCCTCAGCATGTTAGCTCTAATTAACATATGCATTTAAACAAACAAAAAAGAACAAACTGTTGTGGATCTATGTCCCAGTGCGCACAGGGGATATAATGGAGGAATAAAAAGCGCACATCGAGGGCGCACCACGTAAGGTTTCCCTGCGTAACTATGGCTATTTAACAGTGACACTGGCGTTTAACTGACCCATCATCCTGTGACCCACGATCAGCGCGTTAGCTCTAGCTTCTATAGACATTTGAATAAACTGGTAAGAGACATGAGTTTTATGCTCAGGGAAGGAGGAGTTGATGACCTGAAACCTTTTTCTGTGAGTCTAGAGTGGATGAAACGTAGTGTTTTGGGTCATTAGAAGTCAGTTGTCCTCTTCTTGAGTGATTGGGACGGTTGTTAACCCTCATGAGGACCATTAGCATAATCGGCTCCTTCTGATGGTAATGAACTGTTTAAGAGACTGTTGTAAACAGATGGAAGGTTGTATCTTAAACCACCATTTCTGTTCAAAGAAGACTGTTCTTTTTCTTTCTTTTTTTTTTTTGCTTTGTTTTTATTGAGCAATCCCCATATTTATATCACAATATTTACAACATCAAAACATTGCTCTGCTTTTAAATATAACAAACTAAATAAACATAAACAGAATAAAAAAGGACAGAACATTATCATAAGAGATAACACAACCAACCCCCCCACCACACACAAACAGACACACACACAGACACACACAGTACACCACCCCAGTCCCAACTGGCTTTTCTTTTTGACAAAGATTGCCTCTTTGACCGTCCTTTCTCTCTGGCTCAGATTCAGACCTCACTGTCCTCAAAGGAGTGGACTTTGTGTTTTAGGTGAAGCTGTACAGCAGACTCTGGTCCATGGAGGTTGGTCCTGCGGTGCTGGTACAACGTCTTGGGCAGAGGCAGTTTGGTTTCTCCATTGTACTGTTTGATTTGGAGAAGGCCCATTTGGGGGCAACTGGTCCTCCAAATCGACTGGGGATGTTGTTCGGGCGGTGGAAGGAATACTTTGAGGATCTCCTCAATCCCACCGACACGCTTTCCGTTGAGGAAGCAGAGGCTGGGGACTCAGAGGTGGACTCATCCATCACTCAAGCTGAAGTCACTGAGGTGGTTGGAAAGCTCCTCAGTGGCAAGGCACCGGGGGTGGATGAGATCCGCCCTGAGTACCTCAAGTCCCTGGATGTTGTGGGGCTGTCGTGGCTGACACGTCTCTGCAACATCGCGTGGCGGTTGGGGACAGTACCTCTGGACTGGCAGACCGGGGTGGTGGTCCCTCTTTTTAAGAAGGGGGACCGGAGGGTGTGTTCCAACTATAGGGGGATCACACTCCTCAGCCTCCCCGGGAAAGTCTATTCCAGGGTACTGGAGAGGAGAATTCGGCCGATAGTCGAACCTCGGATTCAGGAGGAACAATGCGGTTTTTGTCCTGGTCGTGGAACAGTGGACCAGCTCTACACCCTCTATCGGGTGCTCGAGGGTTTGTGGGAGTTCGCCCAACCAGTCCACATGTGTTTTGTGGATTTGGAGAAGGCGTTCGACCGTGTCCCTCATAGTGTCCTGTGGGGGGTGCTCTGGGAGTATGGGGTCCGGGGCCCTTTGCTAAGGGCTGTCCGGTCCCTGTATGACCGGAGCAGGAGCTTGGTCCACATTGCCGGTTGTAAGTCGGACCTGTTCCCAGTGCATGTTGGACTTGCGGCAGGGCTGCCCTTTGTCACCGGTTCTGTTCATAATTTTTATGGACAGAATTTCTAGGCGCAGCCAAGGGCCGGAGGGAGTCTGGTTTGGGAACCACAGGATTTCATCTCTGCTTTTTGCGGATGATGTTGTTCTGTTGGCTTCCTCAAGCCAGGACCTTCAGTGTGCACTGGGGTGGTTTGCAGCCGAGTGTGAAGCGGCTGGGATGAGAATCAGCACCTCCAAGTCCGAGGCCATGGTTCTCGACCGGAAAAGGGTGGTTTGCCCTCTCCAGGTTGGGGGGGAGTTTCTGCCTCAAGTGGAGGAGTTCAAGTATCTTGGGGTCTTGTTCACGAGTGAGGGAAGGATGGAGCGTGAGATCGACAGGCGGATCGGTGCAGCGTCTGCAGTAATGCAGTCGTTGTATCGGTCTGTTGTGGTGAAGAAGGAGCTGAGCCGAAAGGCGAAGCTCTCGATTTACCGGTCGATCTACGTTTCTACTCTCACCTATGGTCATGAGCTTTGGGTCATGACCGAAAGGACAAGATCCCGGATACAAGCGGCCAAAATTAGTTTCCTCCGCAGGGTGGCTGGGCGCACCCTTAGATATAGGGTGAGGAGCTCTGTCACCCGGGAGGAGTTCGGAGTAGAGCCGCTGCTCCTCCACATCGAGAAGAGTCAGTTGAGGTGGCTCGGGCATCTGTTCCGGATGCCTCCTGGTCACCTCCCTGGGGAGGTGTTCCGGGCATGTCCCACCGGGAGGAGAGGCCCCGGGGAAGACCTAGGACACGCTGGAGGGACTATGTCTCTTGGCTGGCCTGGGAACGCCTTGGGGTTCCCCCGGTAGAGCTGGAGGAAGTGTCTGTGGAGAGGGAAGTCTGGGCATCTTTGCTTAGACTGCTGCCTCCGCGACCCGGTCCTGGATAAGCGGAAGAAGATGGATGGATGAATGGATGGTCCTCCAAATCCAAAAGAGCTGAAAAACAGTTGAAGAAAGAACCAGAGCCAAAAAGAAGCAATGTTGTTATTTCTTATGTAGCTGGCCTGTCTGGCAAGGCAAAGCAAGGGAAGGTTATTTGTATAGCACAATTCATACACAGAGTAATTCAAAGTGTGTTACAGAAAAAAAGACAAGGTAAAAGTAGATAGATAAGAATTACAATTGAAAGAGTAAAATCACATTTAAAATATATAATTAAGGATCCATTTAAAATTAAATTAAAAGAGAAGAGTGCAGATAAAACACTTTCAGTTGGCATATGCACAGCTAAAAAGAACAGATATAAGTCTGGAATTGAACATTGTCAGAGTAGAGGCCTGTCTCACAGGAAGATTGTTCCAGATTTTTGCTGCATAAAACTGAGAAGCTCAAAAAGATTTTAGCCAACACAACATCCTGGTTTCTTTTCAAACCTGTTAATACCTTGAAACAAAAACTGGTTCATCACAAAGACAAATTCCCAGTTACAGAGAAATGTTTTGTACTCCATCCACTGCAGTGAGAACTGCAATGAACAATACCTTTTTTGCTGGGAACTTTTAATTTACTACTTGCATAATATTATTTTCAACTAACAATACCTTTACTTGAGTAAAGATTTTGAGTACTTCTTAAAATGTGTCATTCTGAAATAGACAGAAAATACACAATTTACTCAGCTATACTCACTATACATACTTCTGTGGTGGGTAAACAACATACAGCTGTACAAATGTGACCCGTGGGCCCTCAACCTCACCTCCTATGGGCTACCTGGCCCCTCCTCCCTCACCCCCACTCCCCTGGACCCCTACCTCACCCCCACTCCTCTGTCTGGATGAAGCCCACCAGCTGCATCCTTACAGACCTGATCTATGATCCTATAGATGAGTCCTGAAACACATTGCCTGTCCGTCCTGGGAGAGGATCTCTCCTTCAATGTGGTCTCCATAAGGTTCTTTTTTTTTTTACCACAGCTGGCTTTTTTAGGAGTTTTTCCTTACTGAGAAGGAGGGTCTAAGGGCAGGAGTGTCCTGGGTCTGTTTAGTTTAGCGTAGTTATTGTTTATGTATGATTGTGTGTTTGTGTTGGATTAACTGTTTGTGAAGCCCTCTGAGGTGATTGTTGTTGTGATACTGGACTATACAAATAAAATTTTATTGAACTGAAAATGTAAAAAAAAAAGAAAAAAATAGTCACTATCAACTGCCATACTTTTTCAATGGATAAAAGTGCATTTATCCTTGCATAAACAAGGAATAAGCATTGCTATAAATTCATGCTTTCAGACTACAGCAGCAAAAGGTTACAGGCTACACGTATCTCTGGATGCTTTGTGCAGGGTTATACATGGATCCTCTCAGCACTTGTCCTTCCTCATCAAAGACTGGTAAACTTGGATATGCCTGAGAATATTAGCATATCCATTGCTAAAGCTACAAAAAGTACATTTAGGGAAAATGCATTATTTATATGAATAAGGTAGAGTTACACACGCTTAGCCTTGGGGTTATGGAAAGAAAAAAAATATGTGAAGGTTATAGCTTCTCAGTATTCTTTCTCTGTTTGCTTGGGGTAAAAGAGCACAGCTTACATACAAGGAGAGAAAGGGCCCATTTGTATGCTATTGTTTGTTTACACCAAGTACCAGAAAATACTGGCTTTACAAATATTATCTCTAATATTATGGACTAAAATGAGACTAAAACTGGACTAGATCTATAATGATATAAGGTTTTACAGAAACATGCGTTACCAAAGAAGGACAAACCACTAAACCAGGTCTAAACTAAATCAGGTCTAAACCAGGACTGAACCAGGCTTAGCAGAACAAAACCATAACTAAACCAGGTTTAGCAGGACAACACTGAAACTAAACCTGGATTAAACCAGAACTAAACCAAAACTAAACCAAGACTAAACCTGGGTGAATCAAGGACTAGACCAGGAATAAAACTGTCTCCAGATTACACTAAATCAGGATTTGGAGTGCCAAAAACCACCAGAAGAAACCCACGTACCACAAGTGTGACCCATACCACTGCTTGAGAACCACTGGTCTAACAGGTTTGGAAGTTTAATGGCTTTTTTACTAAACACAGAGAACACCAATTTGGTTTAAATGGCTGTATGTGCAGACCTAAGTGTTAGAGGAGCTTTTTAAGTAATTAGACCAAATGACAGATCCTTGCAGGCGGAGAGAAGCCCAGCATTATTTTTAAACGGCAACGACAGAGTTATTTTCCCAAGGCACAAAAATAGCTGTTTATTTTTTAAAGTGATCAGTCAGTCAGTGAACCAGAAAAATGTAGGAAACTAGGACCAAAGTACAAAACCCTACTCTGGAGAGGACAACCTTCAAAGACCCAGTTTGCTGTAGAAATAGCGTTGACACAAATTTCTCATACCCTGTAACCAGATGAATTTGATTAAACATTATACACTGATCAGGCATAACATTATAACCATTCACAGGTATGGAGGATATCTTTGCTCTGCCTTTTGGTTTTGTAGTTTTGCAGTTTTTGATTCCTTGTTTTTTTTATTTTTATTATTATTATTATTTGGATTATTTTTGCATTTTGTTGCATTTGGATTTTTCCCTTTGTTTAGTTTTCATCTTTTATTAAAACTTCACCATCGCAGTTCTGCTTTTTGGGTTCTTTTTCCCTTGTGCCCCACTTTATGACAATTTTGTCCTGAAAGTTTTAGAAGCGGAAAAAATGGCCAAGCATAAGAATTTAAGCAAATTTCACAAGCAATTTGAGCAAACTAAATTGTGATGGCTGGATAACTGTGTTAGAGCATCTCCAAAACTGCAGCTTCTGTGGTCAGTTTCTATCAAAAGTGCTCCGAGGAAGAAACAGTGGTGAACTGGCTACTGGTGGCCCATGAGGTCCAATCTAACAACAATAAACAACAAAAACTGAAACACGCACACAAAGTCAAAAACACACACAAATTCAAAAACACGCACACAAATTTGGAAACACACACAAATTCAAAAACACACACAAATTCAAAATCACACAAATTCAAACACATGCACACAAATTCACAGACACACAAATTCAAAGACATGCGCACAAAGTTTAAAGTCATTGAAATTTGCCCAGCTGCTTGATAAAATTGTGACGTTTGTATAAATAGCATTGTATGCGTGCGTTCAAATTTATGTACATTTCCAAAATTTTGTGCGTGTTTCCGAATTTGCATGCGTGTTTTTGATTTTGTTGGTGTGACTTGCCTTTCAGGGCCACTGTAGATTTGTGCTAAGTAATTTTTGGCTCATTTTTAGCTAATCTGTAACTGAATGCTAACTAACTGTTGCTTAGGGCTGTAGTATTAGCTCTGCATTGCTTATCCTAAACATCTAAAGCCTCCTATTCCGTTTGAAGTAAATAGCAATAAATGTATATTAAACTTTAGCTATATAGACTAGATGAAATATATAGTTAATGCAGTCATTGATATAGACTCCACTATTAGTTAAAAGTTTCTTTGTTATTGGCTTCTCCCTTCTGTTGTCTATAGAGAAAATCTTGTATGAAGTTATTTGCATTATTGTTTTGGAATACGCTGGATGCCCTTCCTGATGCAACCTTTTCCATTTATTTGACTTGGGACCAGCACAAAGTGCACACTGGCTTCTGACCCTCCTGTGGCTGGGTTAGTCAAAATGTAAACAGTAAATGTGCATTGTTTACATGATTTTATTGCGCAGTTAATGCCAAAACTATTGTGGACTGTGGAGCACATTTCTCTATAAAACGACTAAATGCAGGTGTCCTGAGGCTGTTGTAGGAGATAAGATCATTACTTGGATGTATGGGGCCACGTCTGGCCTCAGGTGGCTCTGTCCCATTTGTAACCACAGTATTACAGCAGGCTGAGTCATCTGTTTAACTCTGTGACCTTACATTACTTCGCATCATTCTCTGGCTTACAGCACAGCCAACATTTCACTCAGGCGTGAGTTTGGCAGGAGGCCGTCTGATTTCAGTGGATTTGGTTCATTTCATGACCTCAGTTTGTCTTTAGTAATCCAAGACCAGGCTAATCTAGTTAAAATGGTTTAAAAAGCAGAACTCAGTAACTTTTTTTTACTTTAAATAAACCATTTTGGAGTGGTTTTGGATGGTTAAATGAGTTGTTGTGGGGTGAATGAAGCACCCTTCATCTCCCCCTGATGTCTTGGGGCTGAAAGTGACACTTGCAACAGCGAGCACCTCGGTGTCACTGAAGTCTTGGGTCTCGCGAGAACGTAGCACATTTATTTCTTGATTTTTGTTGTGGCAGAGCAGCCAAATGGAAGAAAAAACTTTGCATGGATACGAGGAAGGTTAAACAAAAATAAAACTCAGTGAGGGATTACAATAGGAGCCAACTGGACTTGTGTTTATGATTTTAGTGCTTTACTCTGAACTGTAGGGGGAGCTCTAGAGAAGAAAATGAGGCAAAACAGCAAAGACACAAGCAGAGTTACTGAGTTCAGCTTTAAGGAATATTGTTTCATGTTCATATCATTTACAAAAACATACAATAATGTTGCCAAGTTGTGTAACAGTCAGTAGGAGTCTGCCTTATTTGAATAGATAGTACCTAAGATGCTAACTCCAGCCACAAGGGGTCAGTGAAGAAACAGAGGGTCTTAGTGGATTCTTTCTTTGCCATTGTAACATATAAGGTCTTTGTGGCTCAATAGATTACATTTACACTTGAAGTAGAAAAACATTTGAGTCGAGATCTAGGCACTATATATTTATCTAAGGACAGGGATTTCCTGGGTCTGTTTAGTTTAGTGTAGTTATTGTTTGTGTTTGATTAACTGTTTGTGAAGCCCTTTGAGGCAACTGTTGTGATACTGGACTATAGAAATAAAACTGAATTGAACTGAAAACAGCAACAGGTGATGACGAGGTGTTGTTTAAAGAAGTTAACGCTGGTTCTAATAGAAAGGTGTCAGAATACTCAGTGCATCACAGTTTGTAGCATAGGGGGCTGCATAGGCCCCCCACACACTGGATGCAAAACTGCAGCGTGCCACCAGCGTCAGGGAGCTGTTTTCACTTTCGCGCCCAGCTCAGTAGATCAGAGCCGCCACACTGCCGGCGTGAGACGCGAGGCTCAACAGACGCGCCAAACTAGGCTTTGACTTGACTAGCCTCAAAAATCGAAGCCTTGCCAATTTTTCACGCTTGCGGCTGGCACTGGGTTGTGTTTTTCACCCAAAATACACACAAAATTAGCATATATTGTTATATTATAGGCTACTACTATGAGCACTACACAGACCTGATGCATGTGTTTAATTTTTGAAGGATTACTGGCTCTGATGGACCGTAAACTAGGACTTTCACTTTTACTGTTAAAAGTCGCGCGTTTGCAATGTCCAGCCTACAGTGATGGTAAACATTCGCCTATTCAGTAAACTATAGTCACCATAAGTCTGTTATATGTGGCCATACTTTCATGTTGACTTTTGACTGACTTTTCTATAGAGAAGGAGCTGATCACGCAGCTGGTGTGTACAACCTCACGTCTTCGCAGTGTGGGTCTGACACTAGAAGACTTGTGTGGTCTTAATGTTATGCTTGATCAGTATACGTTATAAGGGGTTTGCATATAAGGCTGGCCACATTCAGCACTTTTGCATTGGACTTCCCACTTACCATAGCTTACTGGTCCTGTCCAATCTACAGCCGTATCCTCCCCACACCGGCTTCACGCCTCTGTGTTTTCCCTCTGTCAGATCTCAGTCCTCTGTCTCTGCCAGGGAGGGATTGATGTTCCCCCAAAAAGAGAACAGAGGCATTCTTGTGAAACTTTATGGCCTCGCTGTGGTCCCTAAAAATAGTGCTCTTTTAAAAGTTGTGACATATTGCATAGATGCGGTGATGTTGGCTCTGTTTGAGGGGACAAAAGGCTCATAAGCTGCCTGCCACAGAGAGCAACAAAGAGACGTGACACAGGCACAAAATACAGCTCTGAGACACAGCTCTGCTCATTTACATCACAGCCTGCTGATAAAAAACATCTATCTACTATTACTACTACTACCATTACTGCTACTACTACTGCTACTACTACTATTACTACTGTTACTTCTATTGCTACTACTGCTCTACCTACTACTATTACCACTATTTTTATTAATACTGCTACTACAATTATACTTCTTTTACTTCTACTACTACTATTACTACAATTGCTAGTACAGCTGCCCCAACAATAATTACTACTATTTTTTATACAACTACTATTACTATTACTGCTACTGCTGCTGCTACTATTTTGTTACTCCTCTCCCTACTACTATTACCACTATCTTTTTAAAACTGCTACTATAATTACTTATTTTACCTCTACTCAGTACTATTACTAATATTTCTACCGATACCCCTGCTATAATTATTGATATCTCTTTCTGCTACTTTACTTCTACTTCTATTCTAAGTATTGCAACTATTACTGCCAGGCCCATAGCCAGGATTTTTTTTACTCAGGGGCTGGCTGGGTCCAGTCATTTTACTGTAGTGGCACATGGCAAATTATTATTATAGGAATAATACAAAAAATGTGAATTATCTTCTGTTTTAATGAAGCCAGTTATTTGGATGGAGACTACAGAGTGAGTAAAACAGGTTACAGTTTTCTATAGTCTGTATGTAGTGTGTGGGAGAGCCAGACCGTCTGGAAGCATTTTGTTGTTAGTACAATGTGTGTGATATTTTTGCTTTAACAAACTTACAACAACTCACTAACTAGCAACTAACAACTTTGTCTACATCACAACTTTTCCTGACACAGTCTAAGAGCCTCTCACAGTCTGTCTCCAGTCTGCACTTCACAGAACTATCTGCACACACCACTGACAGCTGCTCACTCAAATATGTACTACTGTAACAATTCATCTCAAATAATGATGAGAGAGATAAGCTCCTGTCAGCTCCCGTCTGCTCCCGTCTGCTCCCGTCAGCTCCCGTCTGCTCCCGTCAGCTCCCGTCTGCTCCCGTCTGCTCCTGTCAGCTCCCGTCTGCTCCTGTCAGCTCCTGTCAGCTCCTGTCAGCTCCTGTCTGCTCCTGTCAGCTCCTGTCTGCTCCTGTCTGCTCCTGTCTGCTCCTGTCAGCTCCTGTCTGCTCCTGTCTGCTCCTGTCAGCTCCCGTCTGCTCCCGTCTGCTCCCGTCAGCTCCTGTCTGCTCCCGTCTGCTACCGTCTGCTCCTGTCAGCTCCTGTCAGCTCCCGTCTGCTCCCGTCTGCTCCTGTCAGCTCCTCTCTGCTCCTGTCAGCTCCTCTCTGCTCCTGTCAGCTCCTGTCAGCTCCCGTCTGCTCCCGTCTGCTACCGTCTGCTCCTGTCAGCTCCCGTCTGCTCCCGTCTGCTCCCGTCAGCTCCTGTCTGCTCCGGTCAGCTCCTGTCAGCTCCTGTCTGCTCCGGTCAGCTCCCGTCAGCTCCCGTCAGCTCCCGTCTGCTCCCGTCAGCTCCTGTCTGCTCCGGTCAGCTCCTGTCTGCTCCTTTCAGCTCATCTGTGCAGCACTAATGCCTTTCCTTTCAGGCTCTGCCACAATAAAGTTGCTTCTGCTGCTGGAAAAGGATGAAGCTTTATTTTGAAGAGTCACAGAAAGCCGTCGATTGGTGTTAACAGAAACTTTACAGTGCTTCCTCTCCACCTGCAGTTTCTCCTCTGCTCTTCTCCATCTCTCCTCTTACTTTTGATCATAATAAATAACAAAGTTATTGGAAATAATTATCACTTTTGTAATAGTTTTTGAGTAAAAGAGACACTGGACCTAAAAAACACCACGGCTGTTCACAGATGGAGCGCTAATAAACCGTGCATCTTGTAATGAAGCCTAAATGCGTTTACAGACTCTAACAGTGCATATCTCTGTGATTCCTGAACCTATCAACATGAAATAAAAAAGCTTGAGTTCTTATCTGTCAGTATGATTTAGCTGCAGGTTTCTGTGTCAAGCCGTTTGTTTTACAACAGATGCGCAAAGACGTAATGTCAGTCACTTAGGCCAGCGTCATTATGGCCCTTAGGAGCCCGTCAGGCAGGACCGCTCAGGGAAGCCCAATATGGCAGGCCAAGTTCTGACCAACAGGGGCCGTGCCACCACATGGCTACGCCACAGATTACTGCTATTGCTACAGTTACTACCCCATATTTACTACTGTTTTTACTGCTACTATTATTGCAACTATATCTGCTAATATTATTTCTGCTGTTACTATTGCTGCTACTGCTATCCTTACAACTATTACTACTACTACTACTATCTCTGCTTCTTTTACTGCTGCTACAACTTGTAGTTGAAAACAGTTGTCCAGAATGTTAAATTGGGATGAGATCATTCTTGTTTTTAGTTTTCTTGATGCTACAAGAACATTAAGACATTAACGTGATCTCCTAGGCAACACTTTACACATACCAGATGCCAGCTGAGGTGCATTATGGGCAATTACAGAAAAAGCTGGGGGTAGACGTTACTATAGTTTTGTAGTACTCAAGATCAGAGTTAGCTTTGGCTCCCTATTTCAGAAAGAAAAAAATTCAATGCAGAAACTTATGTGAGGTTATGTGTCATTAAAATAATTAAATTGGTACATGGTTTAGCCTTTGTTAAATACAAGTAGTCCAAAATAATAATGAAACACAAATATATAGAAATATAAATAACACAGCCACATGAGGTATCGATTCCAGGGACTCCTTGTGCTGGTCCCAAGACCGGATAAATGGTGAAGGTTGTGTCAGAAAAGGGCATCCAGCTTATGCTAAATCTAGGTGCAAACGACTGCACACTGGGAGGCAGATGATTTGCTGTGAAGACAACAGAAAGGAAAAGCCCACAGGAAAGAACAGGACTTTTGCACTGATAATCACTCTTAAGTATTTTATTTTAGAGCTGTACATAGATAGAAGTTAAGTCTTACAAACTGACCTTCTTTGTTCTAGAGAAGTGACTTGTTAATTGCAGCCAGGACCAGCTGCTTGATGACATATTGTTGGAGACAATGGCAGTTCACAAAGCACAATTATGTACACTAAATCAATTGCCTTTTGCTATCTTAAGACAGTGGCTTTCTTAATTAAATCTTGTCTCAAAGTGTTTTTTTTTTTTTTTTTCAGTCCCAGAGAGGACAGGTCATAACTTAAAGGTCCCCTATTCTGCTAAATCAACTTTTTTGAGCTTACAAAACATTTTGTTATAATGTTATATACATCAACAACAGACCTGGAGAAGTGTTTTGTTTTATTCATGCTTGTTTGAGTAATTGTGTTTTGTTGAGCTGCCCTTTCCTGAAGATCTGGAAACGCTCGGCCTCATCGCTCTACATAGACAAGCGTTCTGATACTTTCAGCGCTTGAAATGCCGTTGCTAGTTAAATCTGTTTGCGTCATGTTGCTAATAGCCGTGCTAAATAGCATTTTTAGGCTCTGTCCAGTCCCCACCGTTACCAGCAGGGGGCGACAGACACCTAATACAATACAAATACGTTCTCTGCAAAGTCAAAGTAACAGCTCCCCAACAGAAGAGGTTTTCCATACATACACATTATTTTAAGTTATACAATTTGAAATACTAATTCAAAGGTGTCCAAAACTATTTTAAAAACCTGTAAAAAGCATAATAATATAAGACCTTTAACTCATTTCCTGCCTGGTCTGGAAATGAAACTCTTCTTGCGACCTTCTTGCGTTTATAGCCAACAGTGCAAACCTCTTCACCACTGTGGTGTCTGGGAGGAGGAGGCAGATTATTGCTACTCAGTTTCTACAGAAGTCTATATTAGTATGGTCTCTCTTAGGCAAAGGAGAGTTTACTAATAAAAAGTATGTTTTAATGTAAATCAAATGTGAAGTAAGATCCTTTGACCCACAGAAATGGAAAATAAGATGCAAACATTTGTTTATTTACTCTCATATACTGTACACGCATGGGCTCTGCAGAATACGGATGTGGCTTTCTTGAACGTATTTTGCCTGTGATCATGATAAAAAGACACCGATGAGCATCTTAGTATCATGGTCGATTCAGATGTAGATTACTCTTAATGGTGTTGCTACGCATCATTTTAAAGGTAGTCAGGCAGCTGCTTCCTTCTGTTGCTGTTAGACCGTATGCTAATCTGAACCAAGAAGAAGTGACTTCATGCATTACATTATATACATTATATATTTATCGCCAGTCTAAAATGTTCCTTTTTTTGGGTTGTCCTGTGCTCCCCATGTCCAGCTAAGGACTGATTATTATAAGGAACAATAATATTTATTACAAATGAGTGTTTTATGTACTTGCTGGCGTAGCGTTGGCTTTGCTTTTCATCGCACATTTTTGTCCAAATAACAAGAACATGACTTTTTAGTTATTCAGTCAAGTCAAAGCTTTGCAGATGTAAGCCCATGACACACTATACAAATTTTACAACCTCAAGAGATTATTACATGTCACACTGTGCAACTCAATGAGGTTACAAGTGTTTTCTTTTTTCCTGATGCCACAGGAATGTTCAGACAGTGACATAATCTCTGAAGCAATACTTTACACAGATGCCAGATGGGTTGGGTTTTGTACGATTAGAAAATAAAAGCTAGGATTTGTGGGTAGGTATCATCATAATCTTGTACTCCATACTGGTCTAGGACGTGACTGAGAGTTAAGTTAGTGATACCATTTATTGGAACCAAAAGGATATTACACAACAGAAATTTAGTGTAGCTTGAAGCAGGATTTTTCTTCTTTCTTTTTATTGACTCAGCAACAGTAATGCATATTACAATGGAAACACGAAACACAAATGAACAGACAAACACACAGTGAGAGAGGGAAAAAATACATTCAAGTTAACATTCTATCATTTTTTTCTATTATTGGAAATACAGTTCAGGGATTTCAGAAAAGAATTAATTGCAGTATTAAAAAGACTAAACAAAGGCTGCAATTTAAAGAATCTCTGTTCATGAATGAAATATTTAGCATGTAAAACAAAAAAATAACTTCAGTAAATTCAGTTTCTTTGTTGACTGGGTTTTCATAGTAAAAAAATATATCTTTCAAACAGAATTGATGTGTTATGTTATGATGGTCACATAGGTGATGTTGCAAATGGTATAAAATGTTTTTGGTCTTCTCACATTAAAAAAACAAAAAACAAATCAATGTCTCCTCTTCTGTCTACAAAAGGAGCATCTATTTCCAATCTATGAGTTGCTTCAATTTTGTGTGAGATATTGCGATTGAGAATATTTATTGAACTTTTGGATTATTCTCATTTGGTTGAATCAGAAGCTCTTATCCTCTTTCTCGACTTTTATAAGTCCCTTGACACCATTGAACACTTGTTTCTTCTGCAAGCTCTTAAATGTTTTGGTTTGGTAATTCTTTTAATGAAACTATTGAAATGTTTTATGAAGATATTAACAGCTCTGTTACTGTCAACCAAAACACATCACAGAGATTTGATATTGAACATGGTGCGAGAGAGGGCTGCCCAATTTCTCCCTTTTTGAGTCTTGTAGCAGGATTGTCCAGAAAGACTAATATTTGTCATCTTGGTTTTATCTTGTATTGCTCTGTGTTTTTTCTCTTGTTGTGAACCTCTTTGACCCCGCATGCATCAAAACCACACTCCGTTTCCCTCCCAACCACTTCCACTTCCATTAAAATGCACCACAATGACTTTTGAATGCCAAACGCAAGGGACACGCCGACACCAGTGACACCAGTAACTTTTATTCTTCACTCTTTGTGTCTGCGGAATGGCCTATAAAAACATTTGCATCATGTTTGTGTTTGTGATTGCAGAGATTTTTCCACAGCATTAGCTCCTCTCGGGGAAAGCCGCCAGTGCCTTTAGCGCTCCACTGCTCTGAGTCTACGCCCGCTTTGTCTGTGGGGCCATAAACCGTTCCATTCAACAACATCCAAGACTCGCTCAGGACTCAAATCAGACGCTATTCGACTGAGAGGAGTGGGTCTAAAAGTTTTCACTCCACAACCAAAAGTATTTAGATTTGATCTGTAATAGGCTAAAGTAGGCCTAAATCAGGACTAACCCAGGTCTACAGCCAATATTTAAAAAGGGATGGGTCACAAAATGAGGACTAAACTGTGTCTCAATCAGGATTAAAGTAGGACTAAGTCAAATCTACGGCAGGACTAAAACAGGACTAAACTAGGTTAACTAGGTCAAAACCAGGCATAAACAAGGACTAAATCGGGACTAAACCAGGTATAAACAAGGTCTGAACCAGGACTAAACCAGATCTAAACTAGGTATAAACCAGGACTAAACCAGATCTAAACTAGGTATAAACCAGGACTAAACCAGATCTAAATTTGGTCTAAACCAGTTGTAAGCCAGCTCTAAACCAAGACTAAACCAGATCTAAAGTAGGACTAAACCACATCTAAGCCAAGTCTAAAGCAGGTCTAAACTAGGACTAAACCAGCACAAAATCAGGACTAAACCATGTGTTAACCAGGGCTAAATCAAGACTAAACCAGGTCTAAACTACATCTAAACCAGGTGTAAATCTAAAACATGGACTAAACCAGGACTAAATCTGGACAAACCCAGGTCTAAACACGGCCTAAACCAGGACTAACCCAGGTCTAAAGCCAATATTTAAAAAGGGATGGGTCACAAAATGAGGACTAAACTGTGTCTCAATCAGGATTAAAGTAGGACTAAGTCAAATCTAATGCAGGACTAAAACAGGACTAAACTAGGTTAACTAGGTCAAAACCAGGCATAAACAAGGACTAAATCGGGACTAAACCAGGTATAAACAAGGTCTGAACCAGGACTAAACCAGATCTAAACTAGGTATAAACCAGGACTAAACCAGATCTAAACTAGGTATAAACCAGGACTAAACCAGATCTAAACTAGGTATAAACCAGGACTAAACCAGATCTAAATTTGGTCTAAACCAGTTGTAAGCCAGCTCTAAACCAAGACTAAACCAGATCTAAAGTAGGACTAAACCACATCTAAGCCAAGTCTAAAGCAGATCTAAACTAGGACTAAACCAGCACAAAATCAGGACTAAACCATGTGTTAACCAGGGCTAAATCAAGACTAAACCAGGTCTAAACTACATCTAAACCAGGTGTAAACCTAAAACCTGGACTAAACCAGGATTAAATCTGGACAAACCCAGGTCTAAACACGGCCTAAACCAGGACTAACCCAGGTCTACAGCCAATATTTAAAAAGGGATGGGTCACAAAATGAGGACTAAACTGTGTCTCAATCAGGACTAAGTCAAATCTAATGCAGGACTAAAACAGGACTAAACTAGGTTAACTAGGTCAAAACCAGGCATAAACAAGGACTAAATCGGGACTAAACCAGGTATAAACAAGGTCTGAACCAGGACTAAACCAGATCTAAACTAGGTATAAACCAGGACTAAACCAGATCTAAATTTGGTCTAAACCAGTTGTAAGCCAGCTCTAAACCAAGATTAAACCAGATCTAAAGTAGGACTAAACCACATCTAAGCCAAGTCTAAAGCAGGTCTAAACTAGGACTAAACCAGCACAAAATCAGGACTAAACCATGTGTTAACCAGGGCTAAATCAAGACTAAACCAGGTCTAAACTACATCTAAACCAGGTGTAAACCTAAAACCTGGACTAAACCAGGATTAAATCTGGACAAACCCAGGTCTAAACACGGCCTAAACCAGGACTAAGCAGTGGTCTAAAATTTAGAGCTTTAAATTAAACTAAACCCGGACTTAAACGGCAAACGAGGAGTACCACCAGAATCAGTCTGCGTATCACCAGTGGGACTCATACCACAGTTTGAGAACCACTGACAGATTATTTGGGTCTCAAGTCCAAGTTTACCCCCACATCCCGCCCTCCTGGTTTGGATTTGGCAGAAGCTTTGTCCTGTCCCGCTTGGTCGCCTCTGGTTAATTGTCTGCTTGCAGTCTTGTGTTGATTGATGAAAGTTGTAAATAAGCTTTTTCTGACTCTGGCAGCCAAAAATCAGGGCAAACTGAAATATTTAGCATTTGAATAAAATACGGCAGACAATAACAATAGGAGTGTGACTGCCCTAGAAGGATTTCACAGTGACATCTGTTGAAAGTAAAATATGAAAATGTTTTTATGGAAAGAATGAGGCTGCACTGCAACAGAGGCCATAAATAATAATTTCCCAAGTGTAGCGTTGTAAGTCAATCTCTGTTTTATTTACTAAAGATATTCGGTGCATTACTTGAGCATCTTATTATTGTCTTTCTACTTTTCATGGAATTGGTTGTTGTTGTTGCCAAGAACTATTTACAACAGCACACATAAAATGAGTTGACAATTTAAAATACAGTTTGCCCTGAAAGAGTAAAAAATAAATAAAAGAAAGAGCTTTTTGGTTTCAAATGAATGGTTACTGGGGATTCAAGGTCCTATAATGATTGTTTTAGCCTTTGGACTTGCTTTTGATAAAGAGTGCATTGATTTTTGGCCCTCTGAGGCTGTTGTAATTTGTCATCAGAGTGGAATAAAGAGAACTGGTCAGAATATTTATAGGTTGCAGATACATATAAATCAAGGAACTTAGGAATTTACTGTACATGGGCGTTGGAAATGTTTCTCAGAAAGGAAGGAAGGAAGAGATGGTCTTGGTCTGCTCAAACTAGAAACAACACCATGCATGGTTTGGAGTCACTACTAAAAATAAACAATTACTGTTTTCTTGACAAGCATTGGTACTGGCAAAGAATTTATAGTCTACAATAATACTGACAATTTTGTTGATCGTCACATAAAATATATTGCACTAAAAATCATAATATTTCTTAATCATTTATTTTATTTAATCAAAAGAAACAGAGTATCCTCTTTAGTGCAGGGGTTGTCAGACTTTTCACACCAAGTACCACCTCAGAGAATATTTGGCTTTCCAAGTATCATTGTTAATGTACTAAAAGAAAAATCAGGACTAAACCAGGCCAAAAGCAGGACTGAACCTTTCCTAAACCAGAACTAAACCAGGTTGGATCCAACACTAAACCAGATCTAGACCAGGACAAAACCAGGACTAAACAGGGACAGATCCCAGACAAAAGTAGGCCAACAGTACAAAACCAGAGCAAGACTAAAACATGGAGTTAGGACGTGAACTGTAAAAGACTCCTGAGTACCACCAGTTGTATTTATACCACAGTTTGAGAACCACTGCACTAGTGTGTTTCCCGGGACCTCCTCCTGATGACACATCCCCAGTGAGGTGTCCAACAGATGCTGGTGCCACATCTGCTGGCTCCTCTAGATGTGGAGGAGCAGTGGCTCTACTCCGAGCTCCTCCCCCTCTCTCTAAGGGAGTGCCCGGCCACCCTGTGGAGCAAACTCATGTTGGCCGCTTGTATCCAAGATCCTGTTCTTTTGGTTATGACCCAAAGATTGTAATAACCGTCATTGCATAATACATCAAATATTTACACTGGCAACATTTAATATATGTACATCAAACAACTGTTAAAAATAATTCAAATGCAGTGTATAAATATTTGAGGTGGCACACTTTAAGGACAAAAAAGATAATTAAATTGCCAGTTTAACTAGTTGAGTAAAGCAGTGTTTCCCAACCAGTGGTATGGGGACCCCTAGGGGTACTTGGAATTATTTCATTATTTAATAAGAAAGTCTAAAACTAACTGACTAAAATATCTGAATAGCTTGTTTCAAATGAGAAGTATTCAAATATTGACAATTACTTCTGATTAATTTTATTGTAAATTTAAGATTTTAAGATAATTTGTTTTAATTTTGAATAGTAAAATAATTTACTGTAATATAAGTTTATATTGTTATTTTATTTATTTTTTATAAATGTATTGTTATTTTAAAGGCATTTTTTTATTTTGAATTTTATTTTTAAGCAAAAAATGCAGGAGAATTTTTATGACCACTTTTTGAAAAATGAACATGTAGGCCTATAGGAATGAGAGGGTACTCACGGTATGACAAAAAGCCAAGGGGTCACATGATAAAAAAGGCTGGGAACCATTGGAGTGTAGGACAGACAAACAACCTTTAGAAATCCTTTTTTATTGCCTAAACTATAGCCACTAAAACTTGTATTAAAACAGTTTTATTAGCAAAGAGAATCCTCTAAACATAACAAAAGATGAACCCAATGAAGAACAAAGCAACCTACCCCTACCTATATTATACAGTATTCAGACCCAAAGACTTTCTCTGAGAACATCAACAGAAAATGCGTTCATAATTATCCAAGGAGTGAAATCTGAGATCAACTGTATGCCAAATGTTATCAGCTCACAAATAACACTTCCTCTTTTCATCTCAGCAGCCAACTCAGCAGTGGGCGCTTCCCAAAAAAACTGTAAAATTTGAACTTCACATTTCCTGCTAAGATCCCAAGTAGATCTGACTCCTCCTGTTGTTAGTATGCACGGCGCAGAGAATCTGATTTGTCCCCAAAACCAAATGAAACAGGTCAGGAAGTTCTGGGATTAGAGTTCATTAGCATCACGCTGCTGCACATATTAACGAGTTTGGCCCAATTGCCCCAACTTTAGTTTGTCCCAGAACCCACTGATATCAAAAATGGAATAGAGGAATCATATATATTTAAATGAATTTTAAGCTGCACTGCGTAAGATTTTCACAGTTCTAGATTGAAGTGGAAGCAATGGTAAAGTGCTTTATAGAAAGAAATGTGATTTAAAAATCTCTTTGTGCTGTATGTGTTGTGTCAAGCTCTGGGCAAAAGAGCATTTTCTATAATAAATAAATAATAATATAATATTAATAATATCTGTCATATGCCCCATGTGCAACAAACTGCTGTGCACTGTGTTTTTGACAACTTTCTATCAGAAACAATATTAAAGGGGCTATATTATGCTTTTTCTGTGTCTTTTTAAATTAATCTAGGACACATCTAGATCAGCACCTTACATTTTGTTGGTCAGAAAATGCAATAATTATTGAAAAAACCTTGAAGAAACTCATCATTTGACTTTGTGAGAAACGTTCAGGTTAGGTCTGTCCCTTTGAGAGCCCTCCCTCCCCTGAAACAAAACACAATTCCAGGTCTGTTTTTGATGAGGGAACAACATTCTAACATTGCAGAAAGCTCAGAAAAGTCGATTTTGTATTTTATAGCCCCTTTAACTTCTTTAGCAACCGGTTGGATCAGACCAGGACCACACAGGCCTCAGCCTTTACTCCCCACCTGCATCACCTCAGTTCTTTCCTTGGACCACTTTTGATACTGACCACCGCAGACCATGAACACCGCACAAGAGCTCTAGAGATGTTCTAACCCAGCCCTTGTTTCTCAAATGGGGGTACTCATACACCCAGGGGTACTTGGACGCATCACAGGGGGAACTGAATTTTTTTTGGCAAAAACAAATAAAAAAATAAGTAATCATAATTATAAAAACAGTAACATTAATGCTAAAATATGTTAAGGTATTATGTTCATATGTTTTATTTCACTTTCCTTAAAAACTCAATCAAAAATGCTGAAGCGATAGTTGGAGGAAGCTATAAAACATATATGTCAGGGGGTTCTTAACTTTTGTTTGAAGTTTGTTTTAAGTTTGAGAACCAGACTCTAGCCATTACAATTTGGCCCCTATCAAACTCACTCAAATCCTTACACTTGCCCATTTTTCCTGTTTCTAACACATAAACTTTATGGACAAAATGTTCATTTGCTGTCTAATATATATCATCCAGGAGCAAGGGCCATGATGAAGAGATGATCTGTGTTATTCACTTCATCTGTCAGTGGTCAAATGCTTTTGCCTCGCCGCTGTATATCGAAAAACATATTTTTGGTGATGTAGTCTTAGACATAAAGTCTTGACTTAAGACGATCACAATTCTTACAAGAAATGTGGGCTGCTGTATATGAGCTGTGCAGCTTCTAACACCTGACAAAGAAACATAATTATTACAAATTGTACAAGTAAATAGTACATATACAAATAGTGCTTAGCCTTCTTGTGAACCCCTGAGTGCATCATGGGTCAAATCCTGGACACCAAAACTGGTAGCCTGGCCAGCCAGCTTCTCCTACTTTGTTTTAGAAAGCAGGACAGTCTGGTTCCTCTTTCACAGCAAAGTGTTTCTCTCCGGTCAATTTGGAACTGGCCTATCTGCGCGTCTTACGAATATGTAAGCAGAGCTAACAGTAGCAGTGCTTTCCTTCGTCACCTGTTGGTTCTGCTGAAGCCCTTGTTGTTGGTCAGTGGTATTTTTTTTATTGTTGCCATTTTAACAACAGTATAGTCCCGTTGAAGTCCAACCTCACGACCCACTTTTTCCACAAGGAAAACTGCCATGTTTGTTTGGGTCAGCAGCACGCTCTTTACGTCCTGCACTTTGTTTCTCTGATTGGTTGCTCAGCCTGTGAATGTTCCACTCACAGAAACAACAAGTACAGTATATATTTAAACATTCCTTAGCCATCCAAACACTGTTAACTGAAACAGAAACATGGCTTAGATTTTTGACAACTAGGATGTCCCTCTCTGGGTATCATCGGATAATTGAAGCTCTAAGTGAGCCCCTTATGGCCTTGTCCCATGTGACACAGTGACATTGAGGATTTGGAAATGCCTCCTCGCTCTCCTTCGTTTGGCCTGATGCTAATGTGTGTGTGTGAGCCGCGCTGCAGTGGGCTGTTTGTGAATATGTTAGTGAAGCCGCTGGGACTTCGTGTGGGTAAGAATAATGCTCTGTAGCAGCAGCTCGTGTGGCGGTGAGTGCTGCGCATCAGTGTGGGTCTAATAGCGAATGGTTTTGGATGAAAGAGCCACTGCCCCGGGATAATGCCCTGGGACCCTGGAGCCTGTGGAGCAGATTTTAATAATCACAGCCCCAGAAAACACCGTCCACTTAATGTATTTGCTATTAACACACAATCTGTCAACTCAAATCACTATGGGATATCATTTTAGAGTATTTTTTAGTACTCAAAAGATTTGTTACAGCATGATTATGAATTTATGGGTAGGGCTGGGTACCATTCAGATTTTTTTGATACCATTACTTAAACGATACCTGTTTTTTGATACCAGTGCCTGACCGATATAGCGCATATGTAGAGCAGTAATGCACACAAAAAAAAATCTTGTCTGAGGCGCAGATGTTGCAAAACAATTAAAAAACTCAACAACAGCGTTGCACACTCTGCCATTCCATATATCAAAGATATTTATTTGATTACGCTGATTACGATTACGACCTGATGAAGGCTGCTGAGCCGAAGCGTACACCTGTGCCACAGACACTGGAGGCCAGGTGAGTGAAGTGTTTTGTCTGAGGGTAGGACCAGGTCTTTTGTGTTGTTTGACCCTGTACCTGGGAGCTCCAGCTTTGTCCATCCCTGTCCTTGCGTTGTTTCTGCAGATGTCCCTCTGCTGCCATAGCGACTGTTGCTGTGTTTACTGCAGGACTCAGAGGTTCATGTGATGGCCGCTGCGTCACACAACAACCCATTCAACCCATCCTCGGCCCAGAATGTTTGTTGACTGCCGTTCATATGGAGACTGACAAATACTGGCCTGATTCTTTTATTTTTTTCTAATTTGCAGAAAAGATCAACTAGTACAATAAACAAACTATGTACTCATGAAGTATTTGAATGGCATGCAGCTAAAGAGAGGCTCCAAGTGTTTTTGTGCTGCATAAACATATGTATTTTAATCTACGGTAAAAAACATTTATTAAATTGCTGCAACAATGCTGTGGAAAATAATTAATTTGATCTTTCTGTTTTATTGTGATAAATAAATATCTAAGCAACAACTGCACATTTCTGTAAGTATCTCTGTGTGTAATTTAAACAGGCCTGGCATTTTTAAAAATGCGGTCAGTAATTAATCCAGTATAGGGCTAATATCCTTATATTTCTTGCTTTTCCCAAGTTGTTCACATGTCAGCACAGTTCCAATTTAGAGAAATAGAAAGCAACAACAGCACATGAACGTGGAAAAAAAAGCAATTAACACAAGTTACACATAAACCATGGAACATAGAAACCAGTGAGCGTGTTGCTTGTGTGAATCACTGTTTGTTAGGAGTGAGCACAAAAGGGAAAAGCCAAAAGAAAAGAAGAAGAAGAAGAAGAAGACATGGAATACAGAGAATACTTCATGCAGTATTGATGAAACAATGCTCAATCAGAAAACAAGAAAATTCACTTATTTCTGGGATTGTAGACAAAGAACTGACTCAGTAACTATTAATGTTAGGCTTTGATTACATTAATCACCATTTATAATTTGCAACCATTGTAGTTACTTCTCCAAACTTAAGAGTTGAAGTCCCCAATTCTGCTAAATCACCTTTTTTAAGCTTTTAACCATGTTAAAATGTTATTTGCCCCTCAAAAACAGACCTGGATTAGTATTTTGTTTCATTCATGTTCCTGTATGCTGAGGCACTGCCTTTCTCCAGAGCTGAAAACGCTCGGTCTCACAGCTCTACATAGACATGTGAAACCAGGAAGTGCTCCTGTGCGTTTCTAAAGCCCATAGACCAGGGGTGTCCAAACTTTTTTCTAAGAGGGCCACACTTGAAGATGTGAAAATCTTCAAGGGCCGACAGTCCCTCCTGATGTTGTCAAGTTACTGAACACACACAGTATAAATTTAATACACACTGTTTTATAAGTATTTTGTTTTAAAAAGCCAAATAAGTATAAATTACTTTGTTTAACGACACTAGTCCCAAAAAATGTACATCTTTGAACATAAAAACTGCAACTGTAATTATTTTTCCACCAATTAATTTGAAAATACACAGCATCGAGTCGTAGATGAGATGCACAAATGTACAGACAAAACTAGGGAAACACTGTACAAAAGTGCTGATGAGCTAAAAGCAATGCCTTTTGTTATAAAAGCTGAGGGCCAAATGAAATTTCAACCTGTGCCACAAATGGCCCCCGGGCCGCACTTTGGACGTGCCTGCCATAGACTGTCACCACACTCATTCTGATCATCCTCTGTCACTACGAAGCAGCCAGCTCATTTATCTGTTAGTGTCATGTTGCTAATAGCCAGGCTAATTAGCCATTTTATGCTCTGTCCAGTCCCCAGCCAGAAGGGGGCGACAGACACCTAATTAAAGCATTGTCTGCAAAGTCACAGTAACAGGAACAACATTCTTTTAAGTTATAAAATGTAAAATACTAATGCAAAGGTGTCCTATTTCAAAAGCCTGAAAAAAGCACAAGATGGCCACTTTAAGCAGTAAATGAGGTGTTGTCTTGCCAATGCGGAACATCCAGCTTCTTTTTTTCCTGTCTAATATCACAGCAGTTTGCAGCAACAAATCACAACAAGACGACAAAGTGTGTTTTGAACCAGAGCCATTCAGTGGATGTTGTGCAGAGACGTGATTCCCTGAAAACAGCTGAAAGTGAATCAGACATTTTCAGTCAGACTCTCAGTAGATGTTTGATCGGTAAACGCAGAGCTGCTGTGGGCCCAGTGGTGCCATGGCTGGACGTTTTATTTGGAAATGTGGCTGGAAACCCATTGACAAGAAATGATTTAATGTATTTCTTAGAAGAGCTCATAAAAACACCATTTACTTTCACTTGGCTGCTCATTTTTTCTGTAATGGATCCTAATTTTATCAATAGGTAATTACTGAAGCGTTGCCTTACACCTGCCAGACCTCGAGACTGTGTTTGATCCAAGGCAATGTTTTCATAAGAAACGATTCAAGTACTGAACTGAGATGATCGTTTTTAGTCATAATTCATTCAAAAGAACTTAATTACTTATGTTCTGGCTAAAATTAGGAAAGTCTGCTTTTATTTAAAGAAACTAGTATTTATAGATTTACCAGTTTGGAAATGTTCCCATGAGTACCTCCTCATAATTCTTCAATGTAACATTTTCTTTTTTACTTTACTAATTTCCCTGCGTTTTTCTTAAACAAAAGATTGAAATTAAATTAAAATTATAATTCTCCTATAATTCCTATTACATTTATTTATTTCAGTATTTATAGTCAAAAGTTTTAAGTCTTGTCTGAAGACCCACTTTTTTTCTTTGGCTTTGAACTCGGCGTGAGTTGCGTGGTTCTATGTCTTTTGCTTTTTTGTGTATTGCTCTTATTTGATTTTACTAGTTTGTATTGTTTTATTGGGAACTTGTAAAGTTGAATAGAGCATTTGTGTATTTATTGTTTTATAATCTTGTGCAGCACTTTGGAAACTGTCTGTGCAAAATCCATCCATCTTCTTCTGCTTTATCTGGGGCTGGGTTGTGAGGGCAGCAGTCTAAGCAGGGACACCCAGACTTCCCTCTCCATGGCCACTTCCTCCAGCTCCTCTGGAGGAACCCCAAGACGTTCCCAGGCTGAGAGACGTAGTCCCGCCAGCGGGTCCTAGGTTTTCCCCGGGGCCTCCTCCCGGTGGGACATGCCCGGAACACCTCCCTAAGGAGGCATCCCAGAAGCATCCGAAACAGATGCCCAAGCCACCTCAGCTGGCTCCTCTCGATGTGGAGGAGCAGCGGCTTTACTCCGAGCTCCTCCTGGATAACCGAGCTCCTCACCCTATCTCTAACCCCCAATTTCCACTGCATGCATCTCCGCTCCGCTGCACTCCGCCCCGCACTCCGCAGTAAATATGCAGTCGTTGAATGAGAGCATTTCCACAGCTGTGCTCTGCTTTGCGCCGGAGATACGCAGCCAGTCTATTTTCCTCGACGCCGTTCAACGGCAGACTCCGTTCAGATCAACCTCCACAGCTCAGATCACACCAAACAGGAAACTGGACGTGCACAGCATCCGGATTTAAAAGTAATGTAATTTTGTACAAACGTTTTTGATTTGAATATTTACATTTAATCAACATTTATCATATTATCTTTGATACAGTCCATCTTAGAAGGCCATTTACATATGACAGAAACTATGTTGGACACATTTAAACATTAATTCCCTTTCTATAGCTCTTTCGTGCCCAGCTGCTTCCCCGTTAATGAAAGTGAAGTGAACTCCAAAGCAATCTCATATTAAACTATTGTTTTCTGTCCTTCAGCTGTCATAAAGACATACACTGACAGAGAAACATTCACACATTCATTCATTCATCACAGGGAAATTTAGAGCAGTGGTTCTCAAACTGTGGTATGGGTACCACTGGTGGTACTCAAGAGTATTTTGCTGTTGAACTCCTGGTTTTGTTTAATTTAGAACCTGTTTTAGTCCTGATTTAGTTGGGGTTTGAAAGGTAGACCACTGTTTAGTCCTGGGTTAGTACTGGATTAGATTAATCCTAGATGAGACCTGGTTTAGTCCTAGTTTAAAACAGCTTTAGTCTTGGATTTGTCCTTGTTTAGCCCTGATTTAGTCCTGGCATAGCCTTGGTTTAGTTTTTGTTGTAAAGCTGATTTAGTCTTGGATCTGTCCTTGTTTAGCCCCGATTTAGCCTTGGTTTAGTCCTTGTTCTGTCCATATTTAGTAATAAATTGTGAAATGTGTTAGCCACAATTGTATTCCCTAGTCCAGACATGGGTAAGTCCTGTTTCAGGCTCATTCTATTCATTAAAAATGGTTCTTAAAAAGTCCAATATTTTCTGAGGTGGTACTTGGTGTAAAAAGTTTGAGAAGCCCTGATTAAGAGTCAACAATCCTCCTTACACATTTGTCTTTGGACGGTGGGAGGAAGAGGAGAGAACCCATGGATGATTAAATAAAAACATCATAAAATAAAAGATTATACACTAAACTGATATATCCAGATTTATTTCAATTGCATCATTTGCCCAAGTCCAATGGATCAGAGACATAGCCACTCCCAGATGGACGCAGCTTGATTTCTCGCAAATGGCTTTAACAAATTTATCTCTTTTGTGTGTGTGTGTGCTGGGGAGTGTAATTACTCTGATAAATGTGTGGTACCCCTTCAGGAAACACTGATATTCATTTCTGCTCATCACATGGGAGGGACTGGAGTTCGGTTTGAAGCGCACATTTGAAACAGATCTGAGATAATGAGGAGGAGGCAGAGTGCAGAAATGTTTTCAGTGTCAGTCTCTTTTCTAAAATAAGATCAGACAGAGCTTAGTCAGTGCCCTCCAACAATGAAAGAAGAACCTAAAAACAAACAAAACAAAAAAACGACTGGATGCTTCACCGCACAAAAGGTGGGAGCAATTTCTATCAGCATTATATTCTATGTCTTTTAGATTCTTTACAAATCAAAATATAGCAAAAAGGAAATTATGACGGAATGTTTTGTTTCCTAATATCGTAAAAGCAGTCATCTGTGACCAAAACAAGACCTTTAGACATCAGTTATTAACAAGATTACAAGGCAATTCCTTTTCAGTGAACTTAAAAGTACTTAGTTACTTTACTTAAGTAAAGAAATAAGTGAGAAATGAATACCAGTTCAATTTCAGAATTGAGAAAGCATCTTGGATAAGAGGTGAAACGTCTTCAACTTTAAAAAACAGGTTCAGGTGACTGCTTTTAAAACTTTTGTTGTGATGAAATTACTTTAGATCAGTGAGAGTCTTCACAGACATAGATTTTGTATAATATATCCCCTTTAATATTTGTAACATCTTAACATTTTTTGGTGAATTGGTCTGGTTTTACTTCAAACTAAGTCTGCTTTGATTGGTGGCACACCCTTTTGTAATTAGGATTGATACTTTATAAACAGATGCTTGTCAAAATGATTTAGAAAGATAGAGGAAAAGTAATTTAGCCATGTTTTGAGCCAAACAAGCATCTCCTATTATGATTATTTTAACCAGCAGAGGTACTAGTGAGACATCTGAGACCCACTGTATTTGTCCCTAGAAAACCCTGGTCTTGTTTTAAGAGCAGTGTGTGTAAAACTTGTTGCTCTTGTTAGTGCTGTTGTCAGAAAGTACAACCTTGGTGCTAATTGGAGCATGGCTGTGTCATTGGGAAAGGTGCACACTGGCTGTACCTGGTCTGAGAGGATTTAGTGTGAATTTCCTCGACCGCTGACTGTACCAACTTCAAATTTATTAGTTTTTTTCCACCCACACTGTAAGAAAGTTTACATGACACACAGTATACTTGTTTAAGGGAAAATAAGTGCTATGTGAAAAAATAAAAACATATTACTGTAGTCTTGAACATGTCATTGATTGACAACAATGCTGATTTAAAAAAAAAAAATTTTTTTGAACAGGGGCCATTTCTTTTTTTTTTATGTGTCACTTGTTGCCTTTAGTACAAAAAGTGCTCACCTCCTTAAAAGTGCCATAGATGATATTTTTTTCCACTTTAAATCACATTCAGTGTTTTAGTCAACTTGAGTTCTTATCATCACAATTACAGTTTTAACATTTCACACATCTGGACATTTTCTTTGGCTCGCTTCATGCTCCCCTTCACTTCTCCCCACCCACAAACACACACCTCCACCTCCAGACCATTTTTATCGGAGTCTTCGTCCTGCAGTAGTTGACAATGCAAGAGCAACAGTATATAATACAGCCATACAGTCAGTTTCCAGCTGATGGTTAATTATGAAAAAATCTAATTTCAAACTAGTTTTAATGGAATCATGCAATGATCAGGTCCTAAAGACCATGATTGTAACAACTGTTTGTTCAGTGTGTTATCGACCTAAACTGACCAATAAGACTGAAATTTGAAACTTCTCATAAAAATGCTGACCCTGACCAAATTTGGCACATTTTGAATTAACACAGGAAAAAAACTTCAATATTTTCAATGATGAAGTATAAAAAAGGTGCCAAAGGCTGGACAAGCATTAAAAATCCCTCACATCATGGTAAATTGATATTTCATGCGTGCCTGTTAACTGTGCTATGTTGCTAGCAGGATTAATTTATTTACAGTATGTTCTTGTAAATGCTTCAGCCGCTTTTTGATTATTGTCCACGGCTACCTTACCTCGCTGACCTCTAAGCAATACAGTATTTACCCTCTGGACTTATGGATGGTGAAATATGGCATTTGTTCACTATCTCCTCTCCCCACTCAATGCTCTGACATAAATAATGCATTAGGAAGTATACTAATGCAGATGCACCAATCTTTTTCTATACTTTTCCATTTCCTCATCTCGTCTCGGCGGGCCTTGCTCCTTAATAAGAGCTGGTTCATTTTTCTTGATGACTATTTTGGTGTCTTGTTATTTTTATCCTGTTTTTCTCCTCTATTTTGTGCACTGCTCTCCTGTGAGTTTAGTCTTGTAAAATGTAATTAGTGCCGACTGCTGCTCAGGGGACGGAGGAACGCAGTGTTGTGGAGAAGAGACTGCAGAGTTCAAAGCCACTCTGAATTTACATCAAGAATGATATTTTAGGACATTGGTTTGAATGAATTGTCAATAAGGCTTGTGTTAAAATAAGTAATTTATGGTTTGTGAAGCTAATGGGAGGCAGGTTGGCCAACTTTTACTAATGACCAGTGACCAGTGGCAGCTATGAGTTCACCACTGTAAAGTGCTTTGAGAAGCTTTGGCTCAGAAAGTTAAATAACATCTACTGTTCACTAGGAGGGTAACGGTACACAGGGTTGTAGTGAATCATTTTGGTATGAACTTGTATACAGTTTTGGTAGTATTTGTAATTAAATTTAATAATTTAGCGGGAGCCTAAGCATGGCAGAACTAAATTTCACCCAAGAGTTTCCGCACAAACGCTATTAAGTGACCGATTGCACACAACATTACCATGGCAAACACGAAGCTAGAGCTTGCTTACCCTGTTACCTCCCTATGGTCTCCTGTGTGGGAACATTTTGGCTTTGGCAAAATCAGTGATGAGAGTCGTGCATTGACATTGTTCCATGGAGATGAGGTACGAAGCACACAACAATTTGTTAACGCACTTAAAACGGCATCACCCGACTGTAAAAGTCATGGCAGATTACGCTTTTAAGGCTTTATCAAGTCATTCAGATTGAGCTAAAGCAATAACCCACATGGACACACGGTTTAGTCCTGGTGTAACAGGTTGAGTCCTTGATTAGTCCTGATTTAGACATGGTTTAGTCCCGGTTTAATCTCGCTTTAGTCCCAGTTTAGTCCTGGTTTAGTTCTACAGTAAACATATTAGATAAATCCTGAGGTGTGGACCTCTGTGACCTCTGTGGTGCTCCATGTCTCTGACCACAGATGGATGGACATCACAGACTACAGAAAGATATTGAACAGTAACTGTACATTCACAGTCGGAGATGAATACATTTTGCAAGTTTTTTTTCTGCTTTTTTGTACCAAATATGTAACAAACTCAACTCTCAAAGAAACTGAAATGAACCGAACTGTGATTTTAGTGTATCATTACACCCATACTGTTCAGTGACTTTATAGCACAAGGATTAATCTGTTGTTGTTGTTGTTGTTGTCCTCAATTGACAACAGTCTCTTGGTAATGTCCAAACATTTTTTCCTGTTCACTAGTCGTTCGTCACCTTTATGTCAAAATACAGCACAGCCATTTTCTGAAGCTGGAGAATCCAATTTGGTGCCCAGCAGTCAACAGTCCATCAAATTTGGCTTTAGTTGCAACCCACCGTGGCAAAGATGGTGCGAGTTGTTTATCTCACTCCTCAGAGGAAGATGAACAAGTTCAATTTGTGCTGAAAGGCTATGAAGGGTACAGGTTGAACAGGCAAAGCTGTGTCGCACCTGAAAACATGCAACGTGAGGAAAAAAGACAAGCTGTATGCTCTACTTCATAATCTGTCATGGCTCAAGAAAATCAGATGTGTAATGTCACCGTAAACTCTCTCAACTCCCCACTACAGCACTTGAGTGATCAATACTTGTTTTAGGACAGAGTATTGACTCAAATTAACCCCATCACCTGCATCCTTTTCTCTCACACCAACTAACTTCATGTTCTCTTTCCCCGCATCTTTAAATCTCTACTTTTGTCTTCTGCTAGGCCTTCTACCTGACAGCTCTAACTTCAGCCTCCGTTTCCTAATATCACTCCTCTGAACATTCAAATCATCTGAGTCTGGCCTCTCTGACTTATCTCCAAAACATCTAAAGGCTTGTTCATACTTTACTTGAGCACTCTAGTTATATATTCGGATACAGAAGGAGCAATCTGTCTGTCTTCTGTGTTCGTTCTGTCCGTATGTTGGGCCGTTTTCCCAGAGCTTGCGGATATGGCCGAACAGAGCTGTACATGTTTCGACCACCATTGGGGGGCGCTAGTGAACACAGCTCAACAAATCACAGGCTGAACTTTTTAGGAGTGACTAGAGCTAAAGTTAGTCACGATATATTCTCAGACTGAACAGACCTACCACTATTTGCGCCTCATTTTCTTGGTTCTTTTTCATTAAATGTGTAAAAAACTCCTCCAGTGCTGCCATGTTTGTCACTCTTTTTCTTCCGTCTTGGTAAAATCTTTGACTGTCAGCGATCGCCCCCTACTGATTATTTAACATAACACACACGTTGACAGAAAATTGTTGGAAGTATAAACGCCAGCAACACTTGGAACAGACCGATCTATTTATGTACAAAATGGGAGCATAAGTGAGCTTTAAACTGTCTCACTGATGTTCTCCTTCCTAATCCTATCCATCCTCGTCACTCCCGAAAGAGAACCGCAACATCTTTAGTTCTGCCCCTTGTCTTTTCCTCAGTGCCATAGCTGCTCCCACCATATTGTACACCTTTCCTTTAACTCCTGCTGTGGCTGATACTCTTTTATCACCTATCATCACTCAGAGACTCTGTAGTTGTTCTGACTGCCATCAAAGAGCCTCCTACACCAGTGACATGTTTTCTCTCCTAAGCACTGCACTCATAGGAGCTCCATGCCACTGTATTAAAAACATCAATTAGTTTAATTAATAGTCAGTGAGGAGGCAGTCTGTACATAATATGTGATCATTACTGACGTGTTGTACAAGAGAAGGAGTCGTCAAAGAGAAGAGATAAAAGGGAAAATGAACAGCTGATATATGTATGTATGTATATGTAACGGTAAATTACACAACAGGATGTAAAATGCTCAGCTCTGGATTCCAGCAGTACAAATGACTTACATGCTGTGAGACTTTCTCTCTGTGTTTGATGATGGTTATTATTATAGCATAATAAAAAATTATTAATATAATAAATTTATTTTTTTATGTAGCACTTTTCTAAACAGGAGTTAAAATGTTGTGCTTCACAAAAATGGCGTACAGTTCATTACAATGCAGAAAGTAAATCACATAATGGACAAACAGCAAAAAGACTGTATAAGACAATATCCCCTACCTTAAGTGAAATAAAAATAAATTAAATAAATTAAGTTATGGGGGGAAAAAGAGAAACCTTAGCGAGAACCACAGAAGGAGGAATCCACTCCCAGGATGGATAAGACATGCAATAGCTGTGTCCAAGACTGTTGTATGTAGTCCATTTGCTAATCATATTTTTATAGTACAAGTCCATGTGAGCACCAGCAGGAGGAGAAATGGTTTATCCAAAGATGTATGGTAGTATAGGTAGTAGTAGTGGTAAATGATCAGAAAATTGTAGGTTTAAAACCAATGAAAAGTTTTGATGCAGCAAGAAAATGACAGTCAATAAAATACAATCTTATGTTTTTAGCAGAGGTGAATGTACAATCCAGAAGTGTCAAGACGAGTGTGTGCAGGGTGTGATTTGTTAAAAAAAAAGCAGAGGGGGGGATGTTTTCTGAAAGAAAGAGCAGACCATAGACTATTTCCTGCTTTCTGGTTTATTTTGATGTGTTTTTGAGCTGTCTATGGTTTGAGGAAGATTATTATTATAATCTGTATTTTCGGATTAATTTAACCGTGAAAAGAATAACAAGGCTAATAACTTCTGTGCTAAAACAATCAAAAGTGTCACGTGCATATCTGCATAAAACGTAGTGGCTAATTAAATATGCAGACGGTTCATTTGCACATTAACTAAGTGATAAATGCTGTGACTGCGCTATTAGGGTTTGTTTACCTCGTTTCATCTTAAAATCAATAAATATGTAGAATGTAGTTGAGAAGAATATCTGCTGTTTGTTCTCTGCTGCTCAGGCTCTCACTGCCCTGTCCCGCACACTGCTGTCCCACAGGAGACAGGGTGGGGGGGTGGGGGGGGGGGGGGCAAGTAGTTGTCCAAATGAGTTCATTCACAAGTTACAGAAAGCAAAGAAGGTGAATATACACATTTTCATGGAAACAGAGAGGAAATAATTAAACATCAGAAGTTCAACTGCTGTGACAGTTGAACGTCTTCATACCCCTTGTTGTCCCATCACTCTCATATGAATCTGCGAGTGAGAGGCGGGCTTTAGGCGAGGCCAATATCCAATTACAGAGGAGGTTACCTGCGAGAGTGCAGCTCTGTTGGCACAGGCTGCTGCGAAGGGGACGGAGAGGGGACAACATGAGGCTGTTAAGCGATCCTCAAAGAGAAAAAGAGTCAAATGCGAGACGCAACCATAATTTGTGTGTTATCTGAGTCATGGACTAAGTCAACTTTTTTATTCCCCCTGAAGTTAAAGCAGGGGGAGGGATGAGAGAACAGGAGCAGAGGCAGAGACAGAAAAATCAGAAGGGGATAAAATAAATCACACCCTGAGTGTATGTAAATGCAAGATTTAAAGATTTCACTCAATGGAATAAACTACAATTTGGCATAGGTCTTACAATGCCCTTCCTGATGTAATCCTTTTCATTTATGTGGGCTTGGGAATGGCACAAAGTGAGATTTTGGCTCCATGTTGGGGGAATTGAACCTCTGACCTACCACACCAAAGGAGGGGGAGCTATCCATTTTATGTGAGCCAAAATTAGTAACCTCTTTGAACTTTTAAAATGGTGTAGGGTTTATCACTATTGTTTATTGTATTTCTTCATCAGTGTTGGATCTGTCTGTTGAACACACAGCTTACATGTGTGTGTGTTTTTGTGTGGACACCTCAGTCACTTCTGCTCAGCATCCGCCAAAATAAATGTGAATGTATTGCTTGCGTTCACACCAGACTTGTGCTCACTTAGTTTGAAAGGTCAACTTTACCAACTTTTCAGACCTGACACCTTTTCCCCCGAACACTAATTAGCCTCCTGCTGAGCACTGACCAATCACAAGAGGGTTACACAACAGCTGCAAAACTTCCAATTTGGGAAATGTCTCAGGCAATCTGCTTAGTTCAACATAATATTTCTCAAATAGACAGAAAATACTCAACAAATGTATTGCTTGAGTAAAAGTGAAAAAAGTATATAAAATTGACTGCGCTTATACTGGTTTGAAAGCATGGGTTCCCAGTCTTTCCGTTTTTCTGATTGGATGATCGACAATGCAGGGTTTATAACCAAAACAAAAAATGTAAACATAAAGAACTTGGCCATTACATTCATTATGTTTTTATTGTGAATAAATCAGTTGTGCCATTGTTAATAATAAAACTAATAGCTGATTTAAACATGTTTACCTCATATCTTGGCACACATGTGGGTTATTTTGATAAAATATAAAAACATATATATACTGCTCATAGCATCTTTGGGTAAAAATTACTTTAGCTTACAGGAGAATATTACTTCTACTACTACTACAACTACAACTACAGTACTCCATAGCCAAACTCTGATATTAGATCATCCTCAGTACGTCTCCAAGGTCAACAAAAGACTACCTATACCTATAGAGAATCCAGGAACACTGTATGTTTGTATTTGTAAAGGCATTAGAACAGATGACCAGTGCAAGTATAAAAGTGTAAGGACAATGAAATGAAATATGCCATTATATCAATTTGGAAACAGAGAATTGTCCAAGCCAAAATATCAAGTTATCAAAGTGACAAAATAAATTTAAAGAATATGGTTAAATGGGCAAGTACAGCTCCCTGTTTGTTTACATGGCACTTGGTAAAATGATTACAGTCATATTATGGATTATGTCAGTTAGGCTTAAATGTGTCTTGGACTGTTAAATAAAGTCCATTCGCTCATCTATAGGATCGTAGTTCAGGTCTGTAAGGATGCAGCAGGTGGGTTTCATCCAGACAGGGGAGTGGGGGTGAGGTAGGGGTCCGGGAAATCCATTGGAGATGCTCTGACCCAGTCGTTTAGCCATGATTCTCGTCAAACTTGCTTCAATTCCTACACTTGGCCATTTTTCCTGCTTCTAACAAATCCAACTTTGACGACAAAATGTTCACTTGCTGCCTAACATATCCCACTCACAGGTGCCACGATGAGGAGATAATCTGTATCATTCACTTCCCCCTCCAGAGGTCATAATGTTATGCCTGATCAGTGTAAATCAGTGTTTCCCAACCTGGGGTATGGGGACTCCTGGGGGTACACGAGCACATTGCAGGGGGCACGTAGAGTTATGTGATCATTTATAGAACCTTTACCTTTATACATCTGGCTTTCAAAGATTAAAATACACCTAAATCAGGACTATAGAGAGAGGCGGGACACTAAAGAACTCAACCAAGTCTAAACCAGGTCTAAACCAGGTCTAAACCAGGACTAAGCTAGGACTAAACCGGGTCTAAAACCAGAACTAAACCAGCAACATACCAGGTTTAAACCAGAGCTATACTATGTCTAAACAAAGTCTAAACCAGGTCAAACCAGGACTAAGCCAGGACTAAACCAGGTCTAAACCAGGTCTAAACCAGGACTAAGCTAGGACTAAACCAGGTCTAAACCAGGTCTAAACCAGGACTAAGCCAGGACTAAACCAGGTCTAAACCAGGTCTAAACCAGGACTAAGCCAGGACTAAACCAGGTGTAAAACCAGAACTAAACCAGCAACATACCAGGTTTAAACCAGAGCTATACTATGTCTATGTATACCAAGTCTAAACCAGGTCAAACCAGGACTAAAACCAGAACTAAATCTGGTCTAAAACCAGAACTGAACCAGGAATAAACCAAGTCTAAAGCAGAACTAAACCGTGCCTAAAACCAGAACTAAACTAAGACTAAACTTAGACTAAACCAGGACTAAGCTGGGTCCAATCCAAGACTAAACCAAAAAAGTTGAGAACCACTGCTGTAAATTACTTGAACAAAACTCTAGTTACTGTTCACCTCTGATTAGGACCTGCATAAACTGTAATTGCAAGCTCACAAAAATCCAGTTTAAAACGTTTTCCATTGATTGTGGCCCACATAACATGCTTATCTATAAATCCCTTGTGAATAATCAATTTCCACCATACTGAAGTACTATATATTCAGTGCAGTTAAGGCATTTACTGTGCGATGAACCACAATCAGGGCTGTAATGCATTTCTCAGCAGTGGCTTCTCTCTCCTCTTTCCACCTCTGTGTGACTTGAGCAGCTCTGCAGATCTGATTCTCATGCTCCCGCCTCGTCCTTTTAAACCCCGGCGCGCTCCGTAAAATTGCTCTGTGCAAATGTCTGGCTGAACGGCCCATTATCTTCTCCGTGTTCGTGCTCGGAGTCAGCGCCCCGGGCAGGTAACTCTGAGCCGAAACACCTGGGACATTAATACTCCACTCTACGTGCTGCAGAACGGTGTTAGAGGACTTGAGACCACTCTTTAAGACCACTTGAAAAGGTCTAAGTCTCATCAGAATCCAATGCATTTTAACTGAGTTTCATATAAAGACCAAATGAAGTAGCCAGGATAATTATCCCAACGACTCCTCTGCATGCAGTTAATTTGTCCTGTCACTGTCAAGCTGGGTTGAATTTCCTGTAGAGGTACAAGTGGATGTAGATTGGACCAATTTGTCGAAAAAACTTGCGTTCAAGAAACTCAAGAATTGCACAAACACAAATAATTAGGGTTGCAACGATGTGCTTAAGTCACTATTCAGTTTGATTCCCAATTTTAAGACTTTAAGATTCGCTTTTCTTACAAGTTTTGAACTAGCTGCTCTCATGACTAAAAGATAGGGCTTTTTATTTTACATTTGTGTCTCCAACAGTTTTAATTTCCTTATTAACAGAAATTATATAGTAATTAAATATTAAAACTAATGACAAATGTCAAAATATTGGGGGGCACAGTGGCAGAGTGGTTAGTGCTCTCACCTCCCAGCAAGGAGATCATGGGTTCAATCCTCGGCCAACACACGAACTCTCTGGGTGAGGTCTACATGTCCTCCCCGTGTTACTGTGGGCGTTTGGTGAATTGGTGACTCTAAATTGCCATTAGTGAATGAATGTGAGAGTGAATGGTTGTCTGTCTGTGTTTGTCTCTGTGTCAGCCCTGGGACTAACTGGCCTCTATTCAGGGTTTCCCCCGCCTAAGACCCAAAGTTACTGTCACCTGCAACCCCTAGTGGCAATAAGTGGAAGAAGATGAATTAATGAACATTTCAAAATAACAACAATATCAATGTAGGCCACTATGACACTATTTTTAAAGATTTTATATTATATATATAATGGTGGTGGCAATGGTGGAGACTAAAGAGAGCATAAAATGGCTATTCAGCATGGTTATTAGCAACATGACGCTAACAGATAGATAAATGAGCATTGGAATTCTCAGAATGTCAAGATCTTCAGGAAAGGACAGGTTCAGCAAACAGGATTACTCCGACAGGCATGAATGAAACAAAATACCACTCCACACCACTCCTTTAGAAAAAAAGTTGATTTAGCAGAATAGGGGACCTCTAACAACACGATGCCATCCTCCAAAAACAGATACACTGCATCTTAGAGAAGCAGCTGAATTAGGGTGACCATATGTTTTTATTTAATGGGGACAGCCCCAGTTTTAGGTTCCTTGTCCCATGTCCATACAAACATCTGAAACACTAAGATATCCCATTTTTCAACAAACCATGTCCCAGTCGTTCCATTTTCAACAACAGAAAACCACGTTTTGCCATATTTTGCTAAAGACTTTTGTTGTTTTTACTAATAAATAGTCATCACATTAACTTAAGCCCTAGTGTAATTTACTCAGAATTACATGAATGGAAATTGCATGGATTTCCCAAGCTTTTTTTTTTTTTTTCATTTGTTAACTTCAAATGCATCATGACTTGAGAGTGTCCCAGTTTTTGGGTCTAGAAATCTGCTCACCAAGGCTTGAAACTAACTTTTTTTGGTCCCTGGCCTCTGTGGCAAGTGTTTTTTCAAAAGTTACTAGCCATTTGAGATTTTCACTAGCCACAGTTAGATGTTAAAATGTTGTTTAATGTGTAGTTTACATGAGTGATCTAAAATCTGTTGTAAAGTGGGCTTGTGCCAATAAATTAGTTTTGAATGTAACTAAAACAAAAAAGTATTTTATTTGGATCTAATTGGAAATTAAAAGCAAATCCACAACTAAGCGTGTCAGTGGATGGCACAGTTATCAGTCAGGTGGAGGAAACAAGACTTCTTGGAGTCATTGTGGACAGCAGACTCAAGTGGTCGAAGCAGATTGAGCACACTGTTGCAGTTATGGGAAGACAGTTAGCTGTTATTAGAAGATGTGCATCTTATTTGCCCAAAAAAATTATTTCACTAGTTATTAAAACTGTAGTTCTGTCTCATCTACAGCGCTGCCCGATGGTGTGGTCAAGTGCTTCAGAAAAGAACATCGGAAAACTGCAGTTAGTGCAGAATAAGGCAGCACACCTTGCTCTTAATTGTTCTAGATATACAAATATTCACAGCATGCATAGAGCTTTAGGTTGGTCATTGGTGAAAAACACTGTTAATATTGCCCTTCTTTGCTTTTTTAGAAATATTGCTGTTTCAAAAGTACCAAAGGTTTTATATGATAGGCTTTCATTTAGCTGTGCCTTTCATAGATTTAGTACAAGACATGTGGCTCATGGTTATTTTACTCTTCCAAAATGTAATAGAAATGCAGGGCAAAAAACTGTTATTTTCCGGGGAATGAAAGCATGGAACTCCCTTCCCTCAGATATATTAAACACAACAAGCACCAAAGTTTTAAAAAAAACTTTGTTCAAATATTTTAATGAATTAAAATGAAGCTGTATTTTTTATTTCTATTTTTTTTATGTATATGTCTACATGTATTTGTGACTATGGTTGTACTCCTTTTGTGAATTCTAAAAGTGAATGATGTTTTTGTGTTTTTTGCTACCTCTATGTTGTAGCCCTGTGATGTGAATTGATTGTTTTGTATTGAATGTTGTAAATGTGATTTTTATGATGAGGACCCCAGGAAGAGTAGCCATTGTCAAGGCAATGGCTAATGGGGATCCTAATAAACAAACAAACAAACAATACATGTGATAAGACAATGATGTGCTAGAAATTGATTTTCCAGTTCTTTTTGATGTTGACGACTGGAAAGGTACTTTTAAAATTATAATTTATTATTATTGCAACATCTCTTTATTCACCTCTTTTGTAGGTTTTCAAATAAAGGCCCATTAGCACATTTTTTCCTCCACTGATAAATTAGTATAGGTTAGGTTAATTAGGGGGGCATTTGTAAACATAGCAGCAGAAAGTCAGGCCTAAAGTGTTACTAGCCATAATTGAAATCTACTCATATTTGTCGAGTTGGCGAGTGTTCTCAATCCCTGCTGGTCACCCTAAATGAAATCCACAGACCACATCCTTAGTAAAGACACTGGGAGCTCAAAATGCTTCGAGGGACGAGCCTAAAACTCAGATGAACTTGAGGCTGTTCAGAAGTGTCTCTGCAGCCGTCCCCCGTGCCACTCTTGAACATCGGGCTAGAGATTTTGCCCTGTATGATATAAAGTCAAATGATCAGGTAATGATGTGTAACTAAAGAAGTGAGCCAGATGACATACCATATACTTAGCCAACCATTACACAATTTTAAAGGTGCATTGTTTCTTTTTTATTTTTGCTGATTTACGATGCATCTCTATAATTACTGTAAATGAATAAATACATCATAGATTTTCTGTCTGCTGTAGTGCCTGTAGTACCATTACTCTCATATTTGAAGAATAAAATGATCAAATCATTTTCTAGCCAGTTTGTGTGGTCTGTGCATTTGCTTATTTTCCCTAATTTGCTTTATTTTGTTTTTCCTGTTTTCCCTCTGTCTCAGTAAATCACCTTGAGATCTCCTTATAAATAAGCTTTACAGGCACACAGATTTATAATAACCAATTATCACCTTTTCTGTTACTGTACAGTTGAGAAATAGGAACAAACCTCTTTTGTGGAATGTGCTCAAGGTGGCTTGAATCACAGCTTTTATTGTTTATTTCTTGCTAATTAGCGTTTTTATCTCTGACCATTTTTTTTTAATGTTTATTTATTCCAATACAGCACTGTAGTAATTAGAGGATGTTTTAAATGTGCTTGAAAATAACCTTGATGTGAAGTTGAGGAGCGATTTGTGTGGGTTTCTTTTGAATTCAAGTTCAAGTTTGAGCTGCCAGACAAAAAGTTCAGAGCAAGACCAAAAGAGGAGATTTTGTGAAAAAGGACATGAAGTTAGTCGCTGTGAGAGAAGCTGATGCACGGGACAGGGTTAGAGGGAGACAGGTGAAGGGAACAGCCCAAAAAAGAAAAAGCCTTTACAGTTACTTTTACTGACATTTCTGATTTTGAAGCGTTGGTTGGGATTCACATTGAAAGGAAATATTACTTCTGAAAGTGTAAGGATTTAAAAGTGGCCAAATTGTGATATCGCTATAGACGACTGGGTCAGAGCATGAAAAGCGGTGCAAAGAAGGAACAGTGGTGAACCGGCGACAGGTGATGCATGGGTATGGATGTCACGATTAACTGATTATTGATTATACTATAATTCACAATAATAAATGTCACGGGAGAATAAATGTAAGAACTTTAGAAGCTATCTTGCAGGGAGCTCTCAGTACGTCACTTCTTGGAGCCCCCACATTCTATTTGGTGCTTTAAGTCAGTGATTCTCAACCTGGGGGGATGTGAGGGCCTCTTAAAAAAAGAGGTCCAAGCTAGGGCTGAATGGTAATGCAAGGAAGACTGGCTAAGGCACTGCAGTGGTAACAAACAGTGTGTTCAGAAATGGCTGAAAATAGATTCATATTACTTTGATTTTGCTATCCAATGAAATTTACAATCAGTTACTTAATTTTTCATAATTATTAGGGTCAAGGAGGTGAAGGGTGGGGCCAACAAAATATCAACTGATAAAATGGGGGTCAGCAGCTCCTCTGCGTCTCAGAGCACTGTACCCTCAACACTTTGTCCCATTGTGAGTCACACTCATGTTTAACTCTGTGTTTGTTCATGCTGTTCTGATTGAAATGCCGGGACACTGTCCTCCGCTGAGACACAGTGTGTGGACACCAGTCTGCTGATGGCTCCTGGTGAGGCTGTGTATGTGCTGTTATCTCACTCTGATACCAGTTACCTATCAGAAAAAAATTCTTTTGCTAAGTATTAATTGCAATGGTGGAGAGTAATTAGATACTTTTACTCAAGTAATTTACTTAAACAAATAGTTTGAAGAAAAAGTACTTTCTCGGGTACATTTTGTAGTACATACTTTTACCTGAGTCATTTTAGTTAGATTATTTTATTTTTACTTGAGCAAAACTTTAAATTGTCCAAGAAAGTAAAAGTAGTTTTTGTTGTCTGTGGTGTAGTGGGTAGCGTAGAAGAAGATTTACTTGAGTACAGCTTTTGAGTACTTCATCCATTACTGATTACTTGTAGGAGTGGCCATATGAACACATGCCACAAACTGACCCACAGCTGGTACATGTTTATATGGTCCCTAATCAATAAAATGTAAGAAGGAATAAAAATATCTAAAGAATGAGTCAGACAGGTTTAGCAGCATGTACAACCGCAATATTTCATCTCACAATAACTGTGAAACCAAAATTTGACATTGTGACATCCCTGCATGGGGGGAGCGAAGGCTGGCTTGTGTGGTCCAGTCCTACAGACAAGATACTGGAGCTCAGACTGCTGACGAAGTTAATGCAGGTTCTGAAAAGAGAAAGGTGTCAGAATACACAGAGCATCACAGTTTGTGGCCTTTGGGGCTGCATATTAAACACATTATGACACATTAAGACCACCAATAATAGGTGTAACACATGGGTCTGTAATGAGTGAAATACGAAAAGCAGATTAGCTTTAAACCTACTTAAATAAGATCAATGCAGCTTGTTCCCCTGTGTTTTTTAACTAAGGCATCATTTGCAGTGCTGTTTCCTCGTCTCATACTGTATTTGGCCACTGCTATGGAGTCAAAACATATTAATGCCATAATGAGTCTCTTTCCTAGCACTGGCTTTAGTCCAATGAGTTCAACCTAAGGGGTAACACAAAACAGTCCCACAGTCCGTCCACTAAAACCTCTCCACTCTTCATAATGTCATTTAAACCTTAATAGGCAATAAGCAGAAAGTCAAACACACTTCTCCTGAGCTAAATGAGTTCATTTCATGTTGTGTGTGTTGTATTTTTAAGCACTGTTTAGAGCCGGTAATGTGACGGAGTCCACTGCATGAGGCTCTTATGAAACAACACACTAGATTCAGTGGAGGTGGACTGCCTCCTCCAAAACTGAATCATCACAGAAATGTTCCAGATTTTAGCTATTACTGGATTCTGTAACCACACAGTGGCCATGTTTGTGCAGATTTGCTGTTAACATAAAGCTCTCGTCTTCTTTCTTTTTTTGCTTTTCTCTGCTTCAAAGCGTTTGGCATAGATTTGACAGCAGATGCCCTTCCAAATGCAGTCCTCTACATTTATCTGGGCTTGAGACCAGCACAAAAAGCACACTGGTTTGGATTTTGGAACATAGAAAGTACTTTAGCTTTGGATAAGGTGCGTACAGCGATGAATCCAAAACATTATGACCACTGAGAGAAGAAGAGAGAAACACAGATTATCTCCTCAGCATCTGTTAGTGGTTGGTATATATGAGAGTATAAGTGAACACTTTGTGTCAGAAGCAGGAAAATGGATTTGAGTGAGTTTGACGAGGGCTGTGAATCTATGAAAGTGGTCCAAGGAGGGAACAGCGGTGAACTGGCGACAGGTGATGCATGCGGAGAGTGGAGGCTGGCCTGATTTGTCCAAATCATAAAAATGTATTAATAGTAAATAATTTTGTCCTAGCTCACTTTTTTCTAAGACCAAGACAGCTATTTCTGAACCAAATTTGTGACACTAACTTTTTACCATATAATTCATACCCTAGCCTAATAAATAATTTAACTATACATTTTTCTCCTTCTCATTGCTTTACATTTTGTCTTTCTTTTATCTTTTCAGGGGTCGCCACAGCAAATCACCTGCTTCTTAGTGTGTGCAGGGATTCACATCTTAATTTGGCATAGAGTTTTTTGCCGGATAACCTTGCTGATGCAAGTCCAGACTTGGGACTGGCACTGTCTTTTGACCAGTGGTGGACAAAGTACTCAAAGGTCATACTCAGTATGAGTACTGTTACTTCAAAAAATATTACTCAAGTAGAAGTTAAAGTAACCCAACAAAAAATTTACTAAAGTAAAACAGTTCCTTCCTCATTAGAATCAGCCAAAATTTACTAAAGTAAAAGTATGTTTTATGAAATGTACTCAGACAAAGCTTTTTCTTCAAAAAATTTGTTCAAGTAAACTACTTGAGTAAAAGTATCTAGTTACTGTCTGCCACTGCTTGTGACTCCTTGTGGCTGGATTAATAGCTTAATAATTTAGATATCCTTTGGGTTCATTAAAATATCTGTCTAATCTCTAATCATAACTGTATTTGGCTCCAGTGTTGCAACATGATACTTCTCAGGCTCAGTCGACAGGGCCTCAAGGTCAGAGGGGCCCATAAATAGGTCCCTCTTCTTTTTATTTTCTGTGATAATGGGCCATCATCATCATTTGAAAACTGACCAATCAAAAGTCAACAATGAGATCACATGATGAAAAAAGGACCCCAGAACAGTGTTAATTTTTGTTTTTCAGTCAGTATTCCACTAATGAAGTGAAAGCTCTTGTCCTTACACTAGCTTTGTCTCAGACAAGGCTACAAGTGAATGGACAAAGGGGTTGCAAATATTTGGTAACTGCTGGTAATTAGGCCTGCATCTCTGATTGTCTTTAATCGGTGAACAAAACGACAGGCGGAGAGGATAAAAGCTGCAGATAATGTCCAGTTTATTTGGATGAGGTCTGGATTTACATAAACGGTCATCAACACGCAGCAGTCAGAGGAAGAGACTTTCAGACGGAGCTTGATGCATGACCGAAGTCCGTGCTCCTGGAGTGACCGTGGACTACTGTGCGGCGCTCATCAGATAATGGACTGCACATGTTAGCAGCACTAACCCTGCCCTACGTCCAGCCAAACATGGACATGAAGGACAGAGATGAGAGTCAGAATGTGGGTGGCTTGGATACAAAATGGAGGGATCGTGAGAGATTTAGAGGTTAGAGCTGCCAGATATGAGGCCTAGAGGAAGACCAGAGAGGAGATTTATGGATGCAGTGAAAGAGGACAAGAAGTTAGTCAGTGTGAGAGAAGAGGATGCAGATGGAGGCAGATGAATTGCTGTGGAGACTCCAGCTGAACAGCTGAAGGGAAAAGAAGAAAATGAAAATCAAGTTATTTTTTTAATTGCTTACCTAAATACAGTGGCCCCGAAGGGAAAGTCACACCAACAAAATCAATAACTTGCAAACAAAAACTGAAACACACACACATCAATTGGGAAACATGCATACAAAGTGGTAAACATGCCCAGAAATTTGAAAACATGCACAAAAGTTTGAAAACAAGCACAAAAATTTGGAAAAATGCACCCAAATTTGAAAATGCACCCAAGTTTGAAAACACCCACAAAAATTCAGAAACCCACACACAAATTTGGAAACACACCCAAACAAATTTGTGTGCGTTTCTGAATTTGTGTTTGTGTTTCTGTTTTTCTTTATGTGTTTTTGATTTTGTTGGTGTGACTTGCCTTTCAGGGCCACTGTACCTAACCCATGGAGCATTGATGTGGCTACTATAGAGTCAGATCCAGCTCTGTACCTGCTGCCAGTTTTCACTTTCTTTGTTTGTGTTTGAATCATGTGAACAGTTTGGATAGAATGAAAAATGGCAGATCCATTTGTTGCAGAAGGTTACTTACAGTTTATGTAGGATAGTAACCAGTAAAGCTCAGTTGCTAGAACATCTGCACTCTAAGCAGAGGACAGGGTCAAATCCAAGCTCCAACCAAGATAATAACACAAACACATAATTACATACTAGACATAACAAAGCCATGATGGAAGTCTCTGCTCTCTCGGTGCTTCTAGTTCAAAACAAATATTTCCTAGATGTGTTTAGCTGTTGATTTTACATGTCACACAGTTCTTGTCTTCCCTTTTGACCTTTTCCTTCCAGCGTCAGGCAAAACTACTTTCTCTTTCTCCAGGTGTGCAGTGATTAACTTAATGATTTGGTCTTCTTGGCACAAAGAATACTCTGAGTTCTTGTGGATAAACAAACAGAAAACATGAACTGGACCATTGTTTAAACCAGGACAAAACTGGAACATAAATATGACAAACCCAGGACTTATCTTGGAATAAACAAAGTCTAAACCAGAACTAATCTAACCTTAAACTAGGACTAAAGCAGGACTAAACCTGGATTAAAAGAGAACTAATCTAGTACTAAACCAGAACATATCTGGGACTTAACCAGGTCTAAAGCAGGACTCAGAGATGTGCACAAGTCTTTTGGTCACAAGCCCAAGTCAAGTCGCAAGTCCTCGTTTCTGCACACAGTTATTTATACTAATTTAAATAGAGTACGATATGATAAATCTAATAGTGACAAATGGGCCTATAGACTGAAAACAACTAAATCAGACAAACAGCTTTGCAAATCAGAAGGTTCTATGTTTTAAAAGGGGGTCCTGTAACAGGACGACCAGGCACTGGACTCTCAGACAGTAGAACCAATGGGGCCACACAAAAAATATCAAAGTCACCCCTTACAGAAAAACTGTGACAAAATCGTGACATCTCTCTCTCTCTCTGTTTATATTAATAACCTCAGTCCAAAAATCATTTAAATCATCTTAATACAGTGATAGGTTACCAACCCACCAACAGAAACAGCACTTTAGTGTCATCAAGTTTATCTAATAAATAAAAATGCCTGTCTTACCTTCAAGAACCAGATTTACAGACTCACACTGTCACTGTGTAAGGCTCCTGTAGCATCTCCAGACTGTGGCTAACAGGTTATAGCTTTTTACCTGTGGCTTGTGCAGGCCACTGCAGACTTCTGTCTTTCCTCCTCTGTTACCTGACAAAATATTCACTTTTATGAACGGGGACGTTTAACGTTTTGTTAATGAGTGGATCACTAGCTTAATATTATAAGTACATTGTTAATTTGATGAGTTACTTATGTAGCTCAAAGTGTTTCTAACTTTGACTTTTTTCATTTCTGCTGTAGCACATACAGTGGGGCAAAAAAGTATTTAGTCAGCCACCAATTGTGCAAGTTCTCCCACTTAAAAAGATGAGAGAGGCCTGTAATTTTCATCATAGGTATACCTCAACTATGAGAGACAAAATGAGAAAAATCCAGAAAATCACATTGTCTGATTTTTAAAGGATTTATGGAGGAAAATAAGTATTTGGTCAATAACAAAAGTTCATCTCAATACTTTGTTATGTACCCTTTGTTGGCAATGACAGAGGTCAAACATTTTCTGTAAGTCTTCACAAGGTTTTCACAAACTGTTGCTGGTATTTTGGCCCATTCCTCCATGCAGATCTCCTCTAGAGCAGTGATGTTTTGGGGCTGTCGCTGGGCAACACGGACTTTCAACTCCCTCCAAAGATTTTCTATGGGGTTGAGATCTGGAGACTGGCTAGGCCACTCCAGGACCTTGAAATGCTTCTTACGAAGCCACTCCTTCGTTACCCGGGCAGTGTGTTTGGGATCATTGTCATGCTGAAAGACCCAGCCACGTTTCATCTTCAATGCCCTTGCTGATGGAAGAAGGTTTTCACTCAAAATCTGACGATACATGGCCCCATTCATTCTTTCCTTTACACGGATCAGTCGTCCTGGTCCCTTTGCTGAAAAACAGCCCCAAAGCATGATGTTCCCACCCCCATGCTTTACAGTAGGTATGGTGTTCTTTGGATGCAACTCAGCATTCTTTCTCCTCCAAACACGACGAGTAGAGTTTTTACCAAAAAGTTCTATTTTGGTTTCATCTGACCATATGACATTCTCCCAATCCTCTTCTGGATCATCCAAATGCTCTGTAGCAAACTTCAGACGCCTGCACATGTTCTGGCTAAGCAGGGGGACACGTCTGGCACTGCAGGATTTGAGTTCCTGGCGGCGTAGTGTGTTACTGATGGTAGCCTTTGTTACTTTGGTCCCAGCTCTCTGCAGGTCATTCACTAGGTCCCCTGTGTGGTTCTGGGATTTTTGCTCACCGTTCTTGTGATCATTTTGACCCCACGGGGTGAGATCTTGCGGGGAGCCCCAGATCGAGGGAGATTATCAGTGGTCTTGTATGTCTTCCATTTCCTAATAATTGCTCTCACCAAGCTGCTTACCTATTGCAGATTCAGTCTTCCCAGCCTGGTGCAGGTCTACAATTTTGTTTCTGGTGTCCTTTGACAGCTCTTAGGTCTTGGCCATAGTGGAGTTTGGAGTGGGACTGTTTGAGGTTGTGGACAGGTGTCTTTTATATAGATAACCAGTTCAAACAGGTGCCATTAATACAGGTAACGAGTGGAGGACAGAGGAGCCTCTTACAGAAGAAGTTACAGCTCTGTGAGAGACAGAAATCTTGCTTGTTTGTAGGTGACCAAATACTTATTTTCCACCATAATTTGCAAATAAATTCTTTAAAAATCAGACAATGTGATATTCTGGATTTTGTTTTTCTCATTTTGTCTCTCATAGTTGAGGTATACCTATGATGAAAATTACAGGCCTCTCTCATCTTTTTAAGTGGGAGAACTTGCACAATTGGTGGCTGACTAAATACTTTTTTGCCCCACTCTATAGCCCAGCAGTGTTTATTGCATTATTCTCCTGTTGATATGGATAGTACAGTCCAGATCTCGCGGCCCATATGCGCAGTGGCAACAAGCCCACCCCGCCGCACACACACGGACAGAGACAGCCACACAGAGCGCGTGGGAGGCGGGACATGCGGCAGAGTTCTGGCGAATCAGAGCAGCGCTTCAGAGAGGCTCCTGCGCCTCTGTGTGTGTCTGAGGAGCGGAGGAGAGACAGAGCAGCAGAGCTGGCGAGGAAAGAAACCCAAATAAGCGTCGTGAGGGACTCGTATTGTTCATGTGTCCCAAACCACGAGTCTGAGTCAAGACTAGAGTCACAAGTCCCCATTTCTGGCAGGACTAAACTGGAACTAATCTAGGACTAAACCTGGTCTAAACAGAGTCTAAGCCAGCAGTAAACCAGCTCTAAACTTGAATAAACCAAAATTAATCTAGGACTAAACCAGAACATATCGAGGACTTAACCAGGTCTAAAGCAGGACTAAACTGGAACTAATCTAGGACTAAACCTGGTCTAAACTGGGTCTAAGCCAGCATTAAAGCGGTTCTAAACCAAAACTAATCTAGGAATAAACTAGGAATAAATTGGAACAAACCCAGAGGTAATCTAGGACTGAACCAGGAATAAATTGGAACAAAACCAGTACTAATGTAGGACTAAACCAGGTCTAAACCAGGGCTAAGCAAGAACAGCCAGTCTAAAACAGGAAACTAATTAATTAAACAAATAAATCCGAACTGCAACAGACTCCTGCGTACCACCTGTGGTCCCTGTACCACACTTTGAGAACCACTGAACTAGTCAATAAATGAATGGCGATGCAAAAAAAGGTGCCCTAACTTGTCAACAAAATGTCCCGTTGACTTTTTGACAGTGGTAGTGTGTAGTGTAAATGAAGTTTAAAGAAAGTTCAAAAGGGGTCTGTCTTTTTTTTTTTTCTTGAACTTTTGCCCTGGTTAAATTTGCATTGCGCCAGTGACAATAGGATTTCCAATGCGTGCATGTCATTAGCATTAAGCACACAGTCCCGAGCATAAACAAACTCATAATTCACAAAAAGCACCTCTACAGCAAACAGAGGCGCAATAAAAGAGCAGGAATGTGGCCACCGATCAAACAGTTTTTTCATTCCTTTTATGAGCGGGACAATTGAAATGGTCCGTAAATGCCCCTCTAAATCCCGTAAATGCCAGCTAATGACAGAGGCGTCTCGGTCGTACAGTGATAGCGGCTGGCTTTTGTGGGTTTTTCGGTTAAGCTCATCTGTCAGTGCGGTGCAATTTCCACGTCACGGCTCCGCAGCGAGTTCGCTATCTGTACGATATCACTCACCACTTAATAATGAACACGAGAGAAAAACACATTGTTCCTCGTCAGATGATGGCATTTCCAAAAAGGCCAAGCAGAAAACATAGAGAAGCCAAGTTCAAGGGTTTGTCACATTACCATGGCTGTGAATGTCAGGAAAGGGAACACTGAGTTTTTAAACGGCTGCCAATAAGCAAGAATGAAAAGAAGAAGCTCTGTTTACCTTTTCAGAGTTTATTTTTTATTTTTTACAGTTTTGTCTTTTGTCTCCAACTCCAAATATTTACTTCTATACCCTACAAATCTTTAATAAACATGTATTTTCACTTCTAAAGTCATGTTAATGATAAAAAAGATCTTTACTTCCATCAACGGTCGCAACATCAAAATAGGTGTTAAGAGAGATGCCCATCCTGACGCAACCCTCTCCATTTATCCGAGGTTGGGACAGGCACATAGACTGGCACATTTACAAACAGAGTTTAATGTTTGATTATTAAGGTCACAAGCTCATGTAAATCAATGCAAAATTATAAATGCAACAGTGTGTTTCTGTAAACCATTTTTTTCTTTAAGATATTGTTAATTACACATGTATTAATGCTGTCTTACTGTTTAATAGTGAGTGGTGAGTTATTCTAAAGTGTTACCAGGAGTTGTAAATGGTAACATTATTGTAGTAACAAAGAGTTCACCCAGATTTCAAAGGTTGTAACAGCTTGAGCTCAGATTGGACAGCTGTGGGAATGTGGTAGTTGTACTCTTAGTAGTATGAACAGGGCTTTAACACTCACCAACTTTACTTTTGGCTAGTAACGCAAATACTCCTACTAGCCATTTTGGCCGGAATATAATTTTATGCACCTACATATATTAACTTTAGAGAATGGGCTTGAATTTATGTGCTCTGCTCGAGTCTACACCATTTAGTATGGTAGTTAATGATTAAGGAGAGAAAAATGTCTCTGTAATCAACATTTTTTAAGAGATGTGACACCACACCTATAGAGATACACTTTATTCTAACTATGGGTAAACCTATTCTAAAACGGTTCTTTTTGGTCATTCACAACAGTTTATAGTATAGATTTTCAGACCAGTACTGTGTTTTTGTAATTTTACATGCATCCTTTTTAATACTTGATAATTCCCTGTCTATACATGAAAAGCAAATTCTTTATGCATATACTACTAAAAAATATACACAAAAGCTTAACTAATTGTGGCTAGTAAGAACACTAATTGACTGGTAACATGGTGGCCAGTGAGCAAAAACGAAATGTCAAGCCCTGAGTATGAACTAAAACAAAACAGTGTGTGTATAATAAATTGCTTTGTGTTTATTTATCCAAGTTCCATCCATCTTCTTCTGCTTTATCCGGGGCCGGGTCGCGGAGGCAGCAGTCTAAGCAGGGACACCCAGACATCCCTCTCCCCGGACACTTCCTCCAGCTCCTCTGGAGGAACCCCAAGGCGTTCCCAGGCCAGCCGAGAGACATAGTCCCTCCAGCGTGTCCTAGGTCTTCCCGGGGCCTCCTCCCGGTGGGACATGCCCGGAACACCTCCCCAGGGAGGTGTCCAGGAGGCATCCGGAACAGATGCCCAAGCCACCTCAACTGACTCCTCTCGATGTGGAGGAGCAGCGGCTCTACTCCGAGCTCCTCCCGAGTAACCGAGCTCCTCACCCTATCTCTAAGGGAGTGCCCAGCCACCCTGCGGAGGAAACTCACTTCGGCCGCTTGTATCCGGGATCTTGTCCATAGGTGAGAGTAGGAACGTAGATCGACCGGTAAATCGAGATCTTCGCCTTTCGACTCAGCTCTTTCTTCACCACAACAGACCGATACAACGACCGCATTACTGCAGATGCTGCACCGATCCTGATCTCAAGGAGTTGGGTTCCAGAGCCCAAGCTGTGCGTGGAGGCGAGCCTGACTATCTCTAGTTGGTAACGCTCAACCTCCCGCACAAGCTCAGGCTCCTTCCCCCCCAGCGAGGTGACATTCCATGTCCCCAGAGCCAGTTTCTGTGTCCAGGGATCGGGACGCCGAGGCCCCCGCCTTCGACCACTGCCCGATCCTCCTTGCACCGGCCCCTTACGGTTCCTCCTGCGGGTGGTGGGTCCACGGGAGGATGGCCCCACGTCGTCCTTTCGGGCTGGGCCCGGCCGGGTCCTGTCGGGGAGAGACCCGGCCACCAGGCGCTCGCAATCGAGCCCCAACCCCAGGCCTGGCTCCAGGGTGGGGCCCCGGCTGCGCCATACAGGGCAACGTAACTGGCCTCGTTTTTATAGTCCTCATAAGGGTTTTGTGAACCGCTCTTGGTCTGGCCCGTCACCTAGGACCTGTTTGCCATGGGACCTGTTTATCCAAGGTATATCTGGTAAACTGGGTGAACGGTGTTTGGATGAGTGCTAGGTACCAAAATTGCTCTAAGGATATATTTTAATTATTAAAAATGGGATATATTATGCAAAATCAACTTTTTTAAGCCATCTACCATGTTATAATGTTGTTCCCTCATCAAAAACATACCTCAAGTTGTTTTTTGTTTCATTCATGCATGTTTAAGTAATTCTGTATTTTCTGGCACTAAGTTTCCGAGGTCTCAGAATGCTCAGTTCCACAAACCTCCACCTCTCCCATGAAGCCCCACCCACTCCAGGGAGGACTGACCAAAAAAAAAAAAACTGTGTACAGCTCTGTTTCCACTGATTCCTCACAACTTTTTTTTTTATTTTGTAGTAAAATGGTATCATACAAAAGTTTAAGGAAGTGAAGTGATCTTTTTCTTTGATTATGTTCAGACGGCCGAAACAGAACTGCAAACTGCTGCCGTCTGCTGGCCCTCATAACCTTTCTCTTTAAGCAGTAGTAATTACTGAAAATGCTGTTCTAGAGGTGACCAAGATTTGTTTAAAAAGATAAATAAAAGCATTCTGTGTCCCCTTTAAGTTGTGTATTTTCTAATGAAAAGTTGCATAATGTTTCTTTAATGGCCTTTGCAGTGGAAGTTTTTTTTTTTTTTTTTTTTTTTTTTTTTTTTTTTTTTTGTATTCCTCATTGTCTTGAACCAGACCTGAACTTGACCTTTGGTTTGTTAGTCTGTGTGGGTTATGGACATTATTAGTTCAGAGCTAATGTTTTTACCATGTTCCATATTACTGCAGGAGCTATAGTGCACCTGTGGCAGCCCACTGGGACAGGTGTCTACGGGACGGGGGTGCAGATTTTACAAGGGTCGTGTCCTTTATGAGGCTGCACCTCCACCCACAAACCCCTTTCCTCCTGCTAAATGGGAAAAACCACACACTGTTAGCTCACTTTACTCCTATCAGTGGGAGTTGAGTCTGTCGATGTTAAGTCTATGAACATCTGGACAATTTGCTCCTTTTAATAAATGTGTGGTTTGCCTATACACGGCCGTAAAACATGAATTATATTTACTATTTGGCAGTGATGTTATTTTCCTGGTACAAGTATCCTAGATGGCTTTGCAAATGCCTTCTTTGTGTACAGCATGAAGGACCTCAGCAAGACTGTAATAGAGTTTCTAACCATGGAAAATAAAACACCGGTTAAACGTTACAGGCATAAATCCTCGCATGATAGGGATCTTTTTCATCTTTTGACAAAAACAACCCTAATTTTACTACTTTGTTTATCTGGGAGGGTTTGAATGTGCAACCCTTAACCAATCACAGCTGCCAGAAAAAGAGAGAGAAAACAAAAAAAAGATATCAGTGGCCTGTTGCTGGAAGCCGGTTTAAGTTCAGTTCTATGTAAGTTCCGGTTTAATTTGAGCAAACTAAAAAGCAAACGTTTTCTGTCTCCAGAAAGAGGTTTGGATTAGAGCGGTGCTCATGGTCATGGTAACAGACTCCACGCAGCTGTCCTGTCCCAGAGCAGTTTTATGTCTGATTTAGAGAACAAGAAACAGACCAAACAGCAAAGAGCAAAATGACACAACTGAACTTATATGAACATTTATTTTTATACAATGGACTTTTATAGACACTTTGTTCACTTAAACTCAGACCATTACTCCTGGTCACATGACAATACCACTGCAGTTTTTGTCATTTTGCTGTGGTCAAGAAATCTTTGGTGACCCCCTAAGGCCGTGATGCTCTGTTGGACTTTAATTGTTTGTAATATGGTTTTGATATGAGATTCCAAGGACTCTTCAATATAATCTCATCACTATAGCTTGTATTTGATGATGAAGGTCAGACGTTAATAGGCATACAAGAAGATGGATAGGAGCAGAGCATGAAGAAGTTTGAATTTGGATTGAGTACTGATGTTGCGCTCCTTCTAGATTCTGCTGTTGTTGGCTTTGTTCTGGCAATGATTTCCAGCCTTGATCCCTCCGGAGCCTAAGTAATTAAACTGTTTAACTTCTTCTAGCATCCGCCCCTTTACCCCAATGGTTTTAGTGATGGGTTTAGTTGTGCTGCCCATAATCTTGGTCTTCTCTGCACTGACCTTCATGCCATATCTTTGATGTTTTGATGTTTGACATTGTGACTCACCAGTTCATTCTCACTACCTGCCAATCCATCAGTGACATCTGCAACACAAAGGTTTGGGGTAGGGGTCGTCACAATGTGGATAAAGAGAGGCTGGACCACAAACTCTTCTTTATTCATGGCTTTTCCTTTTTAGGCTCATCACAGCAAATCATCCGCGTCCAGTAATTTGCACATTAATTTGGCATATGTGTTACACCTGATGCAACCCGGGCTGATGCATACTGGGACTGTTATTGTCAAAATCCATACTATATTATACAGCAAGTTTGGTCATTGGTGTGTCATAGGCAGCTGCTGATGCTGAGACCTTTCACAATGCAATGATTTTTGTGTTTACTACTTGTGGTTACTTTTTGCTTGTGACAGGCATCATCGAAATTAAATAAAGACTGAATGTTAGTTTATTTATTAAATAGTAGTGATGTACGATACTAGCTTTCTCACCTTTGATTTTACATCTGGATCTTAACTGATCCCATCTGTGCTCCTGTCCCAACCCATGAGCCCTCAACCTCACCTCTTATGGACTTCCCAGACCCCTCCCTCACCCCCACTTCCCTGTCTGGATGAGGCCCACCTGCTGCATCCTTACAAACATGAACTATGATCCTATAGATGAGCTAATGGACTTTATTTAATAGCCCTAGACACATTTAAAGCCTGTCCGTCCTGGGAGAGGATCTCTCCTTCAGTGGGATCCCACAGCTGGGTTTTGGGGAGTTTTTCCTTACAAGAAGGAGGGTCTAAGGACAGGAGTGTCCTGGGTCTGTTTAGTTTAGTGTAGTTATTGTTTGTGTTGATTGTGTGTTATATCTGATTAACTCTTGGTGAAGCCCTTTGAGGCGACTGTTGTTGGATGTATAAAATAGGCTATATAAATAAAATTGTATTGAATTGAATTAAATTGATTTGATACCAATCGATACCAAGCCTGGTATTGACAATACCATTTCTGATTCAGAAACCACCCCTTACAGTCACAACCATTGTTTATTTATTTATTTTTTATTTTTTTCTGTATTAATTGAATTTTGTAAATGATAAATGCCTGTATACACATGCTACTAATAATGGCTCTTTTGTGCCACTGGAGCAGCAGAACACAGTGGATTGGGTTGGACCTGCCACTGTAGAGCACACAAGAAGGATCCAGAGGAATTTGTTTTATACTAATAACATTGCTTGTCATTACTACAAAAATATCGATACTTTCAGATTGGTATCGATACCACAATTGAATGCACAGATATCAAAGGTACTGATGCTTTTGGTATTGATTCACACATCCCTTTTAAATAGTACTTGCACCAGACCAACATGAACACAATCACTTTGCATTTCTGCTTTTTATTTATTTTAGCAATATAAAAGCATTCTTTCTGTCCTGCCTTTACAGTGTCATTGGCTCTACAGTTTGAGTAAAAATGCTGCTACTTACTTTTGGCAGGGTCTGAAACAGCTTCATCCCAGAGTTTGGAGCATTCACTGTATATTATGCATTTTTTATATTTTTGCCAATATGCTGATGCTCCCTTTTTGGTTGGCTGGTGATCCCGTAGGAGTCATAAATGAATGATAATAGTGGAAAGTAGGGTGTTTGCAGATGCATTCACCTTTTCAATGTCAGGTACATTTTATGAATAGTAATAGTAGTAGTATCAGTGGTGGTAGCAGCAGCAGTAGTATCGTTAGAAGTAGTCATGGCTTGGTGCTGCATTGAGTAGTACCCAGTAGTAGTAGTAGTAGTAGAAGTAGAAGTAGTTCTGATAGTAGAAGCAGTAATAGAAGAACTAGCAGTGGTAGGAGCACTCTAAGAACTGTCTATGTATATAAACTAGGGCCGGGAATCGATTTAAAAAAATTAACTAATTAATCGCAAATCTGAAAAAAATGTATTGTGATTAATCGCGATTAATAACTACCAATTATTAATCGCAATTAATCGCGATTAATTGCATTATGAATTATGAAACACAAAATTGTAAATTTAGAAAGTTTATTTTGAATTAACCTTCACACACTTTACTGTAAACTTGTGCAATGCAAACAAAACTTGCAAAGAAAATAAATTAATAGTCTCTTTGAGACCTGTAACTTGTCTTCATTGACAAATGAAGACAAATTTGTTGGTTGTACTTTAAATAAGGTACAACCAACAAATACACAAAACTTACCTAAAAAAGCTCCAGGTTGCTTAGCTTTGAGATGATATGTTAGGGACCAGTTACTCCAGTGGTAATTGAACTCATTTTGTTTTGTCTATATTGCTGTCTGGTGACGATTTGAAGCAGAATTGTCCATTTAGCAATGAGTCTTTGGTCACTCATGTTGCTTTAGCTCGGTCACTTGTTGCATTAGGCTCGTTCCAGATGAACTGTGCCTCGCCTGGATTGTGAACGAGAGTGCACGGCCACAGCAGGAGCAGGGGAAATACAACTGTACTGAAGTCGGACAGTTTGTGTCGGTGCGTTACGTTTCTGATCAGCACTGAACTCAGATCCAATCACTTGTCCATTCACCGCTGACAGGTGTGCGTTTTCCCATCATGCACTGAGCCATGCAGCGTCCGCAGTTGCTCCTGATGAACTGCGGCGGCTCAGGCGCTGGTCTCGTTTGGATCTCATGAGCTTTCGGTGGCTGTCGCACTTGTGGCATCAGAGCAAGTTGGCAGCAAGTCGGACACAAATCTAACCTGAACACTGCGCACAGACCGACACTGATCCAAACTGCGCAGGTCTGACTCATCTCGAACGCGCCTGATGTTCTTCTACGCTCGTGGCGTGTTGCTGTCAGTGTTGTCGTAATATTTTTGTTGTGATCAAATTAATCGATGCGTCAATTGAAATTAACGCAATTAAATCAATAAATTAACTGCATTAACGCGATAGTTTTCCCAGCCCTAATATAAACTTTTTTTTTTTTACTTGTAGTATTTTTTTTTTTTTTTTTTGAGTACTTTTACTTCTACGAGATTTTTTTTTTTTTTTTTTTTTTTAAGAAGTTTCTTAAAAAATTAGACATGGCTTTATTTTAAAGGACTCTTATTTTTAGAGGCAGGATTAATTTTTGAGACAACACATTTAAAAATCTTTCTCTGCTTTTATTTTTCTAGTGAACAAAAACAATTTTGATGTTGCACCTCAGTGCCACCGTATGTTATAAACATGAGACGACATATTAAAGTCTTGTTTTTGTGTTTTGAGATTATACTTATGACATTATACTATTAGGTGATCAATAATTTAAACACAAGTATTTTTCTTTTCCTTTATGTTGCAGTATATAAAGAGTTAAGAGTCTTTCTCCAGACTTTTCTCGGGCACACAGAGGCAGAATGATATTTTTTGCATCGTTTCTATTTTGAGCTTCATCAGAGAGAGCAGGGCTTGGCAGGGATCCTCACTCCTCATCATTACCCAGCATGCCACAGGGCTCATTTCCTCCATTCAAACTATTGTTACTTCTCCCCGGGGTTTTCCTCCGCTGCCTTCATCACTCGTCAGCCTCTCAGCCCGCGCGCCGTTTTGAGATTTCACTCTCGCCGCTCTTTCTTTTGCATGTTCACCGCGGTGGAAGTTTCTCTCATGGAAAAGTGAACTGTAACTGTGAACTACTCTGAGTGATTGGCAAAGTCAGCAGCTGGCAATCATTTATGTTTGTTTTCTGGCACTTTGAGATAGAACAGTTTTATTTTAAAGCAGAACTATGCAACTTTTCTGGTTTGCTCAATATATTTTGGTTGCATTTCTAAGTAAAGCACTATCGTAAATACTCTCAAGTCCGGACGACTCCTCAGATTGACTCTCAGTTTCTCTTCCTCAAAGGTTTCCTCTGCCTTTTAGACAAATATTTACTCAAGTAAAAGTAAAAGTGTTACCTTAAAATTTCTACTAAAGTAAAAATATGAGAGTGCTCACTTTCAAATGTACTTGTGAATAAAAAGTAAAAGTATTTGTCACAGACTCGACAGCTCATGAATGTGTTAAATGTGAGGGATTTTGCTGATTCCAGATGAAATGAACAAACTGCTGCAGTAGAAGAGACTGAATCTGTCTCTGAGCTCTTTATTATTCTGATGTTTCTAAAGCAGTACTACTTTACTGCATCTGTTATATTTAAGTACTGTGTGTCTACAATGAGGCCATGACAAAAACACAATTTTAAACCAAAACTCAAAAACTGAAGAAAAGTAAAAGTACCCCTTGTAAAATTTACTCAAGTAAAGTACAGATACATAAAAATAGTACTTAAGTAAAGTAAGTACTTTTACTTTGTTATATTCCACTACTGCTTTTAGCCACTCTGCAATGACAAAAATGTAAGAAATAGAGCCAGCGTTGTTGTTAGGGTTAACCGGGATGTGCCGCTTTCTTGAAAGACTTCAGGGATACCGGGTCGGTGATGCCATTCTTGCAAGGCTGGTTTTTCACTAAGATACACCAGAGGGGAGTTGAAAGAAACCTCGTTCACACTGCAACAACTCATTTAGCCATTGCACTGACTCCCAAGGCTGTCCAACCCTTATACCCTAATTTTAAAAAGTGATATTGTTACTTTTCAGTGACAAAAGTGTCCCCGTCACAAAACATTATTTAAATTTAAGGATTATTATTTTCTGTGTCATGTAGACTCTAAAAACTCCCATTAAAATCCATGAAAACCGGTCTGGTTATGAATTTTTGTTACTATCAAAAATTCTCATTTCCATCTGAATTAATGTTGTTGGTGATCTTTGACAAAGGCTGTAATAACCCCCCCCCCCCACACACACACACACACACACACACTTACAAAAATCCACTTTGCATTGAAAATAATCAAAATACTTTGTTTATTTGTGTTTTTTAGATGCTATTACATACACTGGCATAAAAAGAGTTTAAATTCTAAATATTTGGGATTTATAATCAGGGCAGAAAAAAGTAGAAAAAACTACTGTATACATTATTTATGATGTTTTTTTAACGAGGACACTTATGTCACTGCACAGGAGCAACAGACCATATTTTGATTAAACAGTGTAAAAATGAAGTAATATTAGATTTGTGTTTAGAATCTTAAAATTAGTCATAAAATACACAGCAGAGCCAAATTTCATAAAAAAAAAAAAAGGTAAGAACCACTGCATTTGAAAAGGACACTTTTGTACTTATTGGGGCAATTAAGGTAACAAAAAAAGTTGCATAGCTCATTTTTAACTAGGATTGTGTCGTATTGTGACATTTTCTGTATTAGGGTCTGTCTACATGTACTTGTCTATTTTAATGTACTTTTTTATTTCTATGTAATTATGGATTATTTTTATGGTTTTAAATAATGTAAAGCACTTTGGGCAACGCTGGTTGTTGTAAAGCGCTATATAAATAAAGGTTGATTGATTGATTGAGGATCAATTGTAAAAGTTAAATCAACCAACTACAAAGTAATTATTCACAATTACTTTTGCCTGAATGACCAGGATATTATATTCACTTTTTTAGTAGCATAAATGACACAAGCACTATACACTACAATAAATCACACACATATCACATCACATGTTACTTTGGTATATACAGTACTTATTGTTCATATGGTTTGTTGTTTTGTTGCTTTGTTTTAGGACTGACACAGAGACTGGCTCGTGACCCCCTTGTGGCTGGATTGACCCATTGTGAGCATTTCTGCGGAGTGGTAATGTCTGGGATCTAGGGTATGTTGGGGATAAACGTGAAAAATATGCAGAATTCCTATTTATACAGGCTTGTGAAAATCTGCGTATACGAAAACAGTATCGGGATTGTGATTTATACTCATGTGGCTTCAATCTCTGACTCCAATCTCCAAAGAAATGAGAAAAGTCTAGAGGCCAAACGCAGCTGGTTTGAAAATAAAATGACAGAATGAGAGTGGACAGGAGCGCTGGGAAGGCAGCTCACACTCATTCCTTCTGTTTTTCTAAGGCTTGTGTTGGTTGCAGTGTCATGACCATACTAATGTATTTTCATTTTGTCACACAGAACTTTTGTTATGTTTTCTCACAGCATCCACACAACTTTTGACCATCCTAAACTGACAATGTTTTAATTATTAGTTTTAGGCCAGTCGTAATTGCACACAATGTGATATAATAGTGCAGCCATTCCCAAAGTGAGTCTTAACAATCAGAAAATTTCACACAGAGCCCTAACAATAAGACTTCACTCTTCACTTATCAAACAGCTATGTCATGTTTTCCACAAAGTTTTTAATAAGAAACATTACAAAAATCACAGACTGTTGGCTAAAAATGCCTCAAAGTAATATTTTTAAACAACTGTTAACAACTGTTCTTAATAATTATACACAATTCATTTCAAACTTAAATTATTTTTATGTAGTTAATGTAGACAACCTCTGGCAGCCCCCCTGCAGTAACTTCAGGGTCTGGACCCCACTTTGGGAACCACTGTAATAGTGTGTTTATGCGGTCCACACAAAACAGTAAAAGCATTTGTCAACTTGGTTTTACGTTTCAGATGCACCGCAGAACAGCAGGCAGCTCATATATGCATGTGCAAGAATTGTGAGATTGTATTATTAAATTTAAATATAAAAAATTTAAACAATAGTAATATGTAAATGTCTAATGAGTTCCAGCTTGAAATTAGCATATAAAAGACAAAAATCACTGCAGCCACCAGAGAGCTGGTGCCACTCAACATCAAATGTCCAGGAGTTTCACTCGAGCAAGTCGATAAATTCAAGTGTACCCTGGGTACCATCATTGAACAGATGGAGCAGATGGAACTCACAAGATCAGAGTATCTTCAGGAGTTTCAACTTGGTGCTCTTGGGAAGAGCTCCATCATTGCACAAAATGTTTAGAGACCTCAATGCAAGAGCATCAAGTTGAAACTCCTGAGGACACTGGTGTGGCCTGCGGCAGCTGTACAGCTGTGAGGCATGGACCCTACTCGCTGCTGATATCAACAGATCGTCAGCCTTTGAGACCTCATGCTTCAGACACATTCTGAGGATTGCATGGACCAGTCACACAACAAATGAGTCAGTCTTGGAAGAGATGGGGACAGATGGGGAGACTGCACAGAAACATAAATTACAGTAGTTTGGCCATATCATCAGGGTCCAAAACCTCTGCACCCACATCCTGGAAGGTCGCAGTGATGGAAGACGAACGAGAGGGAGACAAAGAAGACACAGGAGTGATGACATCCAAGACTGGACCAAAGAATCTCTTGGGAAGTGCACAGCCTTCGCGAGACAAAGTCAGAGTCAGTGGAGGAAGCTGACCCTCAGCCCTCAGCAATCAGGAGGAGAGCAGACAAGACAGTATGAAAATAATCTGATAAAAAATGGATACAGAGCTGTGGATGCTGTGGAAATGTTTCCTTTTACAACAGCAGAAGTACTGTGTATGTGATGCAGAGGGCACAGCTGAGCAGAAATGCACACAGTGGAAACTAGGGGTAAATCTACATAACTATTTTACTTTTAAGTCATTTGCAACATCAACAATGGGGTGACACAGAGAAACACAGACAGACAACCATTTAAGCTCATATTCATCCTCTAGGGCAGGGGTTCTTAATCTTTTTTACCTCGGGGCCTGACTTTTCCAGTACAAAGTGGCCCAGGGCCTAGTCAAATATTAACACTGTATTAGCAGTTATAATATCGCCTATATTAAATTATCATTTAAAATAAAACATTTAACTGTTTTTTAGAAATAAAGTGCTTAATTTGGGAAAAATGTCTCTTTACTATTAAAGTTGATTTTATTAACTATAGCTACTGCTTAGTGTTTCTTCTGCTTATTTAATAAAGGGTAAGGACTCAAGGACTCAACATGAGACAGGCTGGTTGTGAGCTGGTCTCTGGAGGATGAAGGGGTAGTTTTCAGTCCATTCTGGCTCACCTGGTTCCTTTCTTCATTCATTCATTTCTTGGGTCTTTCTCCTTCTCTCCTTTCTCCACGGTGTCTCTCACTCACAGTGAAATAGCTCCTTGTGACCGAACATGCAGATTTAACTCTGTAATTAGCGACACGTGAAGATTAAGTAATCTACTTTTACTATCAGAAGCTGCACTCATTTACATTGAAGATATCTCTCAGGTCTCCAGTAGCTAAATCTGAGGCAGTTTTCTCTGTGGGACAAACGCAGAGGGGAGGGGCGAGCTGAGGCCGGCATAAAGCCACTCACCCCAGTGTCGTCTGCTCCTCTCTCTGTGGTGATCAGTGAAATCAGGAAAATTTCAGTCTCTCTGCTTATTGTGTTGAATAATAACGGACAAGACACATGCGCAGTCGTTCATGTAGAGGTAGAAGTGTCAACACACACAACTCACGCTACGTCTGCTGTTAACTGACGCTTGTCCAGAGAGGCGCTGCTGCGCTCCCAGACAGTGTGGGCCCAGGCGGGACAGGTTTGCGGTGGTCCTGTAGGGACGGGGAGTGGGTCTGGATCTGGACCACGGTCTAACCTTTAGTCATCCAGGCACTGAGTGTTGGATGGCAGTGGTTCCCAACCTTTTTAGTTTTGTGTACCCCCAGGACCTGATTGAGTCCTGGTTTGGAACTAATGTAGTTGTGGTTTAGTCTTAGTTTATTTCTGGTTTAGCTCTGGTTTAAGCCTGGTTTAAACCTGGTTTAGACCTGGCTTGGTCCTGGTTTAGGCCTTCTTTAGTGTTCCATCCCTCGCCATAGTCCTGGGTTAGTCCTGATTTAGGTTTATTTTAGTCTTTGAAAGCCAAATATATAAAGGTTCTATAAAGGAGCATTCCAAGTACCCCCTGCAATGTGCTGCTGTACCCCCAGGGGTCCCCATACCCCTGGTTGGGAAACAGTGCTCTAGGGACAAGTTATATTCACCAAGTCACCAATACATGCATGTCATTGGACAGTTAGAGGAAGCTGGAGTAATAAGAATCTCTGCTGCCATCATTTCTGAAAAATATTTGTAGGTGGTTTTAAGATTAAGATTTTCATAAAAAAACATTATCTTAGTGGCTTTGTGAGTGTTTGTGAGAATGTCATAGTTTTGTATTCTGATGTGGGAAAAAATAATTTACAGACTTTTTTTTGTGCTTTAGTCATTATTTCGGACTGCGGCGATCAGGTTGAGCATTTTCAAAAACACATTTCAATTGAACAAGAAAAGCGAACGTTACATGACCCCAGACAACTCTAAATTGCTTTGCACAAAACTCAATATGTGGAGGTGTCGTTTAACTGCGACCGAGGTGTAGAAAAGTTATCTAATGCTATTTGTGATGAAAAACAGGTCGGGTGCTGCATCGAGTGCCCAGAAAATAATGCAGTTGGAATTAGAAGTGGATGTTTACTGATGCGATTATAGAGGTAGGGACAACAGACAGAGTGTGGAGGAATTGTACAAAGATTTTCTCCTGGTGTTGGACTGCCCTGGTCTCTTATTGGTCTTGGGCCAATGCCAGTGATGGGAAATGGGCTCTAACAGCAGAAAGTGTACAGAGGCGCGTGAGGTGCTAATCTCTGGGACACTAATGTGCTCATAATAAGACTCAGACTTTACATTTAGGCTGGATTGAGAATGAAAATGTTTGTACCCAAATTGTTGTCTTTTTCTGATTACAGGTTGTAAGCTAAACGAGTCACTCCCCTCAGGCAGGAGGCTCAGGTTCCGTCATAAGAACAGTTTCTACCTCTGCTGTTGGACTCATAAACCATACCAGAACTCATACCAGATAAACCAGCCTGCTAACTTGGTCACTTGGTCACTTTATCCACCTGTTCTTTGCACTGTTTTCATATTGCACTATAATGTACATCATAGCTGGTTCCTGTTCAGTTTTATGTGTAGTCACAGTCTCTGTTTAGAGAATACACATGGTTCACATGGTGAACAAACACATAGTTCTGTTCATATCTGTATATTTTGTAAATTTAGATAAGTTAATTTATAGCATATTTTATTTTACTTTTGAATATTGTTTCCTGCATGTTTATTATTATTATTATTATTATTATTATTATTATTATTATTATTGTTATTGTTATTGTTATTATTATTATTATTATCATTATTATTATTATTATTATTATTATTATTTATTTTATTTTATGTTTGCACCAAGGACCAAAGCAAATTCCTAGTGATGTGAACCTCTCACTTACTTTGGCAATAAATACTTTTCTGATTCTGATTCTGAAATGTCAAAGATGGCAGTACCAAGATGCAGAATTAACTCTAAACTAAGCCAATTATGCAAAGAAGGAAAGGAGGTGAGGTTCTAGACCCATCACTCTGCAGGGATTTCATTCAGTCTCTTGTTCTTAACCTTATCTGAAGCCATATGAGACTATAACTGGTAGTTATTAATCGTGATAATTTTTTTTCAGATTTGCGATTAATTAGTACATTTTTATTTTTATTCTTGCTTTTGCATGAATCAGTATCTCCATATACCATAAAGCTGAGCTGCCTCAATCCAACTCACATCTGTTGGGCCTTTGGTACCACCTCCGAGTGCAAGACAGAGATGGGACCACTTTGCCCCATTCTCTGAAAGCACTGCACTTTTCAGGATGAGGCAAGATGCAAGAAATACAGGGACATCCCACTAACAAAAAAAAAAAGCAGGCATAAAAGGAGCTTTGGTCTTGGTTTTTGTGGTTCTCTGACTCCGATGTGATGCATGGATGTGGCCTGATTGAGTTGTCAGTCTTTTAATACTGGTCCAACTCATAGACAAGTAGCTTAAACAGACTGATGTTACATTATGGCAGGCTGTAAACATGGACACATTTATTTCAGATTGCAAATGCTGAGATCATAACATCCAGGAAAGACGGATATAAAACTGTCCCTATAGACATTTTTGGACATCAGGTCCTCCAGATGTTTTGGACGAGGTCTGCGCTGTCAGAGACTACCAAGTAATCTTTGCTTACTTGAAAATGTCTGCTTCCTTTTTATTATAAATGTTCATTCATCTTCTTTCACTTATATTTTAGGAGTTGAGGGTACTGACGTCTATCCCAATGACTATGTGCCTTGAGCGGGGTCCATCCTGCTCCATAGGAAGTAAACCCATCTTGAATTATGACTGACTCCCACCACAGAGAAAGTTTAATGTGCATAATGAGATATGCAGTCAAACAAACTGGATGCAACATTAGTCATAACTCTAACCAGTGTCACCAATGACACTTGCTGTTCCTCCAGCTGCCTATATGGAAACAAATTAAAACTGTTTCCGCCAACTTTGTTTAGTTTGTGCCTACAGGGCTACTGTAAGTGCTCACAGTCTGTAGAAAGGAGAGTGTGAGATATAAAATTGCTCTACAGTTGTTCCCCTACACTGTAAAAAAAACTGTGTTGCAAAAACTCAAGGCAACAGGAATCACTCAAGATTTTTGAGTTTTGGGGCCAACTCAAAATCTCAAGTTTTCTACAACAAATATTTATTGTTCACCTAATCTGATGCTCATATGACTAAAAACGTTTACTCACTATCTTTTTTTTTTTAACTCATCTTACAGCCAACAGACTATCCATTGTTCAGAAAAAGTGTTATTATTGATAATAATAAAAATAAATTTAACAAAAGAATTCCAACACAGTTGTTGTGCTCAGAAATATTTATTTTTAAATAAACAGCTACAACAACAGAGACTGAAACTGTCAATACAAATGTAACAGAAATGAATAATTTATTCAGTACAGAATACAGTTGTATTCAGTTTCACAGTATCATGGCTATGGCTGGGTACTGTTCAGATTTTTCCGATGCCAGTTCTTAAATGATACCTGGTTTTCAGTACTGGGACCTAAGTGATACTTTTTCTGATACCTATGGTGAGCCAAGTTCATCTTCTACAATCATAAAACACAATAATATTCAATAAAAGACAAAGTTTTGGAGCACAATTCTTAGCTGTAAGTTAAAACCAGAAGTTTGTATGATTTATTGTTTTTTGTTTGTTTGTTTGTTTGTTTGATTCATTCAAAGGAACATTAAAGATCTCACTAGGAACTGAAACTTGGTATTGAATAAAAAATACCTGTAGTATTGTAACTGTTTTTTTCGATACCACAAAGGTATCATTTAACGGTACCCAGCCTTAATCACAGCCCACTTAAAAAGTCAGACAATCCCACGGGGGGGATATTTAAATAAATATAATTAATTTTAAATTAAATTTATTTGTTTGAGGGGTGCACGGTGGGAGAGCGGTTAGTGTTCTCGCCTTCCAGCAAGGAGGTCGTGGGTTTCGAGCCCCGGGCCGACCAATACACACCATCACACGAACTCTCTGGGTGGGGTCTGCATGTCCTCCCCGTGTTACCGTGGGTTCTCTCCAGATACTCCGGCTTCCTCCCACCGTCCAAAGACATGCATGTGTTAGGTGAATTGGTGACTCTAAATTGACCCTAGTGGATGAATGTGAGAGTGAATGGTTGTCTGTCTGTGTTTGTCTCTGTGTCAGCCCTGAGACAAGCTGGCCCCTGTCCAGGGTGTACCCCGCCTACAGCCCAAAGTTACTGGGATATGCTCCAGTCACCCGCGACCCCTAACGGGAATAAGCGGTAGAAAATGAATGAATGAATGAATTTATTTGTATATAGACAGACTCTGGTGGCCCCCCTGCAGTACATTTGCAGGCCACCTGGAGGCCCCAGACCTCACCTTGGGAAACACTGGTGTAACCATTTAAACAGATATCCAAACTTTGACATCACATATGCAGACTTAAGAGAGCACCTAAATTAATTTGTAGATTTTATGATTTTAGCCTAATTCTGTCCCTGCAGCTTGTTCCTGAGAGCTGAGGATGTCAGAGTATAAGCGTCATCTGTCATGTCTTTAATGAACACTATATTTCTTCCATTACAGTCCATTGAATCACCTCAGTAACCTTTTAACCCAGTTAGTATTGGGCTTCTTATTCCCAGTCACATGACCGTCCTCTGTTGACTCCGGAGCAGCCTGCGGTCGCACTCAGACAAGTGATTTACAATGAGAGCCTCCGATTTCTCACAAACACAGTTTACGTTTCCTCCAGTCCTTGAGAATTATTGCGGGACAAATTAGCAGCAGGGGATTCGAGCATTCCCGTCCTGTGTTAACGCAGGGAAGAGCTCAGAGGAACGATCTCTCTCTTGTTCAGGACATGACTGACGGCTGCTGAGTGGGTGGGCGGCCTATAGGGTTTCTCAAACTCTTTAACATTCAACGGCTTCTGGGTTTTCCATACGCCTCTGTAGACATAAACACTAAAGTTCCTACAGCACAGGGGGTGAAAGGGTCCAGCATTCTGCAAAAAAGAGACTATGATGTGTAATTTTATATGTACAGTAGGTAAATGTCAGCACACTCCCAGTTTGGAGAAGCAGACAGGAGCAATGATACAGGTCTTGTTGTGTGAATGGCTGCAGATGGGGGCAATGAAAACCCACTTTTATAATTATTTTTATTTAAAATCTACAAAAACTAAAAATATCTGGTAGAGGGTTAACCCTAACCTGGGTTTGATTCCTGGCTCGGGTGAGTTTGCATTACCCTCTCTCTTCCCATCTGGCTTACTGTCTCTAAATAGGCAAAAAAAAAAAAAAAAGTTTATGGAAAAATCAAGAAAATTATTTATTAGGTTTATTTGATAGGGACAGATACAAAAAACATAGACAGTCCCATGCAGGCATCATAATGCTTTTAGCAAAAGCTAATTTACAGCATTTGTCCCTAGATGGGCTTTTCTGCACGGTACAGATTAAAATGTGAACAGAGTGATGTTAAAAGATAACAATATTGACCGAGATACTTACAGACTTAAGAACAACAGAGGGACAAAGACACAAGACAACTGAGACACATTAAACACAGTGCTGCTGCTGGCACATCCTGCTAAATCTGTTCACAGACTTAAATCTAAATCTTTGGATGTATTTAAAAAAAAGTGTCAAATATTATATGGTGAAACTGTATGAAACTGCAGAGCAGCAGCTTCTGTTGTGTTAAATTATGTGTTATGTCATGAAATAGAAAAGTGGCTGTGTTACAGCTTTTATGAGTTAATCACAAATGTTAAATTGTGAATAGGGGGCAGATACTAAGTTTAAGAAATGTTATTTTTCTTACTTTATACTTTACTTTATACTAGTTTATACTTCTTTCTGTTCCTTTTCATTCATGATAATTAATTTAAATGTTAAATTGTTATATTTGGTTTTCAATGAATGAAGTGACCAATGAAATAAAATGAAAGCAAAATGAACAAAATAATATATATTTTTTTTAAGTATTAGTTTTTTAATATGCAAAAGTAGCTCAATATAGCCATCTCTAAACCAAGGCTTGTGCTATTTTTCAACAGTGTACATTTAAATGGACATTAAAGTACTTTAGCAATTGGTAAGTATTAGTAAATGTTTATTCAGTTACTCTTTGTACAGCTACGAGTGGGCGATAAATCCATTTAATATGCATTTTTATTTTATTAAAAATTGCCATATTGTAAAATCAAATTTAGCAGACATTAGCGTCCTCCAAGTGCAGCACTGTTTCCTGTGTTGTGGCTAATGCTGCTGCTAGTGCCCGAGCAGCTTAAATTCTGACTGTGGAGACACTGCAGACGCTAAAAACACTAATAATCTTAGAGAAAGGAGTTGTTTTACATTTAGCACGTGGCAGCAGTTTGGCAAACATAGTCAGCGTAGTCTGATTTACAGTGCTTACTTAGGCTACATGTATTTGTTCATGTAGCGGCTAACTAGCCATGTGTTATGTCTCCACTAATGTCACTGTGATGCACACTGCTGCTGCTTTACTGCTTTTTTGAACATTTAGCATGCAAATATAACAATAATCTTATTAAAAATAGTTTTTATGGCAAAGGGAGAATTTTTTTTGCTATATCACCCGAGGCCTATAGTACTTCTGGTTGCTTCTCCAAACTTGGACTGTGCTGAGAGCTTTTTCGTCAAGTATTTTTCTTTCTTTCTTTCCTTTTTCGGCTGATCTCTCCCAAGGTCGCCACAATAAGCCTTCTGCCTCCAAGCGTGCAGTGCTATGCCTAATGATATGTCATTGGTTTTCCCTGATGCATACCTTTCCATTTATCCAGGCCTGGGACTGACACAAGAGTACACTGGCTCGTGACTTTGTATATTGTCAACCATATCTTTCTACTTCTTCTTCCAGTTCTCCTACTTTACTCATCCGTGTTAGTAGAAATGCATCGATGCTGTATAGTGGGATATAAGGTTGCCTTGTTTATAGGACTTTTGCATCATGATCCTTGAGGTATTTGGTGCGGCTCTGCTTCAAAGACACGCTCCGGTAAACATGACTCACTTTCAGCAGTTCACTGACATCATCTCGCTGAGTTTTCAAACATTAAAGTCCCAAAAAAACAAAAATGTTGGGCTCAGTTGAGCAGTGAGGGGGCGGCAGCAGCTGACCTCGGCTGCCCAGCGCAGATTGATTATCTTCTCCAGAGAGAGTAGCTCGGAGACTTCATCCAAAGAAAACACATGCAGTACTGGAGATGATGTAGGAGCAATCTGATTCAGGCTGAATGTAGATGTCAGAAACAATTTTACTCTGAAATAAAGCTTGATTTTAAATTGTTTATCCATAGATATTATATTAGCACAGTTTAAAGAATCCAATAAGTTTTGCTTTGGTTGGCTCCAACTTCAAAGCCCACTCATCAAAATGTCAAAAGATGTGATTTTTCTTTCAACATTTCATAGGACAAGATACTGTAAGTCGTCTGGGTACACTGTAAAAAAAAAAAACCTGCTGCAAAAACTCAAGGCAACAGGATCTCTCATAATTTTTGAGTTTTGCGGCCAACTATTGTGTCAGCAGTCATGTCGACCTTTCCGATACCGAAGCACTGACCACAGCCAGGCATTTTTTTTTACATGCAAACATATTTAGTCCATAAAGATTTACCAAGAGCACAGAAATAAAGCTGTAAAACTGCCACAGTCTTTGTATTCTAACCTTGTGCACGTCCTTTTGTTGGCCGCAGAAGGACTGACTCTCTGTGCTTCAGAGTGAAACACTACAGAGCTGGGCAGAGCTGGACACACGGCTGCATTTGAATTAGAGTGGATCACAAGGAGAGTCTGGGCCAAGGGAACTACTGGAAATAAACAGTACTGTGTTGTGTACTATACGCTATGGTTGGAAGAAAACAAACAAAAGTAGATCTGGTTTAGTCTATAGTTCTGACCAGTGAGTCCAGAGCCTTATAGAATAATTATTTTTCTTTATTATTATTAAGTAGTATCTCACTGTATGTTATATAATCTTTTTTTCCTGTTATAGAGCTATATAAAATTAGCTTGAGGTCCACATTTATGGTCACAGTAACTATGTCCTCATAAAGGTCTAGTGAATGCTGAAGTCTCTTCATCAACCTGGATACACTTTGCTTAAATCTCTGAAGAAGTGTCTGGGGAGAGGGGAACTACACTTTTTGTCTTACACTGCTCACAGGAAAGTTGTTGGTTCAATTAAATGGCACTATGGCCTCAGTGTTGCCTGCTCCTCTGTTTTTTATGATATCAGTTTGACATAGATAAAAGCCTTTCTGAGGCCTCAAAATGCTCGGTTCCACACCTCTCCCGTGGTAGATTCATGAAGCTCTGCCCCCTCCAGGAAGCACTGACCAATCAACAACAATCCCTCTACATCCAGTCTGCTCTCATTCATTTATCCAAAAAACTGTGTTTCCAATGATTCCTCACAGACATTTTTCATGTTGTAGTAAAATGGCATCATACAAAAAGAGAAGTTCTCTTTTCACTGATGATGTTTAAAAGACCACATCAGAGCTGCACTCTGCTGTTCTCTGCTGGTCTCTTCACCTGTTTTTTAGGGCACCAGTAGAATACTTATCAAAAACGTTTTCTTTTAGCCTTAGTTTTCAAAAGTTGTAAAACGTGCAATGCTGTTCTAGAGATGACCAATAATATGAATAAATGCATAATATATCCCCTTTAAAGGAAGGAGTACTTTTAAAGTACTTTTAGTAGTGACCTGTATATCCTCTGTCCATTGAAATTACTTCTTTTGCTTATCCTACAGGTGTTTAAAGTAGGGTGACCAGATTTCTAGACCCAAAACACTGGGACATTTTTTTTTTAAAGAAATCACAGTGTATTTGAACTTAGAAAGAACAAAAACGCTTCGGAAATCCATATCATTTTCTGTCATGTAATTCAAAGTACATCAAAGTACATGAAAGGCTAAGGCTTAAGTTTTGAATTTAATGGCAGTTTATTCATAAAAAATAATGATGTGGTAAATCATTTTTGTGACAAGAGTCTTTAGACAGATGTGTTTATAATTACTTGTGCTTTTCTGTTGGTTAAAATGAGGACAACTGGGACATGGTTTGCTGAAAACTGGGACATATGAGTATTTTTACAGATATGTGTTGGGACATGGGACAAGGAGCCTAAAACTGGGACTGTCCCAGTTAAAATGGGACATCTGGTCACCCTAGTTTAAAGTCATGTGCTTCTGTAGTTGTTAGGCGACTGTTACCACCAAAGTCAACAAATTACTCATTACTTATTCATAGGTTTTTCTTGAGTAACAAGAACAGTATATTTTAGTAAAGTAAATGGTTGTTATAGAAAACACTCACACAGTACTCCAAAACATTTCATTGCTTGAGTTAAAGTGTCTTGTTACTGCACCTTTCCCACAGTTCACTCCAGGACAACTATCTTCAGTCTGCGGCCTCGGTCTAATCTCGTACCTCACTGATTGCACCGGTCATAAGTCGATGGGATTTAGCAGCTCACATTCGGATGTACAACTAAATGAATGCAAATGCCATGAATCAACTTCCAATCTCATTTTAACAGGCAAATACTGCAGTGTCCCTAAGAGAGGCTGCGTCTACTGCTGCTGCTAGTTCCACTGAGCTGCACACACACACACACACACACACACACACACACACACACACACACACACACACACACAGTCACTGCTACAGTAAATGCAAAACCACAGGCCCCGTGCTAATTTCCCGGGGCAGGTACGACAGATTGTTTGCTGCTAAGGAGCTGAAATATAATTAAAAGTCAATGAAGAGCAAAATTGCTATTTCGCAGGTTGTTGAGATCTGAAGAGAGCTTTGTAAAATGGGAAAAGAAAAGTGCGGCTGAAAGCAACGGCCCCCTGGAGTGACACTGAGTTTAGTGCCTAAATGTGCCTTTAAATGAAAAACTCTCAAGTGCCATTTTGAATAAACCGAGTCCCTCACAATTATACCTGAAGATGAAGACAATTCAGACTTCCAGACCAAAAGTACATTCAAATGAACTGTATGTGCTGGCAGCGGTGGAAAGTAATAAGTACTTTCTGTGTACATCTTCTAAAATGCACTTTTATGAAGGGAAGGCAAAAATTGTACTTTCACTTAAATACATTTTTAGAAGAGGTGTAACAATACAGGAACTATATCGATGTATACATTTTTATCCCTATGATAGAACTTTATCAAGTACTCATTAACTTGTATTGAGTTGTAAGTAGTGCATATCCATATACAGTACATGGGGAAAAAAATCTATAATATTGGAAATACTGAAATTAGAAATTTGCATGTTAAAATAAAACCAGATTTGTGTTTTTAGATGTCATTTTTCTGTTTTTAATGAAGATGTTATAAATGTTATATTAAACTGTGCTTCAGTTCTTCTGATGGACATAATCAGCCCCAGCCGTGATGGTGGATTGAACAGTAAACTTTTTTGATTTTTGAAGTTGCTGTATTGATTATATCGATATGAAGATGCTGAATCATATCGTATCGAATCGTACCATTCTAAATTTGTCTTGAATCAGATTGAAACAATTCTAATCAAAAGCATATCATTATACCTGGAATTTTTAGAGTTTCTAAATGAGTAAATGAAAGTAATAGGAATTTGATGACCTAATAGCAGTAGTAGTGGTTGTAGTAGTAATAGTTGTAGTTGGGATAATTCTCTTTACTTTTGGCCTTTCTCTTTTGGGGTCCCCACAGCAAATGATGTGCTTCCTAACGTGCAGTGATTTGCAAACTGGCGGGGCGGCAGTGGCTCGGTTGGTAAAGACACGTTCACCCACTGACCTGGAGGTTGGCGGTTCAATCTCCACTGCAGGCATTGCCTACTGTCATTATGTCCTTGGGCAAGATACTTCACCCACCTTGCCTGTATGAATGTGTCAGTGTGACTGTGTTTGGTGGTGGTCTAGAAAAGTACTGTATAAGACTAATGCATTCTTATTCTTATTATTATTATTATTATTACATTGGTTTTACGCCAGATGCCCTTCCTGATGCAACCTTCTCCATGTATCCAGGCTTGGGACTGGCACAAAGAGTACACTGGCTTGTGAGCCCCTGTGGCTGTTTTAGTTGTGATAGTACTAAAGATAGTAGTAATAGTAGTAGAAGAGTTGCACCTATCTGTACTAGTAGTTTTTCTGTACTTTGAACTTTTTTTACATTTATTTGAGCAATATTTTTGTCAACTACTTCTACTTGAGTATTATTATTTTTGAAGTACCAGATCAGAAATCCATCTTCAGTGTGTGACTAATACATTTTATTGTATTGAAAAGGAATAAGGAAGCCTGCCAGTCCAACAGTCCTAATGATGTGCAGCTCTATAATATAACTGTGATATCAACCTGTTATGTTTTTATCCATGTTTCTGGCAACATTATGGATAGATTACGTTTGGGAAACTGTCATGAGCGAACTACTTTGTGTGAAGGAGGAGTGGGTGGAACCAGGTGACTCCAGGGAGTGATAAAGACAATTGCTGCAGGGCTTTTTACTGTAAAAGACAAGCTGGGTTTTATGTGGGCGCTGTGAAAGGCAGTAATTTTCTCAGTTGAAGGAGCGAGGAAGCTGGAGAATTAGTGAAGTAGTGTCAGGGATTTGAGGAGGAAGCATCATCCTAAAGCAGGCTCAGAAGCTCAGAGCACCCACACATCCACATGGAGTTTATCTGCAACCACGTAACTCTTTCTGTAAACACCCATAGTTTATTTACAAAACCTTACATTTAAATTTTGCATGTGTCAAAACCAGATGTAGTAAAGTAAAGTAATGAGGAAATATCCGACTTGTAGAGAAAAACACTGCTGTAATGTGTTTAGGATGCAAAGAGTGCACAATTGCTCTGAGTCCTACCTTGTGTCACTGTGTTGTCTCCTGCCTCCCACCATCCAAAGAAACACGTTTATAGTGAATCTAAATTTCCCATGTAGTGAATGTGAAAGTAAGAGTGAACGGTTGTGTGTGTTATTGTTTGTGTTGTCTGATTGTGTGTTTATGTTTGATCAACTGTTGTGAAGCCCTTTGAGGCATCTTTTGTTGTGATAATAAAACTGAATTGAATTGAATTGTCTGTCAGTATATGTTTTTATGTATTAGCCCCAATTTACACCAAAAGCAGCAGCAGCACGGAACAACAGCAGTGCATCAGCCACGTATGAACTGAAGCAGGACTCAGTAACTCTACTTGTTTCTTCAGTTGACTCCTGTGTGATCCATCGCTCGACTTTACTTTTGTTTTCTCCTCCTCGATCTGCACGAGACTTGAGACTTCTGTGACTCTGGGTCGACTGCGCTCACTGTTGCAAGCGTCATTTCAACTCAGAGACACCAGGGGGAGATAAAGGACGCTTCATTTACCTCACAACAACTCATTTAACCATCACACAGACTCCCAAACTGTTTATTTAAGGTAGAAAAGTTACTGAGTTCTGCTTTAACCAGCCCAGCAATTCACACCGGAGACGACTTACGCACATCACATGAACGACTCACCTCAACGCTATGCTCCAGATACAATTTATGCATCAATCTGCAGAGCTACAGCCACGGCAAGACAGGAAACAGACTCCAAGTGTCAAAATAAACTCCTGCTACACTTTCAAAATACAGGCTCACATTTTACACCAGAATACTGACCTTACCTTGTTGTACTTAACTTGAATCTCACTTCCACTGAGCACCAATCAAAAAGAGGGACATTTTCTTGATACGTGGGACAGGGGGACAGATGCCTAAATGGCTGTGCAGTACAACCAAAAGTGGGACAGGTAGTGGCCACAGCTTTGTGTAGAGACGGTGAGTAGTCTGTAAAACACGAGCAGCAGAGCAACCCTCGGTGTAAATTGATGCTTTTAAACATAAACATAGTGCGTAAATTGATCTGCCTCCACAACGCCTCTGGTGTAAATTTGGAGTTAGCCCCATGGATTTTTCATGCTTCAGACCTATAATTGCTGGGATAACCTTCAGTCATTTTAGTTTTCATTCATCATGTGCCCACTCTGTTAAAAAAAAAAAAAGAAAAAAAAAAAGAAAGAAAACTCATTCTGGGATGTCCCAGGGTGAGTTTAGCCCTTTCATACATTGCATTAAGATTCAGTCAGTTAATGTTTAGACCATTACGTTCAAGTTGCGTTTGAAAACTTCACTCTGGAGACCTCTGCTGCTCTTCAAAAATAACTTACCAGAGCTTTCAGAGTGATTTTTCCACTTTGATTGCTTTCCACTTCTGTAAAATAAATTCGGTGCTTCAAGCCTCTTAAAAGGTTCTGTCAAAAGCCATCTTTCCTTTCCAGATGTTAGCAGCAGGGCAGTAGCTAACTATGGCCTTTCTCCAGTTCAAACAATAGGGTTTTTATTGTTGTTAGTGCTTTTGGTGTTTTTTATTTTTCAGGAAGACTATTACTCCTCAAAGTTCTAGCGTGTCTTGTCAAAGTTTTTTTTTCCACATACAGCAGCGTTGTTGTAGCACCTTCACTTCCACTACAGATGCTCCTGTCTGTGACTTTATATAACATTAGCTTCAGATCTGTTCTCTCTTCTTCTGCTGCTTCAAACGTTATCTCCTCCAACTTCACTCCCATAATGCACTGCAGCGAACTGACTTCACCCTGACTTTCACGAAACCCTGCTTCCTAGAAACACAACACAAAACATCACATTAGTCACATCTGGGTAAAGATATACACAGTTATTGACTTTCAAAAGAATGAACTGTATTATTGACAGCAGTAGATACAGTTTTGGGCTTGATTCCTGTGTCTTTTTAAATCTTTTTTTGCACTTATTGTTAGATGTACCAGCCTCCCTTTGCCTAAGAAATGTATCCTCATTGAGCTTCATTCTCACACTTGCTTCAATGCCCAGTTAACTTCCTAAGTGAATAAAAATTCATTCTTTTTGCTGCTTCAAAGACTCCACCATATGTGATACTGTTACCGGATGGTCCTTGTTTTTTTTTTGTTTTTTTTTAGAGGAAGTGGACACACCACTTGCCTCAGGAGACTAGGTTTGTAGATGATGCAGTAACTTGATTATCTGTTTTTTTAACCATGAGAAATTTAAGTGAATGGTAAAGGATGATTTAATGAAGGAATAAACTCTTGTGCTTAGACTCCCCCGGCAGGTAGAGACGTCAAAGATGCAATGAAGAGAGAGTTTGATGGATTAGTTAGGGGTTGTTTTGTCCTCCCAGGGCCTAGACACTGGTGCTGGTGAAGAGGGAGAAGGAGAGGCTGAGGGGGCTGATGGTTCTGCTGCTGCGGTGGAGTTGGGGGTGGAGAAGAGCACATAACTGAAACAGCAGGGTGACTGGGGAGAGAGCGTATACTGTGTATACTGTATATGTGAATGGCTGCAGAGTTGATGGGATGAGAGGCAAAGGTGGCAGGCTGTGATTGGCTGACAGTGACAGACAGCTGATCAAAAAAAGAAAAGGGGAAAGTAATCACAATATTCCTGGTTGAATGTACGCATACAGCTTCATTAACCAGTGTTCATGCTGAAGTCCATCAGGGACATGCATTCATTCATTCATTCATTCATCTTCTGCTTATTTCCTTTGGGAGTCACAGGTGGCGAGTTGAGCAAATTATGGCTCAGAGCTTTTTCATTTCATCATGCTTAGTCTCTGATTGTATTTATTAAAATTGAGTTTACATGCAGTTTATTGTGTAATATCTAAGTTCATTCAGACTTAATAAACATTGATTGTTCTTTATGAAAAATACAAAGGGACCAGTTATTTTTGTAAATAAGGACATACAGTATAGTTTACTGTATTTATCATACACTGATCGTGTCTTGTGTTTCATGGTTATGTTACTTTATTGTTTATAATTCCTCTACTCAAGGAATTAGGAATCAGAAAACTTAATTTATCCCCAAGGGGCAATTTATTTGTTGCTTCTCAGCAGTACATCCATCCATCCATAAATGACAAACATTAAATAAATAAATAGGATACAAAAGCCATGGAGGAGTGCATTGCCATAAAAAGTTATATAAAATATGCTATACCATAAGAATAAAAGTACATTATAAACATCCTTTAAAATGCAAAAGCCTTTGGGTAGCTAATTCTTCAAAATAATATTGCTCCAGTAAAAGTCAAATTACTCAGCAAGATTATTACATTTCTCAGGTTGGAGTATCTCCGTGGCTTAGCTGGTATAGAGAGTAAGGAGTGGCCTTCAAGAAGTTCATTTCCTGGCCCAGGCCAATTTGCTCCATGTTATTTCCTAATTTATCAACTGTTGCTAGCTAATAAAGGCAAAACGCCATAAAATACAGTAGTCTAAACATTTTAATTAACTACAAATAATATTTTTTAGTTGTTGTTTTTTTTGTTTGTTGTTTTTTTGTTGTTGACTCAACTACTTGGTATGCCACTTGGCGAGACATGGCTTCTCAGATCTTGAAAGACCTTGAGAATCCAGGAAAAGGACTTCTGAAAGAAACCTCCATGTCTGTAAACCTCAGTTCTGGTCTGAAAGCAATGGACAGCCTCATTGTAAATCTTGGTTCTTTGGAGTTTCTTCATTGAGTGTTGAAATGTGATGTGTTGAAACTTGATGTCATGCGGAGGCTTGTGTGTAAGAAAGCAGGGACTAAATGTTGATTAGCAAGCAGAAAATTAATTGCAGTGTTTGTGTGAGGTGCCTAATTGCCTTTTTGATTCATAACTTTGGTCTGGCTAAGTGGATTTTCCTATAGCTGTATTACTGGCAGGAGCCTTATGAATATTTCATAGTGTCTTGCATAAATTCAGTGTATTTCCCATCTTGTGTTGTGCTGTATCACGCCAAAGGGAAAAAAAAACAAAACAAAACAAAAAACAGGATGCTTAATAATTATGAGGTTGGAGGTGAGGAACAGATTAAAACATTGGCTCTAAATATTACAGGCATTAATTCGACTCATTATGTAGGTATTTTTAAACAGCACTCTCAGCAAGTACTTCAGCAGGTTAGGTTATTGTTGTTAAGAAGGCCATTACTGTATGTGGAGGAATGTGCAGTGGCTAGAGCCATTTCCCAGCAAATATGGGCACATGCACCCAAAACAGTGGCCAGTAGTTTCAGCACTGACACAGAAGCCATAAATTGAAAGCTGGTATTGTAGGACGTGTGTTTTAAATGTTATGCTCGTGAGACAGCTGCAGCGTGCTAAGCCAGTGGCATCGGAGCGTTAGAGTGCGCACTCTGGGAAAGGGACTGAACTTCAGGACAGTAATTTTTTTGCTCAACTTTATGGGAAAATACAGGAAAATGATTGTTTTCTTAAAAAAAATAAATAAAAATAAAAGTGAAATGGATATTCATGCTATTTCTAGCGTAGCATAACGGTAAGTGCTAGTATAATGTCATGTATTTTTTTGAATGTGGATTTGTTATGGCGTTATGGCTTTTGAGTTTTTTCTTTTGTAGTGATGCTGAAGTTGTTGTATTGTAGTCTCAGGTGTGTTGTGTGCACGTCCTAGGGCGCAGGGACCACATACCGTGTGCTTCCCGTGTGTTAGTGTTTATTATTGAAACCATTAGATCTACTTCTGGACTGCTCGTTTTAATTAAAGCTGAAGTCTAAACTTTAGTAATGACTCACAAATTTCTTGTAGAAAAGGTCATCACAGACATATAGCTCAAAAATAACATAAAAGCCTTATGCATCGACGTTTATAAATGTAGTATGTAGTATAACAACTAAAGCCAGTAAACACAGTCCGTTTACTGCTCTATAAAACTTGTCATGTGCAACTATTATCATTACCAAATAATGCTAGACTTGCACCCACATGAACCCAGAAACAGAAAAATTATGTCATTGCTTAACCACCAAAACAGGTGAAGAAAATATCACTTTATAAAAAATTTGGCCAGGACCTAGATTCACCAATTCCCCAACACATGCATTTCTTTGGACGGTGGGAGGAAGCCGAAATATACCCAGAGACTGCATGTCTCCACTCTGCAAGGAGGTTGTGGGTTCAACCCCTGAGCCGACCAACACACAATGAATGAAACTGGCCACTGTTTTCAGGATGTACCTTGCCTAAGGCCCATAGTTGCAAGGCTTCAACCACTCATGAACCATATAAGGTGAATAAGAGTAGAAGAAGATCAATGGCAGATGGCAGAAAAAAAAAAATCAAATTTGAACAATATAGAACCAATCAGACAAACAAAACATTGCATAACACCTGCCTCATTTTAAAATACTGTACTATGTGGAATAGTTTCCAGACCTACTTTTCCAAGAAAATAAATGGCTTTAGATTTCTAAGCTATACATCTCCAGGCCACTTAAGCTACACAGCCTCCAATAAAGGTCGACTGATATGTTTTTTTTTTTTTTTTTTTTTTTTTTTGTTTATGGCAGATGCCGATTTTTAACTTCTACAAGGTTCTATGTCAGAGAAATGAGCAAAATCTCTTTATTGTCGTTTTGATCTTTTCAGGCTGAGATAAAGAGATTTTGGACTGTTTCCTATGAACTGCAGAGTAAGAGCCCAAACTGCTACAAGATTGGGTCCTTCAGTCACACGGTCGCCCGGACATGTGCCTGACCAAAAATCAGGATAAAAGGGCAAGAATCAGTTGCTCGACTAAAAAAAAGCTAAAATTGGCCTGATATATTGGTCGACCGATATATTGGTGTCTCTAGTGTCCAAACTATGGCCCAGACACCAACTAGGCCCAAAATGCATCAGTTCATACTCCTTATCACAAGGTAATATGCTTCATATTTGTGTGAGGTGAACCTGGCATAAAGGTAAAGAAAAATGAAAATTTGTGTTTGGGGCTCTGGAAAAAGAAATAGCCATGCTATTTGCTGGTCCCAAGCCCGGATAAATGTGGGAAAATCCCAAAGCTGAAAGAGCAGTCAAATGGGACTTAGGGAGTCAAACTATGTCACAAGTCAGTATGTGGCCCTCAATAAAAGCAGACACCCCTGCCCCAGCTTCCAATACTGCATGTTTGTATTTGTAACAACAAAAAGAAGCCAAAAAAGCAAAACAAAAAACTTAACAAAAGGCACCACTCATCACCTTTTTATATATTCCAACAATGCAGTTATAAGTTTAAGTTTTTTTTGTTTTGTTTTTTTTGCAGTAAGACGTACTGATTTTCAAGATTCTGAATATGTCTGAGGGTGATATAAAAACAGAAGGTCTGGTTGCCTTAGCAGCTCTGTGCTTGGGGACAGAGATCCGTGAGCTTTTTTGTTTTTGTGCGATTGCTTCATGACCGAATGCTGAGCTCCTGTGTCATCTGTCATCCAAGTAATGAACCCGCCAGCTTCATCAAGACAGCTGCAAGCCTTTCTGCAAACCAGCAAGAGCCCACTGCTGCTGTGGAGAAATACGGGGAATATGAGACCAGCGATTCTGCAGCATTTCACACCACCGAAGGATATTTGGATTTACAAGAAGCATGATGGACTAAATGAGCAGGACTAAATTAGAATAAAATGGGAAATCATCCAGTACTGAACTAGGACTAGAGCATGTCTAAACGAGGTCTAAACAAGAATTAAACAAAGTCTAACACCAGGATCTAAGCAAGACTGAAAATGTTCTAAACCAAGACTAAACCAGGACTAATCTAGGTCTAAACCAGGTCTTAAGCAAGATCTAAAACCAGGACCTAATTAGCACAGTTACATGACTGAAGACTAAACTAGGTCTAAAACCAGGACTAAACCAAGCTTTGAGCTGTACTAAATCAGGTCTAATCTAGGTCAATACATTTTTCTCGGCCTAAACCAAGACTACTGACCCAGGTCTTAAACCATGTCCAAAAACAGGACCTAACCAGCACATAAACAGGACTAAACCAGGTCTAAACCTAACCAAAACTGAAACTGTACTAAACCAAAACTAATCAAGGACTAATCTAGGAATAAATAAGGACTAACCCAGTACATAACTAGGCCTAAACCAGGAGCATATTGGGTCTAAAACACCAGGACATATTCAGGTTTAAACCAAATCTAAACCAGGTTTTAATCCAGGTCTAAATCAGGTAATAAATCAGGACCTATAACCAGCACATAATCAGGGCTCAACCAAGTCTAAACCCAGTCAAAACCAGGACTAAGTAAAGGCTCATTCTATAGGAGCCCCTGTGTTGGAGCCCCCGTTAGACCGTGCCAGTCTTCATTCACACAGCACACACTCTCCGAAGCTGTCGTGACTGGCATTTTTAGGGAAAACATTGGGTTTAAAAGGTTAATCCCCAAATGGAAAACTGGTCAATGGAAAAAAGCGGCATTATCCATAAAAAGCAGGATAAACAGCACATTCCAACAGGACGTAATTATTGCCTGGGAGGAAGCCAAAGCCGCTATAATGCACAGAAAAACCAATAAATACAGGGCCGTGACTGCCAATACAGCAATTACCAGCTCCACGCCGACTAAACACTGTCATAAAAGGATATGCACATCTTTCATATCTGTGCAATATTTTGTGTTTAATAATATGTTCTGTCAGGCATTTCTCTATGGACTCAACTAAAGCCACCAATAAGCAGCCATTGTTGTAGCCTCACCACTAAATATACAGTTGAATTATACTTGTCACTTAGAAACTCTGCAGACTTTATGAAGCAGAAACCAATGAGTGTGATGGCTTCAATCAAGTAATAGCATGAAAGACATCCAGGACTAAACCAGATCTAAATCAGGACTAAACCAGGTCTAAACCAGGTCTAAACCAGGACTAAACCAGGATGAAACCAGGGTAAAACCAGCAACTAGGCCTAAACCAGGTCTAATCTAGGACTAGACCAGGACTTACCCAAGTCTAAACTAGGACAAAAACATACAGCACATAACCAATCCAGGATTAAGCTAGGTCTAAACCAGGACTAATCTAGGTTTAAAACAGGACTAAACCTGGTTAGAAACCAACACAAAACCAGACCTAAACCCCAGCTGACCAAGGACTAAACCATGTCTTAACCAGGATTAATCTAGGTTTAAACCAAGTCTAAACCAGGTTTCAAACAGGAATAATCTAGGACTAAACCAGGACTTAAGACTAAACAAGGACAAATCTATAGGGCTACACCAAGTCTAAAGACTGAAGTAGGGCATAACCAGGACTAAACCAGAACTAAACTAGAACTAAACAATGTCTAAATCAGGACTTATGTAGGACTAAACCAGGTATCAAACAGGACTAAACTAGAACTAAACCAGGTCTAATCTTGGACTAAACTACCTCTAAACTAGGACTATAGTGGCACATAACCAGGACTAAACCAGAACTAACCTAGGACTAAACCAGGTCTAAATGAGGACTAAACTAGGACTAAACCAGGACACAAGACTAAACCAGGACTAAACCAGAACAAACCTAGGACTAAACCAGGTCTAAATGAGGACTAAACTAGGACTAAACCAGGACACAAGACTAAACCAGGACTAAACCAGAACTAACCTAGGACTAAACCAGGTCTAAACGAGGACTAAACCAGGACTAAACCAGAACAAACCTAAAACAAAAAAATGTCTAAATCAGGACTTGTGTAGGACTACACCAGGTCTCAAAAATGACCACACTAGGACAAAAACCAAATCTAAACCACCACAAAATGGCTGAATTATACTTTTCACTTAGAAATACTGGGATATTTTATGAAGCAGAAATGTACTATTGAGTCCATTGGTATGGTCAATAAATAACATGATATACATTCAAAAGCAACATATAAAGGGCATTTGCTGTTTTAATATCGGCAGAACTGGAGCGGCCACACTAATGAGGCCGGTCTAGAGACTCACTGCATGGCTACAAGAGGTCATTGTTCAGACCAGGCCTTGCGATGCGTCCTAATTGGCATGGCTTGTACTCTTTTATTTATTTATTGACCACTGAATGACTCCCAGACGTTCTTCTCGTCTGACTCTGACTTTTTTGACCAAATCAGACAAAAAATGTTGGTGCATGTTAGCATTGTACTATATAATGTGTTTTCTTAATCCTAAATGTGTGGTTCTTGTCATGTTTTGTTCGACCTGGCCCAGCCGGGTTTTTGTCTTTACAATGACGTCTATGCACAGTGAAGAAGGTAAACTCCAGACTGGGACTTTGATCCGGACCCAGTGGCCTGCCCCCACATCATGGTTTTAAAGCTCTCCTTTTATGTGATTAGCTAAATGAGCACATTAAACAACCGCTGTAAACCTGCTGTTTTGTTCGAGTATATCTGTTAAAGATAATTAGAGTATTCCTGGTCTAAAATGATCAAAGTCATCATCAAACAAGTCTGTTCGTGAAAGTAATTATTCAAATCTTTTTCTTAATGCTATTGTTGATGTGTCATTAGACGTAACAACCACATTTAGCCACAATGAGAAGGATCTACTCATCAAAAAATACAGTCAATTTTGGAGTGAGAGATACATAATTAACAATAGAAAATGTTTATCAGGGATTAGGACCAACAAAATGTGTGGCTGGAGCTTTTTGTTTCATATCAGGTAATCAAATCCCAAACCTGCTGCATCAAAGGCTGTCTTTTCAGCATGACCATACTGCAGCGGCCCCTTGTAGTACCCAAACACAGTATTAGGTCTGAACAGTGCTAGCAACAAGCAGAAAGATTGTATGGGATTTTCCTGACATGCAACAAAGCCCAAAGCAGAATCTATCACCGCAAAAAAAAAAAAAAAAAAAAAGTAGCCCACCTCAGCAGAGTAGCAGTGTGCCTTCAGGCTGCTCCACTCTGCACCAACCTGTAATACTGTGGCTCCTCTTCACATCCCTCTACTTTGCCACAAAATAAATATGTCGCTCTCTTGTGAAGAGCTTGATTAAAGATGACACTTTTTGGGAGACAGTGGAAACACAAGAGAAAGACAAAAACGCGTCCCTGTCTGATCTGGAGCGGTAGAGGCAAAGGATTCACAGTGAATAATCGGTTTAGTAGCCATCCTGTTTTCCTAATTATTGTCTGTTCTATACAAAGAACTGGTCTGGTCCCTGTTGGTTTGGGTTGTATTGTGCAGAGGTGGAACCGGCAGAGGAAGATTAAGACGCTTGAATGCAATTAAGTATGTATTGACTAAACACAGAAATAAAGCAAACAAGCTGAACAGAGAAGCAAGGGCAGGATGTTACAATTGGTCTAACAACATTTCCACTGAGTAGATGTTATTGTATCAGACCTCAGACAGCTTTAACCCCAAATAAACGAAATATAGACAACAAGAGCCTCCCAAAAAGTTTGATATTTGAAACAATGTTGGCCCTCTGGGGCTTATCATCTGAAAGTTTCATTCTCTGTAGTGAAATAATGACAATAGAAAGTTTGCAGTTAATAGACAGCAAAAGTGTGTATATGGCGGACAATTGGTTGCATTATTATAGCAGAAGAAGGGGGGGGGGGGTTACGGTAGAAGATTTTGTACTTTTTTACTTAAGTAAATTTTATACTCAATATGTTTTTACTTTTACTGAAGTTTTTGTTGGGCACTTTTACTTCTATTTGAGTCATATTATTTTTGAAGTAACAGTACTTTTACTTGAGTACAGCTTTCGAGTACTTTGTCCACCACTGACAATGACTAAATTAGATTTAAATCAATTGATTGATTTGGCTATAAATTTTACGCCAGATGCCCCTCCTGACACAACCCTCTCCATTTATCCAGGTTTGGGATTGGCACAAAGACTTTACGGGCTTGTTGTACTCTTTGTGGCTGGATTCATTTTAAAACTTAAGGTTATAATAATGGCATTTTTTCCCCCAAATTGCTTAGGCCAGGAACACTTTGATTAAGGTTAAGCGTCAGAAAGGACATCCTGCAGCTTAGAAGACATCAACCAAATATTATCAGAATACAGTTTTGACCTTTCTGTGTGGGATAATGTCCTGAAAAAAACAACAAAAACAAAACAGAACAGCACTAAAGGGACGAGATGGTGGTGATTTTTCACTCCAGACTCGAGCACTCACTTGACACTTCCACCATCACTGTGATCCGCCACAGCAGTTCTCCAGGGCCACTCACTCTTTTTTAAACTTGTTATTATTTGTGCTGTTGCTACAAGATGTCATTGACCGCTGTGGTGTGAAGGAGAGAGGAGACTGGGCCGTAAATACAGGTCTCCAGGGTCGGAGCAGGACTGACTTTTGCATACAGCTGCTGTTGTTGCTGTACTGCTGCTGCTGCTGCTGCTGCTGCTGCTGCTGCTGCTGCTGCTGCTGCTGCTGGTGGAGGTTATGCAGCCCTCTGTGACATTTTGGGGCCAGGTCTCCCAGAGAGTCAGGGCTGAATGAGCTTAATCACTGGTAATGAGCACAAAGACCAAGCCTAGGCACGAATGGGACGGACCAATGAGAGCAGAGCTGTATTGTGCTTTACAAATAGGGATAAAATATGATATTCCTAATAGTTAAACGTAAATAGAATGCAGTCAGATTTTCAGGTACTGTATTAACTACATTATGAGCCAATGCACTGCTTGTGTCAGTCCCAAGTCCTGATAAACGGAGAGTTGGACCATGAAGGATATCCAGCTTAAAACTTATGCCAAATTAATATGCAAATCATTAAACACTAGGAGTAACACATAATACATAAATAACACATGCCTCCAGCGGACAAACTGAGCACTATTGGAGAAGTGCACTTATGTTACACTTATGTTAAACTTATGCTTGGTTTCAATCACGCATGTTTTAAGTAATCATCTATTCTCTGACATGGCCTTTTTGAGGCCTCAGAACGCTCAGTTCCACAAACCTCCACCTCTCCCACGAACTCCCACCCACTCCAGGAAGCACTGACCAATCAGCAAACCCTCTACATCCAGTCTGCTCTCATTCATTTATCCAAAAAACTGTGTACTGCTCTGTTTCCACTGATTCCTCACTGCTTTTTTTCCATTTTGTAATAAAATGGCATCATACAAAAAGTTAAAGGAAGTGAAGTGTTCTTTTTCTTTGAATATATGTAGATTATACGTTAAATACCACACTCTGCACTCTGCTGCCCTCTGCTGGTCTCTTCACCTGCCTCTTTATGGCACCAGTAGTACTTCTTTAAAACATTTTCTTTTAGTCACATAATATTTTTAAAGGTTGTAAAACATGCAGTGCTGTTGTAGAGCATTAAAAAATGGTAAAAATATAAATAAAAGCTTAAAATAGCCCCTTTAATAGGTTTCTTTATAGAGTCCCTGCAGGGCTCCCGTAGCTCATACTACAACAAAAGAGTTGTAGAATTACAATTTAAACTTTTTTACAACAGATCTAACAAAAAATAAATACCAATCTTGCCTTTTACCCATAGTGCTAAGCAATTATCAATAATGAACTACCTAATTTTAGGAACTTTTCACACTTTCTAATGAAATATCTCAAAATTGTGTCTAAATCAATTTAAAATCCAGCCACAAATGGTCACAATCCAATACATGCGTGGTCCCACACATGTACAGAGTTGGGTCAGGAACGGCATCCGGCATAAAACCTATGCCAAATAAATGAATATGCAAATCACTGCACGCTACAGGAGGCAGACGATTTGCTGCAGCAACCCTGGGAAGGGAAAAACCAAAAGAAAAAAAAAAGTATCTACATCCATATAAGGAAACCCAAATGACAGGGCTGTGATTACGCTCCAGACATTTATTTTCCTTGTATCAGTGGTTCGCCGAAACGTCACATTGATACAACCGATTCGGGAGACTGGTTTGTTTTTATTTCCGCAGCCCAAAACGCACCGAGCCGCAGCAGAGTGCAGCCAACAGCACATTAAGCAGACTTTATCTTCAGCAGTAGATTGTATTCTGCATTCTCTCTCACTCCGATACAAGAGGCTGTGAATCACTCTAATCCCATTAAGCGCGGCTGTGTTTCTGCAAAACTCTCAGAAGCTGTTGGCTATTTTTTTTCTCCTCCTTGCACAAGTTTTCTGTAAGCAAACAAAGTGATGCAAGTGTGTTTACCAGCTTGGAAACTCGGCAGGAGATGGAGTGTGAGGAAGACTAATAGGATTTAGACTTGTATGTGTGGTATTTGGAGGAAATCTATACGCCACAACTTGGGTAATAAAAAAAAAAATGAAAGCAGAGAGAGGGGGTTGAGGAGAATGGCAGAGTGGTTAGCATTCCTGCCTCTTAACAAGGACAAAACAGGCGACTGCTAAGGGCGCAGAGTGACTGGGGGTCGCCTGCCACTGCCCCGTGCTTCAGTGCACAATAAGTCTTAATGAGCCTGATCAATAACAGTATATACCCAGAAATTATGGACACTGGGGAGAGTTTTGAGTCCATAGATCTGTTCTACACTGGTCAAGCTTTAAGTCACTTTTCATTTGATAACAATCGACCTCTTACTCATGGAGATACGATCATAAACAGCTCCGAAATAATACTGCAGTAATAAAAGACATGATCTGAAGCGCACGTTAGTAGCGGTGCATGACGCCTTTCTCACAATATTTTAGCTGTGTTATAAAAGCAACACATTAGTCCAGACTCATATCTGAAATGTGAGAGTTTTTATAAGAAACAATGTTTTGTCTTGAAACTTAAAGAGAATTAAAATCATAATTATTTTCTTTTTTTACTACAGCTGCTGAAAATCATATATGATCATCTAAAATGCATCAGATGGACAGGAAATTACATCTGTTTTGTTCAAATTTTCCCCAGACCCCTGCCTTTGATTATACTTTATAATAACCTGCTACAAAATACATCAGGCCACAATGCAGGGAGTTGCACAAAATCAGTGTTAAAGTTGCTGTAAGCAGCATGCGCTCTACTGGTTTGAAAATGGTACTGCAGTCTAAATCAAAACAATGGTCTCTTTTCTGATTGGACGATTGGTGATGCAGTTTTAGAACCAAAACAAAAAATGTAAACAAAAACAACTTGGCCATTATGTAAAATATATTTTTAATTGTTAATAACTCAGCTGTACTATTGTTATCAGTAAAACTAATATTTGATTTATACATGTTTAGATGTGGGTGATTTTTATGAAATATAAAAAAATATATATATACTGCTCATAGCACCTATGTAGCTTATATTCTGTTTTAGCGGTGGTGGAGGTAGAGGGTCTGCATGTCTTCCCCGAGTTACTGTGGCTTCTTTTCAGCTTCCTCCCACTGTCCAAAAGCATGTGTTGGATGAAGTGGTGACTCTAAACTGCCCCTAGTGAATGAATGTGAGAGTGAATGGTTGTCTGTCTGAGTATTTCTCTGTGTCAGCCCTGTGACAAGCTGGCCCCTGTCCAAGGTTTAACTCGACTAAGGTCCATTGTTGTTGGGATAGTAGGCTCCAGGCACCCACGACCCCGAACGGGAGAAACCAGAGCAAGATGAATGAATGAATGAAAGCCGAGTGCCACCAAAATGATCAATAAATCATTAAAGCGAAAGAGAGTATACTAACTCTGCCCTCTTGTGGCTGGACCTCATACGACATGAATGAAGCACAAATTCTGTACTGACTGAGCTTGACATTTGAGCATCTTACACTGCAGTTCATAGGAAACATCCACAATCATTTTATCACAGCCTGAAAAGCTCAAAACGGCAATAAAAAGATTTTGCTCGTTTGGAACAGAACCTCATATAAAAAAAAAAAAGAAAATCCAAATGCATGTTGTAGCTACAGAAGTGTATTGTGTTCACCTGAAAAAATAAAAAATCTTTTTATGGGTAAAGTTAATTCTGTTTTAACAAGAGAAAAAATCCTGTTTTTATGAGTAAGATAATTTTATGTTTTTATGAGTATAATTTGTTCTGTTTTTACAAGAGAAAAAATCCTGTTTTTGTGAGATCATACCATCAATATTATTTAATACAGAATTTCTGAATGTGTCAGGCCTAAATTAAAATAAAATCTTTATGTGCTTTTTGTATACAACAGGCCTTTAGCATTGTGAGCTAAAGCTTGTTTGAAATGGACATTACTAAGTATTTATTTTTATCATTAAAAATACAACTAATATTACTCATAAAACCTTTTTTTTTTCAAGTGAACGCACTACGCTTCTGTATGCTCTACCCAAGCTCTGCCTGCACAGAGTTTAATTGAGATTGTTAATGGTTTTCTTAAAAAACGCTTCTCTTCTTTAACTGTTCTTGCTGTCCAATTACAATGTTTGTCTCAGTTTTAAGTAAGTATTACTAAAACAAGTGGCTTTATTAAAATAATTTCTTTTATAAAATAAGAAAAGCAGCTGTACATATTGGTTCAAAAAATCGGCAGTGTTTATGGGCCATCAGCTTCTCAGAATTTTAAAAATCAGTGTTGGTCAAAGAAAAACCCACAACAGTTGACCTCTAATTTAGAGCTATGGTACTAACAGACAAACATGGCCCTATCTTGCAATGGTACAGGATTCTTGCAACAATTTCTGGATCCCCAGCAAAAGTGAAACATGTTTTCTTTCCTTAAAAATACAACCATTGCTTTCGAGTTATCTTCGCATTTACAGACTTACAAACCAACCATTGCTAGAAAACACATACGGTTCAGTGGTGGAGCCGATAAATGCAAAACATGGCTGCTGCTAAACACAGACTGGATTAAAATAAAAATGCTTTGTGAGTTTCAAATTGACCCTGCGTCTCTTTTCCCAATAGACCCAGTTAATTCTACACTTTAGAGTCTATTGCATAATGCCATCCAGATTCATCATTTATTTATACAGTTTATTTTAATGTAAGAGTCTGTTTCTAAAGGTCAGACAAAACATTAAGCAGTGCACCACAAGGTTTATGGCTTTATTAACAGTAAATACATTTTTAAAAATCCATATTTATAAAGCTGGGTTAAAACCAGGCCGGAGTTTTTAATGACTTTTATGACACGTTTTTGTGAGTGTAAAAATACTTAGACTGTGAAATGTAACGGCACAATGAAACCACAAATTTAATTTAAGGGTCCAGCTCTTCTGTTGTGTAGAGCAGTGCTGTGGTTCAAAGAAAAACGACTGTGGAGAAACTAGACAGCCCCTTCCTGGAAACCACATGAGCTCCGAGTCAAAGCATTTTTGAAGGGAAGTTAATGATTTCCATTGTGCCATGCAGCCATGTTTTTCACATGAGGCTTGTGAACAAGAATAACTCATTGTTTTTGTAAAAATATCATAATGCTGTTGGATTGTGGGTAATCCCTGTCTCTGAGCCACAGTCACTGCTCACAATTTGCATCACTAAGCTGCTCAGGTATGGCTTCAGAAAAAATTGTGGGTAACTTTACTTTACTTTTTTTATAGCATTATGTGTATTTAACAGAAGTGCTAAAATACTGTACGGAAGTTAAAGTACTGTTACTTCAAAAACACTAAAGTAGTAGTAATAGCACAAAATCGTAGCTTTAAAAAGTACTGAATGTGAAGTTTACTTAAGTACTTGGTCCTACGTCTTTTAGTGCTACCAACCTACTTTGCCCCTCAGGGTAAAAATAATTTTTACTTATTTAGAGACTAAACTTTTGGAGTAAAACTTTTTTTTTTTTTAGTTTGCTGTTTGGGACCCAGATTTCAACCATAATTTACTGTATTAAAAAAAAAAAAAAAAAAAATCTAACTTCATGGCTTGTCATACAATTTGACAAAAAAGTTGCATATCTTTTTCAAGTGAGTTTGTTTTGTTTTGAGGGTGGAGCAAAACAAAACAAAGAGGGCCATAACATTATCCAATCCATTTAATCCACTTCATCTATAGTCACTGTCTTCTATTGAAAACCTTTCTAACATAGACATTCATGCAGTTTCTCAGAGAGTTCTTACTAATGTTTACTGACGCAGACATTTAGTCAATAAAAGTCTTTTACTATTTATTTATACTCTTTAAATGCGTAAGCTAAATATAAACACATCATTGAAAAAAGTCAAGCCACAGGGGTTGCAGCAGGAAGGGATGGGAATTTGGGCTCATTTCAGTGAGCCAGGTCATTAGGCCTGGCTCAACAAAAAGAGCCAGAACTCTTTTGGCTCCAAATGGTTCTTCATTTTACCACAGATACCTTTTAGATTTCAAACAAATTTAGCACAGTTTTGACTAATGAGTTGTATTGTGTACTCCTATCTAACTGAAGAACATGGACTGTGCAACTATCCACTGTACTGACTCACTTACAGAACCACTCTACTACACATGGCATGAAAACACATCTGTAATTAAGAATAAACATAAAAGACTTCTGACTTATTTAAACACACACACACCTCTGACTAAAAGCAGGGCTTTATTTAGTATTAAAAAGTAAATACAACAGCAAAACAAAAAATAAACAAACAAAAAAATGTATACATATATAACCTAAAAAGAAAATAAATAAATAACAGAAACATATTGCAATGTGCATTGTGCCAGACAGCACCAAACAGCTTCAGGTGCCTCTCTCTGAACCAACCACCATCAACTCTCGAACTGTAACTTTGGACTTTTATTGTTCAGGGCAGACTGGTGTTGAGGAAGTGCCACAGCTCAGAGGCTGATCCTGTTTCTTCTCTCTGGTATTATCTGCCCTGTTTCTGAAAAGATCCGTTCAGGACGAGCCGTCACCAGCGACCACAGAAGGGGACAGCTCAAAGGAAAGATGACAACTGAAGTTGTCCCGTGTGTGACAGATGTGTTACTGCCTAACCCGTGTCCTGACCACTGTGCACTGTCGTCCCGAGGCTGAGGGATAAGTCGGTGTCAAACGAAGCGTCCCACATTAAGAACGCTGTGGTGAACACAGCGCAGTAATTGTTTCCTGGTAATTAGTTTGCTGCTAAATCTTAATCATAATTAAAATCACATTACTCTCCCTGACTTCTAACTGAGTAGCTCTGGTTCATCATAGGCTCGTTACCCGGGGAACGCAGTACAGGGTTACTTCAAAATGTGAAGTAAAGTAGAAGTAAAGTACTCAACACAATTGTACTTACTGCTACTACTACTACTACTTTTGCTACAGCTTCCAGTACCACTCACACAACTTACTACTACTTACTAATTACTACTACTACTACTGCTATCACTATTAATACAACTAGCACTACTAACATTGTCTACTACTACCCACTTTGCCACTTGCCAAAAATATTACGACTACAACTACTACTATAGCTATTACTCCTGCTACAGCTACTACACAAACTCTTACTACTGCAATTACTATTAATAGTAATACTACTACCAGTGTTAATATTACTACCCTCTCTGCTAATGAGGAAGAAAAGCACTTTCTAAATAGGTCATTACTACTACTACGATTTTACTACTACTACTTCTCTTGCTGCAGTTACCAGTACCACTCCTACAGCTTACTACTACTTACTGATTACTACTACTATCACTAGTAATATTAGTACTATCAGTGCTACTATTACTTCCCACTTTGCCACTGAAGTAAAAGAAGTACTTACTGTGTCTGTTATTACTACTACTATTTCTACTACTACTACTAGTACCAGTACCTCGCCCACATTTTACATACTACTCACTAATTACCTCTACTACGACTATCACTTTTAATATTAGTACTACTGCCAGTGCTACTATTACTACACACTTTGCCACTGAGGCAAAAAGTACTTTCTGTACCTGTTACTACAACTACTACTAAAGTATTTTTTACTACTACTTCTTTCACAGCTACTAGTACCACACCTTCAAGTTACCTACGAATTACTACTACTACAGCTATAACAATTAATACTAGTACAACTACCACTGCTACTATCACTACCCGCTTTGCCACTGAGATAAAAAGTATATGTCTGTTACTACTACTATTTAAGTACTACGACTACTCCTGCTACAGCTACCAGTAGTAACACTCCTACAACTTACTACTACTTACAAATTACCACTACTACTGCTATCATTATTAATACTAGTACTGCTACCAAAGCTACTACTACTACCCACTTTGCTGCTGAGATTAAAAGTACTTAATGTATCTGTTACTACTACTATTATTTTACTGATACTAATGCTACAGTTACCATTAGTACCACTCCTACAACTTACTACCACTTAGTAGTCCTACTGCTATCATCATTAATATTAGTAGTATTATACGTTCGACCAGAACTACCACCTACTTTGCAGTTCTTTCAGTATCTGTTACTACAATTACTATTTTTACTACCACTACTGATGTTACAGCTATTACAACAACTACTATTACTACTACTATTACTACTACTACTGCTAACACTAATAATATTACTGCTGCTAACAGTGCTACTATTACTACCTACTTTGCCACTGAAAATACTGAAAATACTTTTATTACTCTACCTCTATTTATTGTTACTACCCCTTTATTTAATACTACTACTACTACTATTACTACTACTACTACTATAACGACTACTCCTGCTACAGCTGCCACTATTACCACTACAGTATCTATTATTACTACTGCAAAGATACACAAAAGCAGCTTAAAAATCTACTCAAGCGTGCTAGTACTACAGTAAAAGTATCTAGTTACTCTAAGCACTCCCAGTTTAAGAGAGTACAGTGTTCTGCTGTCATCGCTGCACTGTTACTCTTCATGCAGCTCCTGTGGCCGTCCCAGACATGAATTGCTGATACAGAGCTATGTGGCAATTAAACAATGGTCCAGTGCCCTGTCCCGGGCCAAAAAAGCCTTGGCTGGACAGATTCTCCTCATGCCTATGTTATTACTGCTGGAGGTGGGCGATGGCTGCAGCACCGCCAGAGCCCTGCAACAAAAGGTGGTTTTATTCCATTAGGCGGGCGCTAACGTGTCTAATTCCCATGCAGAGGAGAGGGAGCCGAGTCAGAAATGTCTTTTATTATTTATAACAAGTACAAATCTATACAGCAGTCTGAACAACTGACTGGCCACACGTCGATGGGTGTAGATCTGTGATTATTAAGGTGTGTTCACAGGACAAAAGGTGTGCTTTGGGGCAAAAGTGTGCACCTGTGTCGATGATGTCATTGGTCTGGTTCAAGTTCACACTGAGCTCTGTCAAACGAACTGAACTGACTGAGGGAGCAGTAACAATCCTCAACTGTAGAGGGCAGCATGTCAGTATTTACTGAGAGAAACTTGGAAAAAAGAAACCCTCCTCATCTATTGGTCAAAAGTCTGCCTCTTCAGCTGAATATGTCCGAATAATATCATACAGTGCACTTTAATTAATATTTAATGAAGTATTAAGTTTAGAGCAGTGATATCTGAACACAGGTGTGGACTCTCTCTGTGATTAATATGAAATCTGTGTTGTTTCAGTGTTTTTACATTTGTTTGCTAATGTTGCTAATGAAGCTCAGTGTGAACTGGAACCAGACCTCAGACATCATCAACACAGGTGCGGACACACCCTAAGTCATGCAAGCTGCCTAAATTACAATAAAAACATTAAAAATATTTAACTGGACTTGGTTTTTAGAGTTGTAGATGTTCTTTCTCTTATCTAAGAGACTTGGATGTGTTGGATGATTACGTTTTTGGCCATTATTACATTATTAGTTGTTAGCTTTTTCACAGCTTTGTCTTAACGGACCTTTCAGGCTCTGTGTTTGGACGCTGAGCTGACGTTACAGCGTTCAGCGGCAACGGCTGCAATGTAGCGCCGCACTGACACAACATACAACACACAAATCACTGAAATTTGGAGCATCACCCACCGCCCACAGCGTCCCGTGTGAAAGTGGCTTTATGTGTTTCCTATGTGGACGTGGAGAGGACAGAGAGAGAGACGGGGGAGGCGAGGCACGTGCATCGATCCCAAACCACACGGTCCGGTCCTAACGAGCTGCAGGGGAGTGAGGCGCAGCTCTGCCAGCCCCAAGGTCAGCTCCGGACAGCGGGCTGAAATCAAACCTGCCCAGGCATGTCAGAAATGTTAATTCTGGTCGAGTGGGCATAAATAACATTGTCAGAGGAATTAGAGCTGCTTCCAGGGGCTTTCACTGACAAGGCTGGAGCTGTGTTCACTGGAGGCCAGTGTTTCTGCAGAATAAAATGCTCAATACTCACCTTTTATAGCTGGATGGCTTAATTTAACTGTTGCACAAGGCTGCTGGTAACATTGTGGAATTAAAACATGTTGATTTACAGGATTTAAAAGTGCATTTGTAAAATGTATGTGCCACATGCCAGCATATCAATGAATAAAAATGTTGCAAAGTCCATTTATTTCAGTAGTTTGGTTCAAAGTGAAACAGTATATTACATAGATTCAGTACACACAGTGAACTGTTTCAAGCATTTATTTATTTTATTGTGATCTGAATGGTTTACAGCAGTGGTTCCCAAACTGTGCAGGCTTCTTCTGATGGTACTCTGGAGTCTTTTCAAGTTCAAGTTTGGTCCTGGCTTTAGTTCTAATTTGTTCCTAGATTAGTGCTGGTTTTAGTCCTCATTAAGACCTTGTTTAGTTTAGATTACATCTAGTTTTGTTCTTGTTTAGTCTGAGTTTAATTCTGAATAATTCCTGGTTAAGTCCTGATTTAGTTCTGGGTAGTCCTGGTTTAGTTCTGGTTTATTCTTAGTTTAATCCTGAAATTTTCTTGGTTTATTGCTGGTTTTAGTCCTAGTTTAATTCTGATTAGTCCCTGTTTTTTCCTTATTTTGTAACACAGGTTTCTTTGTTTGGTCCTGGATTTGTCTTGGTTAATTTATGAAAGATGATACTTGCAAAGCCAAATATAATCTGAGGTTGTGCTTGGTGTGAAAAGTTTGAGAACTGGTTTGCAAATAACAACAAACACAATTCTGTGTCTCTTACATAATATAAGGCTAAATACCACTACCACAATTAAATAAAGACAATAAATGTTTATTATTATTATTATTATTATTATTATTATTATTAAACATCTCAACTTCTTTTTATGATATTCTTTTTTTCATGTATGCCAGTAGACAGATAAAATAGGCCTATCTGTTGACATTCACATATTTTATACTGACGTAAGCATATGTGACCAGACCTTTAGCATTGGAACTCACCAAGAAACAAAAAAGTTTCCAAAATCCATACAGTTTCTGACATTTAATTTAAGTACTCGATGGTACAGCTAAGGTTTTGACTTATAATGCACTGAAAAAAAAAAAAAAAAAAGCTGTGAAAATCAAAAACTGAAGGCGACAGGATCCCTTAAGATTTTTGAGTTTTGGGGCCAACTCCAAATCTCAAATTTTTAACAACTAATAGTTTTTGTTCACTTAATTTGATGTTCATATGTTTAAAAACTCACTGTCATTTTTTTTTTTATCCTCACCTTACAGCCAACTGACTATCCATTGTTGAGAAAAAGTATGATTCTTTTGTTAAATTCACTATATTTAGTTTTTATTTTTATCAATGATAATACTTTTTCTGAACAGTGGATAGTAAGTTGGCTGTAAGCTGAGTTTAAAAAAAATGATAGAGAATAAATTTTAAGTTTTTAGATGTATGAACATCAAATTAGGTAAACAAAAAAATTAGGGCCGGGAATTGATTAAAAAAAAAAAAAAACGAATTAATCGCAAGTCTGAAAAACATTAATCGCGATTAATAACTGGCAGTTATTAATCACGATTAATCGTATTATGAATTCATGTACAAACACAAAATTGTAAATTTAGAACATTTATGTTGAATTAACCTTCACATACTTTACTGTAAACTTGTGCAATGCAAACAAAACTTGTAAAGAAAATAAATGAACAGTCTCTTTGAGACCTGTAACTAAAGTTTGCCTAAATAAGGTACAACCAACAAATACACAAAACTTACCTAAAAAAGCATGTGTAATCTCTTTTAGAACTTTAACAAAAATAAGTTTAATTCTTCAATTAATAACAATTGTTGTGGTTCACAACAGTGTAAATACTATGAACTGTGTTACTCCAGTGGTAATTGAACTCATCCTTGCATAGACTGCACATAACTTTTGTTTTGTCTATATTGCTGTCTGGTGACGATTTGAAGCAGAATTGTCCATTTAGCAATGTGTCTTTTTGGTCACTCATGTTGCTTTAGCTCGTTCACTTGTTGCATTAGGCTCGTTCCAGATGAACTGTGCCTCACCTGGATTGTGAACGAGAGTGCACGGCCGCAATGAGAGGAGGGGAAATACACCTGTACTGAAGTCGGACAGTTTGTGGCTCAGATCACGCACCATCACGCCCCAAATCCACTTCTCACGTGTGTTGCTTTATCCAGGTCAAAACTGTAACTTTAGTCTGTATTTTTTTTTAAAAGAGGCGGGGGAAGAAGGAGAGGAGGGCAGTGAAGTGTCGTGCGTTACGTTTCTGATCAGCACGAAACTCAGATCCAATCACCTGTCTGTTCACCGCTGACAGATGTGCGTTTTCCCATCATGCACTGAGCCCTGCAGCCTCCGCAGTTGCTCCTGATGAACTGCGGCGGCTCAGGCGCTGGTCTCGTTTGGATCTCACGGTGACCGTCGCACTTGTGGCATCAGAGCAAGTCAGGAACAAGTCAGACACAAATCTAACCAGCGTGCACTGTGCACAGACCGACACTGATCCAAACTGCGCAAGTCTGGCTCGTCTCAAACGCGTCTGATGGATGGAAACGGAAATGTGTCGTCTTCTACGCTCGCGCGGTGCATTTCTGCTGCGCTGGAAGACCTGTGGTGTGTTGCTGCCTCTGTCAGTGCTGTTGGAATATTTTTGTTGTGATCAAATTAATTGATGCGTTAATTGAAATTAACGCGATTAAATCAATAAATTAATGCACTGCGTTAACGCGATAATTTTCCCCGCCCTAAAAAAAAATATTTGTTGACAAAAACCTGAGACTTTAAGTTGGCCCCAAAAATCTTGAGGGATACTGTTGCCTTGAGTTTGGTAGTTTTTGCAATTTATTTTATTTATTTCTTTTTTACTACAGTGTGGCAATTTTTTAATAAAAATGATGACACTGTAAATCATTTTAGTTTGCATATGAGTTTTAACCTTCCTATGTTTTTCTACTGGTTGGGTACAACTGAGACATGGTTTGTTGAAAACTGGCACAGAGATGGAACAAGTACGGTGGCCCTGAAGGGCAAGTCACACCAACAAATACCAAAACACGCACACAAATTCAAAAACTTCCACACATTATAAAGTTGTTGTTATTCGTTGTTTTTTAATTTGTGTGTGTTTTCAAATTTGTGTGCGTTTTTCTGAATTTGTGTGCCTGTTTCAGTTTTTGTTTGTGTGTTTTTCATTTTGTTGGTGTGACTTGCTCTTGAGGGCCACCATAGACAAGGATCCTAAAACTGGGACTGTCCCGCTTAAACGGGGACATCTGGTTATCCTACATAAGCGGAGTCCAGCCACAGCCAGTGTACTCTTTGTGCTGGTCCCAAGCCTGGATAAATGGCAAGGTCTTGTGTCAGGAAGTGAAATTACTATGCAAATTACTGCACGCTAGGGGGCTGTGGCGATCCCAGAAGGGAAAAGCAGAGAGCAGTCTCACCAACTGACTGGCCACACGTCTGCTTTACTGCCCTTACCTACCATTCATTTTATAAAACAAAATGGATTTAGATTTCTTTTGTTTACAGCTTTTTCAGTATAAATCTTGATTACCATTATTAAATGTATCTACAATGGGACATCTGTCTATTTAGTGTTCTTTCCTTTTGGCTTTTCTCTTCTGAAGTGGCCGCAGCAAATCGTCTGCCTCTTACTGCGCAGTCATTAGGCAGATAGATTTGGCACAGGTTTGCCCTTCCTGACACAACCCTTTCCATTTATCCAGGCTTGGGACCGGCACAAAGAGTTGACTGGCTTGTGACCCTCTGTTTTATTCCTTTAAAATCCTTCTCCAACTCACAGAGGCAGCTATGCATTACCATAACTGAAACTCTAGACCTGAGAAAAAAGTGGGTTGATTTATTTTTGGTCCAGCAGCACGTGGTTTTAAAGGTCCTCTTAAAAAATCACTTCATAAAATCCTTAGGTCCACTATACTTTCCATAAATACTTGCGTGGGCCTGAGTTCTCATACACTGCTCTGGTGAAAGATGCCTTTTTTAGTCTGAGGTGACATCACTGACCCAGGGGAAGCCAATTTTCCTATTTTCGGTGACAGTGAGCCAGGAAAACCCACTCAGTTTCCATGGTGGTGCTCTGTCGCGGCCTCTCTCCTCGTCTCTCCAGGGGTTTCTTCTTTCATCTGGGCTTTTAGCAGCAGATAAGATAGCAACAGGGTCAGAGGTCAAAGGTCACAAAGGCAGACACAGCTCAGTGGATCCAGCCCCAACAAGGGAGTTGGACTGCTGTCAGAGCTCACAGCCCAAATACACCTCATAATATCAGAGGTGGAACCTAAGATACTACTTTACTGTGGAAGACAGTTTTACTTAAGTCAGAGTTATTGGGTTTTAGACTTTGTTGGCAAAATTGGTAAAACACAGGTCCTGCATTTGAGCCAGGTTTGGAGATGGAAGTAGTAGTAGTACTGTTTCTCAGGTAATCATTTTGTTAAGTGTTTTTATTTCTCCTTTATTATTATTATTATTATTTTGAAGTAAGTGTACAGATTATTTTGTTCTATGTCCACCTCTAAATAATAACACAGTTTCTGTTGTTTCTGAGAATTAAAAATTTTTTAAAGATAATAAGATAAAGATAAGATAAAGAAATAATAAGTATAATATTAACTATCAGGCCCTTCTGGCACTCTTTTAGGGCTTTTCAAATGTGCTCTCATTTTGGCATTTCTTATGCAAGGGTGATGATATTTGACAAAAATGTTCATTAATAAATTAATTTTAGAATGTCAGCGTCACAACTGAAAATAACTAAATATTCTAATATCTAGATAAATAAAATCACTCTCTTCATCTTAAAGCCTTTTAAGCCAACATTTACATTAAAATCACTTATTTCCCCTCTGCTGCCGTTCCAAACAGAAATGTTAAATCATGTTAATTCCTCTGTAACTCTGTCAGTCAGAGGCTAAAAAACACACAGAAAAAAACAAAAAAACACCACTATATCTACCCTTTTTTCATTACATTGTGGGAGATAATTCACTTCATAATTTCCATAATAATTTCATTTTTTGTTATGTAACACAGCTGCAGGTGGAGGACTGTGATTTTCTGCCCTTTTTTTATTTTTGCCATGGCACAAAATGTAAACATGTATTAAAATCAGTGTTAGGGCTAAGCAGTGACCAATCCAGCACTGGTAATCCCTGCACACACACAAACACTGCATCTTAAAACGGTAATAATTAATGTTTTGTTTATAAACATGTATAATTATGTAAAGAAACTGCCATTTAGGGGGTGAAACTATGAAAATGCATTAACCTTTGCTCTGTATGATGAGGACAGGGGTAATGATCAATGAACAAAAAACAAAAACAAAACAGCTGCAGCAGTGACCTAAAAGGGCTTCAGGAGGAGGAACGTGACTTTTTTGGGGGGGGCCTGAGAGTTAAGCTTTACACATATCACACTACAACCTTTATTCCTGGCTTCATTTATACACACAGTTATACAATATATACATTCATATTTACACTTGCAATCAGCTTTAACATCGCCAGTCACCTCTGAATTAGTTCCTTGCATAAGTGTCATAACAAAAATCTGACCTATACAAAAAAATGTTCTTTTTTCAAATTAGTCTTTATTTTCCACCCACAAGTAGCCTAATATAAGCCCAACTTGCTTTTGAGCCACAATTTCATCAATTGTGCAAATGGCTCCAACATATCTGTGTGTATTTTTATTTATACGCAGAACACAAAAAACATACATACAGTATACATAATATATTTAGTTAGTGTTGAACTGCACATGCACAACTGGGCCGCAATAACAGCTCCACCTCCATTACTGTTGTCATTTAGAATTTCCATTTCCATTTACTCTGACATGTTTTGGTCAGCATAAGGAACTGCATGTTACTTTTAACCAATAAAAAGTCAGGAAACACCCAGAGGCTAAAGGTCCTGGGCACATACGGGTTAGTTTGATTGGTTAATCCACTGTGTTGGTTTATTTAATAAACAGTCTATGGATAGCATCTTTCCAACTTAATGTAACAGCATATATTCTGATTAGCTGGCTGCATTGCTGATTTTTTTTTTTTCAAACACAGAGTCACATCACAGAACAAAGAACAAAACAGCACAGACATTTAATAGCACAGATACAAACTAGAAGCACTCAGAGAATGCAGACCTCCGCCAAGCCATAGGTCACTCACCTGAGACAAACCTCTAAAGGCCTGGGTTTAGCTCAGTAAGTATTAAAGATAGATCAAATCTGTGAACATACTACTGACAGAGAAAAACCTCACGGTTTGGTGTTATTTGCAGTATGTAGCTACATTTGTGCTGTGCAATATCCAATGTCATATGTACCCCTTGTATTTAGAACCTTCTGGATCACCAGAACCAGAATATCAACATGATCCAGGTCAAACTGTGTCAGATTATAACATCCACCATCATGTCATCTGTAATTATTTGTCAGTGATTCTGGGCAGTATTTGTTGAGTTAGAAGCTGTTATGGCGAAATTAGCCCCATCTTCCCATAAAAAAGAATAAAAAATTACTGGATCCAGATGGTGACCCAGATCAGCCCCAAATGTAATCACTTGTTTTTTATTCCATTTCTGACATTTTCAACAAAAAAATAATAATAATAATGGTTATTTTGTAATACAATAAAAAAAAAAAATTAAAATTGAAAAGTGGTGTCTTGTTGCTGTGTCACCTTCTACGCACAAAACACTTACTGAGGTGGAATAACTGAAAAATGTCCACTTATTTGTGCAATAATTAGTTATAAAGAGTAAAGAGATAAGAAATAAAGAGTCAGTTGCATGGCTAAAGCTATACCTGGTTAGTTAGTGTATAAATGGAGTATCGAACCTAAACCTAAACAGTTTAGCGCAGTCTTTAAAACTGGCAGTATTTTCTCAGTTTCAGTCTTTTTTTTTTTTTTTTTTTTGGTTTAAACAGATTTTAGTGAGATGCAGATGTAGTGGGAGGTCCCAGTCAGGCAGATTGAGATGTTGTTGAGGAGTTGAAGTGTGACACTGTCCAATTAGGATTCTGTGGATATGTATCATTTTCACTAGGCTTGCTCCAGCTTTTACATGTTGTGCAGGTTTCTGAGCAGATTTTTGGGGGATGATGCAGTCTGAGTGCAACTTGAACAAGCGAGTGAACATTTTGTACTTAAAGTTGATGTGTTGATGTGATTGTGAAGCAGGAAGAGTAAGGATTTGAGTGAGTTTGACAGGGGCTAAATTGTGATGGAACGACTGGGACAGAGGATCTAGAAAACTTGTGGGGTGTTCCTGGTCTGTAGTGGTCAGGATCTACACTGCAAAAAAATATGTATCTACATTAGTCAAAGGTACTGTAAGCAGCATGCACTCTACTGGTTTGAAAATAGTACTGCAACCAAAACAATGCTCTGTAGGTTGCCAGTTTTTCTGCTTTTCTGATTGGACGATCAGCGATGCTGGGTTTAGAACAAAAGCAAAAAAACAATGTAAACAAAAACACCTTGGACATTATGTGAAATATATATTTTTTAATGTGAATAAATCAGCTGTGCCATTGTTATCAGTAAAACTAATATTGGATTTAAATATGCTTATTTCTTATCTTGGGACACATGTGGGTCATTTTTATGAAATATAAAAAATATATACTCAATTCAATTCAGGTTTATTTGTATAGCCCAATATCACAACAAAAGTTGCCTCAAAGGGCTTCACAACAGTTGATCAAACATAAACACACAATCAGACTTAACACACAATCAACACAAACAATAACTACACTAAACTAAATAGACCCAGGACACTCCTGTCCTTAGACCCTCCTTCTCAGTAAGGAAAAACTCCTAAAAAACCCAGCTACGGGAAAAAAGAAGAAACCTTATGGAGCCCATATTGAAGGAGAGATCCTCTCCCATACTGCTCATAGCACCTTCAAAATGAATATAGATTATTAATCTTGATTTGAGTAATGTTCATTAAATTGGATTTATTTACTCATTAGGTGACTTAGATGATTTGACTTGTTTCAAGAGATTTCTTTTCCAGTTTCAAACTATTTTTACTTATTTGAAGCTAAATTATAGATAATTTTGCTTGAAACAGTGAAGAACAGGAAGCAATAACTTGAAATAAGTCAAATCATCCAGTTTAATAAGTAAATAAATCCAGTGTAGTGAACATTACTTGAATCAAGGTTAATAATCTGTATTTAAGTCATTTTAACTAATATAGATATTGATTACTTGCAGTGTATGTTTGTATGTAGAACTGGTCCAAGGAAGAAAAAGTGTTGATCCAGCAACAGGTGATGGATGTGGGGACTGAAGTGTGGTCAGATCCAAAAAACAAACTCAAATTACTGAAGAAGTTAATGCTGGTTCTGGTAGAGAGCTGTCAGACCGTACAGTTGTGTATGGGGCTGCATTTTAGGCAGGTGGTCATAATGTTCTGCCTGATATTGACTGTCCGTTTTCTGTCCATACGCAGGCTTCCAGGATGACCCGCTCAGACGAGGACAGGGAGAGGGACGTGGGCTGGGATGCCTGGGGCCCGTGGAGTGACTGTTCACGCACCTGTGGAGGAGGGGCGTCCTACTCACTGCGCCGCTGCCTCAACTCTGGGTGAGCCGCGGTATAAACACACAACATGACCAGCTCTGACAGCTCTTCTGAAATATGGATACAACCCAGGGCTGGGGGACTGTCATTAAATCCAAAACTCAGTATTGCGCTGCTTTGGGTTGGTCGGGATTTTAATGAGGAAAGCTGAGAGAGATACCACTTCTGCACAATCGTCAAATCTCATTTTGTGAACAGAAATATTAATGTTAAAGACATCTTGAGGGATTTATGTACAGCAGATAAAATTGTTGTTTCAGTACAGATGTAGATAATATTTAAATAACATCTGTAATTGAAATTAAATGTAAAATATGTCTTTACAATCATAATTTCCAATAACATTGCTCCAATTTGGTAATCACCTCTTGATGTACTGACGTATAAAATGTTAAAAAATTGTTTCTTTGACCCTTCACTCAAACCATCCTCTCTCTGGCTTTGAGTTATCACTGTTCTCAAAGGAGTGGACTGTGTCTTTCAGGATGAACTGCAGTGAACAGTTCATTGGGGAAACCAAACAACTTCTGCACAAGAGGTTATACCAACACCACAGAGCCAACTAGAGATGGGATTTATAGCTCTTTAAAGGGCCCATATTATGCTTTTTTTGTGCCTTTTAAATTAATTTAAGACACCTCTAGATCAGCATCTTACATTTTGTTGGTCAGAAAATGCAATAATAAAACAATAAAAAAAAATTTTTTTTTGAAAAAACCCTCTGAAGAAACTCATCATTTGACTCTGTGAGAAACGATCAGATTAGGTCTCTGTCACTTTAAGAGCCCTCCCTCCCCATGGCCCAGCTGCTGTCACGCCCCTTCAAGCTCACAACATGTGCTGCTGCAACCGCGGTGGCTTTGTTTAGTTGCTGCAGGGGAGGTGTAAGCTGAACGGGACTGGGCTGTGAGGGGGAGGGGGTGTGGTCAGTGAGATGGGCGTGGTCATGTGGAGGGGCGTGGTCAGTGGGATGGGGCGTGGTCCAGGGGAGGGGCGTGGTCAGGTGGAAATGTGCTGGAGACGTCTGTGAAACAAAATATTTCTGTCCTTTCAGGAAGTCAGCGTAAATAAATTGAGGATTACTCAAATATGTGTGAATGAAACAAAAACACAACTCCAGGTCTGTTTTTGATACAGGAACAACATCAAAACTCAGCAAAGTCGATTTTGCATAATAGGGCCTCATTAACAGGAGCCAAATCTTTTCTGTTCATTTCTAAGAGCCGTTATTATTATAAGAAGCCATCAGTTCATTCAGAAAATAAACACCAGGATGAGTGAGCGAGTCCACCATTGAAGATTTATTACATGTCCAAAACATGCACAATATAACTACTTTAACACAAGTTCATGGAGAAAAACTACAACAATAAACTTTTCTGCACAGGTGTAGGCACTAAGAGACTGTGCTCCTCTCTCTCTTCATCTCTTTCTGTTTCTGTATGACTTTTTCTTGAGCTTGAGTTCTTCTACTTTTTCTTATGAGTTTTTTTTTTTTTTTTTGTCGTTGGCAAACAAAAACGAGCTTGTTTCTCATTGTTCACGGTGAAGAGCCATTCAAAAGATTTGTATAGTTTATGAACGTCACATCTCTACACCTCCACCTGAAGGACTGTGAGGACAGTGAGGTCTGAATCTTAGCTGGAGATAAAGGGTGGTTTAACTGAGCAAACAAAGAGGCAATCTTTGTTAACAATGAAAAACCTTCTTTGAACAGAAATGGTTTCAGATTTAACCTTCCATCTGTTTACAACAGTGTTTAAAACCCAGACCAGTTAACATCAGAAGCAGCAGATTATGCTAATGGTCCTCAGGTGGGTTAATGACCATCTCATTTTCTCCAGCAGAGGACACTTTACTGCCAACGACCCCAAACTAGGGCAAGCCTTTTATCCAGTCTAGACCAATAGATCAGGTCAACAACTCCTCCTTCCAATGCATAAAAAATGAAAATGGAACAATATTGACAATATTGTGATATCACAATATCAGTGGGCTCACAATATTGTTGTGGACTTGTAGCAGAATGGTAAAAAAGCAGAGAACTACATAGACCTTTGCTCCATTTCAGTGCAGCCAACATGACAAAATGATGGTTATTAAACACTTTTTTAGTCTTAATCTTTTGAAATATCACAATAATTAATGCACTAAAGTCTCGTCAGGGCATTTTTAGAGAATATGTGTTGTTGCATGAGCTTTTCTACAAAACCATGATGATTGTGATAATATTGTACAGTAAAATCTGGATATAGTTACATCACTACTAAATGGTGTACACTCAAGCAGAGCAACATAAATTCATGCCTAACCTTTAAAGTTAACATAGACAATAGGTATTTAAAATTCACCCAATCAAAGTGGCAGAGGGAAAATGTATGTTAGCAGCCAAAATAAAAATCTACCTGCGTTTGGCTGGATGGTGAGTGTTAATGTCAAGCCTTGGAGTGAACATTTGTCTGTCAGTGTGTGTGCGTGCGTGTCTCAGTCTCCAGCCAAACGTAAAATCTAACAGGAATAAGCGGAAGAAGATGAATGAAATGCAAAATTGACAGTTCACTTAAATTGGTCTTGTGCCATTAACAATCAAAGTAAGAGTTGTCAGTCAGTCATTAAAACAAACACACTTCTCTAAAAACAACATATGATATTGCTTATGTCCCTTCAATAAAATTGTTAGCTTTCTTCACTCACTTCCTGGCTTTATTTATGCTAATTATCCTCCTGCCGCTGCGTCCCGCCGTGATGAGCCACTAGAGCCCTGTTTTATCTGCTAACCTGTGCATCCCGAGCCGTTTGAAGTCTGATGAGGATTTCAGTAACGTCTTCTAGGGGCTTGTCAGAGAGGCAGTCTGAGCTTTGATCACAGAGGAACATCATCGTGTCCGCCAGCATCTGGAAGTGATTGATCAACCTGATTAGCTCAAAGTTCAGACGTCTTGTAGCTGACCCATTGCCTGGCCCTGCTTCCTTTGTTCGCTTTTCTGATTCACTAAAACACTCACAATAAGAAAGGACACTGTCAAAGCTACATGCTGTACAGAAATGTAGCAAGATGAGGGCCTTACATTATACGCCATCAAAAGATCTGTTAACTCCCTTAATATAACTAATAAAGCAGTAGTTTATCATAATAATAAGAGCTTGGCATTAACTGTTTTACTCACTGGCCACTGTGACAAGTCTTTTTCAAAACTGACTTGCCAATTAGGGTTTTCACTAGCCAGAATTTACTTAGATCAAATGCTGTAGTATTTTATAGCATACAATAAAATACATATAAACTCAAAAACTCAAGGTAACAGGATCCTTCAATATTTTGGAGTTTTGGGGCCAACTCCAAAGTTTTCGGGGTACTTCACTTAAGTGGTTCACCTCGTACCTGGCCAATAGGACCTTTTCAGTATGGATAGGTGATCTGTCTTCCTCTATTGCTTCTCTGTTTTGTGGCGTACCCCAAGGTTCCTTACTTGGCCCCATTTTGTTTTCTCTTTATATGTTGCCCCTGGGGTCCATTATAGCCAAGCATAACCTGGCCTTTCACTGCTATGCAGATGATCTGCAGATTTATTTACCTGTGATGCCAAAGACAAGAAATCTTTAATTGAGTGTATTGCAGACATTAAGCTGTGGCTAAGACAAAACTTCCTCCACTTAAATGAGAACAAAACTGAGTATATTTTATTTGGTGACCCTGCACTTCCAGATCTTGGTGAACTGACTTCTAGGCTCAAACCAACTGTTAAGAATCTTGGTGTTGTCTTAGATAATAGTTTTATATTTGACAAACAGATTGATAGCGTGGTGAGAGCGAGCTTTCAGTTGTGTATTTTAACTAAAGTGAAACCTTTTCTTAATCGCACTGATCTTGAAAAGACAATTCATGCTTTTATCAGCTCTAGAATAGATTATTGCAATGAACTTTATGTTGGCGTCTCCCAGTCGTCCCCGTGCCGCCTCCAGCTGGTGCAGAATGATGCAGTCCGTTTTTTAACTAACACGTCCAGACATCAGCACATCACCACAGTCCTTTATTTGCTCCACTGGCTTCCTGTTTCTTTTAGAATTGATTTTAAAATTTTACTCTTTGTTTTTAAAGCTCTCCATGGCCTCGCCCCACCCTATCTTACTGAGTTGTTGGTGGTCCGTAACCCAAACAGGGCCTTGAGGTCATCTAAACTCCTCTTGGAAGTACTGAGAGCCAGATACAAGCACTGGGGTGATCGGGCTTTCTCTGTGGCCAGGCCCAGACTCTGGAACAAGCTGCCTCCTGATATGCGAACCATCACAGACTTTGGTCTTTTTAAGTCCAGGCTTAAGACATATTTATTCAGATTGGCTTTCAACACATAGCAATGCTGTGCCATACTATTTCTAATTTGCTGTATGAATGTATTTATATCTTTTCTGATTTTATTGTTGATTTTATTTTATTTTTTGGAAAGCCCTTTGGTCACCTTGAGTGCTGTAAAGTACTCTATAAATAAATGTTGATTGATTTAATACTTTTTTTTTTAAATTTGATTTATTTCTTTTGTCTCTAATTATTATGAATTATTATATACTAAATCAGGTGTGCACTCAAACATAGCAGCAGGAATTGAGGAACTCTAAAGTTAAGATCAGGGTTCATACACTTTGAACCAAGAATTTTCCATGACTTTTCTAAAACTTTTGACTAAATTTTGCAAGATCTGAAAAATTACTTACATGTCTTTAAATAGTATTCAACATGTCCAATGTGGTGTATTAGAAACATACTTTTGCTGTAATTTCTTTTGTTAAATTTGTTAATTAGTCATCTGAATAAAAAAAAAAAACAGTTGGGGCTTCTTCCCTCAGAAATATATTATTCCACTAATGTTACTTATAGCCTACACCAGTGACTAAAAGAAAATTATGCTATATTAGCTATAAACTAATCATCTATGTTGTTTTAAAGCATTACCAAAACCAACAGAGCCAGAGAGTAGCAAAAAAAAATATTTAGTTCAAATATTCTGACAACAAACAGATATAGGCCACTTTTTCCTGCAGTGAGAACAAGAAGAGGCCAAGAAGACAGTGTTTCTGCTGATTATGTTTACTGTGTTCTAGCTGAGCAGGGTTAACCAGGAGTGGCCCAATGTTACTCACCCTGTTTACATTTACAAAACTTACAAAACTATACACCAAAATATAATATTCTATGACTTTCCAGGTTTTCAATGCACAAAATCCAACTGGCCAAAGTGACACTAAAGTTGTTATCAGCCAAAATGGAAATCCACCAGCATTTGGCAGGTTGGCTGGAGGTAACGTAAACCCCTAATAATAATATTTTTCATTTTAGTATTAATATGCACCTTTCGGGACACTCAAGTACACTTTTCAAAGATAAAAGAAAATATAACTGATAAAACTACAGACAATAAGTGGTGCAGTGCAATTACAGAGAGAAAGATGTTGTGAACAGATTGCCTTTGAGTCAGGATCTGAACCGGGGAAGAAAGTCAAGACTTGTCGGTGTAAATTCAGGCTCAATTTGAGTCATTGGTTTAAAAGTCTGACTCCATCTCTGCTTGTGACTCATTCAAATCTTGGACCAAACTTGTGCATGGTCTGAAAGTTATTCAGCACATTTTATTAATTCAGATTTTTGTGGCTTCATGAATTTGCCTGCACCTCTTCAAACAACAGTTATTTAAAGTTTTTATTTTGAGTAACACGCTGTCATCCAAGTTGGCAACCCAAGGTATCCTGTCTAAAATCTCAACACCAGACCAGATCTGCTCCTAATTCTGGGGTCTGCAGAGGTCCACCGGCCCAGCCCAGACTCGGGTCTCTGTCTGGTCCAGTGTTGGTTTTGGAGCCGGGGTTTTTTGCCCACTGTAGCACCTCTATTAGTGCCAGACTCTCCCTGTTTTAGTTCCAACTATAGTTCTGTCCTTACACAGTACAAGAGGCACAGGAAATGTACGTCTGTCGCTAAAAGCAGCCTCAGTTTTAAAAAGAATATTTAGTTCAGTGGTGTTGTGACTAGTGGCCATGTTAATCATCAGTTTTTAATATTAGGTATAAATGTATAAATGTGTGGTGTTGTGGTGGACAAGTGTGTTTGTTCAACCGAGTTTAGGCCAGAGCTACAAATGCAACAGAAATTTAAGTTGGCTCTGTGGTAGACAGAATGTTTTTGCTTTAATTTAGTTTTATTATATTTTGATGAAAGTCTGAGATCTGATGAAAGTTTATCAGGTGTTCTCTATTGTGTTTGTCATAATGAGAGGGGCACAGGGAAAAAGGACCCCAAAAATGGCAAATGTAAAGTTTAATAAAATAATGAATGAAAAAAACAAGTCTAAAAACAAAGGTGGAGGAAAGCCTTTATGAACAAAATCCCCAAAAGACAAAAATAAGGGATCACAAAATGTAAAAAAAACAAAAAAAAAACCAGAGATAACATGGACTAGACACTGACAATGACAGGACAAAGGACTGGGGAGAACACGGGCACTAAATAAACTAGGAGTACACAGGTGAAACACCGCAGGCAGAAAGTAAAACAGAAAAACACAAGGACTGACTTGGACTACAAAATAAAACACAAGAGAAACAAAACACACAGAACAGAACACAGACAGGGATCATGCCAGTGTGCCTATATTATTATAACCTAACAAAAACTGCACAAACATGCTCTCCTAACGTCTGGAGATAAAGTCAGAGAGGCCAGACTGAGATGGTTTGGACATGAACTGAGGAGGGACAGTCATTATATGGGTAGAGCTGCCAGGTCTAGAGGAAGACCAAGGAGGAGAGTTATATTATTGGCTATGTTAATCAGCATGAGAGAACAGGATGAAGAGGACTGGGTGAGATGGATACTGTGTGAAACTGAAAGGGAACCGCAGAAAGGGGAAAAAAGCTCAAGTGTCTTCAGTTGTCTAACCAAGAATTGAATAAATTGCAGAAATAACATACTATACATTTGAACAGATTTTATTCTGGTCCATTTACTTTTCCAGACAAAGGATGATACTGGATACTGGAGAGAACACAATCGCACAGAAGCCCAGTTATTAAACGCTAAACCCTTTTACCAAGAAAATGCATTTTTCTGGGTTAGTTTAGATCCTAAGTCAAAGGCTACTTTATTGTCACTTCTGACACATGTAAGCACACACAGAGAATTAAAGTTTAATTACTCTGAGACCCTTGATGTGTATATATATATATATATATATATATATATATATATATATATATATATATATATATAGAGAGAGAGAGAGAGAGAGAGAGAGAGAGAGAGAAAGAGAGAGAGATATAAAAAAATCAAGCACCAAAAAATAAAAAATAAAAAAAAAATACAATAACATAAGGCCAATAACGATTACAGTCAGTAAGACTGAACCAATGTAAAAATATTCAAATATAATAAATAGCAATTTTTTTATTTTTTACAATTTTTTTAGCCATTTTTAGGCTTGATTGATAGGACAGAGTAGAGTCAGAAATCAGGGAGAGAATGGGGAGTGATGTGGCAAACTGTCGAAGACTGGACTCGAACCCATCATGCCGAGGCAGGCTGTAGTTGCTCTACCATCTGAGCTATATGGCAGCGGATATTTGTCGTAATTTTAAAAATTAAAATTTGAGTGGTGGACTCATTTCACTCCATTTGTGTTGCCAGTCCCTGTCAGGTCGCTGACCAGGGGCGGGAGGTTTAAGACGTAACTTTTGTGCCTGGACCTTTTTTTTTCAAGTGTCTCTCACATCCTGTTCTGTGATTTTCAGTTGCTTTGACGTTATTGCTCCATATTTGCATAAAGTTGACTCGCTCCTGTGCGCAAGTGTACATAGAAACTGAATGGTCACCAGTTGCTAAAGTCGCTCAAGTCGCTTTGGGTGCAACTCCACTCTAAGACTTTGTGTTTTATCCTGCACCCAAAATACTGTTCCTTGTGTCCAGTATAAAAAGATATATAGTCACAGCTTTTATTCAGTAGTCAAGACCACATCTCATCCAAATGGGAATTTGTGGAGAGAATTGACGACCAGAGGAATGACAAGGAAGCCTTCTAACACCAAGGACCTGAAGATATCTGGAAAAAAAGTGATCCAAAATCATAATGGAAATGTGCAATTATAAAACATGTTTGACAGCTGTGTTAGAAAATAAAGGCTTTGGTATTGATTGTTGAGAAAGGGCGTGAATAATTTTGGACATGGACCTTTTTTTTTTTTTTCTTTTTTTTTTTTTTTGTGCATGCCCTGGGTAGGACTGGTCTGGAAAAGCTAGTCTCCAGCTGTCAGAGCCCAAATGTCAAACATGGACCGACCTAAAGCCAGGCTGTAATGTACCATAACCGTGTACCTTTCCGTCTGACAGCCTGGACACGCTGTTCAGAGCCGTTCCATCTTGTTAGCAGCGGTAACAACAGCCAATCTCCCCGTGTGTGCCGCTAAGTGCTCATTTCTCCTGGTGCCTTACAATAACATCACACTTAAGTGGTAACAGCTCGTTTGTCCCTGTGTAAAACAAGGACTGCTTTAATCTGCACTGAGAGGCAAAGAGAAAATCAGACAACGGCAGATTTATATTAATGAGCCACTTAATGCGTTTCTTCCATTTGCTAACTATGCTCACAACACTGATAGGACTCTGGTGTATGCAGTAAATGAGCAATAAAGTATATAAACCAGTGTTATCTATACTTATCTAGGCCTTAGAAAACTCCCAGTACCATTTTAGATGTTCATTCAACATAGTTAGTAATAAATGAGCATGTAGTATTTATTCTGTTACAGACAAGTAAACAAAACTTCAGTATCCAATTACAATGTACATCTCAATTTTCTATTCTGCTTATTTCTAATTACAGTATTTTGTTTAAGTGGATATTTTTTTCTAGAAAATGACAAACATGTTTGCAGTGGTGGAATATAACAAAGTAAAAGTACTTAGTTACTTTACTTAAGTACAATTTTCATGTATCTGTACTTGAGTAAATTTTACAAAGGGTACTTTTACTTCACTACATTTTAGAGCTAGATCTGTACTTTTTACTCCACTACATTTATGAGTTGGTTTATGAAGTACAAAGTCTTTAGAGTTTTTGTTTAAGTTGTTGTATATATATATATATATATATGGGCATTGTACACTAAGCGCAAGGAAGGAGGCAGAGGACTAGTGAGTGTCAGAACCACCATCCAGGATGAAACATCCAAGATCCTTGACTACATCAGGAAGATGGCCTCAACAAAGTGCTCAGTGAATGTCTCAGGCAGTGGAAAACAGAGGACGAGGTGCTGGAGGAACCATCATGGGAGGAAAAGCCCCTACATGGGATGTACCATCGACAGATAACTGAAGTGGCTGACATCGAGAAATCCTACCAATGGCTAGAAAGGGCTGGACTGAAGGACAGCACAGAGGCACTGATCATGGCTGCACAGGAGCAGGCCTTGAGCACCAGAGCAATAGAGGCCCAGATCTACCATACAAGACAAGAGCCCAGGTGCAGACTGTGCAAAGAGGCCCCTGAGACAATCCAACACATAACTGCAGGCTGTAAGATGCTGGCAGGGAAAGCATACATGGAGCGTCATAACCAAGTGGCTGCTATACTGCACAGGAACATCTGTGCAGAGTACAGTCTGGAAGTCCCGAGGTCAAGATGGGAAACACCTCCAAAGGTGATAGAGAATGACTGAGCTAAGTGCCTGTGGGACTTCCAGATCCAGACAGACAAAATGGTAGTGGCGAACCAACCGGACATTGTGGTGATGGACAAACAGCAGAGGAAAGCTGATGTGGTTGACATCGCAATACCAAGCAATAGCAACATCAGGAAAAAGGAACACGAGAAACTGGAGAAGTACCAAGGCCTCAAAGAAGAACTTGAGAAGGCCTGGAAAGTGAAGGCAACAGTGGTGCCCGTGGTCATCGGAGCACTCGGGGCAGTAACCCCCAAACTGGAAGAGTGGCTACAGCATATCCCAGGAAAAACATCAGACATCTCAGTCCAGAAGAGCGCAGTCCTAGGAACAGCAAAGATACTGCGCAGAACCCTCAAGCTCCCAGGCCTCTGGTAGAGGACCCGAGCTTGAATGGATGAAACCGCCCGCGGAGAGCGAGAGGACAATTTTTTTTAATATATATATATATATATATATATATATATATATATATATACGCATATTGTAGACACACAGTACTTAAACATAACAGATGCAGTAAAGTAGTACTGCTTTAGAAACATCAGAATAATAAAGAGCTCAGAGCTCGATATCGCGCGATATCTTCACTCTTTAGAAAATCGGCACTTTTCATTTTTGTATAACTGTACTTGGGTCATGTAACTACTCACGTAACCGTATTTCAATCGGGAAAACGTGGAAGAGCTTGGTTGCTTCTAACTTGAGCCGTGTTTGGTTCCATAGGGATATGCTTGGCAAAGCTAAATGCTAACAAATTAGCGTCGCTCCCCAGGCAAAGGCCACACAGGGCACGCACAAAGACCAGAGAGGTACGCATCAACTCATCTAAGATCAGGAAAGAACATAGTTAAGTATGGAAAAACGGTGGCCTGTTCCTTTAAGTCCAGTCAAAATTTAAGCTACAAGTATACAAGGGCAAGTAATGCTGAGAAAATAAATGAATAAAATAAATAAATACATTGGCCGCTTAGTTTCAGTGAAAGGAACTCTGAATGCTTCAGCACCAAGAGAGCCAAAAATATTACACTTGCATCTGTAAAGAGTCACATCTAACTTTAATTCACAAAAGTCGTTTAGCTCATAACTGAAATATAGCTTATGGATGGTCATTCAATTCTGCAAACTAACAAAAAACTGTGTTAAATACTCACTGCACTGGTTATCTCTTAATAGGCCATGAAACAGCAACACAGGAGCCACGCACACTCTGAGAACTAGAGCTACAGCCAGTAACTATTTGTTGGTGCTGCTAATTTAATTATGTGTTGCAATTTAGATTAGCTTGAGCACTGTGTGGCCAATAAATGCTGTTTATTATAAGTCCATAGCATATTCTGGAAAACAGGGAGAAAGTTTTATTTTAAATTGACAAGATGACGCAGATTCAGGTTGTTTCAAAGTCATCTATGTATTCCTTTATTGACTTTACATCAGATGTTAGATGCCCAAAGAGCGGCAAAAGCAGGGCTAAAGAGCCGCACGTGGCTCTGAAACCAAAGGTTGCAGACGTCTGTCCTGGGACCTCAGGCCTTTTCTTTCACTTCACTACATTTAAACACGCCACTCATCTCCGATCATTCTCACAGCTGACTGACACACTCACGCACCCAAAGGAGACAGAAGCAGTGTTAGGTTCAACAGCAAAGGAGAGAAGAGACCCACCCAGGGATCACCTGCAGAGCAGACAGAGCACACAGAGGATGCACAGACAAGCGGCAGGGTCAGGCCGAGCTCCCGCACTGCTCTGCACCCTAAACCTAACCCTCTGCTCTCACTGGCAGAGGCCGAGGCATGAGTTTAGTTTAAAGTTATGTTGAAATATGATTAATTTATTACAAATTCTGTCATTAATTAGATACATTTCTTTTTATTCACCTCCCACCACTCAGTTTAACACTTATAACACATTGATAAAAAGTGAAGGCTTAATTGGGATTGCCCACAACTTAGTTTTATGATTTCTGTATAATGTTGTACAGAGACAATGTTGGCAGCATAATTGTTAAAATAACTGTATTTTCTAAAATCTAATTTAATTTTATGGCAATGTTTTGTGTTTAAAATGCCTCAAATTACTCAGTAATATGATAATAAATATGTGGTGTTTGTAATGGAAAGTATATTTATTTCTGCTAAATTGTTGGAATTAGAATTGGAAACTCTGCAAATTAAAGTTATTATAGGCAGAGAGATATAGTAAAAATGACAGTGGTGGAGAAGAACTAAATACTTTTTTAACCTTTTAAGAAATATTTTTTCTGTGTACATTTTGTAAAACTTCCTTTACTTTTGGTTTTATCAAAAATGTAAAATTTAACAATGTTTACCTTTACTCAGATTTTTTATGTATCTAAATTGTAATGGTAGTAAATGGTTTTAGACAGATTTTGAGTACTCCTTCCTGACAATAACAATCTAAGTGGTGTTTTTGTCCAAAGATAATGCCACAAAGGTCAGGGTGGTTTGTATGAGTCTGAAACACAGCATCTGCAGAGGAGAGTGCACAACATGTCGATACTTTTACAGAAATATCTTTTCAGAAAAGGCCAAAAGTCACATCACCCACAGTAAAGTGTACTTTTACTTCCTATCGTGGTATCTGCACAAACAGCCTCTATTTGTTCAGTGACATGAAAGACTTAGGAGTAGAACATGACATTTTAAAAAGTCAATTGAGTGAAATGGTGACACAGCAGCAGATAGTCTATATGACTTTTAAATCTGGCTGTCAGTGGTCGACCAAAGCTTTTTTTAATTACACACCAGAGTCTCAATTCTCGCACACTGACACTTATTGAAGAAACTGTTCCTTTAATGGCATGTTCAGCAATGTTCAATTTTGTTTTTCTGTGACACTTTTGCAAAGAACAGATCCATTAAATATTGAGTCTTCTGTCATGGAAAGGTGAAAATGCACCACTTGCTATTTTATAACATGCTCTTGGTCAAAGACAAATTCCCCATGGGGCATTACAGATTTATTCTATTCATTCATTTATGTTACGACTCCAAGGTGAAACATATTTATAAAGGGGTCAAGGATTACGAGTCAAAAATGTGTTTTTATCTATTTGAACTTCTGTTGTTTAAGGTTTTTAGTTGACCTTCTTCAGTAAAAACCCACAAAAAGACCACGATGAGTCGGCCAAACAGAACATAAGAACATAAGGTGCCCTAACCCTAACCCTTCATGAGAAGCATCACCGCTGTGTCTTTTATCAGCTGTTCTTCCCAGACAGACCCTTTTAGAACATAGAGCACTGCCAAAGACAATAAAGCAATGTACCTTTCATTGTTCCACGCTTTGTACATATGTTAGCAATATCATTATTGAATGTATTGAGTTTAACTGGTGTAATATAGGTAGGTTTCTATGCAACTTTGGTAAATAAGGGCCAGTATGTGGCTGGTTATGACAGGAAGGGCACCCGGTGTAAAAACCTGCCAAATCATTGTGCATAGGATAAAAAAACAAAGCGAAAAAAACAAACAAAAAAAACTTTGTTCTCCTGTACAAAATGTTCTTAACACTAACCTGAAGCCGTCATGTTTTTCTTTTGCAGAAGCTGTGATGGGAAAAACATACGCTACAAAACCTGCAGCAATACGGTGAGTTTGTTCTGATAAAAAAACCCTTACACACCCACGCATGAAAAGCAGCCGTGTCTGTGCAGCCCAGTGACATTGAGATAGTGTTTACATATTAAACACACAAAGTTGTTTAAGTGGAAACAGAAAACCAGCTCACAAATGTTTTTTATTAAAGCTGAATCAAAATAGTTATTGAAACACGTGTGAACGTCCCTCTCAAGGCTGCAGTAAAATGGTACAAGCTCTTGTGAAAAACCTCAGCCGGAGTCAGATTGCTGCTCATGTTTTGCCAGACTTTAATCATTGCTTCTTTAAAGAAAAACACTCTGAAATAAAAGTGATTGAATGGTTTTAGTTTTATTGGGGACAGAAAAATATTTTGTCCATTAAAAAAATTTATTTCAATTTTTTATAGGTTATACTTTTTTCCTTATAACTGACTTGGGCAACATCAAAATAAATGTTTTAAAGTAATCTGCTGTTTTTATCTGTATAAGGTTGCACAGTATTAGAAAAACAAGCGATAACTACTGTATACTATATATATATATATATATATATATATATATATATATATATATATATATATATATATATATATACTGTAAAAAAAATGTTTTAAAAATGCTGCAAAAACTCAAGGCAACAGGATCCCTCAAGATTTTTGTGTTTTGGAGCCAACTCAAAATCTCAAGTTTTCAACAATTAATATTTTTGTTCACTCAATTTGATGTTTATATGTTTAAAAACTTTTAATTATGGGTTTTACTCAGTATCATTATTTTTTTAACTCATCTTACAGCCAACTTAACTAGCCATTGTTCAGAAAAAAAGGATTATTCTTTTGTTAAATTTAGTATGTAGTTTTTATTATTAGCAAAAAAAAACAACAAACAAAACTTTTTTGATTTGTGTGTAGTGTGAAAGCGCACTTTGCAATAGCACCATACTAGACACTCACAGTCACTTTACAATTTGCTGCATTATTCCTTCACTCTGTGGTGGTGAACTACTTTGACTGACGGAAGTGTGGCTGCCATTTTGCGCCTACGACCGCCACGAAACTCAGTCACACAGGCAAGGTGTGTAACATATCTTGCCCAAGGACACAACGACAGTATGCACTGCCGGTTACAGGGCTTGATCTGCCAACCTTCAGGTTAGTGGGAAAGCATTTCTAACGACTGAGCTACTGCTGCCCCAACTTGAACTCGGACTTAAATTTTCCTGTTGCAAAATTTGATCCATAAAATTGACGTAGAGACTTTCATTTTGATTATTATAATTATAAGTTGTTTTTACATATTTATGTATTTATGGTAAAATCACAACAAAAGGTTTAAAAAGAACTCGTGTGGACATGTTTCACCTCTCATCCGAGGGGCATTCTCGCGCCACCATATGGCTCAGCAATAGAGCTGCGGAGCATACAGGGCAACTACAGCCTGCCTGTCAGTTTACTGAATGTCTCTCCCTTCTCTCTCCCTAATTTCCCACTGTCCTATCAATAAAGCCTGAAAAAAATCTAACAGGTTTGATCAATGCATTTATTCAGAGGCTTTGTCAATGCAGAATGGGAAACACTGGAACAGAGAACTTTTCATGCAGCAAATGTTGACAGAATTGTATACAGCTTGTAACAGTGTAGACCAGGGCTCACTAAAAGAGCTAAACTACAAACAACTAGAATAAGACATGTTTCTCTCATTGCTCCCAGAGGGAAATTAGTGACCTCCTAGTGGCCATTCACAGAGCTGCAAGTTTCAATACATGTTTTTTTTTAAAGCAGATGTTCTTCCCTGGCTCTCTATTAACATCTGTTTAAGTGAATAATTCAGTCCCGCTCCAGACATTTCACAGAGTTATATCAACAACGTCATCTGATCCATCACAGAGCTCCCACCTCAGACCATCCCTTTACAGCCACTCCGCTCAGCTTTACTCCACAGAAACTCATCCAGTCACTCTCACAGCTCTCTTACGCACGTTTTAATCAGACGAGGACAGGCCTGCTTCTCCCTGCGGTTTTGTCTGGTTTCACAGAGCTTCAAACACAGTACGTGGGAAGTTTTCCTACCATAATATTTACACTCAACACAAGATGAGGCACGGTCTGTCTGAGGGATTTGTTCATTTAGGAGACTTCGATATGAAGAGTAATTGAGGTTTCAGCGTGTAGCTGTACAAGCCCAGGTCCCAGAGACAAGATTTGGTCTTAAAAAAGTGGGAAGGATAATCTGTGTCAGTGATTCTCAGACTTTTCACACCTAGAAAATATTTAACTTTTCATGGAAGTAGCATCTTTAATGGACTAAAATGAGCCTTGACTAACCCAAGTTGAAACCAAGGAATAAAATAGGCCTTAACAGAAAAAAAAACGCAGTAATCAACCAAACAGTGACTAAACCGGGACAAATTGTTTATTGTTTATTTGTTTGGATCTCCATTAGCTGTCACCAAGTTGACAGCTACTCTTCCTGGTGTCCTTATAAAAATAGATCCATACAAAAAATGTAATAGTAAATGATGTAATATAAAACATTTTCTACATTGTTAGTTACAAATCACAACCACAAAAAATAATACATCGCACTATTAATAAAACTTCAAGTACTTTAACACTTAGACTGATTTTTTTTAATACTAGCTTTAATAGAATCTTTAGTAATTGCAGGTGGAAGGAAAATGCAACAGTCATGAGGCCTGCAATTCGCATTTGGACAAAAATGGCCCCGCAAATGCTCCGTACCACACACAGAGTAAACAGCAGAGGAAGTGATAGCTCCGGTCTGTAACTTTCCAACTGCTTTGGGATCTTGTGAGTTTCTGGAGCTGTTCTCATAAAGTCTTCAGTAAAAGTCTGATACAGATATTACTGACAGTTACTTCGCGCTCGTGGGTCAGCTGACCTGTGCCCGGCAGTCAGCCAATCACTGTTCAGATTGTGGCTGCGATGTCATCATTTTCAGTGAGTCACTGTTTTCACAGTTTATAGAGAGTGGCTCCGAGCGGCTCCCGCTGTGAGACCAAAACACCTTCTCCATTGTTTTAAAAAGAAAACAGAACCCCTGTTGTCGTGTTTATGAAAGGCCAAACCGCAGTCAAGCCTTTGTGGATTTGGAAAAATGTGTTGTCATCTTAACAGCCCCTAAATCAGGACTTGAGCTGCACAAGACTTCTGAGTACCACCAGAAGAAGCCTGCGTACACCAGTTTGAGAACCACTGGTCTAGGTTACACTGCAGGATAGACTAGGATAGACAAGGCCTAGACTGGCAACAACTATTATTCTAACTGTGAGGTCTGTTATTGACAGTGCCAGATAGAATTCTAGGGAATAATAAATTGCTGCAAGTGAGAGTTTTGATTGGGCTGTCATGCCAGGGGCTCATTTTTATACTTTTAAGGACAAACTTCACCTGTTTAAACATTTTTAGAGCAACATCAGAAGGTAGGATGTACATAAGGACATCAGAATGAACTGCCCCTCAACATGCAACCAATCAGAAAAATGCTATAACAACCCCAATCTGATGTAAAAGTTACAATTTGTACACCTGGGAGGCTCACCTGGTAGAGTACAAGCTTAAGTGACCCTGGCACTGTTCCCTCTCTCTCCCCTTCTGTCAATCTCCAGTATCTCTGTCAATTAAAGGTTAAACAAGGCCCAAAAATCTGGACTACTACAATCATTACTACTTTATTTCTACTTGTAGTAATGGTTGTGAACAGAAGAGGATAAAAGCCCATTTCATGAAAAAAGTGAGTATGTATACCTGGTCAGGCAAAGGAAGGAAAATATGTAATATAATACATTATGCTGATGTATCCTAAAGTCTAGAGGGTCAAAGAGGAGATTTATGAATGTAGGGAACATGGGTGACATGATGTTAGTTGGTGTGAGAGAAGAGGAGGCAGAGGACAGGGTTTAAATGGAGGCAGACGGTTCACCTGGAAAAGAAGTAGTTCCTTTTAAAATGAAGCATACGAGCTGCTCTTTCATCAGAACTGCACTTCTCACACCTGTAACACTGGTTCAGCTTAAGCAAGAGAGTCCAAAAGACAGGTCAGACTAGTGTGAAAATTTTCAAACTTAGCCAATTGAGTCTGAAAAGAGGTTGGATTTCTGTATTTTACTGATCTTTACTGAACTGTGTGTAGCTGAGCCAGTAGCTCAGGAGCTGCCAGAAACAGATTCTATGGCTGTGGGCCTGAGTAACAAGTGTGTCCCATCGATCCTAATGGTGTTCAGCCTGGCAGTGTCTTACATTACCTCCTCCTCTGCTTTTGCTCTCAAACAGGGATCAGTTTTGAGCCTGTTCTCATTCCCATTAATGTACAGTCATCTCAGCCTCTTCTGCCCACAGTGTTTTATTTAGATGCAACAAGAGCATCCTGTATTAATGCAGTATCCCATGATGGTAATGATTTTAAGATGCGGGTTTCTTCTTCCTTAAAGAACCACTACTCTGTTTGTTTGTTTGTTTGTTTGTTTGTTTGTTTTTTGTTTGTTTTTTTGTTTTTTTGTCCTGGAATTATGGTCAGCAATTGCCCAACTAGTAAACTCAGCCCTCTGTTGACTCTAAAGGTCGCTTGTTATATTGGGCCCATTTCTCAATTTTTATAGTCAATCAGCAATTGGACAATTCTTGCCCTTTGATGCCAATTTTTGATCAGGCACATTTCCAGGCAAACCTGTGAATAGAGGACCCCAGCTTCCCGAGCCATCTTGTCTCAGTTTGGGTTCATACGCAGTTCATAGGAAACATCCAGAATCGCTTTATCTCAGCCTGAAAAGCTCAAAACAGCAATAAATATATTTTGCTAATTTTTCTGATGTATAACCTTGTAGAACAAAAAATCAGAAAGCATTTTGTAGTTCTACTTGAGCTCAACCTGCACAGAGAGTTTGATTGTGATTGCCTTATTGGTTTCCTCAAAAAACAACAAAAAAAACCTCATCATTACTGTCCAATTCTAACATATTTGTTTGTGTTTTAATAAGCATTAATAAAACAAATGGCTATTATATTGATTTCTTTTTTAAGAAAATCAGCCCTATTTATTGATCAAAAAAATCTGCAGTGTTTATCAGCCATCAGCTGCTCTGAATTTTAAAAATTGCCATTGGCCACAGAGAAACCCATATTGATCGACCTCTAGTTGACTCAGACAAACACTTGATTAGTGACTCTTTGCACATTACAATCTGTCAAAGCTGTATACCAGACTAGAGCTTAGATTGGCCCCAAAAAAATCCAGCCCAACATCAACCCGAGCCTACACACCTTCTGTCCAAACCCAGCCGGACGTAACTGATTACCTGTAATTATGAGCCCAATTAAAATCTTTCATGTTTTAGATAACCACTGCTATTTTATCGTGCACGTTAAAAGGGTGGTTTTGCAGCCTCATACCCTAAATAAATAGCTGACATGATCAAGATCAGGCCCAACCCAGGAATGCCAGGAAATCTCAGCCCAGGTCAGGCTACGGCTTGGGTCAGAAAATCAATACCAGACAGAAATTTAGAACACAAGATGTAAAAAGCTGATAAAACTAAATCAATCTCCCCAAAACATACAGTTCCTAATGCAGCTCTTGTTCTTTTGTCCCACGGCAGGACTGCCCTCCAGAGTCCGGTGATTTCCGCGCTCAGCAGTGCTCGGCCCACAACGACGTGAAGCACCAGGGCGTGTCCCATGAGTGGATCCCGGCGCCCTACGACCCCTCCGCCCCCTGTGCCCTGCGTTGTCAGGCCAAAGGCAGGGCCCTCACAGTGGAGCTGGCCCCCAAAGTCCTGGACGGGACCCGCTGCCAACAGGACACTCTGGACATGTGCATCAACGGAGTCTGTCAGGTGAGTCATAGATCTGTGAGAGTAGCACTGTGCTTACGCATTGGTATTGGTATTTTGCAGTCAGTTTTGGTCATTATTTTGGCCTGAATGTCCAAAACAGATCTTGAGAAAATATTTTGAGTCATTTAGTTTTGTTCAGAGCAAAAAGTCTTCATTACGATAAAAGTGCATCATGTCAAATGTTGTAGGTCACAGTTAAACCCAATGGAAAATATCAGTCAAAAAAAAAAAAAAAAATTTAACTTTATTAAATTAAACTTCTTCCTTTGTTCAAAAATGGTCCAGATCAGATTTATTGAGCTCTGATGAAAGCGCAAACATTGTTGCATGAAGGACATTTCTGAACTAAATTAACTTTTTATTTAGAGGCAATTCGTCATAACCTATGTTCACTTGCTTAGTTCCATGTTCAAAGACAGGATTTTGTCCTTGCACGGCTACCATATTTTTTTCACAGAGGGGTGAGCAAAAATGTCAGCTGTAGTCCGTAATACTACAATCAACCACGCATTCACCCAAAAAGCTTTTCTCTGGGGAATTTTAATTTTAATATCAGCAATACCATTCCAGTTGTTAGCAATTTTCGCTAAGCCTTTTCATTAAAATACTTATGAATCATTATTGCACTCTGGTGATTATTCAGGTACATTTCTAAGACACCATGTCACATTTAGCTTTTATTACCAAACCCATTACCAAATCCCACTCTTACAGACCGGCGGTTCAGCAGCACACACAAGGAATTATTAAAAGTATTTTTCCCATTCTCACTAAAATGTCAAATGCATTTAAAAGCATTTCCATCAACAACACAGACTACATTGGATCTGTCCCTGTCTTTCTCACTGTAATCCTGTAATGTATGAAAGCTATAATTTTACCATCTTGTATGTGATTTGTAGAAGGATTCATAACGGTCCAATGTGCTCTGCCTAAATCCTGTTGTAGTCCTGTTCATTTTTTTTTTTTTTTTTCATTAATATTCTTCTGCTTATTCCCGTTAGATGTGTTTTCGTAGTCCTGCAGTCTAACTCAGAAGAGATGTTGCTGTGACATGTCTTGCCAGCTGATTTAAACAGGTTTTGGTGCTGTCTTCTTACCTGGAGCGGTAGGACTGTAGCGCCATCTGCAGTTCAACTTCTTTAAAACAGCATGAGATAGCAAAAATGCCCCCTCGTCCCGGTTTACTGTCCGATGGGCACAGCCGTTTCAAGGCACTATACGGGCCTTAGGCGCGAGGGACAACTGAGGCCCTGTATAGGCTCCAGTTTTTTTTTTTTTTTTTTGTTTTTTTTTTTTTTTTTTGTAAATCCCACCTCAAACCAAAAATATGGTAACAAGAGACATTTGATACAATATGTGTAAACAATGTTATAAGCACTCTTTTTGGCTCATATCCTGAATTGTGGCCATGCATATAACAGACAGACAGGTAAATGTGGACAGAATAAGGCAGGGGGTCTGAAAGAAACATAAGAAACATGTGATTTAAAGTATTCTGGTGCATTTACGATTATTAATATTTTAAGCTGGCTACATCTTATGATTTAACCTCTGTCCAGAGAGGGCCTTTTTAGGAGAGTTGCGGGGCAGCGTCACTTCAGTGGTTTCTTGCACAGGTAAATGAGTGTCCTTAGTGGTCGCCATTCAGCTCTGGGCCCTAGACAATTGTCTACCTTGCCTCCCTGTTGTGACGGCTCTGCCTGTGGGCACGTTTCTGGATTTAAATTGCCTTCTTCATCCAACCACGATGTTTGTTGTCCTCTGTCCAACATTGAGACCTGTTTAAATCAGCTGACAAGACGCGTCATAGCATCACACGACTCTTCTTGAGCTCTTGTCTGTTTAAAGAAACTTAAACTAGACCCACCACCTCCTTGTTGAGATGCAGGAACGATAACCACTCTGCCACTGTGCAGCATTAGTAGTTTTGTTTTGTTTTGTTGTTGTGTACAAGCATTATATTTTGTAGCCACAGATTCCAAAGCTTGTTGAGTTTTAAGTGACAAGCTGTTCAGCCAAAACAACATCTATGTGAAACGCTGTTACGTCAGAAAGATTGTGGACATGCTGTGTTAGACAATCTGACTGCCAATTTTCTGGTCAGTCAACGAGACAGAGCGCTTTTGAACACTCGGCCGCAGGGTTTCTGCACGAACAAATAAGGACTTGAGTGGAAAGAGATGAGAGGAATGACAAGTGCATATCAAAACTATGCTGAGAGAATATGACTGGCATCTTCCCTGTGTAATCGCCACACGCTTTTATTAATGCATCACACAAGATCTGCTCCCGATGTGGCTCTCATATGAATTTGTAATCTGACAGAAACAATTTAAAAACAGACTTTAATAACAAATTTACATGGGCACTAAGAGGATTACACCTTTTCTCATTTCTAACTGTCAGCTTTAAACGTCAAACCTCAGGACTACTCATGTTCAGGGGTGGAAAGTAACTAAGTGGTTCTCAAACTGTGGCAGGAGTCTCACTGATGGTACGCAGGCTCCTTGTGGTGGTACTCAGGAGTCTTTTCCAGTTTGAGTCATGATTTTGCATAAATTAGAGCCAGATGTATTCCTGGTTTTGACCTAAGACCTTAGTCATGGTTTAGTTAAGATTTAGTTCTGGATTAGTCCTTATTTAGCCCTGGTTTTGCCCTAGATTAGTTTTGGTTTTATTCATGGTTTAGTTCTGAATTAGTCTTGGTTAAGACCTGGTTTAGTCCTGGTTTGGACCTAAATTAGTCTGGGTTTAGATCTGATTTAGTCATGAATTAGGCCTGGTTAAGACCTGGTTAAGACTGGGTTTAGTCCTGGTTTAGTCATGGTTTAGTCCTGTAGTAGTTCTAGATTAATCCTGGTTTTGAACTCGTTTAGTCCTGGTTTAGACCTGGTTAATGGTTTAGCACTGGATTTGTCCTGAAATGTCCTGGCTTAGTCCTAGTTTAGATCTAGTTTAGTCCCATGTTAGACCTGGTTTAGTCATGATTTACACTCAAGATGTTTTAGTATTTTCTTAAGTTGGTAGTAGCAGTAGTATTACTAATAGTAGCAGTGGTACTAATAGTAGTAGCAATAATAACAATAGTAGTGGCAATAGTAGTCGTAGTAGTGGTAGTACTATTAGTAAGTGTAGTCGAGGTTTTATTAGTTACTGATGTAATAGTAGTGGTAGCAGTAAAATAATAGTGGTAGTAGTGGTACTAATAGTAAGTGTAGTAGCAATAGCAGTAGCAGTTGTAATAGTAGTGGTGGTAGTACAGTAAATACTTTCTATTTACATAAGGTTTACACTCACACTAAGTACTTTTACTTCTACTTGAGTGATATAGTGTTGAAGTTACAGTACTTTTACTTGCGTACAGATTTTGAGTACTTTTTCCATCTCTGCTCATTTTACCGGTACCAAACATTCTTAAACAAACTTCAGAGCTTCACATAAAGAGCAGGGAATAAGTTGTAATGGAACCTAGGGCACTGTTAAAAGTACAAATACACAGAGTCTCTCCGTATCCTGATATAGCATCCTTAAGTTTAGATCCAGTTCTGTCACAGATCTTAGTAAAATAAGCCTTAATGCAGTGCAGTGCATATTTGTGGTGGTACTGAGTAAATAACAGTGGGGTCTATTCAAGCAAGAACTATGCTTTCACTCTCCTACACTTCAATATGTTTATTTTTACTAATATTATATCACATACTGTACATACCTGATATCAGGGGTCATTATAGTTTGTTTACAAGGGACTGTAGCTAAATTTGAATCTCCTTTTACCCAAGGTTTCTTTTCAAACCAATCTTGGTCATTTCTTGAACAGCACTGCATGTTTTTGACAAAGCAATTTGTAGTTGTAGCACAGTTTATACACAGAGTAGTTCTGAGTGCTTTAAAGAAAAAAGACAAGTTAAAAGTACATAGACAAGAATTACAATTAAAACAGTAAAAAACAAATTTAAAAATTATAATTAACAATTCATTTAAAGCTAAAATAAAAGATAAGCGTGCCGATAAAACACTCTCACACTGTTTCACCATGATCAGTCCTGACGCTGTCCGGCCAGGCTGAGTCAAATTAGTCATGTGAATGATTTGCAGTGTTGACCCCTGAAGGGAGCAACCCAAAGGACTATCCTGAAATGGCAAACAAGAGCTGTGGAGTAAGTAAAGTCATAAACCCAGAGAGTGCAGGAGGAGGACGGGTTGGATGTGATACGCCCCGCTGCTGTCATGTAAAGACTAAAACACAAAGCCTGAAGCTGAGTCTAAAATGTTGATTCACAGTGACGGGACTGGAGACACAAAATCACACAGACAGCAACATTTGTTTCACTGCACTCCTCCCCATTACTCCCTCCACATATTCTTCTTCTTCTTCTTCTTCTGCTGCTGCTGCTTGTGTACCACTGCTGCTGTGCTCTATGTATTATTAATCTATACACAGAGCTGGAGGAAGGGCTGGCCTCATTCTATCAACACCAAACTTTAGGCCTCTTGGTTCCTCTGCGGGACAGCACTGCTCACTGGGCTAGGGGTCTTCTATATGGCTCATACTGCCACTACTACTATTATTACTGCAGCATACATTGGAGCTGCAATGTATGCTGCTACTCACTAGGGCTGTGCAATTCGAATATCGACTATTACACCCTGCAATTACAAAAAATTATGTAATCGAGAAAAAACAATTAATTAAACTAACTTTGAAGTGTCTTTTGAATGTGCACCCACTCTCCGCCCCTCACCTCTCAAAGCTTGCGCTCTGATAGCTACACGCTAGGCTACATGAGGAGAGTTGTTAGTGGAAAAAGCAAGACAAATTCTGCTGTTTGGGAGCACTTTGGGTTTGAGGAGGAAGACATCGAGCCAAGACACACTGCGTGCAAGGTGTGCTTCAGGGGTTGTGGAAACTATTTCTATCCCCTACTGGACAGGAGAGGATGGTTGTCTAATAACACGGTGAGTGCAGTGGTTTCATGTTTACTTAGCGTTTTGGCTCTGGTTAGGTGTACAAGTTGTGCATGTATGCTATGGCATAGAAATATAATAAAACACTAGAGTGGACATTCTAATGGTGAACTGCAGTAACTGAGTAACTGACATCCGCCGTGGCCACCATATTGTGACTGTATGTTCTGCCCGAGCGCAATGTAAATAGGAAAATGGACTTATCTTCGTGATATTTTTTTTAATATAATTTTGTTCATTTGGTGACTTTTTTATTATTTGTGCTTGATCTCATGCCCGGTCTTGCAGAAAATGATTTTAAGCTATTGCCATTTTTTTTTTACAATTAAAGTTAATACATTAAAAAGCTAAGCTAATGATAATACTGTGTGAAATGAGATCAGTCACTTGATTTATAACTTTAACATTTGTACCTCAGTTTTTAAATGATTACACATTATTTACATAGCATATTTACAAATGTGCATTTTATTAACATAAAACATTTACTTACATTTAGCCTATATTTACATTGAACTTGGATTTTTGTCCACACAGTGTTGCTAAAAATCATTTAAAAAGAAAATGTATTTATTATCTATTAATTATTATGGCATAGCTAACAGATAATAGTACATTAAATGCTGGAATACTTGAAGTAATGATCAGTTATTACAGAGAATCAAATATTATTGTAAATAATATGGTAGCTTATATTACCAAATACATATTAATTTAATTACATGCTATATTTTGATACTGTTTTGTAAGGTTAGGGATATCCCAGTAGAACAATACCCTGCCTATCCCTGGAGGCTTTTACGCCCCGTCTCCCAAATTCTCTTACATAGCCTTAGAAAAAAAACAAAGTCAAGTCAATGTTTGTAGGTGGACCACAGTACGAGAATAAAAAGGAATTATAACTAATCATTCTTAAATATTTTACGGCGACCCATTTAATAAATTCTAAAAGAGCAGAACAAGAGGGAAATCCAGTTAGTAGAAACATGACTAAATAACAGTCCTTTATGCATCAGAAACTCCGTATTTCGGTGCAAATATGTACTAACCAAGACTTCAAGGGTTCACTGTATTATTACGAGTTGAAAACTATCACTTTATTTAAATTTCTGACTTTTATTCTATGAAACTTATGTCACTGTTTTTAGGTTACTTACATTAGCATTAGCGTTATCCTACAGTCACAAGATGGCCACCGGAATTGCCACTGAAGCGGTTGCCATGACCACTCTAGTGTTTTATTATATCCCTACGGGCTAAGGTTTAGCCTGTGGTGCTTGACTTTATCACCTACCAGTGTGCACCTGAGCGCTGTGGGTGTGTCTCGGGCTGGAGCGGCCACGGAGCAGAGCTAGTGGTCCCATAGGCAGAACAGTAAAACAGGGCTGGACAGTGTGCACTGGACTTCACTGCGCTGGTCTCTGCTTCCGTCAACCCGTTCAAAGCGCCCTGTGTACCGCGAATCCAAGCAAGGTGGACCAGCAAGTTTTATTTATTTAGGAATTATTTTATTTATCAACTAATTGCTATACTACAGATGTTCAAAGTGTGGCCCAGGGGCCATTTGTGGCACGAACTGAGATTTCTTTTGGCCCTCAACTTCTATGACAAAATGCATTACTTATGGTTACTTATGGCCCACCAGCACTTCCATACAGTGTTTCTGTAGCTTTGTCTGTACATTTGTGGTCTATGCAGTGCATTTTCAAATCAATTGATTAAAAAATAATTGCAGTTTGCAGTTTTTATGTTCAAATGTTATTTTGTTGGGACTTATTTTAGATTGTGTTGTTAAAGAAAATAATTTATAATTGTTAGGCTTTTGAAAACAAAATACTTATAAAACAGTGCATTGAATTTTTACTGCATGTGCGTTCAGTTACTTGACAACATCAGGACAGACCTCAAACATTTGCACATTTTCAAATCTGACCCTCTTTGAAAAAAAGTTTGGACACCTCTGCTATACTACATATAGTTATGGTCATAACAGTCAATAACAGCTCTATAGCAGTTCCCTTTGTTTGTTTACAAAAGTGAACAAACTTGGTTTATTTAATATTTTGCACATTTTTATTTGTGTGTAAAAATATATGTTTTACCTTGTTTTGTTAAAAAAATAAAGAATTATCATTTGAATGATCATGATTCCAATTATGTCTAAATTAATTGTGATTATTATTTTTTCCATAATCAAGCAGCCCCACTACTCACCTCTCATACTTTTACTGCAACTATTACTTCTAATATTACTACTACTACTGCTGCTGCTGTTACCTTGGCTACTTATACTACTACAAGACCTACTGCTGCAGTTCCTGCTGCTATTACTACTTCTACTCTTCACAGGGGGGCTCAGTAGCTCAGTAGGTAGAGCTGAGCTCAGCTACCAGCTTTGCATAAAGGCTGTTGTGTCCTTGGGCAAGACATGTCACCCACCGTGCCTGTAGGAATGTGTCAGTGTGACGGCCGGAGAGGCCGTAGGTGCAGAATGGCAGCCACACTTCTGCGAGTCTGGCCCAGGGCAGATGTAGTAGTTCACTACCCCTGAGTAGTACTACAACAACTGCAACAATCACAGCAACAACTACTAATACTACTGCTACTACTACAACAACAATAACAACTACTACAACAATAACAACAACAGCTGCTACTACTACAACTACTACTACTATATCACATCCTAATGTAATGTAACTTTTTGGTTTGCCTGTTTGAGTCCAGGCTTGTGCCCTTTTCCTTAGGCCAGGGTCCTGTGTTTGAGTCCGTCCATCATCGCGCTCCCATTACTGTAGTCAAGTACCACTCTCAGTGCCAGTGGAGTCTGTAGGCTAATGATGCTGCTCCGCCGCTCCAAAATTGCTCAGTACTCAGGCAGATTTTGGCACGTCAGTCAAATTAAGTTCAACCGGAGTGTGGGAGCAGCGTGCCAAAAAGTTTCAGCTCGAGCGGAGGCGGGGGGTAACTTGTTTTTAGCCTGAAGGAAATGGGCTCCGGTGGAGAGATTTTTACCCATTTGCTTCCTGGGTACGTGCCAAACACAAAACAGCTGCTCTCTCCAATATTGGATTCTCCGAGATGAAAATCCTGTGCAAAGTGGGAGCGATAAATCAGGAAATAAGTCTTTTTCTGGTCGTCTTCGGAGGAGGCTGCATCCCGCCAAGAACACAGCAGGGCTCCGTCAAAGGCACGGCCAATTAATGAATCTGGATTTAGACTTAGAGGAGCCAATTTGCAGAGAGATAGAAGTTTGCTGTGCATGTCATATACTGTTCCATAAATAAGTGTTTGTTTTTTTTGTTTTGTTTGTTTTTTATTGTGCAATCTAGATTTGATGTGCGATATTCCAGCAGTCTCTTCTTTAGGACACACAAAATTAATGAAGTAACTACCGTAATGTAATGTAACCACAACTTCAACATTCAATAAAAATATACCTACAGCAATATATAAATTATACAGTGCACTGAATTTATATCATTTAGGGGCTGTTTAGACGACAACGCATTTTGCCAAATCCACAAAGGTTTGATTGCGGTTTGGCCTTTCATTTACATGAAGACGGGGTTTCCGTTTTCTGAATCCACAATCTTTTGAAAACTCTGGAGGAGGCGTTTTGGTCTCACAGTGGGAGCCGATCAGAGCCGCTCCGCTCTCTGTAAACTGTGAAAACAGCGCCTCACTGAAAACGATGACATAACAGCTGCAAACGAGTGTGAAATAAGAGGCTTTTATACGTTTATGTTTAGTCAGTAACTGTCAGTAATATCTGTATAAGTGCTTACTTTGACTGAGGACTTTATGAGAATGGCTCCAGAAAACCACAAGATCTAAGTTGGGAAGTTGCAGAAGGAACTATGATTTCCTCTGCTGTTTACTCACTGTGTGGTGTAGAGCATTTGTGGGGCCAACAGCGCCATTTGCTGGACAAACACATGTACAACAGTTTACTGTAGATTTCTTCACACTTCAGCGTTTTAGTGTAAATGCGAATTGCGGGCAGCAGGACTGTTGTGTTTTCCTGGCCAGAGTTGTCGTGTAAACAGGCCCTTAGGTAAAATATATAGAAACTTTGAATGAAACTAAATATTTTTGACACATTATTGCTCTAAAAAAACTGATGGCATTAACACTAACATTTTCTGTTTACAAAAGCAAAGCAACAGTATTTAGCCATCTTTAAAATTAAGGAAATAAATTATTATTAAATTGTTATTATACGGCGCCTTTCTGGACACTCAAAGTTGCTTTACATTTGGGTGCATTATTCATTTCCTCTTCAGTTGAACTCAGTGGTAGCAGCAGCTGTTCTGGGACAGACTGCCATTCTGTGCCTACAGCGTCTCCGACCACATTAAATCACACAATCACACTAACACATTCATACGTAGGCAAGGTGGGTGAAGAGTCTTACCCAAGGACCAATGAGCTTCATAAACTGGGGAGAGCAGGATTCAGACCACCAACCTTGTAATGACCACGTTAGCTCCTTAGTCTCTTAGTAGACTGAGTGTACGTCAGTCACACCTTTCACGTGTTGGTTATTTTCACACTGACAGCCGCGAGAAGGCGCTCTAGGCTTGTGTACCAGCATCTGCTGCACCTGTACCACTGACAATTTAAAATGTAAACATTACCACTAACAACTTAGGCTATAAAGACAACTGAGAAAGAGCGGAATAACTGGAAATGGAACTGATGCTGAGTCTGACGACAGCCACGCAGAGGAGGAAGCGGTGCTTCGTCTACCTCCGGAGTTGGCGGAGTTGTTCAGAAGCGACACCGAGGATGAAGAATTTAAAGGATTTAGCGATTAGGAGTGAGATTGTTGAGCTTGTTATATTATGTTCTTTATGCTATAGTTATGTGAATATATTACGTTAACATACGAGACACCTATTCAGTTCGTTGTTTATGCTTCATGTAGCTGAATAACCATCAATGTGTTACGTTAGCATAGCGCTCACCTATTCAGCCTGTTGTTCTCTATTCTATTATTACTATAACTTGCCTTTCAAGATGAAATATCTGTTCTTGGTGTCGGATTTTGTAAAATAAATTTCCCCCCAAAAAATGTGACTTATAGTCCAGTGCGACTTATATACGTGTTTTTCTTCTTCATTATGTATTTTTTGGCTTGTGTGACTTATACTCCGGAGCGACTTTTAGTCCGGAAAATCATTCTAAATTACAGTATGTTTTATAACTGTTGCTAATTGTAAATGTGGGCTTTTGTTCCAGTGTAAAATGACTGTAATAGGTGTTGGTAATGCACCTGTTAAACAAGCAGAGAGAAGTTTAAAACCAGGCATTTAAATGAACTGTAGCAATGACATGGATTGGATTGTACCAGCATTTAAAACAGCTCTTTATCTTTTTATTTGTGATGCCAGGAATTTGTTTTGCTCCAGACAAATCTCTTGCAACTCAGAATAACATAAAATAATAAGATGGAGCTTATTATGCATGCTCTTTATTTTTCTTATTTTGTTTGTTTATATTCATGTTATTCAAGCTAAATATCACTGCAGATGTCCACAGTAGCGGGAGGATTAAAGGCAGCTCATACATAGAGATAAGATAAACAGTTCAGGTTTAAAACATGTGTCCTCAGCTGTATGCAAGACATTTTGTTTGATTGTTGGTTCTAAATGAAAATTAGTTGTGTTTTGAATTATGTTTTGTGGTGTATACTTTAGCACAGAGGATCAAAGTTACACAACGCGACATGAATCTGTGAATACATGTAACAAAAAAAGGTCAGTGTCCTGCTCTCCTTGTGTGTATCTACACAATTTAGCAGTAAGAATAACTCCTTCAGAAAGAATGCATGAGCCAGGCTGTAGCTTCATTAGCTCCTGGTTTATTTTGTAATCATTTCCAACATGGAGTAAAACTGTAAGTAACAAACAGGGGAAAAGAAAACTAACTACTATTTGTAAATTATAGCTGAAGAAAATTAGTTGCAGCCCATTAATCAGTTTGATATCTTTACGTTTACAAAGTTAACATTTACAACAAACATTCTCCAAAAATAAGGCTTGAATAAAATACTACTATATAATATACTGCTCAAAAAAATAAATAAATAAAGGGAACACTTAAACAACACAATGTAACTTCAAGTCAATCATACTTCTGTGAAATCAAACTGTCCACTTAGGAACCAACACTGACTGACATCAGTTTCACTGCTGTTGTGCAAATGGAACAGACAACAGGTGGAAATTATAGGCAATTAGCAAGACACCTCCAATAAAGGAGTGGTTCTGCAGGAGGTGACCACAGACCTCTTCTCAGTTCCTATGCTTTCTGGCTGAAGTTTTGGTCACTTTTGAATGCTGGCGGTGCTTTCACTCTAGTGGTAGCATGAGACGGAGTCTACAGCCCACACAAGTGGCTCAGGTAGTGCAGCTCATCCAGGATGGCACATCAATGCGAGCTGTGGCAAGAAAGTTTGCTGTGTCTGTCAGCGTAGTGTCCAGAGCATGGAGGCGCTACCAGGAGACAGGCCAGTACATCAGGAGATGTGGAGGAGGCTGTAGGAGGGCAGCAACCCAGCAGCAGGACCTCTACCTCCTCCTTTGTGCAAGGAGGAACAGGAGGAGCACTGCCAGAGCCCTGCAAAATGACCTCCAGCAGGCCACAAATGTGCATGTGTCTGCTCAAACGGTCAGAAACAGACTCCATGAGGGTGGTATGAGGGCCCGACATCCACAGGTGGGGGGTTGTGCTTACAGCCCAACACCGTGCAGGACGTTTGGCATTTGCCAGAGAACACCAAGATTGGCAAATTGGCCACTGGCGCCCTGTGCTCTTCACAGATGAAAGCAGGTTCACACTGAGCACATGTGACAGACGTGACAGAGTCTGGAGACACCATGGAGAACTTTCTGCTGCCTGCAACATCCTCCAGCATGACCGGCAGTAGGTCAGTAATGGTGTGGGGTGGCATTTCTTTGGGGGGCGCACAGCCCTCCATGTGCTCGCCAGAGGGAGCCTGACTGCCATTAGGTACTGAGATGAGATCCTCAGACCCTTGTGAGACCATATGCTGGTGCGGTTGGCCCTGGGTTCCTCCTAATGCAAGACAATGCTAGACCTCATGTGGCTGGAGTGTGTCAGCAGTTCCTGCAGACAAAGGCATTGATGCTATGGACTGGCCCCGCCCATTCCTCAGACCTGAATCCAATTGAGCACATCTGGGACATCATGTCTCGCTCCATCCACCAACGCCACGTTGCACCACAGACTGTCCAGGAGTTGGTGGATGCTTTAGTCCAGGTCTGGGAGGAGATCCCTCAGGAGACCATCTGCCACCTCATCAGGAGCATGCCCAGGTGTTGTAGGGAGGTCATACAGACGTGGAGGCCACACACACTACTGAGCCTCATTTTGACTTGTTTTAAGGACATTACATCAAAGTTGGATCAGCCTGTAGTGTGTTTTTCCACTTTCATTTTGAGTGTGACTCCAAATCCAGACCTCCATGGGTTAATAAATTTGATTTCCATTGATAGTTTTTGTGTGATTTTGTTGTCAGCACATTCAACTATGTAAAGAACCAAGTATTTAATGAGAATATTTCATTCATTCAGATCTAGGATGTGTTATTTTAGTGTTCCTTTTATTTTTTTGAGCAGTGTATAAATGAAGCCTTACAGACGGTGGTGTTCAACAGTGGTTCACAACCTTTTTTGTGTTGCATACCCCCTGGGCTTTTTGGCAAACTGTGAGTACCGCCTCATTTGTTTATGTATTATTTTTTCAAAAAGTGGTCATAGCGTGGTCATCAGCTCTGTTCTTATTTCTGAACAAGGACAGGAGCAGAAGCCAGTTGTATAAAGAGTTGCAGAGGTTTGTTTTTTTTTCAATGTGGCTATTACGCCAGACGTCAACGGGACTTTACGTTGTTAAAATGGCAACAAGACTGGACAATAACAAGGACTTTAGCAGGACAAACAGGTGACAAAGGAAAGCACTAAATGCTGTTAATCAGCTCAGAGAAGTTATTAAATTAACTCAGTAGGAGGTAGCGCTACTTTGGTTAGCTCCTCTGCTTTCATAACCACTGCAGACAAACAGCTAGGATAGGCCAGGTCCAAATCGACCGGAGAGATGCTTGCAAACAGCAAGTAGGAGAGTCTGGCTCCCAGGCTATGTCCATCCTGATAAGTGCCGACAACTTCAACTTGACTCTCTAAACTAATATCTATAGTTAAACCAGCTCTGTCCATTATGTTTTGAAGTTGCCTATTATCTCTTTTCTATTTTATCTGCAAGTTTGTTCTATGCAAGTGCACTACAGTATGCAATCAAAACATTTAATAGTCCGCATTTCAGCATTTTATTAATTGACAGAGCTGGGTTTAGGTTTGGCTTTTGTTTTGATTTGTCCCACTGTGTCTGTGGTGTGCAGGAGGTTGGCTGTGACCGCCAGTTGGGCAGCCGCACCAAAGAGGACAACTGTGGAGTTTGTGGAGGAGATGGCTCCACCTGCCGCTTGGTCCGAGGCCAGGCCCTGCCCCACCTCACCCCAGAACAACGTAAGTATGCTTTCCGCACCAGTAACTCTGTCCCACTTACAGATTTTGTTTTGTGAAACATGCTCTCCGCCATCTCAGGAAAATAATCAGTGCCCTCAAATCCAGGCACGTGCACCACTAGAGGGGCCCTCACACAGTCATACGAAGCCAAGGTTTTAAAATCTGTCATGACCAGAAACAGAGCCGGACCTGTCCCATGTTGGATAAACTTGGATCAAAATGTAGCATGATGTCTGTTTGGCTTCAGAGCACTAAATATGGAAGAAATCTGCAAAATCTGCACACAAGCAAAATAATATTACTCAAGTGGAAGTAAATGTAAATAAAAAATAAATAGTTGAATGTAAACCTTTACTGAAATGAAACAACAAATGAAACAATTTTAAAAGTTACGTTGCTACCGTTAAAGTTACACTGTGTAAGATTCCCGGTCACAGGTGCCACTGCACTGTCGCAAAACGTAAACACTAGCTTGGACCCCTCCTCCTTCTGAAACTGTGCGAGCGTGCGTTACGTCAAACTAACAATGGGACTAGAGAGTGCATGCATATTTACTGTATAAACTTCTGTAACCACTTGTGTGGCCGCAGATTGGATCTTCTATAGAGTTAGCGCTAGCGTTAGCTTATCGTGCAATGGTCGCATTAAAACAACTAATAACTGTATGAAAAAGCACGTTCTAAAGAAAAAATAAAGAGGCTAATTTACCTGCCCAACAGTAAAGAAGCAAAAACGTGATCCGATTTGCAGCTCTTTTCTCTTTCTCTCATCTGACGCCAGCGAGCAAAAGTCTGTCCGATGTTGACTCTTGTCTGCGATCTGGTGCGGTCCCTTTCCCGTTTTCTTTTTCTTGCCTCGTCCGACATTGTCTTCATCTTCTTGTGTCCTTCGGCCCTGACGAACTGGCGAAAATAACAATGCTTAAAGTAGCTTCATGGTTATACTGCACCTCAGGTATAAGAGCTGAAGGGGGAATGCCGTAAAGCAAGTCGTTTCCTGTCACGTGACTCTTCCTCAACAGCGAAGCGCTCCTGGCCAAGTTGCGAGGGTGGTTTCTCAGTACAGGAAGCCCCGCTCAGGAGCAACAGATCGCCTCAGGCCTTATAATCACTCAAAAAATCACAAAAACAAGTCAGTATGCCCCACATATTTAGGAGAAAAGTTACACAGTGTACACAGTACACAGTACACAGTAACTTTAAGTGACAAAAGTGTCCCTGTCACAAAATATCATAAAAAATGTATACATTCACTTTTTTGCATAAACCCTTTAATCAACTGCTGTCCTGACCATAAATACCAACTACTGAATATTTTCAGATTTTTAACCCTTTTTATGCCAGTTTGGGATGTGCAAATTGATACCAAAAGTATTGATACCTTTGATACCTGTGGATTTAATTGTGGAATTGATACCAATCTGAAAGTATCAATACTTTAGTACTAATGACAAAGTTATTAGTATAATACAAATTCCACTGGATCCTTCCTGTGTACTCTACACTCTTAAAACAGATGTGTTAAAAACAACACATAATGTGTTATATTTTAACACACCTCTGTGTCTAGTTAAGGACAACACAAAATGTGTTGTTTTCAACACAGTCAGTGTGTTGGCATATTCAACACATTACGTGTGTTAAATGTTTTAACACAAATATGTGTTAAAAAAAGCACAATTCTGTGTTACTTTCAACACACTTTTATATATTTATATATATTATCTGAAAATGCTTATGTTATATGCTTGAATAATACATAAAATCCAGAACTACAGAAAAATTTTCATTCACATTTATTGTCAAAGTTTTGGACATTGGTATTAATTTCTGTCAATAAATTCAATAAAATATGTGTTAAATTTTAGAAGTCTATCACATTCTGCATCAGAATTTAGTGAACATTTGCAGACATCAGTGATTTCTGTAATGGTCATCAGCTGATACATCTTAGAAATCTCCCTGCCATCCTGGACATGGTCACAAGTGTCCTGGGAGTCCCACTCCCCTTCATTTGACAATCTGTAACACAGAAAACAGAGTGTTAGGGGAAAATATATATTTTTACCCACTTTACAAAAACAAAAGTTTTTTTTCTAAATTACTTCATTCACCACACATGCATTTTAAAATGTTTGACAATTTTGTCTAATTTAGCCAGGATTAGGGCTTTCAGAGACCCTGACCCACCATTTCTGGGTCACCAAAAATTCATCCATGGTCAAAGAGGTGGCACTCACTAACCCCTGACCATAACCTCCCTCCAGGCCTGAACCAGGACTAAACCAGGTCTTAACCCGGTCTAAAACAAGTCTGATTCTAAACCAGGTTTAAACCCGACCAAACCTTGACGCAGCTCCGCGGTGATGTGACATAATAGCATAGAAGTTTAGCTTTAGCGCGGTGCTAATAAATTAGTTTCTGAACGGCAGTAAAACCGAGCGAGCAAGTTTGAACACAGCGCTAATACTTTCAGCTCACCTCCCCGTGCTCCTGTCTGCTCTGTCTCATGCTGGTCCCTCTCATGGGGCGGGGGTGAGTCTGACCCTGGCCGGGGGTGAGTCTGACCCTGGCCGGAAGCGAGTCCCGCTGGCTGCTGTCGCTTCAGACCGAGAACTGTGAACGGAGAGCGGCGTTAGCTGCACAGGGGCTGGGACAGGTTTACTGTAGCGGCTCAGCCACGCACATATGAGTGGTATCGGTACCTGACAAATTGGTAAACTTTTACGAGAAAAGTACAGAGTTGCTTACATCTACACCCACCTTCCTCAAAAAAATGTATTACAGATTTACACGATTAAAAAATAATGTGAAATAGCATCAACAAATGCTAGCTTACCTTTAAAGTTCTCTCCGCGCCCAAAACAGGACCTCTAACAGTCGTTACTGGGTTTAAAATTAGATGATGCAGCTTTGTGATTGGATAATAGTTTAACACATCTTATGTGTACAACTTGTGTAATTTTAAATAAACATTTTAACACATACATTTGACATTTTAACACAACATGTGTTAAAATAGTAGTAACACAAAAACTGTGTAGAAATTTAACACATCCATTCTAAGAGTGTACAATCCATTGTGTTCTGTTGTTCCAGTGGCCTAAAGAAGCCATTATTAATTGTTAGTATTAGTATTTATGATCAGGGCAGAAGTTGATAAAAAACAATGTATGCAGAAAAGTAGAAAAAATATGAATGTATAACTAGTTTCATGATGTTTTGTGACTCAGACACTTTTGTCACTAAACAGGAGCAACGTGACACATTTAAAGAGTGTAAAAATGAAGTAATATTAGATTTGGGTTTAGAACATCAACATTAGTGATAAAATACACACTTGAGACACATTTTATAGAAAAGGTAAGAACCACCAAGTTATCAAAAAAATAAAATTTGAAAAGGAAGGAAAAGTCCTCACACACAAGGGTTAAACAGCACGCCTACTACTACTACTACATAGTACTGCATATTATTTGAGTAAAAGTGTCCAGTTACTTCCCACCTCTGCAAAACGCTCACCTTTCTGACTCCCGCCTGATGTCCCCTGGCCACAGCCCCATCCCAGGACCCCTCTCCAGCTCTGGCTCCCTCCGCCTCCGTCGCCTCCAGTGTTTATTCATCAAAGCTGGACTATTAAACCACCATCTGTCTGCAGCCCCCCGCCCGCCAGCTCGCAACCATCAATTTCCTATCCCAAAAAAAATTGCTCTAAAATCCAGCACCAAAAGAGATCCAATTCATAAGGCCACAAATGCTTCCAGTCGCTTTAAGCTCAAACCAAATGGGACTGACTGACAAAAAATATGTTAATTCACAGTTAATTTAGGACAGCAAAACTTTTGTGGTCTAAACTCAAACAACAATATTAATTGCCTTCTGCGAATCTATTTCTAGGACAATGTAAAATATATATATATATATATATATATATATATATTATCCTGAACATATTTGAACAATTACACCATTAAAAAACACAATTATGCATGAAAAGCCAATATGAGTTTCTACTTTGAAAACCAAGAGCAATTTTATACTGCCTTGTCTGATCAATGTTGCAACCTAGACTTGATAAATTAAAATATGTGCAAAGTGAAAAATGCTGTAGCCATTTAAGTCTTTGTTTATTCTTATGTTTTGTCTTGGTTTAGTCTGGGTTAAGTCTTGGTTTAGTCCAGGTTAAGTCTTAGGTTTAGTCCAGGTTAAGTCTTGGTTTAGTCCTAGTTTAATTAGATTTTTTCACTAGTACTAAGGTCTAAACCTGTTTTTTCCCCCAGGACTAATCCAGGACTAACCCAGTACTAAACTAGGACTAAACCAAGACTAAACATGGGACTAAACTGGGACTAAACCAAGACTTAACTAAAATGTACAAAACAAACAAATCTATACCTGTTTTGTAATCCAGGACTAACCCAGGACTAAATCAGGACTAAATTAGAAGTAAACTAGGACTACACAAAGATCTATACAAATAATCCAACCAGGACTAAACCAGGTCTATATGACTAAACTAGTACTAATCCATTTCTAAATCAGTAGTAAATCAAGTCTACATTAGGACTAAACTAGTACTAAAAAAGTCTACATTTTAAATTGAAATCCCAACCAGAGCAGAAGTAAAAAGAAAACTGGGTCTAAATTAAACTAAATCTAAAGTGAAAAATGCTGTATCCGTTTAGGCGCATGCAAATGTTTTAAGGATTTGCCACTCATTTCTGAGTTTAATTTGGAGAAGATTGGAGACAGATATTATGTGCCAGTGGCTATTACTCAGTCAGTCTGAGTCTTTAATTGAAATTGCCTGAAGGAAGAAGCTGAATATTACTGGACCATTCTCAGCCATCATTTATTTCTTAAGGGGATATTCAAGACTTTTTAAAACATTTCTGTACAGCCTCCACAGTGTTTTAGTGTGATGGTACTAAAGTACAAAAATATGGTATAAAATATATTATAGCTATAGTAATAATATTCATTAAAATGTAATGTTAATTTGCCAGGATTTAAACCCAAGACTTAACCTGGACTAAACCAAGACTTAGCAAAAACCAAGGCTAAACCTGGACTAAACCAAGACTTAACCTGGACTAAACCAAGACTTTGCAAAAACCAAGGCTAAACCTGGACTAAACTAAGACTTAACCTGGACTAAACCAAGACTTAGCAAAAACCAAGGCTAAACCTGGACTAAACCAAGACTTAGCAAAAACCAAGGCTAAACCTGGACTAAACTAAGACTTAACCTGGACTAAACCAAGACTTAGCAAAAACCAAGGCTAAACCTGGACTAAACCAAGATTTAACCTGGACTAAACCAAGACTTTGCAAAAACCAAGGCTAAACCTGGACTAAACCAAGACTTAACTTGGACTAAACCAAGACTTAACCTGGACTAAATCAAGACTTAGCAAAAACCAAGGCTAAACCTGGACTAAACCAAGACTTAACTTGGACTAAACCCAGACTTAACCTGGACTAAACCAAGACTTAGCAAAAACCAAGGCTAAACCTGGACTAAATCAAGACTTAACCTGGACTAAACCAAGACTTTGCAAAAACCAAGGCTAAACCTGGACTAAACCAAGACTTAACTTGGACTAAACCCAAACTTAACCTGGACTAAACCAAGACTTAGCAAAAACCAAGGCTAAACCTGGACTAAACCAAGACTTAACCTGGACTAAATCAAGACTTAGCAAAAACCAAGGCTAAACCTGGACTAAACCAAGACTTAACCTGGACTAAACCAAGACTTAGCATAGGACCAAACCAAGACTTAACATTGGACTAAACCAGGACTTAACCTGGACTAAACCAAGACTTAGCATAGGACCAAACCAAGACTTAACATTGGACTAAACCAGGACTTAACCTGGACTAAACCAAGACTTAAACTGGACTAAACCAAGACTTAGCATAGGACCAAACCAAGACTTAACATTGGACTAAACCAGGACTAAACATAGGACTAAACCAAGACTTAACCTGGACAAAACCAAGAATAAACATAGGACTAAACCAAGACTCAAAAAAAAGTGTAAACCAAGTCTAGACCTTTTTTTCCCACAGGACTAATCCAGGACTAACCCAGTATTAAACTAGGACTAAACCAAGACTAAACTTGAGAGTAAACCAAGACTTATCATAGGACTAAACCAGGACTAAACCAAGACTTAACAAAAGTGTAAAACAAGTTTAGACCTGTTTTGTAATCCAGGACTAACCCAGGTCTAAATCAGGACTAAACCAAGAATAATCCTGGACTAAACCAGGACTAAATTAGAAGCAAATTAGGAATACACGAGGTCTATGCAACTAATCCAACCAGGACTAAACCAGGTCTATATGGCTAAACTAGTACTAATCAAGGTTTAAACCAGCAATCAATCAGGTCTACCTCAGGACTAAACTAGTACTATAAAAGGTCTACATTTTAAATTGAAATCCCAACCAAAGCAGAAGTAAAACGAAAACTGGATCTAAATTAAACTAAATCAGCAATTGAACTCCAGAAGACTGCGTGCCACCAGTGGTGCCTGTACCGCAGTTTAAGAACCACTAACATGGGCAACTCTTCATTCATTCTGTTTGCACATTTTGTCGATTAGATGCAGCTCAGATCCTGTTCAGTACTGTCTTATGTTGCCCGGGTGGTTTGATCTCAGATGGCCTGCAAAATTACTGCTCATGTACAAGGCAATTAAACCATTAATCATGGTTTAATGATATTTCTTTGTATTTATATCAAAGGACCATTACCAGTGCATTTACATGTACACTGTTAAAAAAAAAATAAAAATCAAAGCAACAGGATCCCTTAAGATTTTTCAGTTTTGGGGCCAACTCAAAATCAAAAAGTTTTCAACCAGAAAATTTTTTATTCCCCTAATTAGATGTTCATACGTCTAAAAACTTAAAATTTTACGTTCTATCATTATTTTTTTAACTCATCTTACAGCCAACTTACTATCCATTGTTCAGAAAAGGTATTATTCTAAAATATTAGTTGTTGAAAACTTGAGATTTTTGAGTTGACCCCAAAACTCAAAAATTCTGAGGGATCCTGTTGCTTAGAGTTTTTGAGTTTTCAGAGCAAGTGTAAACGCCGTCATTGTCTTGGCTTCAATGTCAGTCTCCAAAAAGGAGACCTGTAGGTGCAACTATGGCTGCCAATAAACTGTTCGACCCTGTTTAGCATCTTCAGCCTGATCCACAGAGTTAGCACATTATACTCCACTGTGCCACAACAACCAACACAAAGACATCTTTATAAGAGTGTGTGGAGAGACTGCACAGTGGAAAACAGTGGAAGGAGGCCCTGTATTTCCTTTGGAGAGACTTCCTCAGCATCAGGTTTAGTCTGCTGGTCCCAGGTTGGTATAACTCATGCATTTTTATCGTTGACTGTAAGCAGAGTGGATTAGAGGTCAACCCGGTGCATTTGAATCCTGGTATTGTGCAGGGTTATTCCATATAACTTCATCTACAATAACATTTGGGGATGTATTTTAGGTGGTGAAGTGTCAGATCACAGTAGCAAAAGTTATGGAGGCTGCACACGTTTCCAAAAGCACTCATTCACCGCGACACAATGCACCTCTGCCCTGGGCAAACGCCAAAATAAATTCTTATTGTAGCTAAACTGAAGGCCATGGTTGCACAGAAACATACCTCAATAAACTACTACTAATCCCTGTTAATTATAAGCTGTGCCCCAGAAAAGACAGACAGTTGTGTAGCGAGAACTGAACTTTTAATGTCCTGTCTAAATGCTGCATTACTAATTGAAACTTCACTGAGCTTTTCTTTATCCATGACTTGACAAAGCCCGTTGTATCTACACGCATTTCCACTGGGGCGGTACCGCATGCGGGATGATTTGGGGGTGTTTTCACTTTCTGAAGCGGCCCCAGAAAGCAAACCACACCGTGCTACTTTTGGCACTACTTTGGAAAAGGTGGAGCTATGCGCTGCTGTGAGTTCATTGAATGAGAGAGAATCCTCACTCAACCAAAAATGGCAACGCAAAGGACAGAAATAAAAGGGAGAATGTTATTTTTAATCCATGTTAAACAGACAGCTTCGGTAACACTTAAGTTTGATTACCATTAACTAAGTGCTAACTATCATGCTAGTTAGTGGTTAATTAGCTCTTAATTGGTAATTATGAAGCATCTATTAATCCCTTATACTGTGTGACCATATTCTACAACTAACTAAACTCATAATTACTGCTGATAAGTAGGAAGTAGGGAAGTTGTTGGACATAAATTATGAGCTTAAGATTTTTGTGGTACTAGTCCCTAATAATGCATATAAATAAATGGAAACATTTATATAGTGCTTTTCCACCTCCATGGGTACTCAAAGTGCTTTACATCAAGGAACCATTCACTCTCACATTCATACACCAGTGTGCACAGGCACCGGAGGTAAGGTGGGTTAAGTGTCTTGCCCAAGGACACAACGACAGTATGCAACGGTGGGAGTGGGGTTTGAACCGCCAGCCTTCTGGCTAGTGGACAAGCGGCTCTACCAACTGAGCTACTGCCGATCATAATTTATGTCCAACAACTTCCTTACGTCCTACTAATGAGCAGTACTAGCAGAGTTTATTAAGGGGAAAATGTGAGTTAGGTGCTAATTACTTGTAGAATATGGTCACACAGAATAAGGAGTTAATAAATGCTTTATTTAATTTACCAATTTAGAGCTAATTAACCACTAACTAGCATGATAATTAGCACTCAGTTAATGGTAATAGGTGGACCCTAAACTAAAGTGTTGCCACGTTTTCCAAGAGAGGACAAGCTAAATGTTTTGCCGACTTTTTCTCAAATAAAGCTGGGGTATATTTGCAACAGCTGTATGGTCATTTATAGTTTAGACTGGATTAAACTCATGTGGTTATATGTTCAGAGGTTAAAATGTGTTAAAGTGGAGCAGAGAAGTGAATTTAATTCACAGAAAACTGGAGGTGAAGCTGAAGTAGTCTCCTATTTACTGAAGCTAATACAGCTTTAGCTCCAGTCTCACACAGACACACACTATCCTCACACAGACACACACTGGCCTCACACAGACACACACAGATACACATCGGCCTCACACAGACACACACCATCCTCACACAGACACACACCAGCCTCACACAGACACACACCAGCCTCACACAGACACACACCAGCCTCACACAGACACACACAGATACACACCGGCCTCACACAGACACACACCGGCCTCACACAGACACACACCGGCCTCACACAGACACACACCAGCCTCACACAGACACACACAGATACACACCGGCCTCACACAGATACACACCGGCTTCACACAAACACACAGAGACACACCAGCCTCACACAGACACACACAGATACACACCGGCCTCACACAGACACACACCAGCCTCACACAGACACACACAGATACACACCGGCCTCACACAGATACACACCGGCTTCACACAAACACACAGAGACACACCAGCCTCACACAGACACACACAGATACACACCGGCCTCACACAGACACACACCAGCCTCACACAGACACACACAGATACACACCAGCCTCACACAGACACACACCGGCCTCACACAGACACACACCGGCCTCACACAGACACACACCGGCCTCACACAGACACACACCAGCCTCACACAGACACACACAGATACACACCGGCCTCACACAGACACACACCAGCCTCACACAGACACACACAGATACACACCGGCCTCACACAGATACACACCGGCCTCACACAGACACACAGAGACACACCAGCCTCACACAGACACACACCAGCCTCACACAGACACACACCAGCCTCACACAGACACACACAGATACACACCAGCCTCACACAGACACACACCGGCCTCACACAGACACACACCGGCCTCACACAGACACACACCAGCCTCACACAGACACACACAGATACACACCGGCCTCACACAGACACACACCAGCCTCACACAGACACACACAGATACACACCGGCCTCACACAGATACACACCGGCCTCACACAGACACACAGAGACACACCAGCCTCACACAGACACACACCAGCCTCACACAGACACACACCAGCCTCACACAGACACACACCAGCCTCACACAGACACACAGAGACACACCAGCCTCACACAGACACACACCAGCCTCACACAGACACACAGAGACACACCAGCCTCACACAGACACACACCATCCTCACACAGACACACACTGGCCTCACACAGACACACACAGATACACACTGGCCTCACACAGATACACACCAGCCTCACACAGACACACACCAGCCTCACACAGACACACACCAGGATTTACGTTTGTCTTTTTATTAAATGCTGCCAGCGCCTTTATGTTTTAAAAGTGAGTTTCAAACACTTTTTTTTTTCACATTTAATCTCATTTGTTAACACTTATTGAGCTTGTGTGAAATTAGTGTTTACCTAACAAACGCTAATCTCCTGGATCCAGAGAAATGGAAACACCAGTAGGTTTTATTTTGTTTGCCCCGTAACAAAACTTAAAAATGCAGTTTTAAAGTTTTGCCTTTGGACCATCTCTTCATTTTAGTAAACCCTGCCAAAAGCTGCTGTGTAATTAAGTGCAACTTGGGTTCTTCCAAAAAGTTGTAACAGCATATTGCTTTCTGCCCAGTCTCTTAGCAGAGCTGGCAATAAGAACAGCTGATAATGGATAGTTTTAGAGTCTTTTATGGCCCCAGGAGAGGAAAGGCTCTTAGTGCAGGTGTGAAGCTACATAACTTGAGCAATACACATTTGTTCTTGCATAATTTTTATTCTAACTTTTTAATGGGATGCAGAGAAGTAATAGGCTAGTACATATAACCATATATTTACTGCAACCACTTTGGATGCAAACAATATGTAAATTGAGAGCAATAGCAGTGGCTTTATTGAAAGTAAGTTAAAAACTAGAAGCACTCTGATATCAGACCTTTATCTCTCAAAATCTGGACTTGAACTGGAAATTTTCTGGTTCAGGGGTAAATTCTCTCCATTGAGCCACCAACCCAGGGCTTAATTTGAGCTGGATCTTGCCAGAACAGGATCCGGAAACTCCCTTATTTTGACGCGATCTGGCAACTGTTTGCTTGCATCCGGTAACTCAGGCACAACTCAGAACAAAGTGTTGACTACATTTGACTCTTTTGACTTCCTAAACCTGTGTTGAAGGTCGTAGGTGTAATTACACAAAATTGCATATGTTTTAAGGCGTCCATACACCAAGGCGACGATCGCCCATCTGAAGCCGTCTGAACGGTTCTTCCACGTCGCTCATTTCCGTCCTTTTGATATGTATGCGCCGTCAGCCCCCATCGCTCCAGGACGGAGGCTGACTAGTTTTCTGCCGATTAGCCTTGTTTAATCGGCGTCTTTGGTCTTTGGCACGAAGCGCTCTCATAGGCCTAGCACTACAGCTGCCGCGCCAATCAGCTCACGGGAATTTTAGCGGAAGTGATGGAGTGACGAGAGGTGAAAAGCTCCAAGCGAATTGCGTTGTTGAAACCAAGACTTAACCCACTTTCGTGCGCTTTCTTCTCCTTGTTGGCCTCTGTTCTTCTTCAAGTAACAGAGCAGCGGCACCTAATTCACACAAAACAATGTCCAAACCGGCCATTATCACGCTTCTCAAATGTTCAAACAAGCTGAGAACAGTGGCAGACCAAGGCGCTACACGCATATGTACTCCGCAAACATTGTGTCACTTCCATTTATCTTTGTTCACTGGCTAGCGCCATCTGCCGCTTTGGGGGGGTAATTACATCACGCGCATGCGCAAGACACGGTCTTTAGGTCGGTTGTCGCTTCGGTGTATGAAGAGGGAAAAAGGTCATCTGATGTGAGGAAACGGGAGGGAACGAGAGGAGACGGGAAGAGACGCTCCGTCTTTTCGGTGGCAGTCTGGGAGTCGCCTTGGTGTATCGAGGCCTTTAAGCATAAAAGCCACGCTTGAGCCCTTCACAATAATGCGCTTCAACACAGACTGTCCCCGTGCTGTAATTCATGTCTATAGAGTGTACAGGGAATCCGGTGGGAAAGACCTTCATGTCAGACTGAAAGATCTGTTCACCACTGTTATCACCGGTGGTGCCTGAAGGTGTACCGCAGTACGCACTGTGTGTACCTTGAGATGTCCTCCGACCCCACCCAATCCCTGCTGCATCCACAGAGCTGCACAGAGCCATAGTAGGCTGTGTGTTTTTACAAACGCGAGTGCAGCTACAGCTGACTGCTGCTCTTTAAGTCAAAAGTGATGGGTTTGCTTACAGCCAGGAGACAGTAAATCTGTTGAGGTTTGTCCTGACTTTGGTTATGCGGAGGGGACCTACGTGATGCACTTTATATGTGTATATATATGTTATTTCCCCACTGTGCCCGAGCGCGCACGGGACATGGCAGTGCCATGTCAGTTTGTTCTTTTACTCAAATGCATATGGAAGCTGAAGCTAACGCGCTGATCGTGGATCACAGGATGAGACCCGGAACCAGTTAAACGCTAGTGTCACTGTTACATAGCCATAGTTACGCAGAGAAACCTTACGCCTTATACAGACCACAGCTGCATGAGTCTGTGTTCTTGCTTCAGACTGGTGGCCACACAGTAGGTCTATGACAGAGCGAGTCTACAAAAGCGCAGTGATTCCTTGATCAGCTGAGCAAACAAACAAATGTACACTGACACATTACACTGAAGTGAAACGCTATAATGTACAATAATGTTAACAAATATGTTAAAATATAATATAAAATTGAGTATAAATGAGCAGTTGCTTGGTATTTTGGCATGTGTGTGTGCGCATAAGCATTGTGTTGTGTGTATGTTCCGGGATCAGTGTTGGCCTTGTGGACTCCCAGGTCAAAGCGCAATTTTTGTTCCGGCATCATTTGATTTACAAATTAAGCACTGCACCAAGCCCTTACATCTCACTCTGGTACACACCCAAAAATAACTGTTTACTGACCCCTAGTGGTTGGCCCTATCTTGCAATGTTAAATAATCTGTTTTTAAAATCCTAAAATCAGATCCACACCATTAATTTCTTACTTGTCTTTTTTGCAGTGGTGGAAGAAATACTCAATTTCTTTACTTAAGTAAAAGTACAGATAAAGAAGTAAAAAATGACTCAAGTAAAAGTATCACCTTAAAATTCTACTTTAGTAAAAGTATAAAACTACTTACTTTCAAATGTACTTGTGAATAAAAAAGCAAAAGTATTTCTCACAGACTCGACAGCTCATGAATGTGTTAAATGTGAGGGATTTTGCTGATTCCAGATGAAATGAACAAACTGCTGCAGTAGAAGAGACTGAATCTGTCTCTGAGCTCTGAGCTCTTTATTATTCTGATGTTTCTAAAGCAGTACTACTTTACTGCATCTGTTATATTTAAGTACTGTGTGTCTACAACGAGGCCATGACAAAAACACATGGTTTTAAACCAAAACTCAAAATACTTTGTACTTCAAACCAACTCAGAAATGTAGTGGAGTAAAAAGTACAGATACCCATTGTAAAATTAACTCAAGTACAGATACATGAAACCTGTACATAAGTAAAGTAACTAAGTACTTTTACTTTTATGTTTAATCAAAACTCCTCCATTACTCTTTTAGTTCTCTCGTTAAAACAAACCCACAAAAGCATGACCTGTAAGCCATAACCTCTTCAACACACTTAAAACACTGCAGTTATGGTCAGTGCCAAAATTAAGATAACTAATGAATGTTTAAACAATAACTAATCACTGTCTAAGCAGACGTCTGGAGTTTAACAAACAGGCGTTTAATTCCTCTGTTGATCCGTCTCAATTGGCCCTAAATTTGCACCGACCAAGCATTTCTGTAATTAAGACTTTACTAAGCGTTTACTCGTAATGGATTTTCACATTATGCAGTTAATGTCGGTAGCACCACTTTGAGTTGAGGTCAAACATCAAACTTTAAAGTCCTTTTTGATCCAAAGAGTTGTTTTTGGGCTTCAGCTAAAATGTTTCATGCATACAGATATCCCCCCTGTGCAGATTTTAATATGTTGCTTGTTAGCAGAGGCCCTGTTAAATTGGCTGTTTTTCTTCTTTTCCTAAATAGCTCCACAGAAGTTTGCTGCAGTTTCCAAAGCCCTTAGTTGCTCAGCTGCACTCTCTCGCAGAGACAGTTAACAAGGTTGAAGTTATGACCTCAAACGCTGCACTGTAGGATTCAAGGATAGGTTCATTAATAGGTTGCGTTCATGTGATGTCATAACGTTAGGGTGACCACCTCAAAAAGTACTAAAAGTGCAACAATTTATGTGATTTGGTGGAACAAGGTGGGACAGACTTGTGAAATAAATGTTTTCATATACAAACCTAACTTACCAACTTACTGATATACAAGTTGCTTCAGTTTAGGGCCTAGAAAACATGATGTGCCATTTTCATCCCAAAAAATTAATTTTGAAAATTAATGTCTTCAGTCATTGGAATAAAAAAAATAAAAAAAAGACAGACAAAATCAAAGCTCTCCGTCTGTATATTCTCAAAACAATCCATCACCAACCCCAGTTCACAGCTCCAGGAGAGGCCTGTCTTGAAACACAGGGGCAGCAACATAACAACCATATATTCAACCTATCAAGATGGGATGAAAATATTATAATATCAAATATTTATTCTACATTTTACAACAGGAATACTAACCTTACCTTGTTGTTGTTATCTTGAATCTCACTTTTTATAAGATCCACTGAGCACAAATGAAAAAGAGGGACATTAGCTTAATTAGTGGGATGGAGGGACAGAGGATGAAATGGCTGTGCAGGTCAACCAAACGTGAGACAGGGGTCACTCTACATAACGTGAAGAGGTTAGATCCACAGCCAGCCGAGCAACAAGGCTTTGTGGTGTGCATTTATTGAGCTCCCGTCAGCTCCTGGGAAAGTAAAAGGCATGGCATCCTGGTTTGGTACAGGAGCTGCTCTGTGGGCGACAAAATGGTTCTGCAGAAAGTCATTAAAGCAGAACACAGTATCTTTTTTACCTTAAACAGTTTTGGAGTCCGTGTGATGGTTAAATGAGTTGTTGTGGGGTAAATGAAGTGCCCTTCATCTCCCCCTGGTGTCTCTGGGCTGAAAGTGACACTTCCAATAGTGAGCGCCTCTGACCCGGTGTCACAGAAGTCTCAAGTCTCGTGAGAAAGTGGCACATTGCAGTTAGCAAAACAACAAGCTACCGATGGCTTTTTTTCTCCATTTTTAATTTTTGTAGCAGCCTGGCCAAATGGCAGAAAAAACTTTGTATGCGCCTGAGAAGAGGAAAACAAAAGTAAAGTCAAGCGGGGGATCACAGGAGTCAGCTTGACTTGAATGTTTACGATATTGCTTTACTTCAAAATGTGGGAGAGGAAAATGAAGAGTTACTGAGTTCCGTTTTAAGACTGCAGGAAAAATAACAAACTCACAGCTCCCAGCCCTGGATGACATCTTCAACTCCTGCTGCCTGAAGAAATCTCATAACATTTCACGGACTCCTTCCACCCCGCACACCTTTTCTTCGAACTGTTGCCCTCTGGTAAATGCTACAGGTCCATCACAACACACACAACCCACTTCAGGAACTGTTTCTACCCCCAACGCCATAACCATACTGAACAATGACTCAAAAGCCACCCTAAATAAACTACACCAACTGTTGAACTGCTGCTGTAATTGCTGCTACATGAGTGTTTTATATCCGTTTCTTTTCTTATCCTATACTGAGGCCAGAACCTGAAAGTGCAACAAAATTTTGTTGTATTTTGTACAATTACAATAAAGTCTCTTGAATCTCAAAGACCACCGCCACTGTCCTGACCTGAGTCCAGAGCTAAGAGTCCTTTACACGAATATTATCAAAGCAGATTAATTATGAATTAGAAAAAAATGAAAACCTGTCATATGCACTTTGATAATTTGTGTCCACGTGATGTCGTAAAAGTGTAACAGGCTTTTTCATAGTTTTCACAGTGATGTCACACTTGGAGGGCAAGCACACAGGTTTAATTTTATTCCACTGACCATCTGCTGAAGCCTCTGTTTACTCGAGTTAGATCTGTGTGAGTCTCATCAGAGAAAACTGACTTAGGGCCTGTTTACACGACAATGCTGGCCAGGAAAATGTAACAGTCCTGCTGTCCGCGATTTGCATTTACACTAAAACGCTGAAGAGTGAAGAAAACAAAAGTAAACTGTAGTACCCGAGTTTGTCCAGCAAATGGTGCTGTGGGCCACGCAAATGCTCTACATCACAAAGAGAGTAAATTGCAGAGGAAATATAGTTCCAGTCTACAACTTCCCAACTACTTTAGGATCTAGAGGTTCTGTGGAGGCATTCTCATAACTAGGTACTTGTATAGATATCACTGACAGTTACTGACTAAATATGAACGTATGAGACATAAAAGCCTGGTATTTTGCGCTCATGGGTCAGCTGGGAAACGCCCAGCAGTCAGCCAATCACTGTTCAGATTGGGGCTGGTATGTCATCGTTTTCAGTGAGTCGCTGTTTTCACAGTTTACAGAGAGCGGAGCGGCTTTAAGCCATTTTCTGGTTTTGTGTACCCCCAGGACCTGCCTTAGACTTGGTTTAGTCCTGATTTAGTCTTATTTTTTTTCTGGTTTAGTCTTGGTTTGGACCTAGCTTAGTCCTGGTTTAGTCTTAGTTTAGTCCCTGTTTTGTCCTTCTTTAGTGTCCCATCCCTCTCTATTGTCCTGGGTTAGTCCTAATTTAGGTGTATTTTAGTCTTTGAAAGCCAAACATAAAAGCACTATAAATGATCATATAACTCCATGTACCCCCTGAAATGTGCTCATGTACCCCTAGGGGTCCCCTTACCCCTGGTTGGGAAACAGTGGTGTAGGGAGACAGGTTTCTGAAGTCCAGCTCTGGCAGTGACCTGGCTGATGTCAGAGCCTCAACACAGCAGTGGTGCCTCAAGGCTCACAATATTTGTAGTTTTAGTTCATATCATATTTTGTCTTGAGTTGTGAGGCAATTTAAATGCTTATTTGGCTTCATCTTCTCATGCCTGCTGCACCTTGCCATGTTTGTTTTGCCCTCCAGTGGAACACAAAAGTCACGAGACTGAACACAATGAATGTTGTGAGACTGAGATGGAGTCAGGTCAGAATTCTGTAGTAAAATCTGCTGCTAAAGATTTAAACTGCAGATTTCTTAGCCTGGTTTAAGGTTAATATCTCTGAGATTTCTGGGCATATCAACATGAAACAAAAACTGGCACAAAGTTTAAAAGTCTTTTCTGTCAGCACAAATAAACTAAGGTGAAAGATTTTTTGTCATACAGTGTTAAAAAGTGGTGGGATTATTCAGTCGCACAGGTGTGGTTGTTGTCAGTAGACAGGGCACTAAGCCACAAGATTACTATAATGAGTTTGTGAACACAATCCCTGTCAAAAAATGATCAGATTGAACTGTTGTGGATTTTTGTTCTGTTGTTGTTGTTTTTTTTAATAGTGTCTTAACCTATAAAGTAACACTGGCCCCTGCCCTCCATCTGAGATTTTTTATCAAATTCTAGAATGTGAACACAACATATAAGGGACAAAAATGTATACACTACAACTAATGTGCAGATAATTTAAGTATTAAAGAACAAGTAATTGGTAAAAGTGTGAAACATACACTTTTTAATAATAAATGTGGACACTTTGCATCAACAGGTCACATTTTATAACTTATAACACATGTATTGAGCTGTTACTTTCACTTTGCAGAAAACACTTTGATCAGGCGCCTCTCGCTTTAGGGTTTGTTATCACCACAAAGATTACTCAAATATGGATGAATTAAACAAAATACAACTCTGGGTATGTTTTTGAGGAAGAAACAATATTATAACATTGTAAAAAAGCTCAGAGAAGTTGATTGGAAACCTTTATGGGTTTTTTTTTTCTTGTTTTAAAAAACGTATACCAATGACTACAGATATAAATTGTTGTTGCTATATTTGTTTGTCCACATCACACATTACAACTTAATTAAAACTAATCTAACTCAGACTGTAACTCCACGCAGGAAGCACAGCAGGCTTTAAACTGCTCTTTTATTAGTTCATGACACTAAATTAAACAGAACACTGCACCCAGCAGTGAGTTTTGGAGTCCTGTTTTCAGTTCATCTTTACATTGTGCTTTCAGAATAATATTTGAATGTATTTAGTGAGTTTATCATTATACAGTCACTGAAAATAACCTTTGGTCCCTATATTACATTATTCAGAGCTGCAATATTTATCATCAGTGCATTTTGAATCCAAATTGGCCTGCATTTAAGACTTCTCTAAACTGACAATATGATTGTTCCTTCATTATGCATGCATTTAAATTGTTGGCTTTACATCCAAACTAAATTTAAGGATGCAGGGAAAAAAAATATGTCCCTGGCTCTTGCGGTTCCAAGCGAAGACTCCGCTCTTGTTTCTGGACGCAGGGAAAAGAAACTTTTACTAAATACGGGGGCAATGATTTAACAGCCCATTTGCGTGTGAAAGTCTCGCCTTGTTACAAAACCTCATCGCTTCTCTTCGAGGCACAAACACTTCGAGTGACGACCCTCTCAAGTGCTTTTCCAGCATCTAACAGCTCAGGGCTGTAAATACTGGAATTAGATGAGTTTCCGCTGAGTGTGGTTTGCTCAGTGCCGCACCAGCGTGAAGTTGGAAGATTTAAAGACCGTACTGGCTGTGTTTTGGTGGTCTCCTCTCACTGCTCACTGACAAACTGAGACCTTTACATCTACCTCAGGCTCATATTCAGTGGCATAAGGGTCATACAAAGGCTGGTTATGTTAAAAGTTTAAACATGCCCAACAGGGCATTCACATGGAACAGCTTTCCCCTCAAGATTGTGTTTTTCTATGGCCATGAAATGGATTGATTGAGTGCAACATACTCACGGTGCTTTGTATGGTTTACATACTTTTTATACCACAAAACACAGAAATGTCATTATTCAGCTTCAGGTTGTGAGATCATTCCTTGGGCCAGCCATCACACATTTCTCTCAATGGGGTCTGCATGACCCCCAGTTTACACCAAAAGCAGAAGCAGCGTGGAACAGCATAGTTGCAGTCTGAACTCCTTTCTGTTTATTCAGTCTGACAGTTAACACCGGCGAAGGCACACAGACGTCCCAGGAACGACTCGCTCATCCACTACAGATAGGTTTTAGGGATGCACTGATACTGGTATCAGGTATCGGTACTGATACCATGTCTAAGTACTGGGATTTATAAAAGTGGGCCAATACAAGCCACTGATACCACTTCACAGCGCTGTCACGTGACCTTCACCTCTCAGCTGAGCAGTGAGAAACCTGTGGAAAGATTTCAGTGTGAACTGCACAGACATAAAAGCAAAGCAGACTCTACATTCTGCTCAACCAGTCACCCCAAATCATACATGAGTCTTACACTTAAGCAGCTGTCCTTTTATTGTCCTAATTGTCCCAAAAATGATAACAGCATGGAGTCTGAAGCAGCTGTTAAACAGTCTGATAAAATATAAGGAGTACGGTTGCTAATTGCGTTAGCTACTGTATGCCTTGGCGAATCTCCGCTGGTTATGCTCAAATGCTCATTCTGTCTTTAAAAGGATTTTAGCGACTGAATAGAGGAGAATTTAAACTTTCAAATAAGGTATAACATGTCTATGTTGAGCAAAGTTTAGTCATGGTTAGCTGTGTTCAAACCACTCTGTTGTAAAAATAACTTAACGGAGAGCGAGGATATACGGCAAAAAGACGACGGGTGTGGGATGAATGTGATATAGTATAAAACTATGAACTATAATGTAATCCCTTTATAAGTACTTGTATTGGTACTCGGTATCGGTTTGAAAAAAAAGTGGTATCGGTGCATCCCTAATAGGTTTGAGTACTATTTTTCGAGCGGCTCCGCAGTGATCTGCAGAGTTAGGAAACACAGGAAACAGTGTCAAAAAAACTACAAAGCTACACTTTCAAAATAAAGGCTCAGTAAGCATGTCGCGTCGAGAATTAATTAATTTTTGAGGTGGAGAAATGTAACACAATCTGCGACACAAAGCAGCCATTTTACAAGAACAACATGCAGAAGTTGAATGTATGGCCACAGTTTTGTGTTTAGACAGTGAGTCGTCTGTAAAACAGAGAAGAAAGCGGCTCCAGCAGCAGAGCAGCCGCCCTAGGTGTAAATTGACAATTTTAAACAGACACACGCAAATCCAAAGCATGTATATATATATAAAAAAATAACAATATTACATTTCCTTATATTACTATCTCTTTTATGTTCAGAATAAAAAAAAAAATTAAATATCTCTAAAAACAAGCTATTAAACCCAAAAAATATAATAATAAATTATATTCTTTTGCAGTGTCCCTTCTTTTGTATCAGTCAATGAGACACTTTCTTTTCATAAGTTTAAATATAAATAAATAGTCTGAATCAGTATGAAAAGATTGCTAATACTTTCTTATTATCGTTGAAAGAAATTATCAAATAAATCCAAGCACCCCCTGCAAAGTGCTTGTGTACCCCTGGGGGTCCCCATACCCCTGGTTGAGAAACACTGCTTTAAGCGACCAGAGGCAGCTTTAAAAGTAACAGCTCTGTCTTTATCATGTTTGTGTCTTTAGCTGTTGGGCTCATATTATGTAAATACTACTCATTTGTTAGTAATCTATGGCTTCCTCCCTCTGTCACCTTATCCAGCAAAACCTGTTTATGATCCATAATGTGTCCCGAATACAGATGCACGCCGCAGTTGTCATAAAAGTGATATATTTGTTTGCTCCTATGGATTGATATGAAAGCCACGTGGTGCATTATTCATCTTTTGGTTGCGGTGCAATAATCCATGACCCTGGCCGGCCCACAACAGGCGTCCTATCAGCGCATCAATATGTTTCTGCAGCGTCCTATCACAGGCTCAAATCACACTCGCCTCCATTTGCATTTTGATGTATTCCCCACAGTGACACGCCGCTGACAGACCGATGCCTCCAAAGCTTTCATCAGAAGTGACACTTTAACCAACACATGCCGAGTATAATGCAGTTCACACGATTCGGATTGACCTTGAAGCTTGTCAGGGGGCAGGGGGTGAACCGGCGCTAAATTAGATGAAAAATGTAAAATAGGAGTCATGTTAAGGTGAGATAAAAAAGCATACGAGATACCAGGGGAGAGGGAGAAGGGTGGCTTGAATTCATAATGCAGAAGCAGGAGTACTCTGGGATAAAACTGTGTGGAGAATACGCAGAGAAACAGAAATACGCATTATTTAGTAGAGTATGACTGAATTTATTTATTTGGAATTTTAAAATGCAGAATTTTAATGAATAAATGAATTTGTAATCACAGAATGGACCCACCACCCCTCCCCCAACAGAAAAAACAAACACTGTTAACAAATATTTGTAGATTTTTGTCTTGCACTTTGTGCTGTACAAGGTCCCCTATTCTGCTAAATCAACTTATTTGACCTTTTAACCATGTTATAATGTTGTTTACACCTCAAAAACGTAGCCCGTTCCATTCTCAAGAGAAACCAGTGAAACCAGGAAGTGCTCTTGTGTGTTTCTAAAGCCCATATACCCAGACTCGTTCTGATTATTTCAGCCTTAAACCTCCGTCACACAGCCAAAATGTAAATGTATTAGCAGGCCAAGGGCCAAATACAACCGTCTTAATATAGATCATTGTGTTTCTAATTTATCTTCTAGCGCCAGGTTACAACAATGAAGTAAAGGTTAAAAAAAAGTCATGTGACATGATCTGACCTGAGAGTTTCTCCCTCAATTCAGAATTCACCAAGTCCTTTGACTGAAGGAAAACAAAATTTTCTTTTCTAAAAACCACACCCATGTGACTTTTTTTTAAACCTTTACTTGATCATTATGACCTGGATGGCTGAGAGTCTCCACAAAACATTTACTCAGTTTGGAGTTCAACAGTGCCCGCCTTCCTCTGGTGCTGGAAGTAAATTTCCCATTAATTTTTTCCTTTGACTTTTCAAAAAATCTGTATATTAAGATTTTAAAAACATGACTGAGCCTAATCATTCATGGGTAACTGACCATAGCACAGTTAATTTCAATCAAAAAAAAAAAAAAAAAAAAAAGAATCTGAATACTTCAAATGTATTTTGCTTTCAAGTTTAAGTTTTGTTTTTTTTTTCGATAGAAATTAATTGTGCTATGATCATGAGTTACCTCAGAGCTGATTAGCCACTGTCGAGCTTTTAAACTCTTAATATATGCATTTTTTAAAAAGTCTAGTGAATGAGAAACTTACTTCTGGCACCAGAGGGTGGCGGGCACTGTTGAGCTCCATTTCCTTTTTAGCATAAATTGCATTATAATTTCATCATATTAATGGCCTGTCAGAAATATTCTTCTTACCAAATGAGTGTAATCTTGCTGCAGAACTGCTGTACAATTGTAAGAATATGTTCCTATGTGGCTAATGTTAATGTATAGAAAATAAAATGCAAAATGATATGTTTTGCATTTCCTGAAGTGGCGGGATACCGTATGCTAACCCCGTACTCTGTTTTACAGCTGTGAAGACGGTTCTGGAGGTGCCGGTGGGAAGCCGTTTTCTCCGAATCAGCGCCAAAGGACCGGACATGATGAGTGAGTGGCTCATTTACTTCTCTCTAGTGTCTGCTTCAAAACATGCTCTGAATGTAATCGGAATATGTGAGGAGCCACAAGGAGCCTCTTTCAAAAAACTCAAAAAGCTCTGACCTGATACTCTGCCATTTGCTGGAAATTGGTGTGATTAAAACAAACTAAACACAGACAGCGGTAAACTGTAAACAAAAGCCAAGGTGTTTAAAAAAATCCTTAATCTGTTCATCTCACATTTGGCTAATTTTAATGTGTTCAGTGATAAACAACAACAGTACAAAACTACAGTAAATAATCTATGGTATAAAGCTGGATTAGGGGCCCGTGTAACTTCAGGGTTGTGGGCAGTTCATTAACACCAAGCTGGCTCACTCTCTGTCAAAGAACATATGATGGAAATGTACTAAAAAGCTAACCTAAAGCTAAAGTTTGGCTAAATGCTAAAGACATTATTGTACATACAGCCTTGACAAGTGGCTTCATAACATGGCCTCGTCCAGTTGTTTCAGTGACAATTTTGCTTTGTGTAAAAAGTATGTAAGTAAGAATTAACTGTAACTACTTCAAGAGAGATGAAGGTTTTTGTGTGGGAAGGTAGGAGTTTTGTTTAGATGTATACCATTTGTTGGTAAAATGTGGTGAAATACCATTTATCCAGACAGAAAGGGACTTTTTCAGTTCAATTCAAATCAAGTTAAATCCAATTCAGTTTTATGTATGAAGCCCAATATCACAACAGCAGTCGCATCAAAGGGCTTCACAACAGAAAAACACAACAGTCATAAACAAACACACAATCAAACATAAACAATAACTACACTAAACTAAACAGTCCTAGGATATCCTTGTCCTTAGACCCTCCTTCTCAGTGAGGAAAAGATCCTAAAACAAAAAAAACAGCTGTGGGAGGTAGTTTAACCAGGTAGAAGATGCATGTCTATTTCCCAGTCACTTTTGAATCGCAACATTTTTCATTTAGAAGAAATTTTGAATTTGTGGAGAAAATAGAAGATTTTGATTGGCTGTGGTAAGACCAGTTCAACCTGATTTTCAGGCTTATGTGCCATAATAAATGAACGCAGTGTTGCCAACTTTTTGTCACTAGATTTAGCTGAGAAAACAAGAAAAAGTTCTGCACACTGTCTAACTTGCAAACCAGTGATGACAATGTAAATAAATATATAACAAAGCAACGTTGTGACACTGGACCTTTATCAGGCAAACTGATGTTCAATGGAAAGGAGCCATCCTAAATAGGGAGTGGCCTGGTGGAGTCACTAGATTTAGCCACTTTTCAGACCCCCTTAGCGACTATTAAAAAAAAAGCTACTAGTGACAAATCTAGCCCCATTTTGGGCGACCCTGAACGACATTAAAAAGTTGTCAGAAGCGTTCTGGGAGAGCGTGAGGAGTTGTTTCCCTGCTTTCCCCGCACACATCCCGCTCTGTTTCTGCCCTGTTTAATGAGACAGAGCAGAGCAGCAGCAGCGTCTCTGTCCTGTCTGTGAGTGCTGTCGGCAATCACTCAGCGGGACACAGCAGCGAGCAGGACGCTGTCTGCTCGGTTTGGACGGCAAACACACTTATTCTAGCTGCCTTGCACATTTATGTACATAGTGTATATCTCTATTGTATAGTTTAAATTTATATTTTTTATTGTATTTTGCATAGTTTAAATAGTTTATATTTCTATTGTATTCGCATGCTACTGTTAAATTATTATTGTTTATTTTACACCTTTAAATTTTATGCGGCATTCAGTGTGGACAGCAAAGTAAGAAATTAATTGTTCGGGGAAACACGTTTCTTTACTGTGCATATGACAATAAACGCTTTGAATCTTAAGAAGGTTTTTATTCACATAAAAACAGGCTCAGGTCAGGCATCATCATAATGTTATAGAAATGTTTTGGTATGTTCCAGTTCTGTTCTTAAAATTATGTAAAAAGTTATTACTGGCCATATAAAATTGTATTTTTCATAGCCTAGTCTTATTTTTTATTTTCTCTAGTACTGTAACTGGGCTGATTATGTAAGTTAGGTTAAAAAAATGTTTAAAAAGCTCTACAGGACACAGTTTCTATTAAGGAGTTTGTAGAGACAGATTAGGGGAGAAAACAGTTAGGAATTTTATAATAATCTGGGTTAATATGCAAATTACATGATTTGGCGACATTTTGTGACTTTCTGAGCAGGGTCTAGCTACTTCCCATTGAAAATAGTTGGCAACACTAAATGCACTTGTAGTTTAGCAACTGCTTGATAGTCTGAGGGCTCACACTTGTCTGCTAGACTTGGTGCACTTGGGGATGAAAGTCCGCACCTGTGTCGAGTGCACATTGAGCGCTGTAAAAAAAACTAAAATGACTGAATGACTGAATGAGCAGTAACACTCTTTGCCTGTAGGGGGCCAGTGTGTCAATATTTTCTAAAGAAAAACTGGAGAAACTAAAGAAGAAGAAATCCTGCTCTATTGGTTGAAAGTCCACTAATCAAAAGTACTTTGATTATAAGTTTTATAAATTATATGATTATAAAGAAGAAAGAAAATATAAAATATAAGAAGAAAATATAAAGTGCAGAAAATGATTGGCTGCTCAGCTAAAATGATCTCAAATGCTCTAAAATGGCGACCAAAACTTGAAAGACGTGTAAGAAAATGAAAAATCATCATTCAAATAAGGCCAATGATCAGCTCCAGGGAGATTAAAGAAGATCTATAAATACATGTGGACAAAATGCCTATAGAATGAAAAACCTTTGCGGATACACCTGAGCCCGTCTCCATGGGATATGTAGTGATTAATGTAAATAAGGACCTGTGAGTGTTTAGAAACTGCCTATGCTTAGACATGCTTTTTGTAATGGACCCCATGTTGTTTTTTCCAACCACAGTCAACACTGCAGCCGCTTTGCATGGAAAATAAATAAACCAGGGACTAAACCGAGTGATTTACATCCTCAGAGCCTCGTGGGTGTTTGAGGTTGTCATTTGGGTTTCCCTACCCTATTTATTGTCAGTTTAGGACGCCCACATTGAGCTCGTATAAACGAAGCATCAACAAACCTTTCCCTGCTAATACACTCTGTTTCTGACAGCTCCGAACCCACGGGACGAGTGCGATTTACTGCATTCGCGTACGTATATGGAGCCAGAGTGTACCTGCAGAATTACTCTAGCAGACTTCTCATGGACTACCAGGAGACCGCGCTGCACGACTGGGGACCGCTAATGCAGACAGGGAGAGGAAAAGAGGAAGGAAGTCTCACACAGGTTCATGGGCTCCACTGAAATGTAATATTATTAAAAGCTGCGTCACATTGCCAACTCCAGACGTTGTTTAGACCAGCTGCTTGGACTGGTTTGGCCGCTGCAGCCCTCTCCTTTCCCTTCCCTTACAAGTCTTGTGTAAAACCTTTTACTAATAAATGTTACGCGTGCTTCTTATATCGCTTCCTTTCACTGCCTCTGTCCGTACGCGTTTTTGGGAGCTGTGCTTTCTGTGCGTCCTGGACCCGCAGTGAGAGCGTGGGGCGATTCATGGCCATCCTTGAACTTATGGAGCCACAAGCCGCAGACTCCTACACACCATTCATTTGCGGTGTTTTTTTATTATTATTTTTTCATTAATTTGCATTTTTTTTTTTTTTTTTTTTTCATAAAGCGTCAGTTCTCAACTCAGAGCGGCAGCCTCACTGTGGACAGGTGACCGTGCCCCGCCCCTGACAGGTGACCATGCCCCGCCCCTGACAGGTGACCGTGCCCCTGTCCACGGCGCTGAGAGGAGCAGAGGGGAGGCTCAGGTGTCTGCAGTAGGTTTAATGCAGAGCACAGTTCAGCAGACACTGTTTTCTCAGTTACTACACAGACTTATTAAAGGTTCTCTCACAATATTCAGAAGTTATTTCTAAGTTGAAGCTCTCGATTTACTGTACGATCTACGTTCCTACTCTCACCTATGGTCATGTAGCTTTGGGTCATGACTGAAAGGACAAGATCCCGGATACAAGCGGCCGAAATGAGTTTCCTCTGCAGGGTGGCTGGGCGCTCCCTTAGAGATAGGGTGAGGAGCTCAGTTACACGGGAGAAGCTTGGAGTAGAGCCACTGCTCCTCCACATTGAGAGGAGCCAGCTGAGGTGGCTCGGGCATCTGTTCCGGATGCCTCCTGGTCGCCTTCCCTGGGGAGGTGTTCATGTCCCACCGGGAGGAGGCCCCGGGGAAGACCTAGGACACGCTGGAGGGGCTACGTCTCTCGGCTGGCCTGGGAACGCCTTGGGGTCCCCCCGGTAGAGCTGGAGGAAGTGTCTGTGGAGAGGGAAGTCTGGGCATCTCTGCTTAGACTAAATTTGACTTTTTGCCTGCATGAATATTATAGCTATAGCTTCTATCTTCCATGTATTTTTGTTCTTTTCAGTCACAAACTGGTCAAATGGTCAAAAACTGTAACTTTTTAATATTTTCTATATTTTGATCAAGTTTAATAATCCAGCCACAAGGGGTGTACTCCTTATGCCAGTCCCAAGCCCAAGAATTGAAGAGTTGTGTCAGTAAGGGCATTTGTTTTTTTCAAGTTTCAGCCTCTTGTTGGCATTAAAAAGCCATGGTCATTATTTGTAAACTGGATAATCACATTGTTAAGTCTGTACAAAACAGCAGTAAAACAGCAGCAGTGTGCAATACTCTCACAGTGATGTCATTTTTCAATTTATACAGCAAACAAATCCATGTTAAAAGATGCTAAGCTACAGAGGATGTGGCTAATTAGCATACATGAAAAAAAAGTGCGTACGTTTAGTGCTGTCCACCACACTATGCTGCTCATTTTGGCCAAACTGCTGCCACATCTAAACAAGGACATTACAGAGGTAAAATAACTTATTTTTTCTTAGATTATTACTGTTTTTAGCGTCTGCAGAGTCTCTACAGTTTAAGCTGCGCTGGGTGCTAGCAGTAGCATTAGCCACAACACAGGAAACTGTGCAGCTCTTAGAAGATGCTAATTTATGCTAAATTGGATTTTACAATTTGGTTATATGCAGAATTATTAGATGAAGATTTTCAATACAATATAGAAGATTGGCTAAATCAATAAAAGTCTTTAATGCAGTTTTGCAGATTGCCATTGATACAAGCATAGTACTAGCTGAAGAAAAAACAAAAATAAATTAAAATAAATAAAATAAAATAAATAAAATAAAAATAAAAAAATAAAAAATAAAATCCACTATAACAAGTACAAACTGTGTGTTTATACCTCATCTGTAAACAGTAATGTTAGATATACCTCTATTGCACTCTTGTGTTCACAATCTGGAAAAAAAACAAGCCACATCAGAAAGCTATGAAAAATAAATACAGGTTTAAATGTTACTAACTGGAAGACAACGTTGGAAAAAATTCTCCCTTAACCAAAGCTGTGTTTGCATCTGAAAAAAAAGCTAAAGTGCCAGATCCATGAAAGAATGTGACAAGGAAATGAATGGGTGTAATATACAGCCTTCATCTGAAAAGGATTATGGTGTCGGAAAAATAATCGTCTTTTCAAAATGTCAGCGTTCACATGAGAAGAGACAGGTCACACATTTACATTACATTACATGACATAAAGACCACTTCTTTTGTTACTTCACTGTTTTTTTTTTGTTTGTTTTTTATTTTTTTTGCCTTGAGCTTTTTGCCACTGGGTTGGTGTTAAAGTCATACATTTGTTTAATTTAGAGCTAGTATTATTGCTTATTTTAGTTCTAGTTTAGACACAGTTTAATCCAGGATTCATCCGGGTTTATTTCTGGTTATAGTCTTGGTATCTAGTCACTGTTTTGTCCTTGTTTAATAATTACATGTTCAGTTAATCCCTACTTTATCCTTTGGATTAGACCCAGCTTGGTCCAGATTTACGTTCACTTTAGTCTCTAACAGAGTTTGAGAATCAGTGGCGGCTGCTGTTAAACCTCATGTGTTAGATGCAGAGGACCAGTGGTGTTCAAAGTGCGGTGCGGGCACCAATAGTGGGAGTCAAAGAAAAAAGTAAGATCAACACTATGACCATATAAGGTGGTACTAGGTGGATGGATCCATAGCTATTCACATGCTCTAAGATGCCTATATACTGAAGGACTGTTATGTTAGTTTTATATTTTATCACACTTATAGTTTGGGGCAGGCAATATAATAAAAACAACCAGCCCGATACATGTTTAAAAAAGAAAGAAAATCGCAACAAAAAGTTAAAAAAGCAGTCATCTGGATTGGATTTTTCAAGTTGAAGACGTTTCTCCTCTTATCCAAGAGGCTTTCTCAATTCTGAAATGAACTGGTAAGAGAGCTGGTTTATATTCTTCTAGGAAGGAGGAGTTTAGACCTGAAACTAAATTCTATTGGTCAATGTGACCATGAATAGCCTGAGTGGTTTCGAGGTCATTAGGAGTCCTTTGTCCTCAGCTGGAGTGAGAGTGGTTAACCCTCCCCAGCCTGGGCAGCTCCTTCAGATGTAAATGACCTGAGTGAAACTGGTTTGTTTTGTTTGGGTTTCAGGAGACTGTTGTAGACAGAAGGAAGGTTGTATCTGAGACCACCATTTCTGTTTAAAGAAGGTTTATCTTTTTTGACAAAGATTGCTTCTTTCACTCCTCGCTCAAACCATCCTTTCTCTCTGGCTAAGATTCGGACCTCACTGCCTGTTTTCTTGTTCTTTGGGATTGAGAGAAGGCCCAGTTGGGATATCCACAGGTTCTGCACAGTCTAAGAAGGCTACACTGTTCTCCGTGGCATCCTCAGAACAGCCTAGCCTTCTTAGACTGTGCAGTTATCATTGGAGAAGACAGGCGGCTCCATGTGGAAGTGTACAGGAAGCCCACTCACACAGACCAGTACCTGTTATTTGATTCAAACCACCCGCTACAGCACAAACTCGGTGTGATCAGGACACTGCAGCACAGAGCCCAAGAGGTTCCCACAAGCTAGGAGGGAAGGAGGAAAGAAGAGCTACATGTCCGCCAAGCCCTCAGAACCTGTGGATATCCCAACTGGACATTCTCCAAATCCCAAAGGACAAGAAAACAGGACAGGAAAGAACAGGAGCATCCCGGTTTATTTCAAACCTGTTAATACTCTCCCCCAAGGACAACATTCCCAGTTACAAACAGAGCAGTGTTGTGTACTCCATCCACTGCAGTGAGAACTGTAATGAACAGTACATTGGAGAAACCAAACAACCTCTGCACAGCGGTTATACCAACACCGCAGGGCCAACTCCAGTGGACCTGAATCTGCAGTGCACCTCCACCTGAAGGCCACAAACCACTCCTTTGAGGACAGTGAGGTCCGAATCTTAGCCAGAGAGAAAAGATGAGTGAGGAGTGAAAGAAGCAATCTTTGTCAAAAAAGATAAACCTTCTTTAAACAGAAATGGTGGTCTCAGATACAACCTTCCTTCTGTCTACAACAGTCTCCTGAAACCCAAACAAAACAAACCAGTTTCACTCAGGTCATTTACATCTGAAGGAGCTGCCCAGGCTGGGGAGGGTTAACCACTCTCACTCAGCTGAGGACAAAGGACTGCTAACGACCCGAAACCACTCAGGCTATTCATGGTCACATTGACCAATAGAAGTCAGTTTCAGGTCTAAACTCCTCCTTCCTAGAAGAATATAAACCAGCTCTCTTACCAGTTCATTTCAGAATTGAGAAAGCCTCTTGGATAAGAGGTGAAACGTCTTCAACTTGAAAAATCTAATCCAGATGACTGCTTTTTAAACTTTTTGTTGCGATGCAATTACCCTGGACGAGTGAGAGTCTTCACAGACAAAAGAAAGAAAAGTAAAAAAAAGTAAAAAGTTCTTTTGAAATATTTTTGAACACTTTTGAACACTTCTTGATGGAACACTCCCACAAATTTTCAACACCCACTAACTCAGAACCAGTTTGTCACTACAAAAATACAAATATGTGACATTAAAATAAGCTCTGCAATGATCTCTACCTGCCTCAACATTGCATTAATGCTTTGACCAAAGGTGGATAGAGTAGTCATGTATTATTACTTTAAGTATTGTTACTTCAAAGTAATAAAAAGTAGTCATCCAAACAATTACTCATGCAGTGAGTCCTCTACATTTGGGGACCCCAAGCAAGATACATTTAGGGGTCAAGTCTCTAAATAATTTTGTACACCAAGTAAAAATGAACACAGTGTACAGTTCTTTTGTATTCATGAATGCGTTCCTTTTTGAATGCTCCGGTGCTCCGGTTTCCCTACTACTAAAAAACATGTACAATAGGACTCCCATGTAAAAGAGATTCTGAATGTCAGTGGGACTTTCCTGGTTAAATAAAGGTCAAATAAATGTAAAGGTAACAAGTCCAAGAAACACACATTTATAAATCTTTTTTTTTTTTTTTTTACAACATAAAGCTTTTTAAACCAATACATTGTTAATGTATAGATGAAGAAGAGAAGCCAAAAATTGTACCAACTTTAAGAGAATTGTTACTTCAAAATAATATTACTCAAGTAGAAGTGATTGTAAGTTTTGATAAAACTATTCTTTGCTTCTCTCTTTTTTCCTTTTGTGTGCTTTTTTCTGTGTAACCAGACAGGCACTAATTAAATGTTAAAAAGTGGTGCAGACTAATTAACGGGAGCTTCATAACAAAGGCTTGATTATGCAGATACTATATGTTAACAGTTTTCCTTAAATAGCCTTGAAAAAATCTCAGCTTACGTTAATTAGCTCGAGGTAAACAGAATCACGGGTCATGCACTTTTATATTTACTCGTATTTAGTTGTTTCTGGGGCAGTTTCCTTTTTATTTCCAGTGTTCAATCACTCCGTGTGTCAAATGTAAATGGAGCATGCATCGCACACATCTGGCTTCAGTGCCGCAGAACCAACAGAGGAAAGATCATTAGCTCTGAGATCTGAAAGACTGGAACAAAATCTACCACAGACTAAACAACATCTGCTTTCATCACTGGCCTTGTGCAGTGGACCAGACTAAGACCTGGATCCACCATTAAGACATTAAGATTATGATTTATTATGAAAGTACAGCCATACTAGTGCGGCAACTGTTGAAATGTCATTGGCTGTACACTTGTGTTTACATCAACATAATAAATAATACAGAAATAATAAAGTCCCATATACAGCAGCAGCGTTTTGAAAAAAAATTATAATATTGTGGGACTGATACTTCAGGTAGAAAAATGAGAACTCTCGTAAATACAAAAAAATAGATTTATATAACGGTGAGCTGTGGTTGCCAAAATTTTACAAAAAATACGCAGAAAAACCTTAATTTTAACGGAACAATATTGTTCAGCAACCATTCAGCCAACACAATTCGTCACATCAACGGCAGAAAAAAGAGTGCAGTGTTGTTGTTTTTTTCATATATATAGAATATATTTACATGCCAGGTTGTCCTGAAGCAGTTTTAGCACTGACCCAGGAATGCTAAGGGCCTCTTGTTTTATGTTACTGCACTGTAAAAAAAAAAAGCCAGTGTACCATACCAACATTAGAGCACCTTCCAAGTGTAAGAGTTACAGAGTAAGTACATCTTAGACACAACAAAACAACAAAACACAAACACACACAACAGAGTTCACATAGGTTTTTCAGTGTGTGTTTCCTATTTCAGAAGTGGAAATAAAATTACTGTTACCAAAAAATATTTGTTCTCGAGTAGAGCTAAAAGTATTCAACAATAGTATTTTCAAATGTATAAATACATTTATATTAAGTAAAATAGCCTAGATGAAATAATAGATATAGAATAATAGATGTTCTTCAGAAATGTACTTGAATAAATGAACTTCAGGTAGATGGCAGTTTATTCTCCCCATAAGGAAATAGGTTTGCCGTGAGTAAAAACATTTAACATAAGCATTTCCACACTAAGCATGTAAGGTACAGTGTTTTCAACATCCAACATAAAATGAAGTAGAAAAGCAGGCTTTGCCCAGGCCACACTGTTACTATAGACCGTTCTCAGTCACGTGACTTTTTGTTGGCGCTGCCATTTTGGATGCAAAAAGCCAGTGTAGCCTGCTAGTGATTAGTGATCGTGCATAGAAATTGAGTTCATATTTACCACTTTCTACACCGGTTGAATACTTAACGTTAAGTGGTCAGGTCAGACAGCGATATTTAGAGAAATGTTCACTTGTCGATGCTTAAGACACATATGATGTCAAAATTACGGTTTACCAGCCTTCAACACACAATCCGCTTTGGAAAACCACAACGTTTACAATTATTTAGTCAATCAATCTACAATCTCACTTTATAGGGGCACATTTAAAAGCTTACAAGAGGCAGAGAACTTCTTAGAGGCATAAAAATATTTAGTGGCAGGATGGGTGACAGACCTTTAGTATGGAAAGTGCCCTAAAACAACTGTTGTCCATGTGAGTAGGCAGATGGGACGCAGATTAGTGAAAAGGCAATATAAATACTTCAATAAAGTAGGCTTTCCAGTGGAGGTTTACAAGTCTAAAATTATAAATCAAAATTTAAGGCCATAAAAAGTGGCAAATTTGCTGAGATACGGAGTATTAAGATTTACATTTGTTTAACCTCATTCAAGCTAGCGGCGACCAAATTCAGAAAGAAACTCAGTGAAAACATAATTGCACGGTTATTATTTTGTCAATACAGGCATGATATACATCGTTAGAAAGCTTATGTTCTGTACAAAATGGAAATTAAGTTAACTTTATGCTTAAAATAGGACATGTGTGTAATTAATGATGATTCCTCAGTATGCCCAAACCGAAAAAACAGACTTTTTACCTTTGAACACTGGTTCTGTCCAAAACCAGTCCAATCCAGGATTAGTAACGCTCAGTCAGTTCGTATAAATCCACAACTAAATATCGAGATATATTTCCATCAAAGTATTCCATGTTGTGAAAATAATCCTGTAATTGCCATATCCTCACGCAGAAATGAACAAATACCCAGCTGTCCTGAACATTGTATTTTCTTTTTCTCTCCAGTTTGCTAAATGTCTGTGAAAACATGTTTACCCTGCTAATAAACCTGAGCAGACAGTAAGAACGACGCTAACTGACTTCAGATCGGTTTTTACTTTATTTGACGATTACAGCAGGAACGATCTTTTATGTGACTTTTTTAAAGAATAAACTTTGTCAAACAGTGCAACATTAACTTTTTTACTTAAACAGACAGCTGGCAGATGTTATCACAGATACAGGACACATTAAACTATTTTTGATGAGTAAAACAAATTTAATTTGTTAGGCTAACAGACAGCAGGACGGATCCAAATCGGGCTGTGACAACCGGCGTTTGCCATCCAACATGGCGGCTCCGTGCATCTCCGCGGAAATCACGTGATCAGATGAAGCTGGCTGAGAAGCTCACCTTCCATACATTTTATACTGTAAAACACTTTTTTTTTAAATGATTGAAACACTCTAAAATTGTAAATGTAAAATAGATTTTGCCCTGTACAGACCAGCTGAACACAGAGATAAATAGTTTATTATTAAGAATTTAGACTTCAAAATGTATTCAATGAACCAATTACCGGTGGGACAAGTGATTGCCTGGTTCTCTTTTTGCTGATGGCTGGGTATCGATACCTCCGTCCTGACGGGAGCAGCTCAAATGCATAAAAAAGCAGGTGTTTTGGTACTGATGCATTTAAATCTTTCTGTCTTTCTGTGTGAGTAAAACATCCCCAGTTGCTTGTTAAGAATTATTCTTCAGCCATATACTGGATATTAAATCCACAAGCTCCTACCTGATTTGTCATTGCCTTATCAACCTGTGTTCCTTACACAGTGTTATGCTTCTTCTGTTCATCACTTCCACTCTGTCCTTCCCTGTCCAGTGATCGAGGCTGTGTCTGTCCTGGGACGGAGGGAGGAGACGGCTCTGGTGTCCTCAGGCTCGTACACTTTAGGAAACACATCGGTGGAGTTCCAGAGAGGGACGGACCGACAGACGCTGAAGACGCACTCCCCTCTCGGTGCTGACTACATTATTAAGGCAAGTTCAGACACAAGACCTCCAGCGAAACAGCCGCAAGCCTTTTATCTCCCGATGTTCAGCATTTATTATGAATAAAACAGATACTGAGCCCTCTGAGTTGAATAAGCACCATCAACATTTATTTTAAATGAGGCATACATTTTGCCAGTGGCTCTGCTACTGTTGTGCAAAAGTTGTCTCTCAGAGCTGTTTATAATAGGACAAGGTTATGTTTTTCATAGTGTTTGAATCATTTTTAAGTCTTCAACGTGGCTTTTATTTGAATATAGTGCATCAAAATGTAGAAATCTGTGATAAATGCGAGTATAGCAAGCAAAACATAAACTCAGCACAATACAGACACATTTTAAAACCATTTTTTTCCAAACATGGCGTGCAGTGTCATCGGGAAACAGGATGAATGTTTATATTCTGAACTATTTTAGGTAGGGGTGGGTAAAAACATTGTGTTCATTATTTCAGTTTATGATTTCAAAATTACAGACCTATTACCCTTGGTTATGTCGACTTATGTTCTGTTGGCTGTTTTTCCCTTCATGGGCGGCCACAGTGACTTATCCACCTCCCTTAATATCTGCACCCTCTTCTTTCACACTGAAGCACTTTACAAACAGCCCCTGTGGCCCATCTCAGGAGCCATCTCTCTTCTCCTGACCTGTGCACACACACACACACACAAGGATGAAGTTGGTGGGACGTCAGTAGGATTATCCCACAGAGGAGCGTGTCCGTGTGCCGCAGGGGATGAGCGGAGCCGGGTTTGATGTTTAATTAGCACAGCTGCTGGCAACACAAAGCTAACTGATAAATGAGCTGAGTCCTTCGCAGTGACAGCGGTTTAAGCACTGACATTATCACTACGTTTACTCGATCATGCAACTTAACTACACAGAGAAAAGTACAGCACAAACAAGCTGTAGAGGCTTTATCCCGAGCTCACGACACTTGCGTGGAAAGACACAACTGCAGCTGGCCTCTGGACCATCTCCTCACTCATACAAACTGCTGAACGCCCCGGACCTAGCACTAGGGCCGTGTCAAGGATCATGTCCTTGGACGTGATCCCTTAATTGAGAAGTGTCATGAGAACCACATGTGTCCCAAGATTTGAGGTAAACATGCCACTGTAAAAAAAAAATGTTGTGAAAACTCAAAATCTCAAGTTTTCAACAACAACGATATTTTTTATTCACCTAATTTAACATTCATATGACTAAAAACTTTCAATTTTAAATTTTACTCACTATCATTATTTTTTTTAACTCATCTTACAACCAACTTACTATCCATTGTTCAGAAAAAGTATTTTTCTTTAGTTAAATTCAGTTTTTAGACATATGAACGTGAACAAAAAAATATATTTGTTAAAAACTTTAAATTTTGATTTGGCCCCAAAACTCATTTTAACATTTAATCAAATATTATTAATTAATAGTTTCAAATATTTGTTTTACTGATAACAATGGTACAGCTTATTTATTCCCAATAATTATTGTTATGATTTTTTTTTACATAATGGCCAAGTTGTTTATGTTTACCTTTTTTTGTTTTGGTTCTAAAACGCTTGCATCCTAATCATCCAATCAGAATAGAGACTGTTCTTTTGATTTAGACTGCAGTACCATTTTTAAACCAGTGCAAGCACAAATGCTGCTTACAGTACTTTTAACTTTAGATTTCATTAGTGTTTATTTTACCTTTTTACCTTGTTGTCCATGCTGTGTCCAGATGAAGTACGGTGGCCCCAAGGACACTGTGGTCCAGTTTCTGTTCTACCAGCCGATCAGATACCAGTGGAGAGAGACGGACTTCTTCCCCTGCTCCGTCACTTGCGGAGGAGGTCAGTGTGGGCTCTGTAAGATTAAATATATGTACATGTTGTGTGTTAGTTTTGTACCTGTGTGTTGTTCAGGCTACCAGCTAAACTCAGCCGAGTGCAAGGACATCCGCTCGAACCAGACTCTGCCCGAGCACCACTGCACCAGCTTCCCCGAAAACACCAAACCCACGCCCAAACTCCGGGAGTGCAGCATGGACCCCTGCCCTGAGAGGTACACAATCTGTCATCAGTGTTATAGAGCCTCATTTTGACAAAAAACTAGCACCTTTACTTCACTTTACTAAGTGGAGATAGTGTTTACAACAAGTCTTTTTTTGCACAATAGTTTTTGTGTGAGCAGCTGTCAACTTGCAAATATAGCTTTCAGCTAGAGGAGTATAGGTTGACACAAAAATGGTTGGTAGGTCGACTTGGATCAGGAATAAAGCAGAAGGAAAACAAAACAACAAATTGTGTATTGCATCACATTTTAAAATAACTTCTTTCTTTAATGTAGAAAACTATTGCAGCTTTCCAAAGTTTTCAGGGGAAGTGTGTTTGTACGACGGAACTCTAAATTTGTGAAAGGGGTAGTTTTTCATCTTTGATGGAGCTTAATAGTTTGATTCCTCCATGTGGCGCCTAAAACTCCAGCCACAGTATCTGCCTGTCCCAAGCTTTAATAAATGGAGAGGGTTGCATCAGGAATGTCATCCAGTGAGCTACCATCCATCCATCTTCTTCCACTTTATCTGGAGCCAGGTCAGGGGCAGCAGTGTAGGCAGGGACACCCAGACTTCCCTCTCCCTGGACACTTCCTCCATCTCCCCCAGAGGAACCCCAAGGCATTCCCAAGCTGAGAGACATAGTCGCTCCAGTTTGTGTCTTTTCTGAGGTCTCCTCCTGGCAGGACATGCCCGGAACAGATGCCCGAGCCTCAGCTGCTCCTCTCGATGTGAAGGAGCAGCGGCTCTACTCCGAGCTCATCTCAGCTGCTTCACACATGGCTGCAAACTCCCCCAGTGCACACTGAAGGTCCTGGTTCGATGAAGCCAACATCATCGAACAACATCATCTGCAAAAAGCAGAGATGAAATCCTTTGGGTCCTAAACTGGACACCCCCCTGGCACATGTGGACTGTGGCCGAACTCCATGAACCCTCGAGCACCCAACAGAGGGTATAAAGTTGGCTCAGTGTTCCACGACCAGAACAAAAACCACATTGTTCCTCCTGGATCTGAGGTTCGACTATCAGCCGAATTCTCCAGTCCTATAGTGGACTTTCCCAGGGAGGCTGAGAAGTGTGATCCTCCTGTCATTGGAACACACCTTCTGGTCCACCTTCTTAAAAAAGGGACCACCACCTTGGTCTGCCAATCCAGAGGTACTGTCCCCGACAGCCACGTGATGTTGCAGAGACGTGTCAGCCAAAACCCACAACATCCAGAGACTTGAGGTACTCAGGGCGGATCTCATCCAGCCCTGGTGCCCTGCCACCGCGGAGCTTTTTGACCACCTCAGTGACTGCAGCTAGGGTGATGGATGAGTTCACCCCCGAGTGTCCTGTCAAATAAAACCATAAAAGGCCAAAAATATCTTTAAAAATCATTGTGGTTTGTTATTGAGTTAGTATTCAGTGTTGCATTTAATTTTTTGTTATATTATGATTCATGAATACATCCCTAGACAAAGCAGATAAAACATTTACAATGCCAAAGCTTTGTGTTTTGTGAAGTTGAACAGTGTTGACCCTTTGCTGCCAAAACCCTGGACTTACGCTGAGTCCAGAGTTGACCCAGAGCAGCCTCTAATGGTCTCTGACTGGTCAAAAACTCACACCCCAGACCAAGTCCGTCCCACTGAACCCTTAGGCTGTTTGACATGGCCCCAGGCTTTTGTGCTGCACATCTGACCACTCTCTGTCAAAATCCACCCAGCGTGCTTTTCTTGTAGCTGCCAGCAGAAGCTAAAACGTGAATGGGTTTATTAACTCGGGGGAGGAACCTGGATCAATGCAGAGGCTGATCAATAAAGGCTAAAGACTGTGGGCTAGAGATGCTACATTTGCATTTTATGTCTAAGTGGTGTTTATAATATGAGCGTAGAGGTCAGAATTGCGTTGGGGGAGCTTTTTAAACAGTCTCCATGCCCTTCAGTTGTGTTTAACCTTGTGGATTTGTTGTACTGTTTTGTGTGTCCCTCAGCGACGGTTTCAAAGAGGTGATGCCCTACGATCACTTCCAGCCACTGCCTCGGTGAGTGACCCCAGCACATCACAGTGCAGCCAGAATCAGCAAGCTTTCTGTAAAGGAGTACATAGGCTTCCACATACAGTTTTTCCAGTCTTATTTTAGGCTATTTTTATATATAGTCACCTTAATGACCAAGAATATTCCTTAACCTGAAAGAAAGAAATTGTTCTGGTAATGCAATGTAAAAAAGAAAACGCTGCAAAACACAAGGCAACAGGATCCCTCATGGTTTTTGAGTTTTGGGGCCAACTCAAAATCTCAAGTTTGCAACAACTAATAATTTTTGCTCACCTAATTTAACATTCATTTGTCTAAAAATGTTAAATTTTAAGTTTTACTTATTATCATTTTTTTAACTCATCGTACAGCCAACTTACTATCCGTTATTCAGAAAAAAATATTATTATAAATAATAATAAAAACTTAATATACTACATTTAACAAAACAATTTTAACAATGTTTTCTTCTGAACAATGTATTAATAAAATCCAACCACCCAGTGGCAGTGGGAGTATTTGTGTCACAAGCCAAAATGAAAATCTACCTGCATTTGGCTGGTTGGCTAATGTTAATGTCAAGCCCTGTTGGTCAGGCAGAAAACAGGAGGGTCTGGATCCCCAGCCATAGTGGGCCATTTCACATCGACTCGCTTAAAACCGACCTATCACAGCCATTTATTTGCAGTGCATCATATAAAAGCAGAAGATAATTTCCTTTCAAAAATAACCAATATGCGCCAGCTTATATTTAGCAAAATGTGTAACTTCTCTGACCTGATTAACAGTGTTTAGTTCTTTCCTCATCACCTATTGGTTCTGCTGAAGTCTTGTTGTTGTTCAGTCCTCTCTGGATGTTTTTCTTCATCTTGTTTCCATTTTAACAAGAGCAAAGTCCCATTCAAACAAACAGACTTTTTCCACAACTCTTTGTACAACTGGCTTTTGTTGCAGTCTGCATTCAGAAATAAGTACAGAGTTCTGAATAATACAGCGTATTATGGTGTTTTATAATTCATCATTTTACAATTCATCCTAAGCACCATGTTTGTTTTGGATGCTAGCTTGACTAGGGAACAGCAATAGGCCTACTAAATGATTATTGAAGTAATTTCTGCCCTGTGTTGATTGCAGTTGGGAGCCCGGCCCTTGGACCCGGTGCTCGGTCTCCTGTGGGGAGTCCGGGGGCTGGCAGGACCGCAGCGTGCTGTGCATAGAGGAGGACTCTCGGGGACAGGTGTCTCCCGTGGACGAGTGGAGGTGTGCCCACTCCCCTCGTCCCATCACGAGACAGGTCTGCAACACCTTCGCTTGCCCACAGTGGGTCGCTATGGAGTGGTCTCAGGTTGGTCATCACTATACTCAATGTTTGCATTACACAACTATCACCTGTGGCATGGTTCAGTAGTGATGGTTCGTTCAGAGACAATGACTTCTGGATGAGTTCCTGATCCATGCTGTAGTGATGGTCAGTCAGACTTTTTTCAAAGACTCAGCTCTTTTGGCTCGGCTCCCTTAGAAGAGCTGGCTCTTATGGCTTACTCTGAGGATTTTATTTAGGCCTAATTTAGCAAATATGAAAGGTGCATGTGTGTTGGTAAACACTGTTTAATCTGTGTTTTCTTAAAAAGTCTTATTATTATGCAGTTTGCAAGCACAAAAGACAGTTACAAGGGGAAAGGTTTCCTGTTATTGTATCCCCTCTTAATCATGCAGCTCTAGCCCCAAACATCTAGAAACCCACAGCAGAGCATCTGACCCTTACCATGGCCAGATTTAAGGCAGATAAAGTGAAGCAGGAAAAAGGTTTAGTACAAATATGTTTCTTGTTTCTATCTGCATCTTGTACAGTTTGGCATGCTTTATGTGTTTTTTTTAGATGCCAGTTTAGTTGCTGGGTGTTGCAATTGTGTTTAGTTTTGTGGGAAAATGGTTATCATGGGATTTTAGCCAAGCTTCTCCTGGTTACCCACATATGCTGCATGGTTATGTTCCTCAATGTTTACTGGACATAATACAGTGTGTGTTTACGGTGCATGTGCTAGAACCATAGTGGACCATTTTTGGGGTTAATGCACTGTCGCTTGAGGACCTGAAGGTGCGGAGCATCCAATACAAATAATACAGAGTTTGTCTTTCTTGATGGTCTATGAGCAGAATATATTTTTTATATTTCATAAAAATTACCCATGTGGGCCAAGAGCTGATGTAAACATGTTTAAATCAAATATTATTTTACTGATAACAATGGTACAGTTTAGGTATTAACAATTGTGTTGTATTTACATTTTTTGTTTTGGTTGCAAAACTGCCTCCCCGATCATTCAATCGAAATAGAGACCATTGTTTTGATTTAGGCTGCAGTACCATTTATAACCAGTAGAGTGCACGCTGCTTACAGTAAATTTTGCTCCTTTTATACCCAGACTTAGTTTTATTAGTTAAAATTTTTCCTCCTACTTTCTTTTCCAGCATTTCTTGCCTTATGCCCACTTTTTTGTAGGTGTGTTGCTTCCATCAAATTAAATATGTGCTATTATTTGTCATTAAATGGTAAAATATCTTGGTTTCAACACCTATATCTATTATTTATGTTGAATTTTACACTTTAGTTGTGTTTTACTGCTTGTTGGAGGCGTTATCCTTTGAGACAGGTGCTTGGAAAATGTGGTGCATATATTTTTTCACCCACACACTTATGGATACCTCTGCCACAATAAGGCCTGTCTCATAGAAAAATAATCTAATCCAATAAAGCCATGTACTTCAAAGTATTTACTGTGTGTGGGATGATAGTCTTTGGCTCGTTTGTTATGTTTTGATGTTGTTGCAGTGCACAGTGACTTGTGGTCGAGGCTTGCGTTACCGTGTGGTTCTCTGCATTGACCACCGGGGGCAACACATCGGGGGCTGCAATCCTTCGCTCAAACCTCATGTGAAAGAAGACTGTCTGGTCCCCATCGCCTGCCACAGACCCAGAGGTATACAGATACATTTCTCTTGTTAAATATTCTTTAAAAGTTTCTTGTAGTTGTTATCAGAGTAACACAAAACCCTTTCCTTTACAGTTCTACACATCAACATATTTACTAATTTTATAACATTTCAACTTTGATGGCTGCATTTATATAGCACTTTTCTACTTCCAAGAACACTCACCCTGCTTTACTGTACATCAGTGGTTTCCTAAGTTTATTTTGGGGGGTCCACGTGGGATTTTCACATTTTTAAGGGGTCCATGACACTCTTGACTTTGGGAATGGCTGCTCTACATCAAGTAACCCTTCCACACATTCATGCACCAGCGTACACAGGCACTGGAGTTAAGGTGGATGAAAGGTCTTGCCCAAGGACACAACAGCAGTTGAGCAGAGGGGGTAGCGGGGATCGAACTGCCAGCCTTGCTATGAGGTCATTGGACAACCTGCAACCTCCTCCGACTGAGGAGGTTGCAAGCCATTTTAACATATAAAGCCAATTTCACACATTTATGTTTTAAAATCTTTGACATGTTTATCATTTACATCTAACATATTTATTTATATTTCTTTACTTATTTTATTTTATAGATTTATTAACAGTTTACAGGATGCAAAATAAGTCTACAAAAAGAGAAAACATAGTCTTTAGACCACACTTCACCCCCAAGAGTACATCCATCCAACTCCCCACAGGAGAAGGAGGCCAGCACACGACGATTCCATCAGAACGCTCACATCACACCCAAACTCACACTCTTTCAAAAATAACCAACAAACATAGGCACAAAAAAAGATCAATTATAACAAATGAAAAAATCATACATAAGTTAAACGCATAACACACCAAAACTTTAAATAGTGACATGTTAGGATTGCACAAGATGGTTATTAAATTAATTATTATAATAATTATCATAATAATTAGTTATTTTGTTCCTTTAGTTTAATGTGTCTAATGAAATTGGTCTATTTTTTTTTTTTTTTTCTGTTTATTTATTTACGCACTGCCTGGAGGGGGATCTTGTAAACACACTTCCAAAATCACCAGCTTTGCTTTGCTGTGTGATCAAAGGCTGGGTGAAGGGTTGAACAAAAATTGTATGTACAGGAATTGTGTCTCTGCTTAAATTGTCTAATTCCACTTTTTAAGGAGTGGCTCTGTTGTTTTACCAGAATTGTATTCTATCTATAAATTATGTTAGCAAAAAGAAATGAAAATCATTTATTTATTATTTATTTGTATTTTTTTCTCTCTGAGCTAATCGCCCTTTCTGTCCTGGTATGTCCCTCTTAGACACAGTGCAGTGAAAATGCAAACCTGTTAAGAGGCTACCTGTCCCACGCTATGCCATACAAACCCATATCGTCCTGCTCAACCACTAAAGTCTGTCTTAATAAAGTATTGTCAACAACTGTGTCTAAGCTCCTGGGAAGCTCTGAGAAACTGCATTAATGGTTCTCATCGAAATGTCTCCAAAACCAAAAAGCATCTAAGCTCCAAACCTCATGTTCAGCAAACTTTTTAAGCCATTATCTTTAGTAAAGCTTAGTTCAAATAACGTTGAAATAATCTTGTGCTTTTCTGAGGCATATATGAAAGAAGGAATCATTTTTGTAATAATACCAGATATCATCAGTGTGAGCAGTGGGGCAGACAACAGGGGCTGCAGAAATAAGGCCCACTGCTGTTTTATTTAAAATAAATAAATAAATAAATAAATAAATAAAATTCACAATACAAGCTGTGATGATTGTTACCTGTTTAATCCTGATCCTATAATTTAACACTTAATAATTAATTTTGCCTGTTGTTTGATCTCACTGTCCTATCCATCATCATTTTATTAGCTTATACTGTGCTATTTGCTCAGCGAGAAGCATTTATCTTTGTTTTGACATAAATGCAAAGTAAAAGTTTAGATCAGCACAAGTACTGAGAAAGTAATTGTTGACTCTGCTTTGGTCGGAGAGCCACAATGAACTTGATCAGATTTAAATCACTGCATCGAGCGGCAGCAAATGAAGAGGAAGAGTTGGTCAAATACAATTTAAACACTGCTCGCTGTGCATATTAACACAGTGGGAAACAACTCTAAACACAAGTTAAAGCAGTGTTATAAACCCTTTTAGTGCTTTCCAAAGACTGGCACCGGAAGTTAAAAAAAAAAAAAAACAATTGTACATTTTTAATGAAGGAATTTGCACTAGCCACCAAACATTGCCAATGACGAATAATCAAGACTGACACTCTGCCACATGTGACAAGGGCTGGGTACCATTCCAACTTTTTTCGATATCAGTTCTTAAATGATACCTGGTTTTTGATACCGGTACCTGAACAATACTTTTTATGATGCCTATGGTGAGCTAATTCATCTTTTACAATCATAAAACACAATGATATTGAATAAAAGACAAAGTTATGGAGCAAATTTCTTAGCTGTAAGTTAAAACCAGTAGTTTGTATGATTTATTCTGTGTTATTTATTTGATTCATGCAAAGGAACATTAAAGTTCCCTGTAGGTATTGGAACTTGGTATCAAATTAAAAAAAAATCATTAGACACTGGTAGTATCATAGCTTTTTTTTTTTACCACAAAAGTACTGTTTAATGGTACCCAGCCTTACATGTGAGTAATATCAGAGCCTGGTTAGAGAACATTAGAGAGTGTGTCAAAGTTTAGCCGTTTAATTTAGAGTCTGTAATTAGGATATAAGCTAAAGGCTACGTAACTTACATGTCTTAATTTCAATGTTAAGCAGGACAAGTAGGCAAGGCAAGGCAAGGCAAGTTTATTTGTATAGCACAATTCATACACAGAGCAATTCAAAGTGCTTTACAGAAAATAAAAGGCAAATTTAAAAGTACAAAACACAGTTAAAAGAATAAAATCAAATTTAAAGAGTATAATTAAGAATCAATTTAAAATTAAATTAAAAGAGAAGAGTGCAGATAAAACACTTTCATTTGTCATATGCACAGTTAAAAAGAACAGTTTTAAGTCTGGACTTGAACATTGTCAGAGTAGAGGTCTGTCTAACATCGTCAGGAAGACGCTGCATAAAACTGAAACTCTGCTTCACAGAGTTTAGTCCTGACTCTGGGACCAGCAGAGACCTGTCCCTGAGGTTCTCAGAGTCTGAGATGGTTCATATGGAACCAACAGGTCAGAGATGGACTTTGGTGCTAAGCCATGGAGAGACTTGTACACAAGCAGAGCAACAGGAAGCCAGTGCAGAGACCTGAGGACAGGACTAATATGGTCGTACTTCCTGGTTTTGGTCAGGACCCGAGCAGCAGTGTTCTGGACGTCCTGCAGCTGTCTTACAGCTCGCTTAGTGAGTCCAGTGAGCAGACCGTTACAGTAGTCTAACCTGCTGGAGATGAACGCATGAATAAGTCTCTCTAGGTCTGGATTAGACAGTATACCTTTGATTCTGGCAGTGTTTTTGAGATGGTAAAATGCTGATGATGTTATAGATTTAATGTGACTGCTGAAGTTCAAGTCAGAGTCCATGATTACCCCGAGATTTCTAACCTGACTTGTAGGTTTTAGTGAAAGAGACTCGAGGTGACTACAGACACCTTGTCTTTGTTTCTGCGGGCCAAAGATGATTATTTCAGTACACTGCAAATCGCATAGTACTACTGCAATAAACATAGTGGGCATTTCTTTTTATCTTCTAAAGAATATGAACTTAAGTGGTTAAGACTGCCTGTCTGTTACACAGTTTATATAATTAGCTCACTAATGGAATAGTTCACAGTAACTAATTGGGTTGACATGTTTTACACACCCAAACCAAGTTAGCTAGCAAAACTATAATTCCACTTACCCCATTGGCAGATAGTTTTGCTTGAAATAAGTAAAAAATGGCCTGAAACATTTTGCTAGTTCATAGAAATTAATGGGATAGAGCACTAATCTCAGCACCAGGCTATGCTGTGTTTCTAAATATATTATTGTTGTATTTTTTTATTTTTATTTTTTTATGAATGAACAAAATAATTAATTTAAGTGTGAACCTAGAACATGTTTTAATGGATTCTGTACCATTTTGAGAAACGGTCCGAAGACACTACACTTCACTCACTGAAACATGTATGTATACTATTGTGAGATATTGGGGTTTTGTGGCTCAATGGAAGCAGCATTTACCCCTGAACTAGAAGATCTTCATGTGTGAGTCCAGGTCTGGGCACTATCTCTTTACTAATGCGAGAGGCAGAGGTCTACGCTCTCTGAGTGCTGTGTTCCTTCTTCTTCTTTGAGTTTTGAACCCTGAACCTTCTGATCACAGTCAGATGTGCTGCTCACTACACAGAGGACAAAACTACTTTTACTTCCTTAGACAATTTATAGATTTACTCAAGTAAAATGTATGTTCTAAAAATGTACTTTTATACTTATACTTATATATTTCTGTATTTTATTTTGATATACTTATATTTTTCTTCAAAATGTTTATTTTAAGTACTTTACTTTAGGAAATTTACTTGAGTAAAAGTATCTAGTTACTGTCTACCACTGCTTAAAAACCTTCAGAAGACAGAGCTGTCTGTGATTTGAATGTAAATGGCCGCCATGCTGTAATGATTACATTTGTCTATGTTCAGAGTCTGTCCCAGTGGAAGCTAGAGAGCCGTGGTTAAAACAAGCCCAGGGTCTGGAGGAGCGCCACACGGCCACAGAGGAGCCCACGTAAGTGAGGCAACACGCATGGACTGAGAAATACTGCAGATATTAGACAGAATGTATTAATTGTATGAATTGTGTACTACTCGAAGTTGACCACCAGACCACACACACATCACAGTTTGTAATGAGCTAAATAAGGCAATGCAGTGGCTTTGCGTTGACAAATGTTCTTCTGTTTTGTCATTTGCTGACATTATATCTTTTTATGAACATTGTCAAATTTACAAATATATATAGGCCTACACTATCCTGGTGAGTCAGAATCTTCTACTTGCTTTTCGTAAGCAGGACAGTCTGGTTCCTGTCTCAGAACCAGAAGCATTTCTGTCCGGTTCGATTTGGAACTGGTCTATCACAACTGTTTATCTGCAGTTTGTCTTACCTAAGCAGTAGAGCTAATACTGAGCTAATTTAATAACTTCTCCTCTCTGATTAACGGCGTGTAGTCCTTTCCTTCGTCACTTGTTGGTTCTGCTGAAGCCCTCGTTGTTGTTCACTCCTATGTGGGATATTTTTCTGTCTTGTTGCCATTTTAACAACAGTAAAGTCCCACTGACATCTGACATAACCACCCACATTAAAAAAAAATGACTTTTTCCATAACTCTTTGTACAACTGGCTTCTGCTGCTGTTTTTGTTCAGAAATAAATACAGAGCTGCTCATAATATTGTATATTCTAGAGTTTTATGAAAAAACGCCAGGAATCCATGTTTGTTTGGGTCAGAGGTGCACTGCTTATGTCCCGCCCTTCATTTCTCTGATTGGTTACTCCGCCTGTCATTGTTCCACCACAGAAACAAAATGTTACTGAAGAGGTACCAGACTAACTTCTTTGTATAGAAGAGGAAAAGAGTTTGTCTGACCGGGCAGGATAGTCCTACACTACATTTTTGGATAAACCTTAGTGAACCTAGAAAGTCTCTAGAAAGTTTCTTTTTTTTTTTATATTAGTATTTTCAAAGTCCTGTTTCCTGTTAGTGAAGACCGCTCACATTTTATGCAAGAGGCCATGGGTTTAATTACCCAACATGGGGCCAAACCTCCAGCTACAATACAATTCTGTGACAGTCCCAAGCCCAGAGAAATAGAGGCTGGTTCAGACCATTTGCTATGGTGACCCTTGAAGCAAAGGGAGCAGCCAAAAGACTATGGGCCTGATCTTCCGCTTGGCGCAAAGACAGTCCCATACTCTAACACTCTAACTCTAACGGTGACTCTTGTTGGCCTGAGTTATGCATATTATACAATTAATTTATACATCATACCTCAAATCATCTTCCATTTAAAAGTCCCCCATTCTGGTAAATCAACTTTGGTATTTGTAATCAACTGGTATTTTCATTCAATCACTCTTCATTCATTCTCCTGCACGTTTCTAAAGCCCATACAAGTCACTGAACTTGTTCTGATTAATTAAACGCATAAACTGCCATCACTTGAAAGCAGTCAGCTCATTTATCTATCTGCTGTGCTAATGAGCCATTTTATGCTCTGGCCAGTCCCCACTGTTTCCAGCAGGGGGTGACAGACACCTAATCCAAGCTTTTTCTGTAAAGTCAAAGTTCCAGCTTCCCAAAAGAAGACGTTTTCCATACATATACTATATTACATATATTATTTTAAGTTAAAAAATGTGAAAAACTAATGCAAAGGTGCCCAACATTATTTCAAAAAGCTTAAAAAGCATAATATAGGACCTTTAAAGTTTGTGCTGTAATGATTGCTGTAGTTGTGACTTGTATAATTTGATTTGCTTGTACTGAACACCAGTTAAAAGTTTTAGTTCATTTATTTGTTGCTTGTTAGTTCTCTAATTTATCCTTCAGCCCAAACACCGCTGCTGCTCCATGCCTTTGCTCTGACGGTCTGTCCCTCCTCCAGCTCGTCCTCAGGTCTCTCCTCTGTCTGTGGGCTGTTGTTTACCGGCGCTGCCTGGATCATATTCAGTAATAATACAGGGTTCCTCTCTTGTGTGCTGTCCTTATCTTCTCCTCGCTGCTGTGTACAGAGAGTGAACAGAGGAGCTGTCCCACATGCGCTGGACTCAAACTGCATTTTTATGTGGCGTCCAGGGGCTTTGCAAACACACGGAAAAATACATCTGCAACAGCCCACATGGATCCACTCACAAAGAGAAGCACAATAACAATGTTTTAGGAGTAGGATAAGGGAAATTCTTAGCCTAAAGTCTAAATTAAAAAAGCAGTTAATTAATATGTATTAATTTATTCTTGTGAAATACATTTTCAGGCTGGCTTTAGGTTGCGCTAATGTAAGACTGGGACAACCACAAGAGCTAAACTTGTATGACGTTAGCGCTATAAAGGATTGATTCAGTTGATCTCTGTTCTCATGTTAATGTACATATCATACATAACATTACACATTATGCTGTAAAAAACATTTCAGAATATTTTAAAATAGACTCCATATAATGACAAAAAGAACTAACAATACAACTTTAAAGAGAGCCTTATCTTATTTCAACCTTTTAAAGAAAAGGTAATTAGTACAACAAAATATGTAACACAATGTAAGTATGGTGTGTAAAACGCAGGTCCCGGTTACACAACAACGCTGGCCAGGAAAAAACAACAGTCATGTTCCGATTCGCATTTACACGAAAACGCTGAGGTGTTAAGAAAATGAAAATTAGTATGAAGAAATTGTAGTACCCATATTTGTCCAGCAATTGGCACTGTGGGCCCTGCAAATGCTCTATACCACACAGAGAACCAACAGCAGAGGAAGTGATAGCTCCAGTCTGTAGCTTTCCAACTATTTTAAGATCTTGTGGTTTTCTGAAGCCATTCTCATAAAGTCTTTCATCAAAGCCAGTACTTGACCAGACATTACTGACAGTTACTGACAGTTACTGACTACTGACGTTTTCAGTGAGTGCACACACAGTTTACAGAGAGCGGAGCGGATCCCCACTGTGAGACCAAAACACCTTCTCCAGCGTTTTCAAAGTGAAAGGCTAAACCACAATCAAACCTTTGCAGATTCAGTAAAATGCGTTGTCGTCTAAACGAGCCCTCAGTTATTGTGTGTTTTCCTTGCTTTCCATCTTGTTTTTGGACCAAGAATGCAAAATAATCTACCATGTTTTATTATACAGCACAAAACCAATTCAGGTCACAACAGCATCATGTCACACAATAAGGAAATACAACACTGTAGCCATAACCAAAGCCATTTACTCCTTTTAAAAGTGAGTTCTGTGTCAATCCAACCTGGCCCATTACAGCTATTTATACAAAAAGAGTAAAGTATTTGCAGTATAGTATCATGTTTAAAGTAGTGGCAACAGCATATGTAAGTTGCTGTTGTAGCAGGAGCAGCAGTATTAGCAGTGATAGTAGTAGCAGATGTAGTAGTAGTAAGATATTTTGTTCTGTACTTTTACTTCTACTTGAGTAATATTACATATATTACATGATATTATATATCAATATTCATTCATCTCTCTTCAGGTTTGTCCCAGGACCGTGGTCTCCCTGCAGTGCCTCCTGTGGACCGGGTTTTCAGACTCGAGAGGTCAAGTGTCAGGTCCTACTGTCTTTCACCAAAACAGAGGTGGACCTTCCCGAGGAAGAGTGCGGCAGAGACCGACCCCAGAGGCAGACGGCCTGCAGCCTGGGCCCCTGCAGCGGTCCCAGGCCAGGGGCATCTCTGGGGCTGCAGTATCCCAGGATGGAGCTCCACAGCTGGGACTACAAGGGCTTCACGGCCTGCTCCGCCTCCTGCGCCACAGGTGAGGGCTGCTCTGGGTCCTAAGGCCAAAAACAACATTGTATGTTGTTTTTGACCTTAAGTATGTTTATGACTTAACTAGCACTACTCTTTAGTTATTTAGCTCAGGAGGTAGAGCTGGTTGGCGGTTCAATCCCTGCTAACAGCTTTGCACACTGTCCTCGAGCAAGACACTTCACCCACCTTGCCTCCAGTGTCTGTGGCACTAGTGTATGAATAAAACTGTTATTATGTTTTTAATGGTGGTCAGAGGGGCCATAATTTGGCTGCCACATCTCCTATCCATTTGTCCCAGAGCAGCTCTGGCCAGAGCCGTTTTGAGACACTATAGGGGCCCTAGGCAAGATCCTATATAGGCTCCAATTTATTTATTTTTTAATATATCACCTCAAACCAAAAAACACAGTAGGGTATTTGATAAAGTTTTATTAAACTTTAATATAAGCTTTCCTTTTGCCTCATATCCTGAATTGTGACCTTTTCTGCATAACAGACGGTGACTATGTGGGATAGTATAAGGCAGTCCTAAATAACATTTAAACTGACTACAATTTATGGTTTTACTTCTCCGCAGATAGGGCTTTTTTAGGAGAAAAGCGGGGCAGTGTCACTGCAGTGGTTTGTTTTCCGTTGCAGCTTGTTCACTATTGCACAGGTAAATGATCGTCCTTGGAGCCCCCCTTCAGCTCTGGGCCCTAGGCAGTTGCCTACCTTGCCTAGACTATTGTGACGGTTCTGGGTGTGGCTACAAAGTAGCTCACCACCACTGAGCGTGACTGAGGAATGAATGAATAATGGATTCACGTAAATGTGAGAAAACCTTGAGGCCTTAGAAAGCACAATATAAATGCAATCCAGCAGTAGCTTATTTTATATTTGACCAAAGCCAAAATCATGAGCCAATCACATTCCTATCACTACTGAAAAGACTCTGACATTCAAACTTCTTAAAAAATCATTAGTTATACTGGATTTGATGTTTTATTAGGATTCATGCAGCTTCTACTTGAAACTTAGAAACGTAAATCAAAAGTAAAGAATCCTGAGTAGCTGAGAAGCTGAGTATGGCGGCAAATGAAATGTTTATCTAGTCATTACATCTCAACTTTCAGCTATTTTATTAACTATGGATCCAGTTAGGTCTAAAACTGTAACTGTTTTATTTTGACATTGTGTAAAAATACTGTCCTAAAAAGTGGTCCCTTTAAATCTATCCTTGTATATAAGTGCATATATTTGTGATGTGTGCAGGTAAACAGACGGCTGTGGTGAGGTGTGTGAACCTGGAGACAGGGGAGCGAGGCGGACGACTCTCTCTGCGACTCGTCCAGCAAACCTCCTGCCATGATCCGCATCTGCAACCCCGAGCCCTGTCCACCCAGGTCAGAGACTACAGTATCATTTACACATTAGGGCCTTAGCACATGTATAAAGCATTTGTAGTTAATTTACAAAGCAAATTAACTACAACATCAATAAACACCATTAATAAATGCAAATTAACTACATCAATAAACGCTATTGCGTTATAAATATTGTTATAAATATTGTATTCATGAGTAATAAGCCCAAGTAAATTTATACTAGATTATAAACATCAGAGATGGTCAATAAACATTTTAATATCACCAAAGGAAATAGGTGAATTAGTTTTTTTATAGTGTAACATGGATCTCTATGGGAGGTACTGTGTGTTTAAGTGTACTTTAAAGGTCAATTTTATGTTTTTAACCATGTTATAATGTTGTTTCCACCTCACAAACATACGAATATAGGACGAGTATGTAGTATTTAGATGAGTAATCCTGTTTGCTGGGCCTGTCCCATCAAATGAGCTGAAAATGCTCAGTCTCACAGCTCTACGTAGACATAGGAAGTGCTCCTGCCCGTTTCTAAAGCCCATTCACAGTCCCTGGACTCATTCTGATAATTTCAGGCTTAAACCGCCATCACAACAAAGCAATCAGCTCATTTATCTATCTGTTACCTTCATGTTGCTAATAGCGGTGCTAATTAGCCTTTTTATGCTCTGTCCAGTCCCCACCGTTGCCATCAGGGGGCCACAGACACCTAATCAAAGCTTTCTCTGCAAAGTCACACAGCTCCACAACAGAAGACTTTTCTATACATATACATTATTATTATAAGTTATAAAACCTGAAACACTAATTCAAAGGTGTCTAAAAAGCCTGAAAAAAGCAGAATATGGGCCCTTTAAGTGTACTGTTAGTAGGATTAGCTCTTCGATGTTGGTAAATGCTAAAACTCCGCAGAAAGAACTTAATAAATAAAGAATGATTTCAGATGCTTTAGGCCCAGTGATCGCAGAAGTCTTTGTTTTGTCACAACAATTATTAGCAAAATATAATAAAGTCTGAATCATTGTCTGAAGTCTGCTTGTTTTAAGCTGGGGACACACTAGAAGATTTTAAATCTAAACAGATTTTAAAGCTGTGGAACACTGAGTGTGGACCACAGAAATAACGAGGATTTCAATAGATTTTTAATCTGATAATCCTACCACCGCACAGACTACAGGATTCTGCAGACCGCCAGACCTCACACTGCAGTTTGTAGGTGCGATTTTATTGTGTCAAAAAAAGTGGAGACAAAAGAGCAGTAATAAAAAGAAAAATGTTCTTTTTAATCTAACGCATACTTGTCCTGTAAGGCTTGTAAACAGCCTTTTTCAGAGAGAGGACGAGCCGTTGTACTAACTTTTTCATAAATAAAGCTGGCGTATATTTGCAACAGCTGTTTCCATTCTAGTGCCGCACGGCTCTCACTCTCACTCTCACTCTCACTGACAAACAAAACATTACATTTGCAGTTTGTAGTGCATTAAACACAAGTCAGAATTGTGTCGTTATATGACGAGTTGATAAATGTGGTAAAGTGGCGCAGTGACTCGAGAGAAGTGAATTTAATGCACAGAGAGCTCGTGGCACAGCAGAAGGAGTCTGATGTTTACTGAAGCTTTACCTCCAGCCTCACTTCGACACACCCCAGTATTTACTCTCCTCTTTATATTAACTATTGACAGCAAGACTTTTATGTTGATAAAATCAGCTTTAAACACAATGGAGGACTACCATCGCGTCAGATGGCTGTCAGGGCATGCGTTGTAATTTGCAGTGAAAAACAAAGAAAGGATAACAAAACTGTGAGAGCACGAGAAAATGCTTCAGGAGCAGTTTATACACTTTAAGTCCGAGCTGGCGGTGAGTAGGAGAGTCATTCCTTTATTTTGCTTTGTGTTGATATCATTGACTGTATATGAGGAGTATATGTCAAAGGTTGCTATTTCCAGTAGTCTATTTGTATTGAGCGAAGTTTCCGTCAGTGGTTCCTTCTGCCTCCCCCCTGACGCCTCGCTCTGATTGGCTGTTGCAGTTTTTTAGCCCCAGTATAGTCGGGGGTGAAAATCGTAAACATGATTTGAGGTTAGAGAGGCTCCGACCCGACATAGAGTCGTAACATAATTGCACTCCCATCACACAGAAGTGTCATGACAAATAATTGTTTGCGAGAAGCCCATACTCGGGTCACGCCTCCCCGAACTCGGGGAGAGGCAAATCGGGCCCTAAATTTGGCTGATAATCCTTTAGTGTGTCCCCATCTTTAGGAATTTGAAAAAAGCCAAACATCTGAATGCAAGTTTTTATTAGTTTAGTGTCTTTTTACTGTAACTTTTATTTCAGCTTTTCTCCTCTGGGGGTTGCTGCAGCAAATCTTCTGTCTCCTGGTGTGCAGAGATTTGCATATTTAATCTGACACGTTTTACACCAGATGCCCTTCCTGGTGCAACCCTCTCTATTTATTCAGGCTTTGGACCGGCACAAGTAGTACACTGGCTTATGACCCTCTGTGGCTGGACTATACCTCAACTTACAATGACCTACCTGTAACATTATTGCTGTAAAATAAATGAAATACAAATATAAACTTATACTGTTTTTGCTCACTGTTTCATTCATTAACCTTGGGCAGTTTACCCCTTGACTGATTCACCTCTGCATACACGTCTTTGGACGTCAGGGAAAGCAGAAGGTCCTTGCTACTATACAAGTATTAATTCAATTATTTTCTATAGTGGGGAATGGACAAAGCATAAATGGCTATCTAGCACAGCTATTAGCAACATGATGCTAACAGATAAATAAATTAGCTGACTGACGAGTCCGGTGACGGTGTATGGGCTTTAGAAACGAGCAGGAGCACTTCCTGGATTCACATGTCTATGTAGAGCTGTGAGGCCGAGCGTTTTCAGATCTTCAGAAGGGCAGCGCCTCAGCATACAGGATTACTCAAGCATGTGTGAATGAAACAAAATACTACTCCAGATCTGTTTTTGAGGAGGAAACAACATTATAGCAAAAAAAAGTTGATATAGCAGAATAGAGAACATTTAAAGTTAAACTACTGTACTTTGAATTGGACTTTTAGAAAACAATATCCTTTTCTTTAATCTATCTGTGTTTGCTCGCAGCCAGGCACCACACGGGAGAATCACAATCACATTTCTTTGCCTTAGTCTATAACAAGATTTAAACATGACTACAAAGAGAAATGTTTGTTCGGGAAACTTCAGAGCCCCTGTTGGGAATCCAGAGGCAGAGAGAGGAGCAGATAAAGATCAGTTAAGCAATCCAAATTACCGCCACATCCACTGAGTTAGGGCTGTGATTTGTAATGAACACAACAGCAGGTGGTTTCAGCAGAGTTAGGAAGCAGTGAGCTACCAGCAGTGAGCCTAAAAAAAAACACAGAGATGAAGTTTAGAGGTGAGGCAAACAGAATCAGTCGGAGTAAACACAGAGATTACAGCAGGCAACATGGGAGCAATTGGATTCATGCTTTAGATCACTGGTTCCCAGTCTTTTTGGTCTGTTATACCTCCTGGGCACTCGTCATGTAAAAGAAATAAAAATCTGTGTTTATTAGTATAAAGACAAAATATATTATTGTAAATACTAATTGCATGTTTTTTTCTTTGAAACTCAAATTCAAGACAAAAAACAAACAAAAAGAAAAAATCTCCCTACCTTTAAAATTAAAATGTTAATTAAAAATATTAGAATGTAGACTCCTTTTACTTGGGATGCACCAATACCGATACTGGTATCTGGTATCGGTACCGATACCATGTCCAAGTACTCGTACTCATTTTCATAAAAGTGGGCCAATACCAGCAACCCATACCACTTTACAGCGCTGTCAGGTGACCTTCACCTCTCAGCTGAGCAGTGAGAAACCTGTGGAAGGATTTCAAAATGAACTGTACAGAGATAAAAGCTAAGCTGACTCTACATTCTGCTCAACCAGTCATTCCAAATCATACCTGAGTCCTAAAATTTAAGCAGCTGTCCTTTGTTGTCCTATTTGTCCCAAAAATTATACCAGTGTGGAGTCTAAAGCAGCTGTTGTCTGATAAAACATAAAGGAGTACAGTTTCACAATTGTGTTAGCTGCTGTATGTCGTGAAGAATCTCCACTGGTTATGCTCAAAAAGACAACAGTATATGATGAATGAGATACAGTAGTGTAACTAAACTATACAATAATCCCTTTATAAGTACTCGTATCAGTACTCTGTATTGGACAGTACTCAAATGAAAGTACTTGTACTTGTATCGGCTTGAAAAAAATGGTATTGGTGCATCACTACCTATTACACTTACTTATTTTACTATACTGTATATTTTATGTTAAACATGATTTTTTTAAAGGTGCTATGAGCAGTATATATATTTTTTTATATTTCATATAAATTACTCATGTGTGCCAAGATATGAGGTAAACATGTTAAAATCAAATATTAGTTTTACTGATAACAATGGAACAGCTGAGTTATTAACAATTACTCTCAATTACCCATCCAACTGACGCATCCACAGTGCCCAGACCTGGTGTGTCTTTACTATTGCGAGATAGGACCAGTGCTTTGGCAGATCTATACATGCATCTAGATTTGCTTATATCTCTTTCCTTTTTTTTTTTTTTTTTGTAGTTTTTTTTTTTTTTTTTTTTTAGTTTTTTTTTTTTGTAGTTTTTTGTAGTTTTTTGTGGTGGTTGTGTGGGTTTGTACACCTTTCTTTGCCGATAGCTTTCCTAAAAAAAAATGTCCAAGACTTTTGCACAGTACTGTACTTGTATGCGTGAATCTGAACTGCCTGCAAATGGCTGTCTGTGTCGTTAAGGCGTTATTATTGCAATTAAGTGATGACAGGCACCAGTCGTTGTATGTTGGCTTCGTCTGAGTCTTTTGCAGTTGAAGTTTAATTAAGGTGGTCGGAGAGGCCATAGGCACAGAGTTGCAGCCACATCTCTGTGGTTACAGAGCTTACCACCACTGAGCAGGGGGTGAACAAAGAAAAAGAAGGCTAAAATGAGGCTCAGTTTGTTTGTATGTGTGCACGTGGACAGGCATTCCCATAAATATAGATGTATTTGCAGTATGTTTGAGTTTCTTTGCACATTGATACTAATGTATGTACATATGTATGTTTTTTTATGCAAGTTTAATGTTTTTATAACTGTATTGTATGTACTATACTGCAGCATTGGCCTTTCCCAAGACAAATTTCTCCTACGGGAGACAAATAAATATACCTTAACTTTAATAAATAATGCACCTTAAACAACAAAATACCCAAGGCACTCTCTCATAAAGTTAAAAAGACTTTGATTATTTAGGGCATGTCACAATAGACTTAAAAGAGCCTCAATGCATTTTGGCTTAACAGCCTTCCTCCGGGAGTACAAACTTGTTGCTACTCTACTAAACTAATGCATTATTATAAACTAAGTCTCGCTGTTCAGTGTTATAATCAGGCCTGACAATGGGGACCATCCTGTGTTTTTGTTTGCTTGGTTTGGAGAAAGGTGTTATAAGATTTATCTTCCTTCTGCTGCTTTTCAATTATGTAACAAATGGATGGAAAATTATTTTATTTTATCTTAAAACATAGCTACAAACAATTGTGAACATGATTGAAACAAATAATAAATGAAATAATAAATTACATTTTTAATATAATGGGCCTACGTGAAGTCTGTCAGTGGGCCTGGTTATGATAGTCACCTTTCTGGTAGGATTTATGGTAATTATTGATTCATTTTTAGCATTTTTTCCTTGAGAGGTTCATATTAGTCACTTTAAATCACATGACAAGAGCTATGAAAATGCAAATATATATATATATATATATATATATATATATATATATATATATATATATATATAAAAAAAAAAATTGTCCTCTCGCCCTCCGCGGGTGGTTTCATCCATCCAAGCTCGGGTCCTCTACCAGAGGCCTGGGAGTTTGAGGGTTCTGCGCAGTATCTTTGCTGTTCCTAGGACTGCGCTCTTCTGGACTGAGATGTCTGATGTTTTTCCTGGGATCTGCTGTAGCCACTCTTCCAGTTTGGGGGTTACTGCCCCGAGTGCTCCGATGACCACGGGCACCACTGTTGCCTTCACTTTCCAGGCCTTCTCAAGTTCTTCTTTGAGGCCTTGGTACTTCTCCAGTTTCTCGTGTTCCTTTTTCCTGATGTTACAATCGCTTGGTATTGCGATGTCAACCACAACGGCTTTCCTCTGCTGTTTGTCCATCACCACAATGTCCGGTTGGTTCGCCACTACCATTTTGTCTGTCTGGATCTGGAAGTCCCACAGGATCTTAGCTCAGGTCATTCTCTATCACCTTTGGAGGTGTTTCCCACCTTGACCTCGGGACTTCCAGACTGTACTCTGCACAGATGTTCCTGTACACTATACCAGCCACTTGGTTATGACGCTCCATGTATGCTTTCCCTGCCAGCATCTTACATCCTGCAGTTATGTGTTGGATTGTCTCAGGGGCCTCTTTGCACAGTCTGCACCTGGGGTCTTGTCTTGTGTGGTAGATCTTGGCCTCTATTGCTCTGGTGCTCAAGGCCTGCTCCTGTGCAGCCATGATCAGTGCCTCTGTGCTGTCCTTCAGTCCAGCCCTTTCTAGCCATTGGTAGGATTTCTCGATGTCAGCCACTTCAGTTATCTGTCGATGGTACATCCCATGTAGGGGCTTTTCCTCCCAGGATGGTTCCTCCAGCACCTCGTCCTCTGTTTTCCACTGCCTGAGACATTCACTGAGAACTTCATCTGTTGAGGCCATCTTCCTGATGTAGTCAAGGATCTTGGATGTTTCATCCTGGACAGTGGTTTTGACACTCACTAATCCTTTGCCTCCTTCCTTGCGCTTAGTGTACAGTCTCAGGGTGCTGGATTTGGGGTGGAACCCTCCATGCATGGTTAGGAGCTTTCGTGTTTTCACATCTGTGGTCTGAATCTCTTCCTTTGGCCAGCTTATTATTCCCGCAGGGTATCTGATGACCGGCAGGGCATAGCTGTTGATTGCCCGGACTTTGTTCTTGCCATTGAGCTGACTCCTTAGGACTTGCCTTACTCGTTGGAGGTATTTGGCTGTGGCTGCTTTTCTTGTGGCCTGGTCCAGGTTGCCATTTGCTTGTTGGATTCCAAGGTACTTGTAGCTGTCCTCAATGTCTGCTATTCTGCCGTCTGGGAGTGGGACCCCTACTGTATGGACTACCTTCCCTCTCTTTGTCACCATCCGCCCACACTTCTCAAGTCCGAATGACATTCCGATGTCATTGCTGTAGATCCTGGTTGTGTGGATCAGTGAGTCAATGTCTCTCTCGCTCTTGGCGTACAGCTTGATATCATCCATGTAGAGGAGGTGACTGATGGTGGCCCCGTTCCTGAGTCGGTACCCATAGCCAGTCTTGGTGATTATCTGGCTGAGGGGGTTCAGACCTATGCAGAACAGCAGCGGGGACAGAGCATCTCCTTGGTATATCCCACATTTGATGGACACTTGTGCAATTGGCTTGCAGTTGGCCTCAAGGGTGGTCTTCCACTGCCTCATCGAGTTTGCAATGAAGGCTCTTAGAGTCCTGTTGATGTTATACATCTCCAAGCATTCCATGATCCATGTGTGTGGCATTGAGTCATAGGCTTTCTTGTAATCAATCCAGGCGGTGCACAGATTAGTGTGTCTGGCTTTGCAATCCTGAGCCACTGTTCTATCTACGAGCAGCTGGTGTTTAGCTCCTCTGGTGTTTTTACCAATGCCCTTCTGTGCTGTGCTCATGTATTGATCCATGTGCCCACTTATCTTAGTCGCTATGATGCCTGACATGAGCTTCCATGTGGTGGGGAGACAGGTTATTGGTCGATAGTTGGATGGGGCCGTTCCCTTCAGGGGATCCTTCTGGATCAGGATTGTCCGGCCTTCAGTTAGCCATTCAGGGTGGGTCCCATCCTTTAGCAGCTGGTTCATTTGTGCTGCCAGGCGCTCATGGAGTGAAGTTAGCTTTTTCAGCCAGTAGGTGTGGATCATGTCAGGCCCTGGTGCTGTCCAGTTTTTCATACCTGAGACTCTTTGTTGGATGTCTGCCACTGTGATGGTTACTGGTTCTTGTTCAGGGAGGTTGCTGTGAGTTGCTCTTAGATCCTCCAGCCACTGTGCACTGTTGTTGTGTGACGCCTCCTTCTCCCATATGCCTTTCCAGTATTGTTTAGTCTCCAGCCTTGGTGGGTCTGCTCTGTTGTTATTACCCTGCCACTGAGAGTACACTTTAGCTGGTTGAGTTGAGAACAGCCGGTTTATTCGCCTTGCTTCAATTTCTCTCGTGTACCTCTTTAGTCGGGTGGCCAAGGCTTGGAGTCTTTGCTTGGCAGTTTCCAATGCTTCAGGTATGGACATCTTGCTGTACCTCTTGGGTGCTTGTTGTTTCATTGCACCTTTCTGGAGCTCTGACAGTTGGCTCACTTCTCTCCGAGTTACCTTGATTTTAGCTTCTAACCTTCTTTTCCATGGTGGATATGGATCTTTGTGGTTGCTCTTTGGTTGATAATCCTCAATGATCACTGCTGCTGAAGTGTATATCAGCTCATTGGTTTCAGTGATGGTCATCGTAGGTATTGTTCCCAAAGCTGCATTCACATCTTCCAGGAGACTTTCTGAAGGTACTTCACTCAGCCTGTGTAACTGGTGTCGGGGTTGCCTGGTCTTCATTTTAGCCATGATCTTATCTCTCAGGTCAGTTGCTGCCTCGCTCAACTCGATGGTGCTTATTGGGGCTTCGTACCCAAATTCTGGATGGGGAGTTGGTGTTAACTCCCCTCTGACCTTGCGTCCTGGCTCCCCCTTGCATAGCATGAGCATAGCTTGCTAGCATATGTGTTGTATCTCGTCAATCTCAAGTTGTGAAAGCAGGTGCCGCTTGTGGATGTTGGAACACTGAGCTACTAGTTGTTTAGCAGTGAGTGTTGATTGTGGGTTTCGAAGTTGCCATATTCCGTCTTCCGTCTTGTTCCAGTAGCCCACTTCTCATCAGGCTGCTCTGGTTCCCCTCGGCCAGGATGTGAACCCGGGTCCCCTGTGTGAAAGTCGGTTGACTAACTCACTGAGCTACCCAGCCGATATATATATATATATATATATATATATATATATATATATATATATATATATATATATATATATATATATATATATATATATATATATATATATATATATATATATATATATATTGTGAAGCAAATTAGAAATATGACAGAAAACAAGAAAACTTGAGTGTACAAACATATTTAGTAGTGTACCTTAGTAGTGTACAAACCTGCCTAAAGAAAACCATCTAAAACTCACAAACCGGGCAAGGAGTGCATTCATCAGAGAGGCAACAATAAGACCAAAGGTGACCCTGAAAGATCTGCAGAGCTCCACAGCAGAGACTGTTGTATCTGTCCCAGGACCACTCTGAACCATACTCTCCACAGAGCTGGGCTGTGTGGAGGAGTGGCCATTGCTTGAAGAAAGTAACAAAACATGTTTTGTGTTTGTTTTGTGTTTGCCAAAAGGCACATAGAAGATTCCCCAAACACGAGAAGGTCCTCTGTCCAGAAATAATTCAAATGAGCCATCAATGAAAGATGCTATGTGTAGCACAAACCTGGCCCCTGACTGTGGCCCCTTTCTAAAGTGAAGCCTGGTGATGGCAGCGTCCTGCTGTGGGGATATTTGTCATTGGTAGGAACTGGGAAACTGCTCAGAGCTGAAGGAATGAAGGATGGAGCTAAACTACACATGGACATTGCATCCAACCTGAAGGAGCTTTGCTGTTTTTAGATGAAGAATGAGTACAAATCCCAGTGATTTTATGAACCAAGCTCATAAACACTTATCCTAGAAAAGTTGGAGCTGAAAGTCCTTCAGAAGCTGATTCTACAGAGGACTAATGTGAGGTGCGTACTGGGTGAGGGTACATACTTTTGTACACTCAAGTTTTCTCTTTTTCTGTCATATTTCTAATTTGTTTCACAATAAAAATGTTTTTTTTTTCATTTTGATAATTGTTGTTATGTGATGTAAAGTGACTGACATGAACCTCTCAATAATCCATTTAAATTACAGGTTATAAGGCAACAATAAAGGAAAAATGCTAAGGGGCTACATACTTTTTCTTGCCACTGTATATGACTATTCTCTACCATTATAATCATTGATAGAAAAGCTTTTATATAAGGCCTTGTTTTTTTCATCGATTATTTTTATTACAATACGCCAATAAGTGACTGTGTGTCTGTTTGTGTTAGTAATGTCTTTAGCTTGTACTGGGAGCAGATCTGTTGACAAACCACCGTCTCGTGTTGTTTGAGTCCTTGTGGTTCCCCGCTGTGTTGACTGATGTCACGTCTTTTATCCACAGCTAAAGGCAGTTTGTTTGAGCACACATTTGATTATGATGGTTGAGTTTTCTCGAGCTGAAAGAACAGATTTGTAGAAACACCTGCCGTTTGCTGGTAATGATCAGAACGGAGATGTGCCTGTGATGTCTGGCGCACGTTATTCCTTCTGCTTTTGCTTAAAATGCTTGGTCTTTTGTATAGTTAAAAGGAATCCTATGTTAACAACATGCAGGCTGCTACACAGTGTTCTGATATTTACCAACACTGACACATTTCATATTCAAATTCTTTCACTATGGGCAATTTAATTTCAGCATTTCATCTTTGCATGCATGTCTTTGGATGATAAAAGGAAGCTAGATGGCCTGGCATGAAACAACACGTTCTCATCCCAAGTTGTAACATAGTGACAAATGGTCAATGCCCATTTGCATCAGTTCACAGACAAGAAGAGGCTCCCTTTGTGTCGAATGTGTCGAATATGAGACATTTTCGGTTTCCAAACCAAAATGTACATTTTGTTGTTTTTGACTAAAAATTGCTTTGTGTAAATATGCTCTATTCAAATGTCCTCAATTGGCAAACCCATGGCTTCATCTAGTTCAAATTTTGTAAAAATTAAGAGATTTTTGATAGAATTATTGACATTTTTTGGGCGCTTTAAAACACCTCGGGCCCTATTTTCCGCATGGCATTGGCGTGGCGGTGGCGGAGACGGCTGAAGTGTGCTATTTTTGCAGCCCGTCTACATCTACTGTATGTCTCCGCCAAGTCCGGGAGGCGTGGTGGTCTGAACATGAGGTGTGTCGGTCCGAACATGAGGGGCCTGGTCTAACACCAGGGCGTGGTGTGGGGCAGGGTACTGCTGTCACTAAAGCAGTGGTTTGTATCTGAAGCAGGTGATTTCAGCGAAGCACTGCACGTGCAGACATACTCACAATATAAAGTCAATAAAATAAAAGTAGAAGTATTAAAAAAATATATGATTTACATGTCACATGATTCCATCGTCTTTATTCATTTATATTCTGTGCATGGAGCAGACCATGTGACAACACAACGTACCATGTTTAAAATCTATGCAAATTGTAGATACAACTTGCTGTGCTTCACCTCATAAACATGTTTGTTTTCAATATATAACAGCTGAAAGGAGTTAATATGGCCCCTGCCTCTGGGCTACATGAGGATACAACATGAAACTCACCAGTGGCTGCTCTTTTCTGTGTGTAAAAGCCTCTCCAGTGCGCATTTCTTTTATCAGCAGCAGAGCGACAACCCGAGGTCTTTCCCCTTTCACTTTTCACTTCTGGACAAGTTCGCAGATGTAGCGTAAATCCAACTGACTCCAACCAACTCTGTCCTCTCCTCTCACCTGTCTCCCTCTGTCCTCTCCTCTCGCCTGTCTCCCTCTGTCCTCTCCTCTCGCCTGTCTCCCTCTGTCCTCTCCTCTCGCCTGTCTCCCTCTGTTCTCTCCTGTCGCCTGTCTCCCTCTGTCCTCTCCTCTCGCCTGTCTCCCTCTGTCCTCTCCTCTCACCTGTCTCCCTCTGTCCTCTCCTCTCGCCTGTCTCCCTCTGTCCTCTCCTCTCACCTGTCTCCCTCTGTCCTCTCCTCTCGCCTGTCTCCCTCTGTCCTCTCCTCTCGCCTGTCTCCCTCTGTCCTCTCCTCTCACCTGTCTCCCTCTGTCCTCTCCTCTCACCTGTCTCCCTCTGTCCTCTGCTCTCGCCTGTCTCCCTCTGTCCTCTCCTCTCGCCTGTCTCCCTCTGTCCTCTCCTCTCGCCTGTCTCCCTCTGTCCTCTCCTCTCACCTGTCTCCCTCTGTCCTCTCCTCTCACCTGTCTCCCTCTGTCCTCTCCTCTCGCCTGTCTCCCTCTGTCCTCTCCTCTCGCCTGTCTCCCTCTGTCCTCTGCTCTCGCCTGTCTCCCTCTGTCCTCTCCTCTCGCCTGTCTCCCTCTGTCCTCTCCTCTCGCCTGTCTCCCTCTGTCCTCTGCTCTCGCCTGTCTCCCTCTGTCCTCTCCTCTCGCCTGTCTCCCTCTGTCCTCTCCTCTCGCCTGTCTCCCTCTGTCCTCTCCTCTCGCCTGTCTCCCTCTGTCCTCTCCTCTCGCCTGTCTCCCTCTGTCCTCTCCTCTCGCCTGTCTCCCTCTGTCCTCTCCTCTCGCCTGTCTCCCTCTGTCCTCTCCTCTCGCCTGTCTCCCTCTGTCCTCTCCTCTCGCCTGTCTCCCTCTGTCCTCTCCTCTCGCCTGTCTCCCTCTGTCCTCTCCTCTCGCCTGTCTCCCTCTGTCCTCTCCTCTCGCCTGTCTCCCTCTGTCCTCTCCTCTCGCCTGTCTCCCTCTGTCCTCTCCTCTCGCCTGTCTCCCTCTGTCCTCTCCTCTCGCCTGTCTCCCTCTGTCCTCTCCACTCACCTGTCTCCCTCTGTCCTCTCCTCTCACCTGTCTCCCTCTGTCCTCTCCACTCACCTGTCTCCCTCTGTCCTCTCCTCTCGCCTGTCTCCCTCTGTCCTCTCCTCTCGCCTGTCTCCCTCTGTCCTCTCCTCTCACCTGTCTCCCTCTGTCCTCTCCTCTCGCCTGTCTCCCTCTGTCCTCTCCTCTCACCTGTCTCCCTCTGTCCTCTCCTCTCACCTGTCTCCCTCTGTCCTCTCCTCTCACCTGTTTCCCTCTGTCCTCTCCTCTCGCCTGTCTCCCTCTGTCCTCTCCTCTCGCCTGTCTCCCTCTGTCCTCTGCTCTCGCCTGTCTCCCTCTGTCCTCTCCTCTCGCCTGTCTCCCTCTGTCCTCTGCTCTCGCCTGTCTCCCTCTGTCCTCTCCTCTCGCCTGTCTCCCTCTGTCCTCTGCTCTCGCCTGTCTCCCTCTGTCCTCTCCTCTCGCCTGTCTCCCTCTGTCCTCTCACCTGTCTCCCTCTGTCCTCTCCTCTCACCTGTCTCCCTCTGTCCTCTCCTCTCACCTGTTTCCCTCTGTCCTCTCCTCTCACCTGTCTCCCTCTGTCCTCTCCTCTCGCCTGTCTCCCTCTGTCCTCTCCTCTCACCTGTCTCCCTCTGTCCTCTCCTCTCACCTGTTTCCCTCTGTCCTCTCCTCTCACCTGTCTCCCTCTGTCCTCTCCTCTCACCTGTTTCCCTCTGTCCTCTCCTCTCACCTGTCTCCCTCTGTCCTCTCCTCTCACCTGTTTCCCTCTGTCCTCTCCTCTCACCTGTTTCCCTCTGTCCTCTCCTCTCACCTGTCTCCCTCTGTCCTCTCCTCTCGCCTGTCTCCCTCTGTCCTCTCCTCTCACCTGTCTCCCTCTGTCCTCTCCTCTCACCTGTTTCCCTCTGTCCTCTCCTCTCACCTGTCTCCCTCTGTCCTCTCCTCTCACCTGTCTCCCTCTGTCCTCTCCTCTCACCTGTTTCCCTCTGTCCTCTCCTCTCACCTGTCTCCCTCTGTCCTCTCCTCTCGCCTGTCTCCCTCTGTCCTCTCCTCTCGCCTGTCTCCCTCTGTCCTCTGCTCTCGCCTGTCTCCCTCTGTCCTCTCCTCTCGCCTGTCTCCCTCTGTCCTCTGCTCTCGCCTGTCTCCCTCTGTCCTCTCCTCTCGCCTGTCTCCCTCTGTCCTCTCCTCTCGCCTGTCTCCCTCTGTCCTCTCCTCTCGCCTGTCTCCCTCTGTCCTCTCCTCTCGCCTGTCTCCCTCTGTCCTCTCCTCTCGCCTGTCTCCCTCTGTCCTCTCCTCTCGCCTGTCTCCCTCTGTCCTCTCCTCTCGCCTGTCTCCCTCTGTCCTCTCCTCTCGCCTGTCTCCCTCTGTCCTCTCCTCTCGCCTGTCTCCCTCTGTCCTCTCCTCTCGCCTGTCTCCCTCTGTCCTCTCCTCTCGCCTGTCTCCCTCTGTCCTCTCCTCTCGCCTGTCTCCCTCTGTCCTCTCCTCTCGCCTGTCTCCCTCTGTCCTCTCCACTCGCCTGTCTCCCTCTGTCCTCTCCTCTCACCTGTCTCCCTCTGTCCTCTCCTCTCACCTGTCTCCCTCTGTCCTCTCCTCTCGCCTGTCTCCCTCTGTCCTCTCCTCTCGCCTGTCTCCCTCTGTCCTCTCCTCTCGCCTGTCTCCCTCTGTCCTCTCCTCTCACCTGTCTCTCTCTGTCCTCTCCACTCACCTGTCTCCCTCTGTCCTCTCCTCTCACCTGTCTCCCTCTGTCCTCTCCTCTCACCTGTCTCCCTCTGTCCTCTCCTCTCACCTGTCTCCCTCTGTCCTCTCCTCTCACCTGTCTCCCTCTGTCCTCTCCTCTCACCTGTCTCCCTCTGTCCTCTCCACTCACCTGTCTCCCTCTGTCCTCTCCTCTCACCTGTCTCCCTCTGTCCTCTCCACTCACCTGTCTCCCTCTGTCCTCTCCTCTCACCTGTCTCCCTCTGTCCTCTCCTCTCGCCTGTCTCCCTCTGTCCTCTCACCTGTCTCCCTCTGTCCTCTCCTCTCACCTGTCTCCCTCTGTCCTCTCCTCTCACCTGTCTCCCTCTGTCCTCTCCACTCACCTGTCTCCCTCTGTCCTCTCCTCTCACCTGTCTCCCTCTGTCCTCTCCTCTCGCCTGTCTCCCTCTGTCCTCTCCTCTCGCCTGTCTCCCTCTGTCCTCTCCTCTCGCCTGTCTCCCTCTGTCCTCTCCTCTCACCTGTCTCCCTCTGTCCTCTCCTCTCACCTGTCTCCCTCTGTCCTCTCCACTCACCTGTCTCCCTCTGTCCTCTCCTCTCACCTGTCTCCCTCTGTCCTCTCCACTCACCTGTCTCCCTCTGTCCTCTCCTCTCGCCTGTCTCCCTCTGTCCTCTCACCTGTCTCCCTCTGTCCTCTCCACTCACCTGTCTCTCTCTGTCCTCTCGCCTGTCTCTCTCTGTCCTCTCCTCTCACCTGTCTCCCTCTGTCCTCTCCTCTCGCCTGTCTCCCTCTGTCCTCTCCTCTCGCCTGTCTCCCTCTGTCCTCTCCTCTCACCTGTCTCCCTCTGTCCTCTCCTCTCACCTGTCTCCCTCTGTCCTCTCCTCTCGCCTGTCTCCCTCTGTCCTCTCCTCTCACCTGTCTCCCTCTGTCCTCTCCTCTCACCCGTCTCCCTCTGTCC